>OZ020507.1:241374278-242066778 GCA_963971375.1 Platycheirus rosarum
CATTTTGATGAAATAGAAAAAATATTATCCCGTCATATAAAAAACTGTCTTCAATAATTCCTATGTTTTCAAAGAGTGTTTATTCTCTGTTCTTTATTTCTTTCTGCCTTGCAAAATAATAAATTTAATTTATCATGATTTGTATAACTATTTTGAATAATTAATTTTGATTTTTGATTTATACGAGGGTCACCCCACCCAAATTACTATTTTTTAAGTCTTTAAAACTTAGGCCGCTCCCTCATTTGTCGGTGCGGTATCTTTAATATGTATTTACCGCTTTACCTAATGTACACCGATCTCATGTTCATCTCCTCACTTGACGTTGTCGGTAAACTTTCGGGCCATAATTATTCAAAACTTTGAATTTTAAGCAAATAAAAAATTGTTGAAAAAATGAAATATATATGGGTATATGAAAATTATAAAATACGAATAAAATGAAATTTGTTTAAAAGTTCATACAAAATATAAGATTCCTATGCTATATGAGAGTAGTGGCACCAGTTCTCGAACAGTTTAGCCACTTTGAAGATTTAATGGTGGCTAAGAAATGTTTGCCTTGTTATTTTATCCTGCAAGCAAAACTCAAATGTTTTCATGTCTGGTAGCAATTTTTATCATTATTAGCATACAAAAATTAAAAAAAGAATAAAACTGAAAAATAACCATTTTCTCCTATTTTCGAACACGAGTTTCCTAGAGCTGAACAAAAAGTTTCCTATTTTCGAACACTTAAATCGTATAGGTTTTTTTTCATGTAAGGTTATAAATTCGATAATCAAAACAATTAAGATTGCTAAAGAAACCCGTAAATAAAGTCCTTCAAAAGAAAATAAGACTCGTTTACAAAATAAGTATTTTATTTAAATTTAAAGACTGGTTACAAATTTATTTGGTAGTCTGACTACGATGGAAATTCAAAGACAACTGACTGAACTATATTATGTAAGATTGCTAAAGAAACCCGTAAATAAAGTACTTCAAAAGAAAATAAGACTCGTTTACAAAATAAGTATTTTATTTAAATTTAAAGACTGGTTACAAATTCATTTGGTAGTCTGACTACGATGGAAATTCAAAGACAACTGACTGAACTATATTATGTAAGCATAAAAAAAGTAAAGTAATTCAATGTATTAATGTGTTTAAAAAGAGAAGCTATTTTATGTATGCATGTAACAAAAGAAGTATATAAATAAAGAAATGGAAAGCATTTGCTGTTTATGTATGTATTAATTTTTAACATCCTCCGCCGGGCCGAGTTCCAATGGGTAGAGAAGTTGGATTGGTCTTCTAAATATTTTACCATCGCCACATCTAATCTCACAAGATCGAACTCGTCCATCTCGACCTGGGAAAATCTTTTCAATAATGGCCATTTTCCAGTGAACTCGAGGTCTTGCTTGGTCGAAGAGTAAAACAACATCGCCTTCCTTCAAGGCAACGGAGCGCTTCGTTGTATTTGTGTGAAACAGCCGCAGCGTCTGCAAATACTCTAACCACCATCGTCGAAATAGTTTGTTCGTATATTTAAAACGATGCTTCCAAAGCTCTTGAATATCTGTGCTCGCCTCCGATGCTATGTCCTTTTCCTGACTTGTACTGTATGCGATGAACAAAAATTTACGCGGTGAAAGCGGAGCTAAATCCAAGGGATCACTTGAGACATACGTGATCGGCCGGTCATTAACGATTGCCTCAGCCTCAGCGAGGACTGTTCTTAGCTGTTCGAAATTCAATTTCGCTCGTCCAAATACTGCCTTTAGGGTATTCTTGATCGATCGAATTAATCTCTCCCAAAAACCGCCCCACCATGGCGCCCTTTCCACTATGAATCTCAATTTTATTCGCTTTTCAGTTAAAAAAAACTTGTATAGCGCCATCATCTACTGCAGCTCCTACTTCGTTCAACTCTATTGCAGCTCAACGAAAAGTTTTAGCATTATCCGAAAATATGGTCGAGGGAACACCTCTTCTCGCAATAAAACGTCGTGGCGCCATCATGCATCCTTCTGTTGTCATGTTCGTCACAAGCTCTAAATGTACTGCACGAACCGCTGCGCATGTTATAATCATCATATACGACTTCTGCGTGTTCTCGTCAGTATGTGTCGTATAAAATAGTGGACCGGCGAAATCAATACCCACATTATCAAAAGGTTTTGTCAGCATGATCCTCTTCTTGGGTAACGGGGCAAAAGTTTGAGCTGCTGCAGGTCCGAATAGTTTTTTTACAAGTGACACAACTCTTTCCAACCTTCTTGACGAGCTGGCGACTTCTAAGAATCCAAAAACGTTCCCTTAGCTTCGTTAGGACCGTACCAACACCTCCGTGCATTGTCCTTATGTGATAAACTTCTACAAGTAGCTTCGTAATATGAGAGTTTGGTGAAAGAATGTTTGGATGTTTTACATCAAACGCGTCATCTAAAAGTTGTTGGCGGCCACCCAACCTAAGAAATCCTTCTTCATCCAAAAAAGGGCTCAGTTGTGCTATTGGTGACTTGCCAGATATTAACTGCCCTCTCTGCAAAAGCTGAATTTCATTAGCAAATGAACTATGTTGCGCATACCTTACCCAGTATTCTTCAGCTGAATTGAGCTGTTCAGCCAACAACTGCTTGAAGTTGGACTTTACCCTCTTGTACCAGGCAGTGTAAATTCGCTGAATGAGAATTTTCTTCTTCAAAAGTTCTTTCCATGTGCCAAAGTTTTCAAAATTCAAAATTGGATCGCGTGGATTAGGAGCATTTGAATTGGCTTCAGCCAGTAAGATGGTCTGGGATGTTAGATCAGGAACGTCTGCACAATGATGGTTTTTGTCTTCCAGCAATTCACTTAGCCAGCCAGGTCCATTTAGCCATACAGATGATCTTTGAAGCCTTGATCCGGAAACACCTCGGGTTATCAAATCCGCTGGATTTTCTTTGCTGCAGTGTCCCCAATCTATCAAACGCGTTAAGGACCTTATTTCTGTCACACGACTTTGCACATAGGGTTTCCAGCGCTTATACTCCCCATAAATCCAATTAAGCGCAATTTTAGACTCCGACCACAGAAAAAATCTGTGTACCGTCACCTTCAAAGTTCGTTTTAGATAAGCACAAAGTCTCGCCGCTACCAAGTTTGCTGTTAGTTCGAGTTTTGGCAAGGTCAATTCTCCATCGTTGTTTGCTTTCAAAGGTGCAACTCTACTCTTAGCACACAGGAAAGACACCCTACATACTTCCTCTGGGTTAACACACTTGACATAAGCGACAGCTCCAAACGCCTTTAAGCTAGCGTCAGCGAATATGTGTATGGTGACATGTGTCCCTAACATTGGCAGAGCGGATTTCGGAATGGTCATGTCTTGGAGTTCCAGAATTCCTGAAACTGCTTCGTTCCACTCAGACAAAAGATCGATGGGAATAGCATCCTTCCAGCCCAATTTTCTCTTCCATATGGTTTGAAAGAAAATCTTTAATCTTATGACGGTGGGTGCAATAATCCCCAGGGGATCATAAATTCGTGCAATTGCCTGAAGTACGCTCCTTTTGGTTACACTGTTTACCTTTAGTTCAAGACTCCGTAATGACTGTAAAGGTACTTGCAACTCGTCTGTGGAAACATGCCAAACGAGACCTAAAACGTTTTGACTTGCATTAAGTTCTTCATTCTGAAACAGTCCGCGCACTTTCACACTGTTAGAATGCCATTTCTGTAATGACATGGAAGCTGCCTTCATAATTTGCATGGATTCTCTATAAATTGTTCGCCCTTCTTCTTCTGTATCGCAGCTTAAAACTAAATCATCCATATAAAATGCTTTCTTCAATGCGTTACACGTAGCTGGGAACTTTTCCTTCATTTCCTCTAGATGTTTTTGTATAGCAGCTGTGAGCAAAAAGGGGCTGCAATTGACACCAAATGTAACACGCGTCATCCTAAAGACTTGATAGAGACGATCTTTAATTGACGAAAACCAAATGAAACGATGGGAATATCGATCATTTGCAGCCAGTAGAATTTGCAGCAAGACCTTTTCTATATCTGCCACAACTGCGTAGCGCCCCATTCTGAAATTAAGCAAAATATCATGCACATCAATTAGCAAATTCGTACCTGTTTCCAAAAAACTATTGAGAGATGGATGATCTTCAGTTTGAAACGATGGGTCGAATACAATCCGTAATCGTGTAGTTTTACTCTCCTATTTATAAACAGGATGATGTGGGAGGTAAAACGTTCTATTTGATGACTGATGTTCACTTACAGGTTCTGCTATTCCTTCTTTGAGTAGTTTTTGAATGGCTGCATCATATTCCATTAGTCTATTGGGATCTGTCGAAAGCCGTCGCACCAAAGAATTAACACGTGCAATAGCCATCTTCTTGTCACCACAAAATCTCGAATTGTCATCCTTCCAAGGCAATGATGCTTGATAACGCCTTCCCACCCGTTGAATAAATTTTTGCGTTAATGTTTCTGTTAAAGAAATCTTTTCTTCCTCCTCGCCCTGTATCCCTATCGCTTCTAGTGCCCACATTGCTGTAAAGTTATCTGTGAGTTGTTCGTCCAGCGAAAACCGCATGGAAACAAATAATGCTGCACGATTACCAGCCGGCTAAGCGCCTGAATGCAAATTTTCATGTCGTCCTTGTATCGTCCAACCAAAAAGTGTTTCCACGGCTTTCAATCGTTTAGCAATTCGTCTTTGTTTTCCACTGACAACATCAGCATACTCAGCCCGTGTTCCACAACAACATTTTCAGCACAGATCTTGTCAGCTATTCTTATGTTGGCAAAAGGAAAAGACAAAGATTGTTCATCCGGAGCATCTAGGTAATCCACACAAATTTGGGGCACAACTAACGCTTCAACATCAACTGTTTGGTGATCATATTGGCTTCTCAAGCGGATTTTTACCTTTTTCAACACTTGCTGAGGAGAACTAGATGTTGCACCAAAAGGAACGACTGCCATCTTAACTTGCTCGATTTCCATTAGATCTAACTTTCTTGCAACACTTTCGCAGATATAAGTTGTTTGGCTGCCACCGTCGATGACACTCGATCGCATTGGATCCATATGACACTTCTACATTTGTTAGACCGATGTCCCCTTTTTGCGCAACGAAAACATCTACCGTTCTTTGCTAGAATGTCTCTTTTCTGCACAAGCGTCAAATTGGAATCACAGTCATTCGTGCAGTGTGAAACAGAATGGCAAAATACACACTTACAATTTTCATTTAATGCAACAAGGCTAGCAGCTGTGGAAGTGGTGTTATTGTTACTTTTTGTGTTGCTTTGTGTGAGTGAGCTGACTACTTTGCTTCTTTCCATTGCTTCGATCTCAGTTCTTAAAAATTCCATAAGCGTATGTACTTGTCCCATGGCTGACGTGGTGCTGGTACTGGACTCGGATAGAGAGATACCCTTTTTGTTTACGTCTTCTTTTCTGTCACTGTTGTGATTTTCGTTCCCGTTCCTTTCCTTTGTTCGATGGTAGTCAATTCGGAGCTCCGCCGGCAAGCAACGCAAAAGAATTGACTTCAACATGACGTCATATTGATTTGAGGGCACATTTAAAGCCGTTAACGATCGTCTGCATGTAGTGATGGAGTTATACAGATTTCGAAGACTGTGAACATCGCTAGACGAATGTACTGGTCGAAGCGAAACAAGTTGTTGAATATGACTATCGATTTAACGTTCATGGTCTCCATATTGTTCTTGCAGCAGTGATACAGCAGCATCGTAGCAATTTTCTGATGCGGTGAATCCCGCCACAACTTTCTTGGCTGCACCTAACAGACATGATTCTAAATAATTAAATTTTTCCGTGCAAGAAAGGGACACATTTTCATGAATTGATAGGCGGAATTGCTCCCAGAAGGGCAGTCCTTTACATTGCCATCAAATTTTTTGAGCGCGAGCTTCGGGAGGCTGATGTGACTTTGATTTGCCCTTGGATTTGAAGTTCTTTCCGCATCAAGTACAGTCAGTGCAGGGCGAGATTTGTCTGTCAGCTTCCTCAATCGACAATCCAAGCGGGAAAGCGCGTTATTTGCAGAATCTTCATACTCAGCTATTCTTATCATTTCCTGTTCAAAATCTGCCTTTATGAGTTCCTTTTCTGTAATTCTGGCATTAACCGTGTTAAGACTATCGTTGACTGCTTGCAACCGTTGCAAATACGTACGCAGCTCGTCCTCGATCCCGTCAAAATTTTCTTCATTGTCTAAATTCGAATCCGCGGAATTTAAATAATCGAAAGCCGCTTTAACTATTTTGGTGAGTTGACCTCTATACGCCTCACGTGTCGCGAATTCCATTCCGTACGAAATTGTATCTTTATAAATGACTTTAAATTTAAATTCGATAGTTGGATAGTACCGAAGAGTCTTCCCGGGTTTCGGCACCAAATGTTAAAGAAACCCGTAAATAAAGTCCTTCAAAAGAAAATAAGACTCGTTTACAAAATAAGTATTTTATTTAAATTTAAAGACTGGTTACAAATTCATTTGGTAGTCTGACAACGATGGAAATTCAAAGACAACTGACTGAATGTCAGTATGTCATGTAATAAAAGAAGTATATAAATAAAGAAATGGAAAGCATTTACTGTTTATGTATGTATAATAAAGATATTAAATTAAGTTTTGTATCGTTTTTAATTTCACATAAAAAAGTAAAATAAACAATTCATAGTCAACGTTTAAAAAAAAAACTTAAGTGACGAACTTAAAGTTTAAATTCAGCTAATATTCAGGTAAATAGTTACAATAAAGCAATTAAGATTAGGAAGAAGACAAAGTAAAATTAACAATTCATAGTCAAACCTACAGTCTTGCATATCATCACAGTTTAAAATTTTGTTTATAGCATCTTCTAATATGTCAATATCTTCAACAGAATCTGTGTTTTCTTCAACAGGTAAAATAGGGTCGACGTCATCATTCATTTGTTTGTCCAAAAATATTTCAGCTTCAGCAATAACCACTTCCGCTTTTTCTAATATCTGGTCTGTGCCCACAGGTTCTAAAAGACTTCTTTCAAACTCTAATGCTTCAGTAGCTTCAACAGTTTGAAGATTTGTTTGGGTTTCGGTGACAATTTTAAGCAAACGTTCAAAATCAAAACCATCAGTGGTTTTTTCAATCGACAACAAAACTTTCTTTGTACTGACCTGATCACAAATTCGTAAATTGTTTTCATTTTCTTCATTCAAATTTTCCAAATTATTTTGGACACATTTTGGCGTCGGGATTGAATGGGAAAATACCACATTTTCTAAATGAATTTTGGATAATTGATGAACGGTTCGACTTGTCCAAAACAAGTTTTAGCAATTGGCAAAAGTTTGACTTTGTTACCGACTTGCCATGATTTTCAGGCAAACTTGTCTTACTGTGTTTCGGTTATCACTTTTGAGCCCTTTAAAAGCCCCAACATCAGCAGGCTGTATAAGGTGCGTTGTATTTGGTGGTAGCGAATACAAAATTATCTGGTTGTTGGAACAGCAGTCGCTTAAATGCATCGAGATGTGGGATTTATGTCCATCTACTAATAGGAGTATCGGCCTTTTGACTTGGTGATGATCCAATTGGAAAAATCATTTGCTATATATTCAAAGAAGGTTTCGGTCCTCATTCAACCAGTTTCGGAACGACCAATAAGCCAATCATCCGGCATGCTGTTCACGACTTTAAAGGAGAATTTTTGATAAGGGAACACTATGACAGGTGGCAGGACCAATAACACTGCCAGTTTTCGGTGCAAGGCCAATCGAAGTTTCATCGCCATTAAAATACTGGTTGGATCTTCTAAAATGTCTCTACAGTTCTCATGTTCTAGGTATTTCTCCAAATCACTGAACCATTTTCTTATGTTTTCTTCCCTCTGGCCTTACCTATGATCTCGGGGCACGTTAGGACAACTATGACGCTTTAAAAAACTATAATACCATTTTTTTCCCGGGTCTATCATCTTTAAATGGGGTTTTTCTTTCTTCGTCTCAGATAATTTTCTGCACAACATCTAAGAGCTCGCTTGGTTTCTGAGTAAACCCACATTTAGCTATGTTGATGACTAGCCATTCGACGACTTTAAGTTCTTCTAACTTTGTAAACACAGTTCCAGGACCTGGTCTTTGCAGTTCATCAGGGGCTCTACCCTTAACCCTATCATGAAGTTCCGTGACAGGAACTCCAAACTCCCTACTGGCTGCCCGTATAATCATAGAGTTATCGCGACTACTTTTTAAAGCAGCTGTTAATGGGTCATTAGTATATTTTTTTTGTTAACTTTGCATATTTTTACCTATTTAATAAAAACCGTGATTAATAATTAACCTATTGAATGAAAAACCTAGGGGATATAGATGATGATGGTCAAAATTGGTTTCCTATTCTCGGACAGTACAAAAACATAAGCTAATTTAATTTTTTATTCACAAAACTTTCTCAAATGTCACAAACTAATCATCTTATATCATAAAAAGTAGAGGTTTGAGTACTTACGTGTAGTGTTTGCCTCTAAAATTAATTTCCAACACGTGCATTGCAAGTTTTTTTTTCTTTTATTCACACATCGACTGCACTCACTGAAACCCGTTAACAAACTGAATTTTGTATTTACCTGTGGTATATTTGTATAAGTGAGTATCTAAACAAAGTGAAAAAGGACTATCTCGACATCAATATGTGCAATTTTTAAGAGGCCTCCTCCCTTTTTTGTTTTAAAAAAAAGCGAAAAATTCCATTAACGGATTGCATCTATTTGAAGTCCGTAGTGAATGTATTACACAAATTTAAATTGCGTATCCAAGAATGGTATTTTAGCTTTTAAACCCCTGAAAATTTTTTTTTTAATTTTGTTTTCGTTTTATTTCAATAGGTAGTTCCGTGACTTGTTTCGTAAAATATGCTCAAAACCGATCTACAGAATAAAACTGTAAGTGAGATAGAGGCTAAAACCAGATAAACCATGTACATATGTATGTCGTTTTAAAGGTAATGAACAGATCTTTGAAACGCCTGGAGAAGATTTTATTTTTCATATAATTTTTTTGAATAATCCGGCCTTGAAAGTTTGTATTTTTTATTATTTTCTTATGGTTTTTTTCTGCTTTAATACATTACAAATACCACATAGCTTTTCCAATATGTATGTAAAATATGTTTTCTTCAACGATTTGAGAAAAAAAATGTTTTAAAAAGTCACACGAAGGAAACGCAATTATTGAAAATATAACGATTTTTGTTTAAAGTGTTCGAGAACTGGAGATGTTCGGGAACTAGTGCCACTACCCCATTCTCGGATTTTCTTTCAAAAATTATTATTTTGTATCAACAAATATTTACATACTTATATTTTATTTGTACAAAACAAACTAAAAGTCATCTAAAGCATTTTTCTTCAGGCATTTTGCCTTTAAAGTCGTAGGGCTGGTATTGACCCATCTAAACTTGGAACGATCTATTATGCATACAACACATCGTCGTTAAGAGCTTTTATATGCAAATGGCTTAAAAGTACATTACAATACAATGCTACTTTCTTATCCTCCCTGTAACGACTTTATCACACACAGTTTGATGTATATTTGTTGACCCTCTCGTCTTCTCATTACATTCATAAATATAAAACAGTTGAAATCAACCGCAATCCGCAAGATTCAATTGCAAATTCCAACACTGAGTTAATTAAGACTCATAACAAACTGCAAAGCGGGATGCAAATGGCTGTGTGGACACGTCTTGGATGTGGGTTGCTTATATCGCCTTTAATCTAAGAACAACAAATCTGCAGTTTAAACAGTTTTTAACCAACGCAACGTACGTATTTGGTTTTTTTTTTTAATTAGGTATACCTTCAGAAGTCTTGAACTAAAGCATACCGGATACACACTACATTGAGCGCAAATTGCGTTCAAATATGAAACAACCTGCATTACACCCTCCTGCATAACATCGTTTTAGAAATCACCCTTTGTGAAATCTTAGATTTCAACTCCTACAGATCTGTTAGATATTACTTCTTAGAGCTACTGCTATTTTAATTCTCTTTTCTTCTTGTCAAAAAAATATACATTTTGCATTATTTTCTCATAAATAATAATTGAACTACTTTTAAAATTGAAGATGTCCGAATCTTTTTCTTTTTGATTTATAAAAAAAATATAACGTTCATAAAAAAGTTTTTGTATTTCAAGACGAAGACAATTTAGTTATGTTTGTAGGTATTTACAGGCTTTTCCTACAAATTCTTGTAACTTATAGGTTCATATGTATGTTGTATGAAGATAGGTGGTATATTTGTTTCAATTCCTTACCCACGTGGTCCGGCTGTGTATACTGTTTCTTCTACGCGTCCATTAGATGGGTTCCTCGAACCGTAACGACCTCTAATGATGTTGTCTGAGTTCCCAGCCGCACTATGATAGTAACTTCCAATGTCATTGTTGCTATGTCTGTTTAAAATAAAATAAAAAAACATGGTAGTGTTTACTTTCAGAAAATGTTTTAAAAAAATTGAGTTTTTTGATAATTGGATACAATTTTTAGAAACTGAAACCAGAGAGTTATATTACTGCTACTTGTTTTTTTATACATTAAGTAAAAAAAAACAACGGATCGCACTTACTTGCTTTTATGCGCGGTAAAATCGTCGAATAAAATTTGAAATATATCAAGGCACTTCAAAGTTTTTATTTATGTGAGTTTTATTGTTCGAAATAAGTACGCAATTTAGTTTTCAGCGGAGTATTTAAACGTCTTATTTATCGTTTTAAACAACTTTTTTTGTAATTATAAAAATAATTTAAGAATGCAAATTGAAGCAGATAATATTTAAAAAAAAAATTTATTAAAATACAAACAAACCGTTATTTGAAAATAATTTAATGCAAAATAACGTTGGCTTCCTATATAGTACGAGAAGTGGCCATAGGAACACTACCTCATCGTGTCAATGGCAAATTACATAAAATGTACAAAACCGCTGGTCGGATAAACATTTTCTTGTCCCTTTGGCGGTAAAATGGCCACTTCCGGTTGCGTTTTAATGCTGGTTTACCTCATTGGGATCGAGTGAAGGAACATCAAATAAAAGCTTAGACCGTCTTCATTAAGAATCTGCTAGTCGGATATTGAAAAAAGCGGTCGGACGCATGTTTAGACTATGTTAAGTTTGTCAGACCAGCAGATTTTTAATGTAGACAGTCTAAGCTTTCATTTAATACCCTATTTGTTCGTTCACCCGGTGAGGTAAGCCAACACCAAACCGGAAGTGGCCATTTTACCGCCAAAGGGACAAGAAAAAGTCTGTCCCACCAGCGGTTTTCTAAATTTTATGTAACATGGTAACATTTTTATTTCACTGGGGCATGTTTAGGTACGTCAAAATCTCATATTGACGTACCTAAATACTGCTTAGCGAATTATATACAATAATGTATACGTCTATTCTATGAGGGTATATCTTTTCCATTGCGTTTATCGTTATTAACTCGAATCTCATTGATGTTTCTGTAGTCACAGGTACTTTGCTCTAACTTTTGTGAGCAAAATGTATACTGACTCAGACGATGCTCTGATTCAGTATACATTGGGTGCGTTCGGTATCTCATAGGTTCGAAATCGAAGTAGCGCATTGTTGTTGTAATACGTGTAAAAAGACAGCTGTCGTTTTACACGTATTACAACAACAATGCGCCATGATGACCATAATCAGCAACAACAATGCGCTAAGTCGATTTCGAACCTATGAGATACCGAACGCACCCATTCTGCTCTTCATTTCATTGAGGAAAATGTTGCATGTTTCAGCGCTCTCGAAATCTGTGCTGATATACAGTTTGGCAATACGCCTCCCGGACTAATATCTTACTGAATATTATTTTATTTGTTATTGTAGTCTGTTAACCAGTTCTCGAGGAAGTCAAAGAGAAACAAAGAATCTTACGGGAGTTATACTGTTTTATGCCCACCATCTTAAATTTGTTCACCAAAACATATCCAACACCTTCAAAAGTACACTGATTTTTTTTACGAAAAATTCTTGGAGCCGTGCTCGAGAAAAATAAGTTATAACTAACGTAAATTTTATTATTATTAACGGAGCAAGTAGCTATGTACATATGTATATGCGATTCTGACGAGCAACTTAATTCATATTGTGGACGTCATTTATTACTAAGATCTAATATCACAACCAATCCTTGAATATCGAAAATTTTAGGTACGTGAGAGTTCTTGTTTGGTAAATTACCGTTTTTAGTTCAGCATCATTAATTATTTTTAACGAGTCAACGACTCTGAAAAGTGATCAGCGCAACAAAGCATCGATGCGCGTGGTTAGCAGTTGGATGGTGACCGTTCGACAAATATCTGTGTGCTGTTTTTTTGTTGTTTTTTTTCTGTTTTTCGCATTGAATAAGAACTACAGGAATACGTGTTGTGTATATATACAGTGTACGTGAGTGCGGTTAATCATTTTAAATGTAGTAGTAATTACTAGCTCTTCCTCTTCCTGTCATTATAGCAAGGTGGTAAATAAAAAAAAATGATTCGAATTTCGGCAATTGTTTATCCGAAGATGTCAATTAGTGATTTTCTGAGGAAATTGTAAAATTTAAACAAGATGAGCGGCATTAGTAAAACCTGTAAAACTAGCGTTTTTAAGAGAAATGAACACATTCCTTTTGTATTGCATGGTATTATTTAGAACGTAAAGCGACTCGTACCGTCCATGCCCTGCAAACCGTGAACTTTTATTTTGTGTATGTGAATACGTGTGAGATTCGTGTGAAAAGCAGCCAATTAGCCATACGTTTCGTGCCAACATAAATGCAAACGTATAAGTAGTTCCATAAGAAATGTACAGGGACCGGTACACATATGTGGCTGAACGGGTATTTTTCAGTTTGTTGACGACGAGAGAATCATCCTCCCAATTGTCGTTCTTGTTTATTTTTTCTATGTTTTAAACAATGAAAACAATAAATTTGCTAAAAATAAAAATGTACGTACAACTGCAATGGATAAGATTAAAGATTACTCTCTATCTGTCAAACGACAAAGGTGAAGTCAGGGGCGCATATTCGTTTTCATTGTTTTTTTTTGGTACGGCGTTGCAAAACGTTGAGCGCATGTAGAATGAATTTTAGTTTGAACAATTTTTACATTTGCGACTCGTGAATATTTTTTGATAAAAATGTTTTTTTTTCAAGGTATTTGTCATTTTGTGAACATGTTAGTATCATCTTATCTGTATAATATCTATACATACGTCAAGTGGTGTTAATATGCAGTTTATGGTTTTTTTATGGGAAACGAATGAGCAGAAAAAACTTCAGGAAACATTTTTAAAGATTTCCGAAAGCCGATTGGAAGAGAAATAAAATTCACGACTGGGTCGCACGTACTTGCCCCTATGTGCGAATCCTTTTTTGCAAGCGTGTTTTTGACAAAGATTTTATTTTAATGTTTTTTTTGAGTTGCATTCTCTTTAGAATCGTTGTGGTTTGAAGCTCGAAAGAACATGCGTCACGACAAAGGGATAGACACATAAAAATATAGTATTGTAAACTTTTGCAGTTTTTTAGTGTACTATCTTTCCACTTGTTGTTAACTGTTAATAATATAATTTGCTAATAGAAAGATATAAAGGACTTTTTCAGTTTAATTTTGATTTTGGTATGGAAAAATTTGAACAACTGGCATAAAGATTCGTGGGAATCAGCAGTAGGGCAATAATGCTAGGTATAGGGACCTATATAGGTCCCAATAACAATAATTTACTTTTTGAAATCAAATTAATTAAGTTTGAAGGATCGATAAACGTATGTTGTGGGTAGTTATAATGGAATTTAATAAGGATATTAGGTACCTATAATAAGGTTGGAAGGAAGGTAGGTACTAAAATTAAGATATACATTCCAACTACTGTTAAGTGAGTGGGTATCTATAGAGACAATATTAAAAGTTAACACAGTGGTTGTGTTTATTTATAGGTAGGTGCAAACTTTTGTTTTCTTGATTGAAATTTTTGCATTCAGTAGTAATCGAATAGTTTTTTATTTGTTAGTTGTTTTTGTGTGTTTATCAGAGGCTTCCTTATTTATTCTATGTGCTTTTATGATGACGAAATGCCTTAAAATACGTAGGTATGTATGTAGGTTTTCAACTTCTTTTATTTGACTAATGGCTAGGGCTTAGCCGAGCAATATGAAATAAAATTTTGGGGAAAATATTAAACAAATGAAATTTTTATAAAATCAAAAAAACACCATTCATAAAGTTTTTTGGGAAAAATGTTGGAAGCCATCTTATTTCTTTTACTGTTTTCTATTTTATGAATTTTTCATTTCAAAATCGTTTTACCAGTTTTTTCAAAAAAATGTTTTTTTTTGAAAAAACTTTTCGAAACATATTTTAAATTTTTTTTTTTTGATTATGTCAATTTAAAGAAATCTATAGTTTATACTAGGAGAAATATTAAAAAACGGCCTTGGCTCCGATAAAGCATCGCTTCCCGTGAGATCAGCGAAATCAAGCATCGTTGCGCGTGGTTAGTAGAAAGATGGAGGACCGTCTGAAAAACCAACGGTGTGCTGTTGACATGTGTTATGTATTTTCTGTTTTCCGTTCTCCTTCTGTCTTCTCTCCTGTCCTGTATCAATGTCGTCTTGTGTGTTGTCTTTGTAATTGTCTGAGCCGATTGCCTCAGTAGCCAGTGCTTGTAAATGTGTCTACTTCGTAGATTTATCTACGGAGTAGATTAAAATGTAATGTTATGTAAAAAAAAATCTATAGATCCGTTTTCAAAATATTCAAAGAACAAAATATTTTTTTTTAAATTATTAAAAATAAAAAAAAAATGTAAAAATGTTTTTGAAAATTTTAATAAACAGTATTTTTTAAATCATAAAACACTACATATTTTGAAAATTTCATCAAAATCCGTCTATTAGTTAACGAGAAAGTCTGATTTTAAAAAACCGGTCATATGGCAGGTACCAATATAAAACTTTTTTCTGAAAAAATCATTAAAACTAAAAGATAGATTTTGCATAGAAAACACCATTCAGAAAGTTTTATCAAAATCGTAGGAACCGTTTTCGAGAAAAATAAGTTTTTCATTAATAGTTATATGGCAGGTACCGTTAGTTTTGGAGCTAGATTGCCAATTCGAAAAACGGTCGGGTAGAGCACTCTAAAAATACTATATACCAAGTTTGAATCAAATCGGCCCAACCGTTTAGGCTGTAGGCATCGATACGGACAGACAGACACACAGACAGACAGACAGATAGACTTACAGACGGACGGAATTTCCGGACTCACTTTTTTTGACTTCTCTATCATCGTAATATCATGTTTGATTGTTAGATTTTTTTTTTTTTTTACGAATGCATAATCTTGCCTTATAGTCCCTATAAATCGCAAGTAAAAATGGTAAGTGTAATGAAAGTAAAAATTCTTCAATTGAATAAAGATGAAGTCAAAACTTGGTCACTTGTGTGCTCAAATCACTTTCAGGAGAGAAAAAAGAGGTTTAGCTGTTTCACTTGTTTGTATTTTTCAGATTTTTGTAACATGTAATTTTTATTAATAAAACAAATCCAAATCTATTTTACAGTGACTATTTATTTCCATTACACGCTTTATAACATTATAGTTTGCGCGCCTGGCGAGAGTTAATACTTGTATGCAGAGCTGCCACCCTATAGCTGATTGAGCGCAGTATATATTAATATATAAGAAAAAGCGCAGAAGTTTCCAATATACCGCAGTAGATCTCACAATATACTACAATCTTTAAATTAATTTATACCTATTTTTTTATAAAAAAAAACTCAAGGGGCTTACATATCCTAATTGTGTCATTGATGCAATGCGAGCATAAAGAAAAGCTGAGGGAAAGGCAGAGCTGGTTAAAGCATATTAGATTCGCGTAGTCCGGCTAAAGAACGAAGCTCTTTGCTTGCGAGTAGGTACGACCGAAATTGGCCTTAAGGGTAAACTGATGAGCATTACTTGAAGCGCGAGAATTACGGTTGAATTGCTTAAGAGGACGAATGCACCTGGCTATTTCGATAGAGCAATGACCGAAGAAGTAGCTGTTGAAAGGAGAAACAAGAGACATTACGTCGGTTATAAGGTGGAGAAAAAAAAACAAATTTTGTAGCATAGCACTTTGTGTTTCTTTGCTTGCACTTTTTGTTAATACTTCTTAAATTATTTAAAAATAAAAATAATGTTATTGTAAAATTGCAAAGTTCTATCTATTTTAAGCTAAATAAAATGTATTCTTCAATATTTAATTTAACTAGGCACGTTGTACACTCGATGAAAAAATTATCACAATTATGTCAGGGAACAGACTTAATTTGATTTGAAGTACTCGGTGGATGCATTCAGAGTGAACACGGTTGCCCTTTTAAAATTCTGGAGAGATGCGTTCAGAGTTAACTTTGGTTATTTTTAATTGTTTTTTTAAAGAGGTGTAGAATGGTTTTGTTGCGCAGCAGATTTTCGTGGTGGCAGCACTGCTTGTGTGTATGTGATAACTCACACTAATTAGAAAGAGGCCACATCTCTTTTCAAAAACACGTCTTCCTGTTGGGGTTATTCAATGCGTTTCGATTATATATCTTTCTTCTGTTCTGTCCTCTTAGGTAGTGCTTGTAAGTGTGTCTTCATCGTAGATTTATCCACGGAGTAGATTAAAATTTAATGTAATGTATTGTAATTTTATTTTTATTGTAATTTTTAACTAAAATATAACCCACACCTACATAGTATACACATACACAATGATTTTCTTTTTTGGAAAATTCGTCCAGTCGTTTATGAGAAAATAGGCTTTTACTTAAGGGTAATGTGGAAGATTATACACAATGTAGGTATGTGTTGATTTGAAGACGATTTGCGGGTGAACTGTATTTTAATGACGGACTGGCAGACAATATGTTATCACTAACTGGAATTTGTCTTATATGTATGAATACATAACTTGCAATTGTATCATTGAATTTCAATTCAAAATTTCAATCGTTTAAGTAAAGGGTTCATTGTTACTTTGATTTTCATTGAAACGTCAATATTTTCATAAAAAAAAATTGAGAGGTTCACAAACGAATATAATTTTTAAATTTATTGATATTTTTTTAATAATTTATTTACTACTAAATCCTTTCCTTAATAACAACTAAGAGGATATTTTATTTTCGATCTTTTAATGTTTTTATACGAAGATAATTCAAAATAATCTCAATGTTGTTTGAAGATTATTTTTGACGTTCAAGATTATGCAATACAATATGATAATAATTTTAGTATAAGCAATTTCACTGTCATCAAATAACTAGATAGAGCTACAATTTAAATAAAAAAATCATTTTTAATCACTTCCATTTTCTTATTTAGTTTAAAAGAAAATTATATAGCAGATTTTTGAATTATTCATTTCATTTTCCACTTTTTGGTGAAGGTAATCTTTAAGTTGCGAGTTGACATTTAAAGTTTCACAAAAAAAAGAAACTAATTTTACAGTTTTTATTAAAAATCTGGAACATTATATTACCGAAAAGAAAAACTTCCATCTGAATTTATATTATTGTATTCAATTTCACATAATGCACTTTGAAATAATAACACCGGTAAAAAAGTAAATTTCAATACTTTTCTAACTTCTGAAGTTAAAGTCAAACACAAGCACAACATTTTAATCAATAATTTAGTAAAATTCTTTAAAATAACGCTTTTAAACCGTTGATTAGGAACAGTGAAGTGGAAACGGACCTACAAATTACAACAACAGACTCTGACTACTTTGCAAAATGCAAGAGTTTTTCTTAAATATTGTTTCACTTGACCACCCACTCCAAACACCTTTGTGAATCTTTGAATTTACTTGGTGCTTGGTAGTATGGACGTTCTCTTTCTATCTGTAAGATTCAATTATCTTAAGTTCTCAGGCGTATTTCTTACAATACAAAATGTATCTTAGAATAAAGCATGCCAATTAGATATCACTACCAACTAAGTTTTCGGGAAGTGGATTTTCTCACTCGTTTTAAGTGTTATGAATGACTATGAGCCTAACCGCAAAACATATGTTCAGTGAAGTTGTAACAACATAGTATAAAAGAACAGTGTATAAAAGGATGTTTTTTGTAATGATTATGTGTAATTATTTTTAATGACCGATTGAGTTTTTTTTATAAGATTATAATTATTTAGCTCATATCATTTATTTAGTCTAAAAATCAGGAAGTCGGAAGTTAAAGAAGTTTCTTGCTTGAAGAAGCATGGGAGAAGAGATGACAAAGTGTAGGAAATATAAAAAATTGAATTTTTAGTAATTTTTCGTGTTTTCTTTTCTTATTCTCACATTAAGAACTAAATTAAATTTCCGTGTTATGTATAAGTATATTAACCACCTATTGTCTAGCTGGTCTTTGGAAAGAACAATCATTGCTCATCATCATCAATCATTTACCATGTTTTACGATTTAACTTCTTGATTCAGGTATGAAGTGCCATTCATACGTTTTGAATGTTTGTCTACTGTTCTTCCTTGGTTTTGGCTCTGAAGTCTTCGATCTTGCGCTTGCTCTTAAGTACGCCCCATATCTGTTCTATCGGGTTCAAATCGCGTGACGGCCACTCCATAACATTAACTTTTTATGGTTTTGAACCATTCCTACCCTAACTTTGAGCGTGCTTTGGGTCATTATCCTGCTTGAACTTCCATTTAGCTGGCATATCATTTTCAGCATATGACATAACGGTTGTAGCATGTGTACGAGCATAGGCGCCCACAGGGTAGGGCAAAGGGGGGGGGGGGCAAGTGCCGAATTATGATCAATTGTAGTTTTAATTATGATTCCTGGGTAAGACCACAAACTTTTGACACCCTTAACATTTTCCCCGCAACCCCTCCCAACCCTCCTGCGCCAACCGAAATTAACAAAAGCTAATATTCTTCTCTAATAAAAGCCGACCAATATTCAATATTCAATTAATGTTATGGTATTAATTTTAGTTATTTTTCGGATCGGTTTTCCTCTCCGCGAGTAAATAATTATCACAGGCGGTTTTGAGGGAAATATAAATGCAATTAAATATACCAAAAAAAGGAAAAGGAAAAAACTCAATTTAATCCCCTCCTAGAGAAGTATTTATTCGGGATTCGGGAGATTTGTGGTATACAGATCGAGTAATAACAATAATAATATTTTAACTATGTGTCTGTAAGGCACAATGCCTTTTAGAAATTAGAATGCAACCGGATGCTGCACGACACTATAGTTAGAAGAATTAGAGAGATAGGAAAGAATTTTTTCGGCAGATCCACGGAAGGGTCTGAAGGGAAATTGCTTCCCATACTGAGAGACGAACTTAGGATCTCTCGCTTAACAAGCAAACATCTTATCAATACCTATCTGACGATGTTAAACATATCTACATATCGAGATATAGGCATGTGAAGGCTTGAGTGAGACGTGACTCTTAAATCCGCTCCTGAGTCGCAGCTACCTTATACATACATACACCAAAAATCTCACGAAAAAATAACTGTGTCTCCAGATGCGGATTGAAAAGTCGCATGTCAATTTTTTGTTTACTCTGCTTTCACGTGCCTATATCTCGTTTCATAGAAGTCCTAGGTGAGTATTTTTTGACTGTCAGATAGGTATTGAATCCAGCCATCTTTTTTTATAATTGACGCGCGTACAAGGGACTATTTGTTTTCCTTTTAATGTAGAACATACTGCACGGGCATTAGGAAGATAGGGAGGGGGAAGGATAGAAGGTGTCGATTAACATTGGTTTTGAATGCTAGCAGATCGAAACGGAAAAGGGAAAATCTCGCGGTTGTTCGGTTAAAAAAAGAATCTCTATTTCATGGTACGTCCGAAATTAGGCTCAAGGGTGAACTGTTGAGCATTCCTTGCGAGACGAGTATTACGGGAGAAACTTTTAACGGGAGGAATGCAGCTGGCTAAGAGAAAACCTAAGCCCTTAGCAGCAGAGAACTGAGAACTTTTCGGTTTCTTCGATGCAAGTGGCATTGGGGGTATGTTTAGCTTTAACGACAGAAGACAACATTGAGTTTTCGAAGCATTAAACCCCACACGATTCCTATAACCCCATTTGACAATGCTGTATAAATCGGAGTTTAATGAGCTTGACATAGGGTACTGTTGCAATTGTACGTCCGAAGGCGAAGGACGTGCATTATCGAAAGAATATGAAAAGCTGAGGGTAGAGTAGTCAGCAAAACAGTTAAGTGGACCAGAAGCAACAGACAGAAGATCATTTATAAATAAATTACACGACTGGATCGCACGTACTTGCTCTTATGTGCGGTCACAGCTTGGAATAAAATTTGAAAAATATTAAGGTAACTTCAAAGATTATATTCGATTTTTCTGACTTTTGATTTTTGAAAAATGTACGTAAAATAGTTTTCAGCGGAAAAATTTAAATGCCAATTTATATCTTTAAAAAATGTGAACAATTTTGAATTTTTTTTTCAAAATCGTTAGAGCCTTTTTTAAATAAAACGGTTTTTTTTAACAACTTTTTTTAAAAAATTAAAAAAATAATTCAAGAATACAAACTTAAGCACAAAAATAACGTGCATTAAAAAACAAAATTAGAAAAAAATTCACCTACCCGTTTTCAAAATATTGATTTAAAAAAAAAAAATTTAAAAATATTAAAAATACAAAAAAAAAATTCGAAAAAAAATTACTGCAAAATTACTCAGGCTACCTACATCTTCTTGAATATCAATTTTAATTGTAATCGGATCACCAGTTTTCGAAAAAGTCGAAGAAAAAAAACCGGTTCTATGGGAAGTACCGTTTTTAGCCAACCATATTAAATTTTTTTCACCAAAATATAATGCATACCTAGTAGTACACTGATTTTTATTTATAAAAATTCTTGGAGCCGTTTTCGAGAAAAATAAGTTTTTACATAACGGGTATATGACATGTACCGTTAATTTTTGAGCTAAAAAAATTGAAAAAATTCCTCTGTAGAATGTCAAAATTTGAAGACGATTGGCGCAACCGTTTAGGCTGCAGTCCAAAATACATCCGTACAGACAGACAGACAGACAGACGGACAGAATTTTGCCAGTAACTCAAATATGTTTCTCTATCATCGTAATGTCATGTTTGATTGTTATCTAAAAATTTTTAATCTGCACGAATGCAGAACTTGCATTATAGTACCTATAATCGCAAGTAAAAATGAGGAAAAGAGTCGGAGACAGAACGGAGCCCTGGGGCACACCAGCATTTATTTTGTGGGAATCAGACTTGAATCCGTCCAATACAACTTGTATTGAAAGGTCCAGAAGATAGCTTCTAATCCAACAAACAAGAGTATCATCGTTTGGGATCGATGCACGCATTTTCGATAAGAGAGCTTCATGCCAAACTCTATCAAATGCCTTGGAGATATCAAGAGCAATAATCTTACTTTCACCAAAGCGATGTAAAGATTTGTTCCACTGTTCGGTGAGATATGGCATCAGATCACCAGTGGAACGGTTGCTGCTTCCGCATACTGATGGTCATGGAGAAGCTTTCGATCTTCGAGGTATTCCTTAAGCTAACGGTTAATCAGTGTTTCCATGACCTTAGAAAGAAGGGATGTCAGTGCTATGGGTCGTTAGAAGGAGGGGGAGGATGGGTCGCCTTTCTTAGGGACAGGCTGGACAAATGCTGTTTTCCATCTTCTAGGAAAGATTCCAGAAGAGTAGGAGCGATGGAAAAGCTTACGCAGTGGCTTGCTACTGTACGAGTGCGCAAAAAATCTGTCCCACGCAACAATTTACATTCTTAAGTACAGGAGGAGCAACGTTGCTGTAAGGCGGTGTGGAGCTGGCAGCGAAATAGGCGGGGAGCAAGTTTCTCTTCTCTGAAGAGTAGACAATAGGTTTGTCATTAGCGATAAGCGTTGGAACCGAAGATGTTGAAAAGTTTTTAATATTTTTTTACAAATGAGTTTTTTTTCATGCAAAAAGTTGGATCTTTCAATAACGGAGTTGCATGAGTTGCTTCCTTTAGTTGTGCTTTTTCCGATTTTCATCTGTAGGGTTGGTTTTGTTAGATCGGAAACTTACTTCTTTGACCCGCGATAGCTTCTTTATACTCAGAGTTAAACCAGGACTTTTCTTTAGGCTTGATGCTTTTTACTCGGTTAGGAATAAAACCACCCGTCCCTAGAAGAATCACATTTGTGTTAATTTCAGCACTGACATCAATATATATATATATTTTCAACTAAGTGTCTGTAAGGCACATTGCCTTTTAAAATGGCACATGACGTTGCACGACACTAGTTGGGAAAATTAGAAAGATATGTAAGAATTTTTTTTTTCAGCGCAGTAGATCGAGAATTAGGTGACTATTTTCTCTAGCTCTAGCTTGCACTAGGAGTTAGAAAAATTTCTTCTCAACCTGAGTATCGAACTGACGATCTCCGGGTCAGAAGCAAAGATCTTAACTACTGCACCAATGCTGCCCGCTGTCACTATCGAGAAAGCATAGTGACCAGTTAAAGTTTCGGAAAAAATATTCAGGCCGTCCCAGTTGGGAGTTTTTCTTTAACTGGATGGCTGGAGCACGAGAAATTAGTTGAAATGACATAATAGTCCAAAGTGCCAAATGGAGAAGTTACACTAATGGTATATTTATCTGGGTGAGAATTAAGAAACAAGTTAAGCGTATGGGCGGCTTGCCCAGCAACATCCGGTATACACGTATACTCGTTGGCACATCGATCAGTTGGGTAAGATGATGTAACCCGGCAAAGAGCTCGACATACCTTCCTTCGGGTGTTGTCTGACCAGAATAGCGGAGCCAATTGGGATTGCGTATGTACATTGAAATCGCTCGCAATAACGATTTCAGTGTGAAGACAATTTCCGAGATGGAATCAGACAGCGCATCAAACTCGTTAAAAGTTGAGTTACTGTCAAGATTTGGACTCCTATAAATGAAACAATAATGAATGTAATACTTTTGGATAGTTAATTTGAGCCACATGAAGTTAAAGTCCATGTTGGAACATTGTCCGTATTGTATTGTAACATAAATGATTAGACCATAATGGGAAAAGAATAGAGGCATTAAGCAATACCCACCCAACCTGAGTTTCACTTAATTCCAAAACAGCTGGCCTGTATTGCACAGAGTGAACGTAAACATGAAACCAAATTGTTCCTTGTCCACGAATATTGGAACAGACGTCAAGGAAATTACTTACCATTACAAAATTTTAACATTCATAAACACAACTCTGACAATGTCGAACTGTGCAGTGAAGGTAAAAATTAATATCCATAATAAACAAACTGTCTTAGGTGTTATGCCCATAAGACAGCTTGCATACAAAAAATCAATTTAAACATTCAGCACAATAGGACAAATTCAGATGCCCTTATCTATTTATCGCAAACATTGGATGGTCATACAATGCCTACAGTAGATAAGAAAGAGGCAGTTAAGCACAAAGGTCGTGGGGCAGATAAAAGGATCTATTTGCGACAAGAGTGTGTATTATTTTTTCTTCCACAGCGCGAGTGGGTATATTTATCTGTCTTCCAACGACGCGAGTGGGTATTATTTTATTCTTTACAACACACGTGAGGTTATTTTGCAGGGTAAATTGTAAGGGTGTCAAAAGTTTGTAGTTTTATCCGGGAATTATAATTAAAACAACAATTGATCATAGTTTGAGTATAACAAGAAGAAATAAGTTTTTGGCATTTTTTAGGGAATTTAAAAAAAATACCATTTTTGAAGTGCCATATCTTTGTAACGAATTGACATACAAACGTATTTGAATCATCAATATTGTTCTTCTACAAAATATTTTTACCGTAGGACGTAAGCAAAACAAGTTATTAATGAAAAAAGAAAAGTCGAAAAAATTCTCCCTCCCCCCCATTTGTTGCACATGGTCCAGGAGGTCCAAAACTTGAGAAAATGTTATTTACCAAAAAAAAACTTTCCAGGAAGCTTTGCTTTTCTCAGTCTGTATCTTTTTGTACGACTGTCACGACTGGCAACTAGTGCGCTTAATGCAATTTTGAGCGCGTTTGAAGAAAAAACCGCTTTTTTTGCATACACGTACTGAATCAAATCGCGGTGAAGTTAACCGTCTTGGATTCTGGTTAAGGATAATATACATACATATATAATGGACGACTGAAAATAATTTTTTTTTACACACTTCCGCTTTTTGCTCGGAACTGGTGAAATGTACTCCGCGACCATTTTTTAATAATTTTAATTTAAAAACTACATACATACACATGTACATTTTTAAATTTTGAAATACATTAGTATGTCTACTAAGCTTTTTTCAGCAAAAATATGTCTTAATGTTGAAACAGATTTGTAAGAAGAAGTTATGCATAATTTTAAACTGCATATCTATATATAGGTGCATTATTCCTTCAAAATTATTGCAAAAAAATGTGTATATAAATATTTACATATGTACTCTGAAGTGTAAGTTATATAAGAGCATAAGACTTGGTCTAACCGTTCTTGATGCAAAATAGTTCTAGTTCTATTTATAATGGGCTCAATTGTACCGCTTTGAAAATATTGAAAGAAATAATTGTTGTTATTGCCTGAGAGAGTCTTTTTATTTAAGTTGATCAATGGTCAAAGTTTCTTGTTAACTATGGCGCGTGGAGTTCTAATTTCGCGAGATATTGGGGTGTCGATAATTAGGGGAGAGTAGGGCACATTTGAACACTTTTTGCTTTATTTTTTATTTATATTAAAATTTTATTTTCAGACAACAAAGGTTCTTACATGGAACACTTTTGAACAGCAATGTTACTTTTGTTTTATTGAATAAAAAACATTTAAATCATATGTTTCAATTTTTAATAAGTACATATAAACAACTTATCAAATCACAAACTCAAAATTGATACTTTGGTTAAATCACATTCATTTGTTAAAACAAAACAAAACAGAACATAGGTTCATAAAACATAACATAAGAAACTTAAAATTCATAAAAAGATAATAAAGCTCATAAAAAAATAACATAGAAAACATATAACATAACATAGAATAATATATAATTCAGTTTAAAAAGAATATAGGTTCATAACATAGAATTAATACCATTTAAGCCTAGAATAATGTAGAAAAATATTTATATTTTGTTTAACCTAACTTAAATTTTGAAAAATCAAACGCAAAAGTTATCAAAGCAGATATTCTTGATGTACCTGGAGCGTAAATTGGTGTAGGCAGCTTAGCTTTAATTTCTATGCGGCTTATAACTGAGTTGTCTTCGAGATCAGGAAAGTAGAACTTGAAAGATTCAAAAAAAAAATTTGAAAAGGTTATGTTGCACATATTACCATTTTTATTTGCGATTATAGGTACTATAATATTACTTGCGATTATAGGTACTATGTATAATACAAGTTACGGATTCGGGCAAAAAAATTTTTTTTTCTAACAATCAAACATGACATTACGATGATAGAGAAGTCGAAAAAAGTGGGTCCGGAAATTCCGTCCGTCTGTCTGTCTGTCTGTCTGTTCGCACCTCTACAGCCTAAGCGGATGGGTCGATTTGCTTCAAACTTGGTATTTAGTATTAATTAGGTAGTATCTCGGGGGATGTTTTTAATTTTTGCTCTAGGTGAAAAATTAACTGTACCTGCCATACAATTTTTAACAAAAAGTTTGATTTTCTCGAAAACGGATCTAACGATTTATTTTGATAAAACGTTCAGGGTGCTATTTTTTTACAACATACATCTTTCAGTAAGAATGAATTTTTCGAAATTTGTTCTATAACGGTACCTCTCATATAACCGTTTTTTCAAATGCGGTTTTATCGTAAACTATTATCCCGATTTCAATAAAATTTTGCACACAGAAAGTCATTTATAATTCAATTAATATTGCATTTCTAAATTTTCAAAACCTTTTTTTGTTGATTTTTTGAAATTTTCTAAAAAAAAATTGGTTTTCGAAATATTTTGAAAATGGGTTGATTGAATTTTTTTAAATAATTTTGCAGATGAAAACTTAAAACCTTATAATGACATACCTACTAAAAAAAAATTTTAAATATTTTTTCCAAAAGTTTTTCAAAAAAACGACTTTTTAAAAAACTGGTTGAACGATTTTTAATATTTTCTTACTCGATAGACATTTAGTTTTCAATTTTATTGCATACTTAGTTTTTCCGAGAAAACTTTTAAGCTAATTAAAAAAATGAAAGAATCTTCTAAAAAAAAATATTTTTTTATTTTAATAGACGTGTGGTTTTCAATCCGGCAATACTTCTTTCGGAGGTAGTCTTTTTGACAGATGTCACTTTATTTATGCGCTCAGTTGGGTTTGCCATTTTATAATGAATAGGCTTACTCCCGAACAAGTTTGCAAATTGTGCAAATTTATTACCAAAATAATGGTTCGTTTCGGTGGAGCAGAGCATCGAAGAAGACCCGAATGAGTCCATCCGCCATCGCGCGCAACAATTGGAGATGTGCCCATCCACATTTATGGAAGATTTTGCGGAAGGATGTTGGTTTGCAGGCTTACAAAATCCAACTTGTGCAAGAATTGAAGCCGAACGACCATCAAGCGCGAGTTAAGCATCCGTAGCATTATATATTGAGAAAAGAGATAACATTATTTATATCCAATGATATCCTTAGTCTCTAGTATAATCTTGCACACAACGCTACACCATTTATGTAACAGAGATAATATTGTTTGTATACAATGTTGCATAGATAATATTATCTCTTCTTCATTATCAAGCAAGATGATTGTATGCTTTGATCTCCTTGTAGAAAGAAAATAAAGGACATAATTGGCGATCCTGCCAGGAGGTTAAATATACTTTTTAACTTCAATCGAGCGGACCTCGGGAACAAGTATGTGAAATCTCGTATAAACAGAACTCTCGCGTTAACGGTTACAAGAACTACCTAGCATAGCTTCTTCGTACGAAGCAGCAAAATAAATCAGTGAAAGTGTATATGTGGAGAAAAAGAACACAAAAATTCGACGACAACAGACACGAGTTTAAAATGGAGCAACTCGCAGTATTGATGGCAAGATTGGAAGCCTTAAAAACCAGGTGCAACACAGTAACACAAACCTTAGAGCACACACGCACAGAGAATGCAAGATTAGCAGCAATAATAACAAACCAAAATCAAATAAACACTAATTTAGAAACAAAGCTATATGAAGTGAAGGCTGAATTAGGCATAGTACCCAAGATACCTGTGCTAGAGGAAATAATAACCATACATACAGATGGTAGTGAAATACAGTTAGACGCATTTAAAAGTCTACCTATTTTCAACGGCGATCAATCAAATTATCGGTCGTGGCGCGAAGAAGCTTTCAGATTAATGGACAGCATTAAAAACTTTAAAACACACAGTAAGTACGCAGTAGCATTCACTATAGTGAAAAGTAAATTACAGGGTGCAGCCGCGAATTTGTTAACTAATTATAACACAATTTTTTAATTTTGAGGCGATACGTAATAGATTAGATTATACGTACTCTAATCAAGAACCTCTATACGTGCTACAAGACATGATGAAAGCGATCACGCAAAAAAGAAACACACTGTCTGAATACCTCGACGAGATAAATAAAAATCTCAATTTAATAATATCAAAAATCCTTATGTCAGGTGATCCGCCGAATATAATCGACAGACTAATTAAAAATGCTAACGACGACGCAGTTCGTATATTCATTGATGGTATGAGTGACAACTTTACAAGAGCATCATTATATTCAGCTACAATAAATGATGTAGAAAACGCATTCGCAATTGCTCGCAGAATAGAACATGATAATGTGCACAGGCATTTACATCTTACTCAAGATAGGCACCACAAAAATATGCCACATGAACGCAAAAACGAGAGAAGACCAAATTATTCGAGCCAAACAACGAATTATCAACCCCAGAAGCAGTACGATAATATGCAGCAACACAATCAAGGACCACGCCTAAGCCCATTCTAGAGAAATGACGGACCACAGCCGATGGAGGTAAACTCGAGACAAATTGTACATCCACAACGACAAAATTGGAATCAGTACAATCCCGATGTATATAATCCACCAACCACCAGTGAAACGTGAACACAGCGGAAGTTTCAAGACACACAAGACCGCAACAATCTTATCAGCAGAACTTCAAGCAGCAGAGAATAAATAACTCCCGACAAAAAAACTAGTTTATAAACCAGGAAACCTAAATCTTGTAGCTGATGCTTTATCACGTCAACGCATAAATACTTCTACCATAGAAACATCACATTCAGCTGAAAGTTCTTCAAAAGAAATAATAAAAACTGTGAATCAGCCTTTTAATACATACGCTGCACAATTCGAATTTATTGAAGATATAACAAATAATATCGAAACACAAATCTATTTTAGTAACAAAATAAAGTTTAAGGACAAAGACTCTTTACTAAGGCAGATGAAAGAAGTTATACAACCACAGAAGATTATAGCTTTACATACAAAAATTGAAAACATATACAAATATGGTGAAAACATAAAAAAGGAATTTCCACTAGTAAGATTTATATTCACACCAATAAAACTACAAGAAGTGAAAAATTTGGAAGAACAATTAAAACTTGTAAAGAACACTCACGAAAGAGCACATCGAGGATTACGTAACAATATACAAGAAATTTCGGAGAAATATTATTGGCCCGATCTAAATAAACAAGCAGAGTTTTAACAAAAAATGCGTAGCATGTCTATTTGGAAAATATGAAATAAATCCTATCAGAGAACCTCTGAATAATTGAGAAATATACATGTGGGAACACACATTCATATGGACATATATTTCAACGATAAGTATACTTTCCTTGTAACAGTAGATAAGTATTCTAAATATATAATCCTTCGGGAAATCGAAACTCAAAACAGACTGTACGACGTTATGGAAGAGGTCTTATCCAATTATTTCCCAAAATGTGAACGACTCATGACAGATAACGAGAAGGGCTTCAAAACAGAAATGGTGAACCAAATGTGTTTGAAATACAACATAACTAAAGTAGAAACTCCAATATACACAGATCGACAGCGAACGGTCAAGTCGAACGTGTAAACGGTACAATAACTGAACTGTATAGAATATTCACAATTCAGAATAAAACAAGACTCATCGAGGAAATATTTAGAACAGTGCGTGAGTTTAATAATTCTATACACTCAGTTACAGGTTTGAAACCTAGAGACATTTTCTTTAACCAAAATAAATATAGCAATAGTGAAATTATAATAAACGAACTTAACTCAGCATCCAAAAAAGTGATCGAACGTTTAAATAAAGGAACTTGACACAGAGAGTATAAAAAAGGAGACAAGATAATGGTAAGAATCACAGGTCTTAGAAAGAAATCTAACGCCAGATATATAACAAGAATAGTAGAAGAAGATAAAGGAGACACTATAGTCTCTAAAGAAGGAATAAAAATTCACAAGGATAACAAGAAAAATTATCACTTTTCAGACGACGAGAATATTAATATTCCTAACATTACTAGGAATTGTACAGAATAAAGAAGGGCAAGGAAACACTCATATAACTGAGTTACTCAACAAGAAGTTTATACTTACACAAACAGATGACGTGTATCTATTTAAAGAACAAACTTATTTGTTACATGCAACCAACCTGACTTCAATATCTCAACCTTACGTAAATATCTATATATATTATATATATATATAACTAATACATGTCAACCTACACAAGAAGAAAAAAATTGGTAAGTAAAATCAAGAATCTAGCAGACCAATTATAAAAACATACTAGGCATACTAGATCTATTAACTTTTTAGGAACAGCTTTCAAATATGTGTTTGGTAATCCAGACCATGATGACTTAGTTAGCATAGAAACGAGTATAAATAATCTCGTAGAAAACAATAATAAACAATTTGAAGATCAGAGCCTTAGAGAACATTTAATAAAGAACAAGTGTACGAACAATTATTATTATTGACCAGAACTACTTATGCAGCAAAAAATAATGAATATTTATCAGAAAGCCTAGACTTAGAAGACATTAAAAATATTATTCAACATGAAATAATTCAAGTACCCATAATAAATATACTTGAGTACCTACTCTAAGATATTATTAGCTAGAACTGATGAATTCTTCATCACAATATATAAATATCCAATTCTAATTAAATCATGTACATTATATAAAGTAACACCTTTAAGTTCAAAACACGGAAAAATCATTACAGATAAAACAATTGCCTTATGTAACCAAACTTATATAAGAACAAAAAAAAATTCAAAATCATCTAAGTAAAAACATTTGTGAAATTAACTTTGAAGAAGAAAATTGTCTTATTCCACTTTTAAAGAATAAAACTTCAAAATGTAACATTAAACAAGAATACGATTACGACTTAGAAATTGAATCCGGTGTTATGTTATTAAACGGTAAGTATAAAATTAAATAATTAAAGAAGATACAATTTACAAATTCGATAACATAGATACTTTAAAAAAACTAATTATTCCTTTTGAAGAAAAACGGATATTGTCAACTATATACACAATTGTAACACTGATTGTTATTCTAGCATGTATGTATGTAACGATAAAAATTATACAATGCATAACAGATTGTCAAAAACAAAAAAAGATTGACGCATATAACAAAACTTATGAAAGAGAAATGTTAAAAATAGCCTCAAAAATCGGGACGATTTCGTTTAACAAGGGGGGGGTTAAGCATCCGTAGCATTATATATTGAGAAAAGAGATAACATTATTTGTATTCAATGATATCTTTAGTCTCTAGTACAGTCTTGCACACAACGCTACACTATTTATGTAACAAAGATAATTTTGTTTGTATACAATGTTGCATAGATAATATAATCTCTTCTTCATTATCAAGCAGATTGTATGCTTTGGTCTCCTTGTAGAAAGAAAAGGAAGGATATAAATACGACTGTATGATGAGTGGATCGGCAGTCTTATAGTAACTATATAGTAGTCTTAAGCTCCTTCTAAAATTAATGTAAAATATTAGAAAATAAAGGACATAGTTCCAAAAAATATTCTTTTAATTTTAAAAGTACAGAACAAATGTTTTAATTTGCGTCAATATCTAGATCAGTGTTATCATTAACTGAGAAACTTTCATCTGATATCGTTTATTTAAGGGCAATACTGGTATATTTTAAGACGTTTTTGGCGTTTTAATTATGCTTCTTCAATTTTATTTTTGTCAGGAGTTTCGGTAAGAATACGCGACTTCCTTTTCTTTCGCCCTCCAGTTGTGGTTTTTCTTGGGGCAGCTTTGAGATAAGGCCTTGCTATTTCAGGTGAAATTATGTGAAATTATAATAAATTTATTAGTTGACAGATTAGTTTCATCAGCTAGTGGATCAACATTCTCACTAGTGATTTTATTCGCAAGAAGTTCAGGCTCAGTTAATGTTCGGTTTGTGACTTCTGAACATTGAAAGTCTTCTTCGGTGAATGCATTCCTGGAAAATGGAAAAATTCCTGGTTTCCCTGAATTTTTTTTTTTATTGAAAGCACCCATATAGGCAGCATTTGCAATAGATGAAAGATCGTGTATTCTTATTGTCTTGCCAGGGTTGTTAAGAAGCCAGTCATTTTGTGCTACCGATAGTTTTTGCTTGAAGGATCCCAAGACAGTGAGATCAAGTTGTTGAAGACAATGAGTGCAATGGGGAGGAAAAGTTACAAGAATGATGTCATGATCACGGCAAAAGTTTATGGCCTCAATTGTGCAAGGACTTTCGTGATTGTGCAATAAGAGTAAAATCATGTCTGTTTTAATGCACCTCCTGGATCTCTGAATATGTTCAAGAACTTTAATAAAAAACACTCCAGTCATCCAACCTCTCGTCGGGCTGCTATGCTAGCATAACCCACACTATAAGAGACGGTGCTCCGCGGAAATATGAACCCCTCCCTATTATAATTTTCTAATGCTTTAGAAACGGAAGATCATACCCATTAATTTTTGGGACTGAGTTCAGTTGTATCAGTATCTGTTAATATATAAAATCTATAATTATTCTGCTTATAAACGTGTTGCCATTTTTGGCAGTCGAATCTAGTGTCCTTATATCCAGAGTGTTTCTGTCAGTAACCGTCAGTACAAGAGTTTAAACTTTAAACTCTTGTACTGACGGTTCTTATAGTTTCAGTTGTGATTTGTTTTTTTTTTTTGTCCTGGTACTGTTCTATTCAACGTTGGGTCATCTTTAATGAATGATGTTTGAGAGGAAATGTCTTGGGCTCGACAGATCCCTCACTTTGCAAGGGCGATGATCTCGATTAATGGGCAAATCTTTGAGACATACCACCCCTATAACAATCAAACATGACATTACGATGATAGAAAAACACACTTGAGTTATTGACAAAATTCTGTCTGTCCGTCGTAGCGTCGGTCTTTTCGGATGAGTTTTGAACTATACATAAGGTTATTTTGACATTCTAAAGAGGACTTCAATTTTTTAAGCTGATATATGGACAGTACCTATCTGTCATATGGCCAATAAGTAAAATCTATTTTTTCTTAAAAACTGCTCCAAGAATTTTTATGAAAAAATAATCAGCGTACTATTAGTATACGCATGGATTATGTTTCAGTGAAAAAAAAAATCAATATTGTTGGTACAAAACGGTACTTATCATAGCCGTTTTTTCTTTGACTTTTTAAGGAACTGGTTTACTGATTACCATCCAAATTGATAAATCAGGATGAAGAAGATAGCCAAGATTATTTCGCATTTAATTATTTTCGAATTTTTTGTAATTTTTTCTTTTTTTTTTCTTTCGATTCTTTGAAAATTGGTGTGTGATTTTTTTATAATTTCGGTCATTTAAGTGCTCAAGTTGGCGTTGTTAAATTATTTTTTTTTTAATTTTTGAAAAAAATTTGTTTTAAAAAACAGTTTTTGTTTTTTTTTAACTGACCGACGCGACGACTAAAAGAACGTGTTTTTTCACATTTTTTATAGAAAAAAATAATGTCTTTTTTCTTTTATAGGTAAATTTTACGTATTTTTTCGAACAATTAAAACTCACAAAAATTGAATAAAAACTTTAAAATGGTTTGGGGCAGAAAGCCCAACATCCCGAACACAAATTGTAAAAAAGGTGTGGAAAGGGGTATGGGCGCGAGGTTGGGTACAGATATGCACTTAGTACGAATACGCGGTATTTCAGATTTTCGGCGTTTTGGGTTTTCGGAATTTTACTCGGCGATGTGACCGCACATAAAAGCGGTAAACTTGCGATTAAGTCGTGCAAATTTTGTTTCTTATGAACTTAAAATTGCACAATAACAAATATAATATAATTTGCTAATAGAAAGATATGAAGGACTTTTTTCAGTTCAATTTTCATTTTGGTATGGAAAAAATTAAACAACTGGCATAAAGATTCGTGGGAATCAGCAGTAGGGCAATAATGCTAGGTATAAGGACCTTTATAGGTCTCAATAACAATAATTTACTTTTTGAAATCAAATTAATTACAATAGCTTAATTATGTTTGTTGGATCGATAGACGTATGGTGTGGGTAGGTATTAATGGAATTTATTAAGGATATCAGGTACCTATAATAAGGTTGGAAGAAAGGTAGGTACTAAAATTAAGATACACATTCCAACTACTTTCAAGCAAGTGGGTATAGAGACAATTATAAAATTAAACACAGCGGTTTTGTTTATTTAGGGGCAGGTATAAGCTTTGGTTTCCTCGATTGAAATTTTTGCATTCAGTGGTAATCGAATAGTTTTTTTATTTGTTAGATTATTTTTATATGTAGGTATATACGTAAGTTTTCACCTTCTTTTATTTGACTAATGGCTAAGGCTTAGCCGAGCAATATGAAATAAAATTTTGGGCAAAATATTAAACAAATACAATTTTTATGAAATCAAAAAAACACAATTCATAACGTTTTTTGGCAAAAATGTTGGAAACCATCTTATTTCTTTTGCTGTTTTCTATTTTATGATTTTTTCCATTTCAAAATCGTTCGATCATTTTTTTCAAAAAAATATTTTTTTGAAAAACTTTTCGAAAACATATTAAAATTTTGTTGAGCATGTCCATTTAAAGAAATCTATACTAGAAGAAAAAATCTATAGATCCGTTTTCAAAATATTTAAAAAACAAAATATTTTTTTAAAATATTATTAAAAATTAAAAAAAAATGTTTTTGAAAATTTTAATAAACAGTATTTTTTAAATCATAAAACACTACATATTTTGAAAATTTCATCAAAATCCGTCTATTAGTTAACGAGAAAGTCTGATTTTAAAAAAACCGGCCATATGGGAGGTTCCGTTATAAAACTTTTTCTGAAAAATCCATTAAAACTTAAAGATACATTTTGCATAGAAAACATCATTCAGAAAGTTTTATCAAAATCGTAGGAGCCAATTTCGAGAAAAATAAGTTTTTCATTAAAAGTTATATGGCAGATACCGTTAGTTTTAGAGCTAGAATGCCAATTTGAAAAACTGTCGCGTCGAGTACTCTAAAAATACTATATACCAAGTTTGAATCAAATCGGCCTAACCGTTTAGGCTGTGGGAATCGATACGGACAGACAGACAGACAGACAGACAGACAGACAGACGGACGGAATTTCCGAACTCACTTTTTTTGACTTCTTTATCATCGTAATGTCATGTTTGATTGTTAGATTTTTTTTTTACGAATGCATAACTTGCCTTATAGTCCCTATAAATCACAAGTTATTATAGTCCCTATAAATCGCAAGTAAAAATGATTTTGTTTAGGTTAAGATTGTTCATAGTTTATGTGTGTACTAAAAGTTATTCGATTTCGATGGGTTATCGTCAAAAAGAATGAGTGAAGGTTTTAAGGCCATTGAAAGCTCGCAAATAAATCCTGCAGTTCAAGTACCATTGATTTTGCTGACGCCTTCACCGCTTTCAAAAGAAAGTCGATCGGATCGATGTAAGAACCCAACGGAAAAAATTCTTCAGCAACAAAATAAGCACCTGGAACCTTAAGTCTTGGAGAAATCTTCGTCGTCACCATCTTTGTTGCAACCTAGAACTCTCCGTTCAGGTCCGAAACCCCATGCTGAGAACGATAAATTGGTAGCCGTATCAAAAAAACCTCAGAAGCAACCAACAGTTCAATCCAATGATGAGTTTACTGGCGGCCCACCGGTTTCCTCAATAGCTTCCATTACGGATGAGAGGATTTCTAACCCGGCAGGATCCTTATCTGATGGTATTGAACTGTTGCCCTCAACTTCCGCAGTGGGGGGAGAAAGAACCGCAGAGGAATTTGATCTCGTTGCTATGGAAAAACCTTTGCCAATTTTTATTTCAAAGTTTCCACAAACAACTAGTGAGTCAATGATATGGTCTTATTTACTAAAAAAAATTTTACTCCTCCTTCATTATTTATGTAAAGCGTAATAATGATATTTTTAAATTATTAAATGATGAGAAATTCTGGCCGGTAAACTTAATAGTTCACCCTTTTCGGAAGCGACCTACTGTAGCCAAAAAGAGGTCAAATGTACGAAATACTCAATGAGTTATTTCTCAATGTTCTACCAAAATATTGAAGGATTGAAGATAAAACTAATATCAATGTTTGCTTCAAGTCTTGGGTTTAACTATGGTGCAATACTTTTTACTGAAACATGGTTAGATAAGTCTATTTTGGACAGTGAAATACTATGTAGTTCGTACCAAATATTTTGGTCAGATCGGTCTTCCTTAACTAGCAGTAAAAAGTCTGGTGCTGGAGTTATAATTGCCATTAGAAATTGCTACAACTGTAAAATTGTCTCTATGCCCTCAATAAGCGTAGAAATAGTATGTGTTACAACTCTCCTCAAAACTTTCCAACTTTTTATAGTTAGCTGTGTGCGTAGCTGTGTCTACATTCCATCAAAAATGCATTGTGAACTTTACGATTAATGTGTTTTAAACATTAAGTACATCGTTTCCCTGATGAATCCCAACGATCGGTTACAACTTGTTGGTGATTTTAATTAACCAGACATTGAATGGGACGTTCTTCAAGAAGATGACAATTTGTCACCTACATCGTTGACATCAGAAACGAGTATTTCTTTTGTGGACTCAATGTGCTCTTTAGCCTTAAATCAAGTTAACCCGTTTAAAAATGAAAGAGGTAATTTTCTCGACCTCGTGTTTACGGATGATGTTAATGGCTTAACGGTGCAAAGATCATGCCCTTTATTATATGATGTTAGATTTCACCCTTGCTTTGAAGTTTTAATGGAAATGCCGACTTCCGTTTGTGCTAGTCAATAGGATCATGGCTATGAATTTGATTTCAAGAAATATTGAAATATAGAAATCTATGAAATATTGTACAACAGCTTTTTGAAAACAATACCTGTTCGCCGCATCAAAATTGTTGATAATTGTGTTCCTTGGCTCACACCTTTCCTTAAACGACTTAAAAACAAAAAAAAAAACAAACTCCACAACAAGCTCAAATTCAAGTTTACAGTTTCCACTGCTCAAGAGTTCAGCAGAATAAGAAGAGAATTCCAAGTCAAATCAAGGGCTGCATATAAAAACTACATAATATCTATGAAAGCTAACCTATTACGGAATCCTTCATCTTTTTGGAAATTTGTTAAAAAAAGAGAAAAATAGCTGAATTCCCGTCCTATATGAATTTGGATCAAATATCTTCAAATGATGGGGTAGTGATCTGTGATATGTTTGCAGAAATGTTTAAAGGCATCTACAAATGTAATAATGGGTTGACTGGGCTGCATCAAATTACCTCTAACATGAGCATTACAAATGACTTGCCATTTATTCAAGAAAACGATGTGACAAGTGCAATAAAGAAGCTAACATATTCATTTTCTACTGGACCTGATAATGTTCCTTCCTGTGTTTTAATAAACTGCTGTCATTCCTTGGCTAGTGCTTTATGTTATTTGTTTAACCTATCTTTGTCGTCTTCCGTTTTCCCGCATGCTTGCAAGTCTTCATTTATAATTCCACTTTTTAAATCAGGAAGCCGATGCAACATGCGTGACTACCGAGGTATAGCAAAACTCAACGTTATTCCCAAGATGATGGAATCTATAATAGTCCATGAGTTGATACATGGTGTAAAATCGCATCTATCGACAGACAGCATGGATTCGTCAAAATGGACCATTACAAATCTGTTGGAAATTACATCATGCATAACAAAAGGATTCCTGAATGGTCATCAAACGGATGTAATATACACTGACTTCTCCAAAGCCTTCGATCAACTTAATCACCAGCTGCTTGTTGGAAAACTTTCACTTTTCGGCTGGTCTGGGGACCTTGTGCAATGGATTGCAAGTTATTTATCATCTCGTACTCAATATGTTAAGTTCAAGTTTCATTTACCCAACGCAATAGATTTCAAGTCTGGCGTGCCTCAAGGAAGCCACCTGGGACCACTGTTATTCGTAATTTTTATAAATGATTTACCCTCTGTTATAAAATACTGTGATATACATCTCTGTGCTGACGATGCGAAAACTTCATATTCATATAAAAATAATGCTGATTACCTTCAACTGCAATCTGATATTGATCATTTGCAGGAATGGTGTAATAAGAATGATCTCACACTGAACTCTAAGAAATGCAAAGTAATGACCTTCGCTAGAGTTAAAAATGTTTTCTTTAATGAATACTCTATAAATAATTCAAAACTTGAAAAAAGTTAATTATTTTGTAGACTTGGGAGTAATATTTGATTCAAAATTAGACTTCAGACTTGACACGATGGTCAAAAGAATTCAACGACCCTTATGTGACAAAGAGCCTGTTTGTTGGACTGGTTCGTTCGATCTTGGAATATGGTTGCCAAGTTTGGTGCCCATATTACTCCTGTCACATTGCCCGCATTGAATCCATTCAAAAACGTTTCTATTATTTGCTCTTCGTCATCTTAACTGGGATAATCATCACCATCTTCCACCATATCGGTCGCGACTTTTACTGATTGGTCTTAATACGTTTGAGGACAGGAGGTCATCACTCAATGTTGCATTCATATTTAAACTTTTAAACGGTGATATAAATTCTCCTTATTTGCTTTCCTTAATAAAAATAAATGTGCCATTCCGTCCAAGTCGAAATTATAAAATTTTGCGAACACATGAAACTACTTTAAACTACTTAAATAAAATGAACCGTTCTCTCTCTTATGTAAACAGTTCAATAATTATAATTCCTTCGTAGATTTTAATCTTACTTCATTGAAATTTAAACAAATTATACTTTTGTTAAATTTAAATCGTCACTAATTATGTAAATGTAATATTATTTGTATAATCCAAATAACTGTGATCAATTATGTATCTGTAATTATAGTCAAATAAATAAATAAATAAAAAAACGTTTTTCCAAATAGGTATCATAAAATCTGTGCGTTTTTCTGCATACTTGTCGATGTTTGGTTTTGTTAATTATTATTCTTATTTCTATAAAAACATCCTGGGAATGCAGACAATAATTATAAGAAAATTGACGATAAGCTTATAAGTCCCAACTTCAATGTCTTGCAACTAAACAGAATTCATTACCAAACTGGGGACAGGTTTGTTACAGGCAATGAAATTCCTCTCAATAGGAGTCCACCACAACTAGTATTTTTCAATAACAAGAACCTATCAATGAAAGTTGCGGAGAAGAAAGTTTTTTCTTCACCATTTATACTCATTTCGATTTCATTTGCAGCAAAGTCCTCTTTGCGGTTACAACATTGCTTTTTTGTTCAAGTTTTTGTTCAAATAGTGTTTGATAATGCGTAAGTGCTTTCTTGTCTTTACAATTGTCCTATTTCTTCACACTTGCGTAGGCCATCTCTCTAAGGTTGGTTTTTTTTTATATTACAAAATAAGTTTGTAATATTTTGTTAAATTTGTTTGTAAAATTATTTTAATAAAATTATCTTAATAAAATTATCTCATGTTAGGATATTGAATTAAATTTCAGAAAACCAAATGCTTAAATCCTCCAAGAACAGCAAAAAGAGTGGAACTGTACATAAAGGATTGTCAAGAAGATGTCAAGAACAAATTAGTCAAAGGTATACCATCGTTTTGGGAAGCACACAAAAGTTTAATAATTCTCTCTCATAGAAGCTTATCAAATTTTAAAAGACGAAGCCAAAAATGATGATATCCACGAGGAAGATAGTAATGAGGATTATTTGTATTCAGACGATTACCCTGATCCTGATCATGATAGATTTCTGCCTGTATTAGCCAACAGAAGAAGTTATAGAAATATTTATCATCCCACATTGGTTCCATACGAAGACAAACGAATTGCGGGGGTACGTACGAGTATATCTAAGTTTAGTTTACGATATCATTTGTTTGGGCAATGCACCTTTTATCCGTGTGAATGCGATACTTGTATGTAATTACCCTTATTGTTGCGTCTCGGTCACAGATTTCGTTATTCATCTTTTTTTTCACCTAACAAATAATTATTCAATGTTAAAGGCGCATAGAAAGTCAAGGCCCTTATCCATGATGTGCAAGCATGTTAGTCATATAAAAGAGTTATTAAATTTTTCCCATAAATGTTCTTAAGCATATCGCAAAGTAACCAAAGCATACAAATAAAAAAAAAATTCTTTTATAGTGCCTCTTGCATTGCGTGTATGCAAAAAACAATGCTATTGATAAAATGGGATGGCCAACACTCGATGGCCTTGTGGATTTCTACTCTGAGGGTGTTAACGAACATGGATTCTTTATGGCGACACTTCGAGCTGTTAACATGTGCTTAAATGTGGTTACTGCTAAATACCACGTTAATCGCCGAAAACTACCGGAGAAGGGCGAAAGCTGTGACTTGGCTTTTGATGTGTTTGACTGCATTTCTGATCAAATCACTGGCTATTGCTTGGATCACTTCCGGCAAACTTGACGATTATTATGATAGTAGTTATATGAATGTTAGCTAATTCCTATGAATATGTATTGTACATTTATGGTGTTGTGTGTGGTTTCCATACAGAAAGACTTTAATAAATTAAACCAACGCCCCCGATGTGTTTTATCAACAAAATCCCTTTAGTGTGAGCTAATTATAAATAAATTGCACGACTGGATCGCACGTACTTGCTCATACGTGCGGTCACATTGTAGAATAAAATTTAAGAAAATTAAAGTGAACATCAAAGGATTTATTTAATTTTTGTGACTTTTGATTGTTTGAATAAAGTACGTTAAATTGTATTGGGTGAAATAATTTAAACGCCATTTTATTTCTTTAAGAAATGTAAAAAAAGAGTGATTTTTAACGTTTTTTTTAACAACTTTTTTTTTTTTTAATTAAAAAAAATAATTCAAGAATACAAACTTAAGCACAAATATAACATACATTAAAAAAAAAATTAAAAAAAATTCACGTACCCGTTTTCAAAATATTGATTTTTCAAAAAAAAAAGTTTAAGAAAATATTAAAAATACAAAAAAACAAGTTTTAGAAAAAAGTAATTATGTGAAATTACTTAGCCTACCTACATCTTCCTGAATATCAATTTTGATAGTAATCGGATCACCAGTTTTCAAAAAAGTCGAAGAAAAAAAAACGGAATCCTATAATGAAAGTAAGAATAGCGAATAATTTTTTTAATGTCCACGGCTACAGCATGTGACCATCGTGAATGGAAAAACAGCTGTAGAGGAAATTACTAGTGTTTCCCGTTCAATTTCATTCACATTTTTTACCTTTTTAGATAGCTGTTATGAATCTGATCACATAGGGCCATTAACATCTGCATATTCAGCAATTTTAAACGGAGCTCACTCGCGCCAATGAAGAATGAATGATCGAAGAGCTTCGAAAAATAAAAGGCAGAAGATGTTGTTTCATAGTTATAATGAGAACCATTCATATTGTTTAAAATTTTAAATAAACAAATAATCCATAAATTTATTAGAGCTTTTAGAGCAGGATAATTCTGGCGACGAAGATTTTCAAGATTCAGGTTCGGAATATGACCCCAGCCAAGATAATCCCAATATCGATAGGTAAAGACCCTCAAGTGCATTTAATATAGAAAGTTGTTGTTCCTCAAGAAAAGAAAATGTTATTGATTTATGTTAGTGATCTGATGGCATATCTCACCGAACAGTGGAATATATATCGTTACTTGGCTTTGGTGAAAGTAAGATTATTGCTCTTGATATCTCCAAGGCATTTGATAGAGTTTGGTATGAAGCTCTCTTATCGAAAATGCGTGCTTTTGGGATCGATGATACTCTTGTTCGTTGGATTAGACGGATTCAAGTCTGATTCCCACAAAATAAATACTGGTGTGCCCCAGGGCTCTGTTTTTTCTCCGACTCTTTTCCTCATTTTTATAAATGATCTTTTGTCTATTACTTCTAATCCACTAAACTGTTTTGCTGACGATTCTACCCTCAGCTTTTCATATTCGTTCAATAATTCACGTGCTTCGCCTTCGGACGTACAATTGCAACGTTACCGTATGTCAAGCTCATTAAACTCCGATTTATACAACATTGTCAAATGGGGTAATAGGAATCGTGTGGAGTGTAATGCTTCGAAAACTCAATGCTCTCTGCTGTCGTTAAACCTAAACATACCCCCACTGCCATTGTCCATGAATGGCACTTGCATCGAAGAAACCGAAAAGCTCTCAGTACTCGTTATGTGTGTCAATAACGACCTCCGTTGGAACGACCATATATTTGAGATCGCTAAAAATGCTGCTAAGTGCTTAGGTTTTCTGTATCGGTGTAAGAAATATTTGTTCCCTTTTGAGCTGCCTACAATTTATAAAGCGTTTATATGATTACAATCAAAATTGATATTAAGGAAGATGTAGCCTAAGTAATTTCACTTTAAAATATTTTCGAAAACTTTTTTTTTTGTATTTTTAATAATTCTTTCAATTTGTTTTTTTAATATTTTGAAAACGGGTAGGTGAATTTTTTTTAAATTTTGTTTTAAAACAGAAGATTATTTTTGTGCTTAAATTTGCATTCTTGGATCATTTTTTTGTTGATATTTTGAAAAAAAGTTGTTAGGTTGTTTATTTAGAAACCGTTCCAACGATTTTGAAAAAAAAATCACACTTTTTCACTTTTATTAAAGAAATATAATGGCGTTTAAATTATTTCGCCCGATTTAATTTTACGTTATTTCGAATAAATATTTACTTTTAAGTTCTCTTAATATTTTATAAATTTTACTCGACGGTGTGACCTCACATATGACCAAGTACGTGCGATCCAGCCGTGCAATTTATTTCCTTAAGCTGAGGTTTAAAAGCTAGAACTTTGTCAAGAAATCGGCCGTAAGCAAAACTTCCACAGTTTTTTTATAAACTTACTTAGCATATTTAATAACACTTTATAATAATGTTATCTTATAGAAGGGATGAAACTTATATCGAATATTAACATCTTCAATCTTGAATGTTACATATACGCCACAGTGTCCTATTTAAAAAAAAAACTGTCTTTTTTTCATAAACTTGAAGCTAAACCAGTTTCTTTTACAAAATTTACTAGAAAGTAGAACAGGTCAAAATCTCATCAAGCATGGGAGATTGTGTTTGTGAACATTTCACATGTATACGTTGTGTGTCTGCTAAAAGTAAAATCAAAACATTTTCATTTTTATTCAATCAAGTAGCCAGTTAGCCAGCATTGATTTATGTATAATCTTTATTGACCCATTGTAAATATATACATTCTCTATAGATAGTATTCTCATGGATGTCATTTGGCTTGTGGTTAATCTCACATCCATGTAGTAACCAGTAATTAACTCTTAATAGTGAAGACGAGAACATTTACCAACATTTACCGACATTTAATACACTTTTGTACTTTGTTCATGTTATATATTTAGACCAATTGGCGATTTCAGCTCATGAGAGCCTTGTTTATGATACCTATAGTACTATAATCAGGAGTTGGAAACTAGCGCCATCTAGTTCGTCTATATCTCCCTAAAGTTGTTCTCTGAGTGGAGATTGCAACGTAGACTTTTGGTCTTCACTACATAATCTGCAATATTAGAAAATAGCAGAACGGGAAAGATGTATATAACATTTTTGCAGTCAGAAGAAAACAAACCATCGACACTTGTTCGTGTTATTTTTAAATCATTTTCGTATCGCTGAAAACTGATATTGAGTGATGACAAAATATTCACACAGGGAAGGAGTGCAAAATGGTTGACATTGTATTAAGCGCCTTAAGCTAAAAAAAAATTGTTTTTTTGGCAAAACATAACTGAAAGATGCAAACAAAAAGATCAAATTAAATTCTTATATAACTTCTCAACATTTTAAATATTTTAAGAAGGCAGTATTTATAAAATAAATTTCTTGAGTTTGTTCATTTACGCAATAAAATGGACACATGTACCTTCAACTCAACTAAATAACAATATAATTAATACCGAAAAACAAGACAATACTTTATAGTCTCTCTCTCTAACCAAAAACTCCTTAACAAAGTAAGTCCTTATTACGGGCGCCCTACTTATTGAAAAAGAATGCGCTCATGATTTCTACTCTGTCATCAGAGAAAAGCGAAATAATGAATGTTTTTTTCTTATGTGGCTTGGCTAACAATATACTATATACATCACTTACGCTGTATGTATGTTATATATGTATTTGTGCACAACGCCTATTCTGTATTTTTCTTGATTTGCATGAATTTGTTGGAAAAATTTGCTGCCTTGCAAAAATATACTTACCATGTTTGACTTTTATATAAAAATTGTAGTCTGCAAAAATAATTATTTATCTTACAAATAAAGTAAATTGTTTGTATATGTATATGTTTGTACCTACATATGCTATTGCTAAAATAGAAATTTAAAAAATAAAAAATTACTCTGGGTGTTTTTAATTTTGAAAACATAGAACATACCTGCACGATCGTAAGCAGTAAAATGCTATTAACAAGATTTGTTCATTTTCAATAAACATTAGCTTTCACTATGCTTATCTTCAATGGAAACGTTAATAGGTACCTACGTTTAAAAACAATTAAGAATGAATTCCTTATTACGTTCGAAATTGAACAATTAGCATTATAACTTTAAACAGTCAAATCCTTATATGGCAATATTGGTACATATGTGATTCAGTATAAACTACAGAAATAACAAAAATTCTTCAAAAATGTCCATAATCGCAAAATCCAAAAAAAATACAAATTACATTATTGGTTTGTTAACGAAATATCAAAGGGGAACCCACAAATTTTTGTTTCCCTTACTCTACCATGTCAATACCATATCGAGCCCTAACTGCCATTTTATCGTAAGCGATATTTTTTTACAAAATCAAGTTAATAATGCAGTTCGATAGCTTACGCTTTTACACATGTATCCTTCACATTAGTTTTTCAATATGGCTTTTTAACAAAAAGTTACAGAAAAAACAAAATGTATCGTAACCGACATTTATGTATGTATTAGACTCGGTCAGTTTTGAAGCTCAGGAAAAAATAAAAAAATGTGTTTCCTGTAACATTTACAATTTGTCGCATACGATAAAAATGCGGTTAGGGCTCAAATGGTATCATTTTTTGAACCTTTCACTCCTAATTATTATTCATTATTCCTGCATATTCTTGTACTCATTCTAACTAATGACAACCTACTATTTCATTACCTCTTTCTTTCTACTCTCCAAATATTCATAGAAAAAGCGATTGCAGCGACGTTGCGGCTCTACCTCGCTAAACTAAATGCTGCCTGATGATACTAGTATAGATTTCATATACAAGGATGAAAGTGATACCGATTTATTGCTACGAATTCCACAACGAGATTGGGCGAGCGGTTAGCGATCCTGAAACTGAAAAACTGAGCGATCCAGACTCGTCGTTCAGCTACTGCAGAAGTGTAAACATCTGGCGACTTTGCAGTGCGGAAGTATTTTTCCAAGTGGTAGGTAGACCTTATCAAAGTTTAAATTAATAGTAATTTTCATTAATTTGCCCAAAGGCAATTGATTTCTTTTACAAAAAAAAAGCCAAACGCATTTTGGCTAAATTATAAAAGAATTAAATTCAATTTATATTTTTGGCTTTTATATGGGCAAGCCAGCCCACTAATAGTTCTTCGAAAAATAATATACGAATTTCAACATAAAAAACAGCTCAGTGGATAAAGTGGCGGAGCACGGAGACGAGCATACCGGGTTCCAGTTGACCCTAGGGAATTTCAAAAATATTCAACAAATAAGTGACGTAGAAAAGGCGGGGACATTAGATGATGTTGTTAGTATGTTCCTCAGAACTGCCTGTGATAATTATGTAGTGGTGGATGGGAAATCGATCCGAAAAGTAACTAAAATCAATACAAACATGATGTGAATATGGTTGGCTTTCATCAGAGAAGAAAATTAGCTTTTGTTAATTTTGGTTTGTTGGGGATGGGGAGGTGTAGCGGGGTAAATTTTAAGGGTGTCAAAATCTAATACACGCGAACTCCATTTTGTGAACACGATGGTACGTTACTTCATACGGAATGGTTGGTTAACTGTTAATTCAGTAAATTTGACATTTCATCAGACGCAGAGAAAAATTATGAATAAGAGAACAAACTTTTTTTCGTCTATCCCTCCCAAAACCAATTTTTTAGTAAAACTGAAATAACACCAGATAATTCCATTCCACAGTACACATATCCAAGGTAATATCATTAGAGGTTTTATTTTTGCAATCTTCTGCGCATCTATCAAAATCAAAGTAAAATGGCAGCCGCCAGAGACCGTTAGCTTCTTTATTTGTTCTGAAAAATAGATCTCGTGGCTATATTTTAAAGTATTTGTGATGACTAATTTATAAAAAAACTTTTTAATAAACAAGAAAATAAGAAAAATATAAAACAAACGTGAGGTGTGCAGTTTTGTTCATACATTTTTTTGATGTAGGCCTCTGAGAACCGCAATTTTTAATACAAAGTGACAGATCAGAGTTTGACAACCTGCGCAATATATTCTATATATGATTCCATTCTACTTGGTGATATTTTTATTATTATTTTTATTACTTTTAATTCACTGCACAAAAGTTTATTTTCTCTTTTTACTTGCGATTAGGTACAAGTTATGCATTCGTGCAAAAAAAATTTTTGAGATAACAATCAAACATGACATTACGATGATAGAGAAACATTTTTTTAGTTACTGGCAAAATTCCGTCCGTCTGTCTGTCTGTCTGTACGGATGTATTTTGGACTGCAGCCTAAACGGTTGCGCCAATCGTCTTCAAATTTTGAACTTAAGGTTATTTTGACATTCTACAGAGGACTTTTTCATTTTTTTTTAGCTCAAGCTTAACGGTACTTGTCATATAACCGTTATGTAAAACCTTATTTCTCGAATGTTTATTAAAAAAATTCAGTGTTGTACTGTAGGCAGCATTATATTTTGGTGAAAAAAAAATTAATATGGTGGGCTAAAAACGGTACCTCCCATAGGACCATTTTTTTTCTTCGACTTTCTCGAAAACTGGTGATCCGATTACAATAAAAATTGATATTCAAGAACATGTAGGTAGCCTAAGTAATTTTGCATTATTTTTTTCGAAAAAATGTTATGTTGTATTTTTAATAGTTTTTTAATTTTTTTTTTTGAAAAATCAATATTTTGAAAACGGGTAGGTGAATTTTTTTTTTAATTTTGTTTTTTAAATGTAGGTTATTTTTGTGCTTAAGTTTGTATTCTTGAATTATTTTTTTTAGTTTTTTGAAAAAAAGTTGTTAAAAAAACCGTTTTATTTAAAAACGGCTTCTACAATTGTGAAAGAAAAAATCACACTTTCTTACATTTTGTAAAGTAATAAAATGGCGTATAAATTATTTCACCCAATACAATTTAACGTACTTTATTCGAACAATCAAGTCACAAAAATCGAATAAATGCTTTGATGTTCACTTTAATTTTCTTAAATTTTATTCTACAATGTGACCGCATATATAAGCAAGTACGTGCGATCCAGTCGTGCAATTTATTTTACTTCTTTTTGGTTTTCCATACATTTTAAAACTAAAATGTCAGTGACTGTACTGTAAATTGTGTTCCGATTGAAATTGGTACGTATGACAAATTTGACAGCTGTTCCGTACTCCGTCTCCGTAAAGCAGCGTTTACACGCAGACAAAACAATGGGACAATACTCAATTGTCTTGTCCTAGCTTCTTGAACGGGGTTGGATGATGTCGATATTGTCCTCAGAGATAGTTCGGCAGGCTAGCTCGGAGTACAATATAATGACAATTGTCTTGTCCTGGAAACAAATGTTCACATGGAACAATTATTGTCTTGTCTCATTGTCTTGGCCACTGCATTGTCCCATGTGAACCCAGCTTAATGCATTTCCATTTTTGCATTGCAGACAACGAACAACTCCATGATAACTGCGGCATGCTAATTTGGCTCGAGGGGTGCATCTTCAAATGTTATCGTGGAAATGTCGAGCAGAGATGATGTTTTCCAAATTTTGCGAGATAGGATTAGTTGTTTCAGATAATAAGTCCAACGACTATAAATATAAGGAAGAGTCGGAGACAAAACAGAGCCTTGGGGCACGCCAGCGTTTATTTTGTGAAAATCAGACTTCAATCCGTCCAATACAACTTGTATTGACCGTTTCGAAAGGTAATTACAAATCCAACGAAGAAGAGATTCGTCGAGTCCAAATGCACGCATTTTCGATAAAAGAGCTTGATGCCAAACTCTATCAAATGCTTTAGAAATATCAAGTGCAATGATTTTGCTTTTACCAAAACGATAAAGAGATTGGTTCCACTTTTCGGTGAGATATACCATCAAATCACCAGTGGACCTGTTGCTACGAAAGCCGTACTGCCGGTCATAAAGAAGCTTTTGGTCCTCAAGATATTTCTTTAACTGAAAATTAATCAGCATTTCCATGACCTAGGAAAGAAGGGAAGTAAGTGCAATTGGTCGATAGTTTGAGGTAGAAGAAGATTGGCCTTATTTAGGGATTGGCTTGACAAATGCTGTTTTCCATGCACTCGGAAAGAGACCAGAGGAATAGGACAGATGGAAAAGCTTACGCAATGGTTTTGCCAGCGTTGAAAAACACCTCTTCAGAATAATAGCGGGGATACTATCCAGGTCAGCGGATTTGTGTAGGTTAAGATCTCTTAATACTCTTACGACTGTACGAGTGTGAAAGAAGATTGGCCCCATGAATTCATTTACGCTCTCGAGTACAGGAGGAGTACTAACACCTGTTGGCAGCGTTGAGTTAGCAGCGAATTTGGCTGCAAGTAGATCTGCTTTTTTTTGAGAACTGACAACAGGTGCATCATTGAAGACAAGCGTAGGAACCCATGATGACAAGGAGTTCTTTACGTTTTTAACAAATGACCAACAAAATTACTGCCTTTGTGACATTGCAGTATTTTTTGCCGGATTTTTTGTTCATGTAAAAATTTAGTCTTGCGAATGAGAACATTACTAACCTTTCTAGCTTGCTGAATATTTTTTTCGGTTTTCCTCGGTTTTGTTGGCTTTATAAGATCGGACATTTACTTCTTTCAACCTGATAACCTCTTTACAGCTCGAATCAAACCATGAGTTATCTTTAGGTTTGATACTTTTTAAACTATTCAGGACAAAATTTCTCATACTGGAGTTTATGTCGCTACCGAGGAATTCAGAGCGACCAGTTAAAGATCCTGAAGAAATTATAGAGACCGCCCCAGTTGGCTTTCTCGTATTGCCAAACGGTTCTCCTAGGGGGTTTCTCTGCAACTGAGTTTTGTTGGCACGAGAGATTTGCAGAAATGACACAATGGTCTGTTTTGTGTTTATCAGGATCGGAGGTAAGAAACAAGTCTAGTGCGTTGGCGGCTTGGCCTGTGATGTCAGGAATTCGGGTTGGCTCATCAACAACCTGAGTAAGTTGGTTTAACTCAGTAAAGATTTCAACATATCTTCCTTCGGGTATTGTCTGGCCAGAATAGCGAAGCCAACTTGAATTGTGTACATTGAAATAACCCGTAATAATGATTTAAGTGTGGGGATAATGGGCAACAATACTTTGTATGAAATCTGACAAAGCATCTTCGTTGGAAGTTGACACTCTGTCCAAATTTGGGCTTCTATAGATGAAAGAAGTATGTATAATACGCTTGCTTACTGTGAAAACACAGACCGTATACGGCGAGGCCGTGATAGGCAAAGAATAATGGCAATTTATACCCATGAAGGTTAAATTCCAAGTGATCAGAATTTTCTCCTACTTGGGTTTTACTTAATGCCAAAACAGCTGGCTTGTTTAACGAAGTATAAATGTATGCAACACAGAAATTTTTCCTGAGTCCACGAATGTTGGAATAATCAACCCTGAAAATACACCCCATAAAGAAGAACAAAAACTTGTAAAACAAAGACGGACAATTAACTATAATTAATGCTCCACTAAGTCCCGATTTGAGCTTCACAAAAACAATTATTATTAGTGTTATGCCTTAATATTAATTGAGTTGATCCGCCCATGGTTACTCAGAGAACGTCAATTATTATACCTGATAACGATCTAGCTTAACCATAGGGACTTACCGCAATGATTAAACTAAATCGTCTGTGAGGAGGGAAATAGGGAAAGAAAAACAAGAGAAGGAGCTTACTCGCTGTGGTGTGTTTTTTTCTCGTTGGTGGGTATTGATGAAAACTTATTTTGGGCGATTTTTTATTTCAAAGCACAATTTATTTATGTTATTTGCACTGAATTATGAATTTAGAAACTGAATAAGTTTAGTCTAGTCCGCGTGGGAATAGATTTTTTTTTTTTTTGTGGAAATTATTTGTATAATTTATTTTTGGATTGAGTTTGATTAGATAAAGGGATGGAATTTGAAATAAAATACAGAACAGGGATAAAATAGATCGTCACTTGACTTTCCCATGTCTTCCGCAAGTGCGTAGCGGATGGGATGCTAATCGACACTGATTATTGCCGAACAATACACCGAACTACGTGATTATGATAGAAACAGGTTAATCTCCTCTTTTCATCCGAAAGTTATGAAGATGGACAATTACCAGCTATTGAAGATAACAACTCTTCATGTTATCCGGGCGAAAACAAATTGATATTGTGACTGGATGGAGTTATCTAGTGAAGTTGGGATGGAATTAAATCTTGATCATTCTAATCTTGATGTTATGAAAGTGTCTCTTTAGTCCGCTATTTCACAGTGTAGCGTAAGTTATGCATCAAACAAGTGCGAAAAGAAAGGAAATGTTAAGAAAGAAGACAGAAAACTAATTTCCGGTGAGTTGTTTGCCAAATTTCAATGTTTCTATATTGGCGTTTTTCTTTCCTCTGTTTGCTATTTTACCAAATCCCTTTATTATGTTTCGTTGTTTATAGAAACTACATAAATATTTGTATGGTGTTTCTAAGGCAACAAAACAAAACAAACCAGGAGAATATAAACCCTTTGAATATGAATCAAGAAACATTATCAAATTATACTTGCATCACCGAATAAAAACTGAAAAAGGAATTCAAAAAAGAGACATGCCTCACGGTGCACTGTGAAATACTGGACTCACCAGCTAGTTACTGCAGTAGACATAAAACAAAGGGAGAAATATCTGAATGATGCCACTGGATCTCTATACAGACAACTTTACTCTCAGTTAAAACATAATTTGGAAGAAAGAAATTATTTTAGAGACGATAATAGTATTGTCGAAATATCGATGATGATAAAGTTGCGAGGTGAACTTATTCAATTTAACTTCATGCCACTTAGAGAGGACTTACCCATAATTTGCTCTTTATGTAACCTGGAGGAGAGAGAAGATATTTTTTGACTTTATGGGTCATTTGTCCAATTCTTAAGGAAATAAGAAAAAATGCCTTTGGGAGCGATACCTTAACGTGAAATCAGATTATTGACTTTCTTAACAACATGGGAGTCAAAAAATTATTTCAGTATTGCAGATTAGCCTTAAACTATAGAAATAAAATCAAAAATAAAAGCTTTTAAATTATATACTTACTTACTTAGGGGCGCTACAGTTCGGGACGAACCTGAGCCTCAACCAACATGACTCTTCAGCCAGCTTGGTCTTTGGCTAGCTACCTCCAGTTGGTTGAGATCGTCCTCCACTTAAGCGCGCTACCTAAGCCGAGGTCTTCCTTGACTGCGTCTACCCTCTGGGATGGAATCGAAGACCCTACGAGCCGGAGCTTTGTTGTTCATTCGCTCTAGTTCTTGGTTGAACCTTCTCCTCCAAAGCCCGTTAACGCAGGTAGGGCCAAAAATCTTCCGGAGAATCTTACGTTCGAAACAACTTAAGGATATCTTCATCCGCTGTAGATAGAGTCCATGCCTCGGCGCTATAGAGCAGGACTGGGCTGATAAAGGTCTTAAACAGAGTCTCCTTTGTCTTCCGAGAGAGGGCTTTACTACTCAATTGTCTTCAATTCTTTCAATCGGTTTACTCAAACTCCCAAGAAAAACTCCAAGTTCTTTCAGAAAATGTCCCTAAAGTGGATTGGATCGGTGCAATTTGACTTCTCCGATGTTTTAAATTCTTTACAGGATCTTAAGCCAAATCACATTCCTGGTGTTGATGGTATTCCTGCCCTTGTCTTGAAAAAAATTTGTAATTCGATCTGCTTTCCATTGCTTATCATTTTTAACCTATCTTTATCGTCCGAAATATTTTTGGATGAATGGAAATCTTCTTTCCTGATTCCAATTTTTAAATCCGGCTCAAAAAACAATGTCCCCCAGGGTAGTCATTTTGGTCCGCTTCTGTTTATAATTTTTATTGATGATATTTTTAAAAATATTAAATTCAGCCAATGTCTCACTTACGCTGATGATCTTAAATTATTCTTAAAAGTGACTTTCTACACTGCTACTAAAGTAAAGGACTTGGGTGTTTCCTTTGACTATAAGTTTTCATTTACTCCGCATATTGATGCAATTGTTGCAAAAGCCAACACAATGATTGGTTTCACCAAAAGAAAGTCAACTGACTTCTCGGACCCCTATACACTTGTATCTCTATATACCACATTAGTAAGACCATCACTTGAGTATGCTGATGTCATCTGGAACCCTTACCAACAAACGTTTTCGGATAGAATGGAGAAAGTTCAGAATCGTTTCACAAGGTTTGTCTTTTTTAAAATGCGTTGGAATTTTTGCCCAGCTTCTCAAGCTCGACATAATCTTCTGGGTTTGAAATCTCTCAAATCACGAAGAACTATTCAAGATATAGTATATATGCGAGATATATTATGTTACCATATAAAGTGCCCCAATCTTCTATCCTTAATTTGTTTGTATACTCCAGTGAGACCATTGAGAGAGAGACATCTTCTTTTCCAGCCTAAACATAGGACAAATTACGGTATGAACGAACCAATTTCAAGGTCAATAAGGGAGTTCAATGAAATTAACGGCTATATTGCCTGTCATAGAATTGTATTATTTATTTTTTATGAATTTAAGTTTATATTGTAAATTTTTAGTTTATGTACATATATATATCTTGCATCTGTTGAGTCTGATACTCGTAGATTTAATAAAAAAATAAATAAAATAAAAAAATCGGACGAGTTTTATGGGGATGCCAAAACCAGACATGGCGCTGTATAGCTCATCTCTATAAATGCTATCGTAAGCGGCCTTAAAATCGATAAAGAGGTGGTGGGTATTGATTTGGAATTCTTGGTTAGTTTCCAGGATCTGCCGTAGTGTGAACATTTGATAGATTGTGGACTTTCCTGGTCTCAAGCCACACTGATAGGGACCAATCAGGTTGCTGACGAAAGTTTTCAGGCGTTCACATAGTACGGCAGAGAAGATCTTAAAGGCAATATTCAGGATCCTCTAAAGTTGGCGGAGTATGAAGGGTATCCTTTCTTGTGGATCGGGCAGACGATGCTGAAAATGACGTTATGTGCCGCTGCGAAGTCAATTAGTCTAAGCCCGTTTCCAGACGTTGTGTCTTGTAGGCTATGTTTTCCTACCAAAGATTTCCTATTTACCTATTTTGGAAAATTGCCTAGTACAATCTTAACGTCGTATTTAGGGCATTGCTCACAGGTTTTGTCGAGGAGCTCGTAGAAGTCATCCTTTGAGGTGTCATCTTTGTTCTCTGTGGAGGAATGAGCACATATTAGGCTTATTTTGGCGAATTTAGGTTTGATACAGATTGTCAAAATTCACCCACTGACGTGTCGAAAGCTCAGGACACCTTGCCTAAGTCTACCACTTATGATGAATCCGCACCTAAATTTAAGCTGTGGTCTTCTTTTACAATCACCGTAATACACGTCACAGTTTTTCATCCTTCCCATCGCACTTCGTTGACTGTTGACGCCATCGTTGATCCAATTAATTGGGCTCATCCATCGTATGTCCTCTTTCTGAGGGACTCGTGCAAGACTTCTGCGAATCGATCAGAACAGTGATTAAAGCAGAGCTTTATATTTTTGCTATTTTTTCTGTGTTCAACACTCGCGCTAATAAGTTTAGCAGGAATGTCCGGATGGACAGACCAGTACCCGGCGGTTACCGCGAGGAGGTAAAATAAGCACAATTGATGCCTACGAGATAGTTACAACAATGTGCATCACCTGGTTGACGCTGATCAGTGTCTACCCTATTCAATCAACACCCCACCGCCTTTTAAATTATATGTTTGATGTTAATGTTAAAATGTGGAAAGAAAATCTTGAATTTTTGTTAATTTTGTAACTAAGTTGTAATCAACACTTACCTATAATATAAATAACCTAAATCTAAATGTACAACAACAATTGATCATAATTCGAGTAATGGAGGGGAAAATCTGCAGATTTTGGGTTTTTTTAGGGAAACTTGAAAAATTACTTTTTCTTCGAAGCGTCATATCTTGGTAACAAATTGACATACATACATATTTCAAAGATTAATATAGTAGTTTTTAACGTAGGACGTATACAAAAAAAGTTAGTAATGAAAAACCAAAAAATGGTCGACAAATTTGCAGTTTTTCCTCCTCCAATTTTTTTGCACAAAGTCCGTGAAGTCCAAACTTGAGAAAATTTTATTTTACCTTCTCTTAACATTATACTACGTTTTCATTAGAGTCGAAATTACCTCATTTCGAAATTTGCCGAAAAAGTGTTTTCATCTAAGTTTGCTAATTCCGTTTGAAACTTCCTTACTTGCCATTATAGGGACCTTTAACGCAAGTTTAGGATTCGTAAATATAAAAAAATGAGATACAATTCAAACATGAAATTACGATCATTGAGAAGCCTAAAAAAGTTTGTGACAAGAAATGACTGTCTGTCAGTCTATTATTTCTACGTAAATGTTAGCTATTTTCTTTCAAATATCTAGTGATTACGCACATAAAGCAAGTACATGCGACCCAATCGTGCCCTCTTAACTTTTTATTCTATTCTTTGACTTTTTATACTGTCAATCTTGACGTTTGTTATAGAACCTTGTTCAATTGTGATTCAATTGTTTTCAAATAAGATGTGTTCGACTTTACATTACATAAATTTCAACCTAATTTCGTCGAAATGATTTTGTATTCATTATTTTTTGGTAAGGCTCTTCAATACTTTGAAGTTACGTTGGTAAGTATTTATTTACCGTATTTGCCTGACGATTTTGTATTATCTCAGTGAGCTAATTCATTTAAAATTTACAAGTATTTTTTTTTAATTTTGTGTTTTTATCAAAATGAAATGGACACACTTGTAGCAAATACATAAGAAGACGTTGCAAAAATTACTGTACAAATTTTTTTTTTGAAATATGTGTTTCAGGGAAATGTTGCTTATAAAATTGATACAATAAGATGAGAAAGAAAATACTGTGATAAATTATTTAAATAAAACAAACCTATCTTTAAAATTAAAAAAGAGGTTAATTGTTTCACTTGTTTGTATTTTTAAGGTAAGTTTGATTAATAAAACAAATCCAAATGCATTTTATAGTAACTATTTATTTCCATTACACGCTTTATTATATTGTACTAGGCGCCCCCGAGAGTTTTTAGTCTTCTGCACTCCGCCCAGTGCTAATACCTGTGTGTATGTGATAACTCACACTATTTAGAACGAGGCTTCATTTATTTTCAAAAACACGTCTTCCTGTACTTCTTATTCAATGCTAGCAACCATAGAAAACTGAAACAAGAACGACAACTGGGAGCATAATTCTGTTTTCGTCTACAAACCGAAAAATATCCGTTCAGGAACATATGTGTACCGGTTCCTGTACATTTCTTATGGGACTACTAATATGTTTCCATTTTTGTGGTCACGAAACTTATGGTTGATTGGCTGCTTCTCACACGAATCTCATACGTATTCACATACACAAAATAAAATTCCAGGGTTTGCAGGGCATGGTCGGTACGAGTCGCAGTTCTTTTTTCTTTTTTCTTTGGTTATTAAGCTCGAAATATAGAAAGGTAATGTTACATTTTCATTAGGGCAAATGAGCTAATTTCGTATCAAATTTCCAAATATGATTCCAAATCATCTCGTTTCTCATACAAAATCACATTTTGAAATCATCTCATTTCCACTTAATTTCGACGAAATTAGGTTGCAATTTATGTAATGTGAAGTCAAACACACCTTATTTGAAAACAATTGAATCACAATTGAACAAGGTTCTATAACAAACGTCAAAGTTTACATTAGGGGTATTCATGCAACGAGATAAATTCATACACAGTAGAAAATCCTATCTTTCCTCAAGCATTTGCATGAACGCTCCTTAGAAACAAATTGCGTAAATGTGGAAACAGTCATTTAACGTCAGAGTTGAGATTGAAGTAGACTTCGTCGACTGAGAATTGGTTTGACGTATACGCCATTTCAATTTTTTTTGGGAAATCGCTATTAAAAGTTTACGGTTCAATTAGAACTAAACGGTCGATAGAAGTTTCTCATTTTTTCATAAAGTATTATTTAGGATATCTTCTTTCTAATCATAATAATCTTAACGCACAGTCTCTTTTAATTTATTATTTATTGAAAAATTTCCTCAGAATGGTTTTGACGTATACGCCACACAAAATACTTATTTTTTGTGTTCATACATGTACGTCAAAAACTGCACGTACGTCATTCCAATAGTATGTACCTATTGTTGTGCTAAACAGAACACTACGTTCATACAAACATAATAAAATACTTTTTTATGGATTTATTTATTTTTATTTTTGGAGATAATGCATTTTTTTTTAGCTTAGAAAAACAAATAAACTAAAGTAATATCTTCTCCGTCCTTAGGTCACTATAAATAACATTAAAGTAAATAAATAAAAGTAAAATAAGATACACAAAACAAACAATTAAAATTAATTCATCACATTTCATATTTAAGGAACAAAAACACTTTTTTATAAAAAAGAGGAAACTAAAATAATATAATGTACCTTCTAGGTCACTAAAAATTCACTAGGTAACATTATTAAATATAGCCTTATAATATGCTTGGTCCTCTTGTGGCATAAAAACAAACAAGCTTTTTATTTCATCCATTTTTTCTTTTGCGTTACATTTTTTTCTTGTTGTTATTCATTCATTCAGAGATTGGTTAATAAATTCTTTGGTGTTTGAAGGGCATTCTTTGAAGCATATTTAAAAATTTATATTATTTGAAAGTCCAAATTTCTTCCATTTGTTTTAATATGAAGCGTTTGTAAATCAGTCTTATCATATTTAATGTACTTTATTTTTGTGAAGGGTATTTTTGAGTAGTTTAAATATCCTGCTTTTACAGAATATGCTTTAAAATCTACCGGCTGTATCTGAATAACCTTAAGCTTAACCCTTTCGAATGACATGTTCTTAAGAAATCTAAGAAGTCACAATGGACTAAATATCTCAAGATTTCGAAGATATTTATCAATTGTACTGTTGATACAGTCAACCTCTTGTACAAGAGAATGTCCCGGTGGAGAAAATTTCTGAATTATGCCTTTTAATTTTGATTCTGTATTGAAAAAAAATTTCAGGACAGTGGACATTACTTTGTTTCTGTTTTGTGGGACGCAAGAGTCACTCCAAAGCGTGAGAAAATCGATCTCAGGGTTATCAATTAGTGTTTGTTTTAAAATTTGTATGACCGCGCGATATCATCACCGGAATTAGGAATTTCATTCCAAAATGCGCAGTAAGTAATTTTTGGCTTTGAGGCAAAACAAACTGTAGCTGTCATATTATAAACGTTTAGCTTCCTTTTGTAATAGAATGACGAGGCATTGCCTTTTGGCAATGAGAAAACGTTTTGAAGATCAAAACTCACAACTGTCATACATAGAATACTTACGCAAGATTTGGCTCCGGTGATTCCATTATTAACACTCTCTCGAACAACCGCACTCAACCGAATTCAGCAGACGACTAACACTAACACTAAACCCATTTTTTCGTTGCAATCTATTTATACTTTTTAAATTTTAACTCGTCCTTTAAATTCATATGCACATACGGCACACTAAAACTAAACTTTTAGTTTTTGTCGACGCGTACGTGCAACGATAAAATACACGTAATTACTTAATAACATGCACGTACGTCAAAACAATTCTGAATTCTTTTTTAGTTTTCTTGTCGTATGAAGAAGTCTGTGGACATACGGCAAAACAATACTAAACAAAAAAAGAATTGAAGTTGCATCGAAAATTTGACGTATATCGAAAAAAATGGTGTTTACGTCAAACCAATATTATAACTTTCTAATTTGGATGGATATACGTCAAACCAATACTAGATATCTGAGGATTGGCAAGAGATACGACAAAATAGATAACATATTTTGAAAGAGCATAGTCAAAAACATAAGACTGTATTCATGGTTCAAAAAGTGAATTTTGGCGTAAACGTCAAACCAATTCTCAGCCGACGACTTACTAACAAAAGTGTACATACACTAGTAGATCTTATTATTTAGTTATTGGTTTTTATCAAAAGTATATAAAATTCGAAGAAAACAATTATTTTTTGCTTTATTATAGCGGTTGCGTGCGGTTGTTCGAGAGAGTGTTAATAATGTTATGACTGGAGCCATTTTCGGAGATCGATTTTCTCACGCTTTGGAGTGACTCTTGCGTCCCACAAAACAGAAACAAAGTAATGTCCACTGTCCTGAAATTTGTTTTCAATACAGAATCAAAATTAAAAGGCATAATTCAGAAATGTTCTCCACTTTTTAGATTTCTTAAGAACATGTCATTCGAAAGGGTTAAGCTTAAGGCTATTCAGATACAGCCGGTGGATTTTTAAGCATATTCTGTAAAAGAAGGATATTTAAACTACTCAAAAATACCCTTCACAAAAATAAAGTACATTAAATATGATAAGACTGATTTACAAACGCTTCATATTAAAACAAATGGAAGAAAGTTGGACTTTCAAATAATATAAATGTTTAAATATGCTTCATAGAATGCCCTTCAAACACCAAAGAATTTATTTAACCAATCTCTGAATGTAATAACAACAGGAAAAAAATGTAACGCAAAAGAAAAAATGGATGAAATAAAAAGCTTGTTTGTTTTTATGCCACAAGAGGACCAAGCATATTATAAGGCTATATTTAGTTACCTAGTGAATTTTTAGTGACCTAGAAGGTACATTATATTATTTTAGTTTCCTTTTTTTTATAAAGATTGTTTTTGTTCCTTAAATATGAAATGTGATGAATTAATTTTAATTGTTTGTTTTGTGTATCTTATTTTACTTTTATTTATTTACTTTAATGTTATTTATAGTGACCTAAGGACGGAGAAGATATTACTTTAGTTTATTTGTTTTATTAAGCTAAAAAAATGCATTATCTCCAAAAATAAAAATAAATAAATCCATAAAAAAGTATTTTATTATGTTTGTATGAACGTAGTGTTCTGTTTAGCACAACCATAGGTACATACTATTGGAATGACGTACGTGCAGTTTTTGACGTACATGTATGAACACAAAAAATAAGTATTTTGTGTGGCGTATACGTCAAAACCATTCTGAGGAAATTTTTCAATAAATAATAAACTAAAAGAGACTGTGCGTTAAGATTATTATGATTAGAAAGAAGATATCCTAAATAATACTTTATGAAAAAATGAGAAACTTCTATCGACCGTTTAGTTCTAATTGAACCGTAAACTTTTAATAGCGATTTCCCAAAAAAAATTGAAATGGCGTATACGTCAAACCAATTCTCAGTCGACGAAGTGTACTTCAATCTCAACTCTGACGTTAAATGACTGTTTCCACATTTACGCAATTTGTTTCTAAGGAGCGTTCATGCAAATGCTTGAGGAAAGATAGGATTTTCTACTGTGTATGAATTTATCTGGTTGCATGAATACCCCTAATGTAAACTTTGACGTTTGTTATAGAACCTTGTTCAATTGTGATTCAATTGTTTTCAAATAAGGTGTGTTCGACTTCACATTACATAAATTGCAACCTAATTTCGTCGAAATTAAGTGGAAATGAGATGATTTCAAAATGTGATTTTGTATTAGAAACGAGATGATTTGGAATCATATTTGGAAATTTGATACGAATTTCTATATTTCGAGCTTAATAACCAAAGAAAAAAGGAAAAAGAACTGCGACTCGTACCGACTCTTACTCCATGCCCTGCAAACCCTGGAATTTTATTTTGTGTATGTGAATACGTATGAGATTCGTGTGAGAAGCAGCCAATCAACCATAAGTTTCGTGACCACAAAAATGGAAACATATTAGTAGTCCCATAAGAAATGTACAGGGACCGGTACACATATGTTCCTGAACGGATATTTTTCAGTTTGTAGACGAAGACAGAATTATGCTCCCAGTTGTCGTTCTTGTTTCAGTTTTCTATGGTTGCTAGCATTGAATAAGAAGTACAGGAAGACGTGTTTTTGAAAATAAATGAAGCTTCGTTCTAATAGTGTGAGTTATCACATACACACAGGTATTAGCACTGGGCGGAGTGCAGAAGACTAAAAACTCTCGGGGCGCCTAGTACAATATTATAAAGCGTGTAATGGAAATAAATAGTTACTATAAAATGCATTTGGATTTGTTTTATTAATCAAACTTACCTTAAAAATACAAACAAGTGAAACAATTAACCTCTTTTTTAATTTTAAAGATAGGTTTGTTTTATTTAAATAATTTATCACAGTATTTTCTTTCTCATCTAATTGTATCAATTTTATAAGCAACATTTCCCTGAAACACATAATTCCAAAAAAAATTGTACAGTAATTTTTGCAACGTCCTCTTATGTATTTGCTACAAGTGTGTCCATTTCATTTTGATAAAAAGACAAAATTAAAAAAAATGACTTGTAAATTTTAAATGAATTAGCTCACTGAGATAATACAAAATCGTCAGGCAAATACGGTAAATAAATACTTACAAACATAACTTCAAAGTATTGAAGCGCCTTACCAAAAAATAATGAATACGAATGCGTCCCTGACTTCAACTATGTCGTTTGACAGATAGAAAGTGAATCTTATTCATTAAAGTGGTGCAGTTTTATTTTCAACAAATTTATTGTTCTGTTTTTAAATTTTTTTCTATGAAGGTCATATTGATTTTTGTTTTCCAAGATACTGGAATATACTAATTGATGCACCTAATTTTACAAAGTTATACAGTTTAATATGTTCGCAAAACAAAATTATCCAAATTCGAAAATTCTCTTTTTTTTTAATTTACCGCCTTGCCAAAATGACAGGAAGAACTATTATTTACTACTAAATGTATAACTTATTAGCTTCACTCACGTACATTATATATATACACAACACGTCTTCCTGTTCTTGTTATTCAAAGGTTTCTAGCCTATTGCAATCTGGCCATGTTACAATAAGTTTTAATTTTGACAACTCAGAGTAATAGAAAAGTGCCGCATAACTCATTCAGAAAACATATTCCGGTAGTTCTTCCTGTGTATATTCCAAACTTCACTTCTACAGTTCATTTCATGCCAACCTAACAAAAAAATATGTTATTTTACGTTACGTTTACGATCATCTAAATACTTTAACTGGCAACTGGCCAGTGGGAATCTAAAATCAAGTAGGGTTTGCTTTTCGCCCGGCTCATTGCTCAATTAAATTGTGTATTTTCGCTTTCGGTCATTGAGAAATAAACAAATTCTGATATATTTAACTTTTAGTCAATTTTAAAGCGGTATACATAAGTAATAAATAAAGGAATACATTAATCAATAAATTAAATCGAAGACTTCAAGCGAAAAAGGTAATTATTTTGGCTATAAAATTCTTATTTTGCGTCAAGAAATACTTTAATATAATAAGGGCAACATAATGTAATTATGTAGATTTACTTTTAACGTCACCAAAATAATGGCGAAACTATTTCCTCACGCAGTGAAAGTTATTCTTTTACAACAATTATATAGTTTGCCAAACCATTATTAGGTGAATGGCACAGCCAGGAACACATTGTGCAAGTATCTAAGCAATATAGCGCGTGATTCCCTGATAATGTTGACAACATTGCAAGTGGGGCGCAAGCCAGCAAAAAGAAGTGTGTTTTATAATAAAAAAAAATGACCACTAAATCATTTTCCATAAAGAATCAACAACTAATAGGAATCGTTTCATTCATTTGGTATAAATTAATACCAAAATCAGCTTATCGTATACCTACTGAGCTTTATAGAACAATTGACCACAAAAATAAAATGAACTATGAATTTTGCCTCATATGACTAAATGACGTTGACTGACAACCCTTGTTTTCTTCCCTCTTCTGAGAGGAAATGGTTAACGCGCAGGTGAACTAAAATGTTTGTTCGTTCTTCGTTTGTTTGCACTCCTCCATTCACAGTCATAACAAGATAAGATTCTAGAAATGAAATTCATTGCCCAAAAAATGATTACGTATGAATTTATTGCCTCGCGCCTCCCCAGCAGTAGTGAATTGATATCGAAGCTTTTCTAAAGAGTATATGCTACAACTACAACTTTTTTGTTCTCAGTCATCGCAGAACGTTTCCCTCGAACACAAGGGGAACAAAAAAGCTTATCGCATAAGAAACTTCGTATGCACTTGATTGTAATTCTCGTGCATCTGGAAATCAATTGCTTCGTCGGGAACCTTGCAAGAAAATATACTAATTACATTTGGTTGGTAAAATATGATTTTTGCATTCCAAAAAAAATTGAAGTGTTCCTTATCTTGTGATCTCTTTTTCGTCTTCAAAAAGACTTAAAAAAAGTGTTATTTTTTTTTATTAACAAATACATTTATGTGTTGTCATTATTTTTGAAATATGTCTACATATTAACAAAAAAAATCGGTAAACCAATGTTTGGTTAAAGAGAACTGTACAGAAAAAATATGCATGTTATGTAATCAAAGTGCTTTGCTCAAAAGAATATTTTTGAATCGCAAAATAAGTTTGTTGGTCACGATTGAAAAACACGAAGTATTTTATATAACCGCTTGACATTTTTATTTTTTTTTTTCAAAGTTTTACAGGCAAAGGCAAACTGGTATTACTTATTTAAGTCATTAACTTATAGTTGAAAGTATCTTTGACTATCTATTCGTTCCAGAAAATGTTTTACAAGGTCAAGGCCAACAGTCTGCATTCATAATCAATAGTGGTTGAAATTTTCGCATTCTATTGATTCTAGGTACATATATGCAATTTTTTAACCAGTTTTGGTAAAATAAGTTCATAACGGATTGTTTTTTTCGCTTAAAGACTACGGGATTTTTTCAGGAATATTTGAAGTCATTTAAAAATATTTGAAGATGAACATGAATGACATAATCAAACTTGAATTAAAAAGTTTTCTTATGGCATTATATTTTTTTTTTGGGGCTAGCAGTGTGGGACAATCTTATTCTATTAGGTTCCTATTTCAAGTGTACTTTTTACTGTACGTACATAAACATTGGAAAGCTTTTTTGAACTTTTTAATCAGGTGAATCTTACATTTTTGTTCATTCAATAAGGTATTTTCATTGCTACATGCCTTATCTTCTCATCTTAAATGGTGGATTTATTTTGCAAAGAAAAAAACACAAAAATAAGGATTTTTGCATATCTTAAAAAAGCACCAATATAACTTAATCCAGAGAACCTATCCCAATAAACTATCAAATGTTAGTTTAAAAATGGTTTATAGGTACAATTTGTAGGAAAACAAGGTTCCAAACTACATTGTCTTTATATGGGACAAAAGAGTACCTTTGTACGTTACTGATTTGTTTATAAAAACTTATCAAAAATTTCCTATACAAAGTGTTTTTGGTTTACATACCATTTATTTTCTTCCAATACAAATGCTTGTCAATTCCATTCTTACGAACACATTGTATGGATTAGTCAGATTATAAAATGTTGTTAAAAAAATGTTCCAACATTTACAGATAGATTTGGACAATGGGCATACACCTCCATAATCATGATTTAAAATTATATATTCACAAACAGCAACTAATTTCTCATAAATGTTTTTGTTTCTATATTGAGCTATATTTTTAATGATTTTTATGTTGTTATTTGCATATATCTAACTTAGTGCTAGACAGAAAATCTTAAAAAACATCATCTTAACTGGCCCTATCCGGGCGCTCTAAATTAATCTCTTTTTTTTTTCTTTTTTTTTTTATCCGCGCGCAAGAGATGTATGTTGCCCTTATAATGTTAACATTCCTATGTGCGAGCATAAGTAATTGTAATTGTAATATTTATTTGGCTTCTAAGTGCCATTTCAATTGTAATTGTAATATTTATTTGGCTTCTAAGTGCCATTTCAATTTCCATAAATTTGTTTTACAATGTGCGGTCTTATAAATATGTATACAAAATACAAAATAATTTAATTTAACAATGATACAATTTAAACAATGAAAAGAATTATAAAAAAAGATTTTATGAGAATTAACCATTCAACATGGACGATGACAGACGAAACTTCCGTCCACCTAACCAAAATGAAGTTAGGATAGCAATATCTAAACTAAAAAACAACAAAGCTGCTAGACCCGACGGACTACCCGCCGAACTTTTCAAAGCTACCGGAGATGACCAGGTAGATTGCATACACTAACTCATCGTTTGCCCGATCTACAAGAAAGGTGACCCTCTAAACTGCGCCAACTATAGAGGAATTAGTCTTCTGAATATCGCCTACAATATCCTCTCTGCCGTACTATGTGAACGCCTGAAACCTTTCGTCAGCAACCTGATTGGCCCCTATCAGTGTGGTTTTAGACCAGGAAAGTCCACAATCGATCAAATATTCACGCTACGGAAGATTATGGAAACTACCGAAGAATTTCAAATCGATACCCACCACCGCTTTATTGATTTTAAGGCCGCGTACGATAGCATTTATAGAGACGAGCTATACAGAGCCAGTCAGGTTTTGGCATCCCCACAAAACTCGCCTGACTGTGCAGGATGACGATGGAGAACTCTCGCTGCTCCGTCAAGGTTGGTACTGAACTCACAGAAGCTTTTGACGTCAAAGAAATATTCCGACAAGATTGGACAAAACATCACAATAGACAGGTTCAAATTTGAGGTAGTTAGGGACTTTGTGTACCTCAGATCCGCTATAACATCTGACAACAACATCTCGTCAGAAATAAAGCGAAGAATTATTCTTACCATTCGCTGTTTCTATGGGCTAGGAAGGCAATTGATTAGCAAAGCCCTCTCTCGAAAGACAAAGGAGACTCTGTATAAGACCCTAATCATCCCAGTCCTGCTCTATGGCGCCGAGGCATGGACTCTATCTAAAGCGGATGAATATATCCTTAGTCCTTTCGAGCATAAGATTCTTTGGAAGATTTTCGGCCCTATCTGCGTTAACGGGCTTTGGAGGAGAAGGTTCAACCAAGAACTATACGAGCTGTACAGCAACATTTCAACACTGGTATTTAAATCTCTCCGCAATATAAAATAAACCATCATCAGCGAATAATTTAAGTTTACAATATTTCAATGCTTTCTTAATATCATTAATATACAGTACAAACAATAATGTACCTCCAAATTGATTCTTGGGGTACTCCCAAATCTGCATTTAATTCATCAGAACTTACCCCATTGAACTTTACAATTTGTTTTCCTCCAATTAGGTAAGACTTAAACCAATTAAACTCTGTACCTCTAATTCCATACCCATAAATATTTTTTTAACAATATCATTCTATCCAACGTTTCAAATGCTCTTTTCAGGTCGATGAACATTGCGGCGATTTTCTTTCGTTGATGTAATATTTCCTTCCAGTCCGCTATAACATAGTTTAGAGCTGATTCACAAGAGTGTTTACGTCTGAATCCAGATTGCTTCTCTTTAATAATGTTGTTTGTAGTTAAATATTCTTCCAATTGAATTTGAACAACTTTTTCCAATATTTTTTCATAAAGTGGAAGCATATTTAGGGTCTAAAGTCTTCACATATATTTGAATTTGCAATTTTCTGAACTGGGGTTATAACAGACGTTTTCCATGTGTTTGGAAATTTACCACTTTCACTTTTCCGTATTTTCGAAGAGATTTGATCATTCAACACTAGGTATTTGTTTATTTATTTCTACTACACTTTTTATTAAAAACTCATTGAATTTATTCGCAATTATTTTATTGTCAGTTTCTTGGTTTCCATGAAATTCAATACAATTAATTTCCGTTATCGTGTGTATAGTTTCGTTCTGCCACTTTCAGATTTTTTTTTATAACCATTTCTTATTCTTTTATATTCATTCCAATCTTCAATGTTTCTAGTTAACACAAACTTCAAATGACTTCTGATTTTATTCGACTTATGTCTCCTTAAATTATTATTAAACCATTTTTGATCTGTTTCTTTGAATGTCTTTTTTACCACAAAATTCTTTACTACTTTCAGTATTTCTTTTCCAAACTTTTTGCTGTCTAATTCACTGATATTTACCAAAGTACTTATTTTATTTATATCACTTGTTCTAATATTTTGTATAAATCTATGTTTATTGTATTTTAAAATGCTCACTTTTCTTACTTCCGTTTCTTTTTTGTTACATATTGGTAATTTAAAAACTATTGTCTCATGATCACTTATTTTCAGTTCATTTATTACTTTCAAATCAATTGCCTCTATATCAGACACCACATAGTCCATTAAGGTTCTTGTATTGGCGCATATTCTTGTTTGTTTGTTTACCATTTGTGTACACATATTCTCCATAAATAAACACTAGATCTTTTTTGTAATTTGAATTCTCGAGCGAATCTATATTGAAGTCTCCCATAATTATTATATTTTTGTTTATCGTATTCTGTAAGTAATCACTTAGATATTCACAAAATTCACTTTTTGGAGTACTGGGTGATCTATAAAAGGGCTATGAATTTTACTTTACATATTTCCACAGTTAATAACCATATGCTCATATTTATTTGAACATTTTGTATCACTAAAAAATCGTTAATATGTTTTTTTTTTTTCAAATAAAAAACAACTCCCCAGTATGATGATGATGTTTCACAATACACTTAATTCTGTAATTCTTTATATACACTTCCTTGTCCATCACTGATTTACCGAGATGAGTTTCAGTTAAGACCACTATATCGAAATTATTTATAATATATTTTTTTAATTCATTTATATTATTGACTAAACCCTGAATATTAAGATGTATGCATTGGAGAAATGTTGGTTGTTGATTGTTCACCACTACACTTTGGACAACATACCAACAATTGAAACACCGTTTAACGTTGATTTTATCTAACACTAGGCACTTGTTCCATCCAATATTTAGGCATGGTTTATCCATGTCAATTATTTCTTTAAAAAAAATTTTTGTCAGTTTCTATAATTGCATTATATTTTTTTGTACTATTAAATTTTGTATAAAACTTCGAAGTTTCATCTCTCCTTCTAATTTGTTTTGGCTTTTTATCATTTCAATGAATTCTTCCTCTTTCACCTCTTTTTCTACACCAATCACTACTATTTTTGGTTTAACTAGTAAAGGTATGTTGGTATTATATTTTCCTTTTAATTTTTCATTTACTTCTTCTTTAATTGCACTGTTCATTGATAGGCTGTTTCTTAATTTACGTAGGACTCCCAACTTTTTTGACACTTTTTTGCAGAGGTAGTCAATATGTTCGTTCCACAATACATAGCTTATTGTCTAATATGACACAGAGATATTTTATGTAGGGCACAATTTCAAGGGGACAGTTGTCGACGTGGATTGACAAATCAGATGGCAAAGAGGTGACATTTAATAACATACACTTTTCATATTTAGCAAAAGACGATTCATATTAGATAAAGTTTTTTATTTTCGGAACTTACCGCGTTATAAGAAATATTTTCTTATTTATTTCTACCCGACGTTTCGAAGAAGTTTCATACTTCGTGGTCACGGGATGAGACTCATCCCGTGACCACGAAGTATGAAACTTCTTCGAAACGTCGGGTAGAAATAAATAAGAAAATATTTCTTATAACGCGGTAAGTTCCGAAAATAAAAAACTTTATCTAATATGAATATCGTCCGCGAAAATAAAAACCTAAAATCTCATAAAAGACGATTCATTTTAAGCCAGTTATTTAATGCACAAAGATCTTCATTAAGGTTATTCACACACGTTGTTACATCAGGACCAGAAATACACAAAAGACTATCATCAGCAAAGAGTTTGAGCCAAGAATGTTTCAGAACATTTTCCATATAGTTAATGTATATGAAAAACATCAATACACCAAGAAGGGTCCCTTGGGGAATTCCAATGTTTACTGGCAGAGCACCGGAAATTACAAGAGTCGGAGACAGAACGGAGCCCTGGGGCACAATAGCATTTATTTTGTGGGAATCAGGCTTGAATCCGTCCAATACAACTTGTATTGAACGGTCCAGAAGATTGCTTCTAATCCAACGAACAAGAGTATCATCGAGCCCAAAAGCGCGCATTTTCGATGAGAGACTTTCATGTCAAACTCTATCAAATGCCTTGGAGATATCATGAGCAATAATCTTACTTTCACCAAAGCGATGTAACGATATTTTCCACTGTTCGGTGGGATATGCCATTAGATCACCAGTGGAACGGTTGCTGCGGAAGCCATACTGACGGTCATGGAGAAGCTTTCGATCTTCGAGATATTCCTCAAGCTGACGGTTAATCAGCGTTTCCATGACCTTTGAAAGAAGGGACGTAAGTGCTATGGGTCTGGAGGAGGGGGAGGATGGGTCACCTTTCTTAGGGACAGGCTGGACAAATGCTGTTTCCCATCTTCTAGGAAAGATCCCAGAAGAGTAGGAGCGATAGAAATGCTTACGCAGTGGCTTTTCCAGTGTGGAAGAATACCTCTTCAGAAGAATGGGGGGTATACCATCCGGGCCAGCGGATTTATGTATATCGAGATTTTTGAGAACTACTGTACGAGTGCGGAAAAAATCTATTCCATGGAAAAATTTACATTGTCAAGTACAGGTTGTGGGGCAACGTTGCTGTGAGGAAGCGTAGAGCTAGCAGCAAAATGAGCTGCGAGCAAGTTTGCTTTCTCTGAAGAGTAGACAATAGGTTTGTCATTAGCGATGAACGTTGGAACCGAAGATGTTGAGGAGTTTTTAATATTCTTTACAAATGACAAAAAAAAAATTGTACTGCCTTTGGGACATTGCAGAGTTTTTTGTCGTAATTTTTGATCATTCAAAAATTTGGTTCTTTCAATAACAGAGTTGCATGAGTTTCTTGCTTGTTTGTGCTTTTTCCGATTTTCCTCTGTAGGGTTGGCTTTGTAGGATCGGAAACTTACTTCTTTGAGCCTGATAGCTTCTTTACACTCAGAGTTGATACCTTGGAATTCGATTTTTGATTTGTTATAGTAGTTTGTTCTCTCATTCGTTTTTATAATAAAATTACATTCTTTTAAAACGATTCAATCTTAAACACGTTTGTCTTAGACCATGCTTGATATAGTTAAATTATAAGGACGAATATTTAATTTTATTGGAAGTTAAAGATTTTCGCAGATGATTCTTTTCTCTTTTATCATTTCTTTTTGGTAGTCCATCCATTTTAAAACTCAAATGTCAAAGTTACTGTACGTGCATTGTGTTCCGATTGCAATTGGTACGTACGACAAATTTGACAGCTTTTCCGTACTCCGTCTCCGTAAACCAACCGTTCCGTTTTTGCATTGTGTTCAGCCTTGTAATTAAAGGATGTGCGCAAAGAAAGTGGATTGATTATGAGGAAACTTACTCCCCTGTGGTGCGATATACCTCAATTCGATTCCAACTTGCAATGGCTGCCAAATACAACCAAATACAACATTGATCTGATTGACGCGGTGAGCGCTTTCTTACAAGGTGAACTCAGCGAAGAAATTGTTATCTTGCAGCCAAAAGGGTTTAGTGATAATACTTTGAATGTCTGCAAATTTAAAAAATCTTCATATGGTTTAAAGCAAGCCAGCCGTATTTGGAATGCGAAGTTGAATGCAGAATTGCAGAGTTTCGGACTTTTAAAGTCAAAAGGTAATCCTTTTATTTATTAACATACATCAGGATATCAGCGGGAAAGTTGCGTTATCTAGCAATCTATGAACTGCCAACATGAAGCTAGTTTACCCTGCTGGAGAAGAACATGTTTTATGGTTTTTGCAATGCCGACTAGGCCAGTGATACGGATGAAGCGCGATCAGTAACTGGTTACAGTTTCCTGGTGGTGCTATCTTATGATGCTTCTCATGGAATTCAAAAAGACAGCCGACTCAGGCTGAATACATGACATTAACTGCCGCCACACAATAAGCAACTTGGTTGTATAACTTACAGAAAGAGCTTATCCAAAACTCACCAAATTCAACATCTATACGATGCGATAATAAAAGTGCTATGAGTTTTGGCTCTTACAAGTACATATCATGGAAGGACCAAACACATTGATGTTAAACATCACTTCATCAGAGAGAAAATCAACCAAGGCAAAATTAAAATTAACTAAAAATAAACTAAAATTAACTTATTTAACTAAAATAGACCTAAACCGGTTGCGCTCTGCTTCCCTCCCACCATCCCATCTAAATAAAGGAAGCCTCGGGCGGGATGAAACCGCTTGAATGTTTATTTTCCAAGCATTCATGTTGGAGGTAGTAAGCCTCGAAGATTTGCTCACTTGTAGAGGTTAGCACCCTTGCAATGTGACCTTGAATGAACTTAATAAAAAAGTTATGTTTATATTGGCCCCGTTGTATAGGAACTCGTGGTGTTCTGTCACTGTCACAAACACCCGCATCTTTTCCGTTAGAGATGTTGCCCAGACAGGGCATCCGTAGGCAATTATCAGCCTAATGAGGGCCATGTAGCAAATCGCCTTTACCCTGCTATAAAACAACCGTCTTGTCAGGACAAAAGCTCCGCTATTCTTGGCCAGAGCAACATCTACATGTCGATTGAAATATAGATACTGATCAACCCTGAAACCAAGACACCAAAGACCTTTTTCGTATCCCTAAAAGCCCTAGACAAAGTGGTTCTACAGAGGATAGTTTCACATTTGTGGCAATTAATTTTCAACTTTTAATCACTACAGTATTGCTGAATATTATCGAAGTCAAGTTGCAAGAGACATCTGATAACCTCAACTTTTGGACGTGTTCTGATCGTCGGTGTAATTACTAAGGAGAATCGGCGAGTTCACCACTCCCTGTTTTCGAACATTTTTAAATAGTTTACCCGGTGAGATTTTCCCTTGCCATTTTGATCTGCAAACATTCAAAACCAATGTTAATCGACACCTCCTATCTCTCCCCTCCCTATCTTCCTAATGCCCGCGCCGTGTGTTCTACAATAAAAGGGAAACAAATAGTCCCTTGTGCGCGCGTTAATTATAAAAAAAAAATATATCATTGCTACTTTTGACAAGAAACTTTCTATCATTCAGCATGTCGTAAAGCATACCTATATATGTTGTTAGGTTTCGATGTCCTTTAAATAGGTTTGCCGATAGTCGTCCAGGGCCAGGTTATATTTAAGCTAAGATTATCTTATCTTCTTATCATTTTTCTGACATGAGCGGGAGGTTTTTCTGTAATCGCCTATATTTAATTGATGGACAGCTAAATCTTGTTCATCGTTGCTTTTAAACAATCTTCAAGAATGTTTCTTAAATTAAAAAAATAAATTAAAATTTAACACCCACTGTATTTTTCTGAGAAGGTTCCTTTCACAAGTCACTAGGTCCTGGTTCTACAAGAAGCTGTGTCGCCAACATTTGTCTTATTTTACAGAAAACAGTTGAACTATTCTTAAGTTTAATTATTATTAAATTATAATTAAAATATAACAGTAGTGAAGTCTGTTCCGATTCAAACATTAATGCAAACATCCCACTTCTACGTTTGCTTCTGGACCTATGTTTAATATTTGGCTGTTACAAAAATAACAATGCTTAATGTATAGTTGATAAACCTTTAATCTTACTAACAATTTGAACAAACGGTACGTTTAAATTATTTCAATCAAAGTTAACTTATCTGAATATCAGTTGACAGACAAGCAACATTTTGAGAATTTTGACTGTCATTCCCTATATAAAGTTAAACGATTAGTCTTACCATTCCTTTTATATGCATTATTTTAGGGGATCATTTTTAAACCACAAACAAAATGCATAGAGCAAGTTCAGCCTTTAGTTTGGCAATAAACCCAGCGGGAAGTCAACACTTTGCTGCATGGATTCTACGTGGACCAAACAAAAGCAAAGTAATTTTAATTGTGTTTATTGATGGTAAATATTTAAATTATTGTAAATTGATTTCAGATTGCCAAAGATATATTTGCGGCTTCCAGCGTTAAACTTTTTAGTTCATCAGCTTCTGAACCGTTTATGAATGGTACAACATCTAGCTATGTAGAAGATATGTATAATGCATGGTTACGTAATCCAGCATCCGTTCATATTGTAAGTTAATTATTAAACTTAGTTTCCACAAATTAAAAATAATAAAATTGTGTGCTTTTCTGTTAGTCTTGGGATGCCTACTTTCGAAATAATACCTATACTGCGCCACCAAATCATGCTCCATACGAAAGAAATACAGTACCAATATCATCTTTACAATCCCTAGATGGAGGTCGCCCTGATGCTAAAATGATTGATGACCATTTAGCCGTTCAAGCTATTATAAGAAGTTATCAGGTAAGAATACAAAATTTCTATAGCCAAACATTTATATATATGTTATAGTTGGACTTCAAATTTGTATACGCATTTAAATTTGAAAAATAAGAATTATAGCCATATATGTATGTCATATTCTCATTCCATGAAGGCAATGTATGTTTAATACATGTTACATGTATCATAAAAACATTTATTGTTTCTTTTTGGTATGCACGCATGCTAATTAAATAGTACAACACTTCGATTATGGCATTTTAAACATGGTATGCTGGCTTCGCTCAAAAAGAAAAAAAAACCTAAATAAAAATGTGATAGGTTTCCTTAAAAATGTCAAGTCAAAAATTACAAAAATTATATTGTAAAGGTCTTATCCGTGAGCCTTACAATAATTATCAAATTATTACATACATATAATAGTTTTGATAATTTCTTCATATCTTATTTCTTATATTCGAACATCATTCTTCAAAAAATAAAACTAAATCTGAATAAATTAATAGTCTCGTGGGCATTTGGCCTCGGATCTGGACCCACTGGGAATCCTAAATCAAGAAATATCCGTTAGTAAGGATGGCGTAAGGCGTCGTGCTAATGAAAACGTTCTGAGGCAACATAATTGGTTCATGACTGGTAATTTGCAAGAGTATACTTGTTCAAAAAATTAAGATTTTTTTTAAATAAAAAAAATGAAAGGCCAATTTGAAATTCGGAGTAAAAAATTATGTATATTAGGAAAGCTTGGTTTTTTATAAAGGTAAATTAAACAAAAACTGCAAATCTTCAGCATTTTGTCATAACACTCAGCATAAACACTGTCATCATATTGTAAACCATTCATAACATTACTGTCTAATTTTTATTAGTATGTAATAACTACAAATCTGTAGAGCATGTAGAGTAATTGTCGCTAATTCCTCTTAATATAATTTTAAACGTATATGCACATGTACGTCATTCATAGGTACAAATAAAAATCATCTAGGTTAGTTTGTTCATCAGGTTATAAATTAGCTTTAAATTTGTTTTACTAAAACACATCTTTATAACTTCAAATAATTCTTAACGATCAATTATTCTATAACGTGGTAAATACAAGCGATATTTTTTTTTAATAATATCCTAATCTAGTGCTATCTTATGATTAATATATTTTTCTTCTAAATTAAATTTCTGCTTTTGTAATTCATTTAATTATTCGTAAACATAATATAGATTCGAGGACATAACATTGCTCACCTTGATCCTCTTGAAATAAATATTGCTGAATTGCCAGAAAACTCGACAACGCGGGCTATTTATGCTAATTTCAGTTTTGGTAAGTAAACTTCGAACCAATTAACATAATATTTACTAAAACGGCATGTGTGTTATTTCCATTGTAGTAATGTTTAGTTTATGCATGTCTTCTGAAACTAAAACATGTTCTTCAATAATGCTTTAACTGTTACATTTAAATGTCACGTATTTCGAAGTTTTTTTCTGTTCGAAATTGTAATAATTTCATGCAAATGTCAAATCTTTCCTGCTTTTTCCCATACAGATTGTTTTCGATTTTCATAAAAGCGAATCGCTCTTTTGAATTCGAAAACAAAAAATCGCTACCAAAAGCGATCTGTGGACATATCTTTCACATGAGTTATTTTTGTTAATTTTTAGGTTAAATACGAACGTTTATTTTTTTTATGCTAATGTTGAATCGGGTTTAACCATGACAGTTTAATACATAGATTATCTTGGTCGCAGAGAAAAAATGAAAACGCACAATTTTCTAATATAGAATGTTTTGTGTTTTTTTTTTAACTTAAGTAATCAATAATTTATTCACTTATAACAATAACATAAGTTGACGTTTTCGTTTAAGGCTGGGTGTACCTCGAAAAAAATTGATGTTTGTTAACAAATTGGCGGATAACTTTTTTATTTTAAATTTAAATAAATTTTAATATTTAGCATACATACAAGACTTAAAACGTTCATTATAATAATTTCTTATTTTCCAAAATTGTAAGTTAGAGATCATAAAAAGATATAAATTTATCGTTCTTTTTCTCTAATCTTAAATCTTGGGGTTTTTTCTTAGTAATTTTAATTTTTTTTTATTTTTTTTTATTTTTGTTTTAGAACTAAATTGAGTCAATACCGGGAGTAAATTTTTTTTTTTTTAATTAAACTTATTTTTTTATGAAAAAAAAATTCATCGAATCAGATGCATTTTTCTCGATTCTACCGTGTTTGAACAGGTGTCACTTCTTCAATTTTCAATATAATTCATTAAAATGGAAATAAATAAAAAGACCAACTCAAATATTTACAATAAAAAATATTTTAAATTTTTTCGGTTTTAAACAAAAAAAAACTTAAAAAAATGATTTTTGTTGTTATTTTTTAAATCTTTTTGAATGTTTTCTTTAGTTTTCGAAGTTTAAACTTTTTCTTAATTTTATCTGAAAGCTGAGTTTTCAAGCTCGGGAGTAAAACTATAGTTTTATTTTTTAAATATTGTTTTTAACACACTAATCACTGATTAAAAAAGCTAAAATATCGATTGACTTTATAAAGAACGTTCTAATAAATTTGGTTTTATTTGTTTATTTTTTTTTTCAACATTTTATCTATATTAGAAAATTTATGTAACATTAATAGTTTTTTTTTATATTAATTTAAAAAAATGGTCTAATTTGCGATTTTCCCATAGAAAGTTCATTGCTAACGCACACAAATAAATTTGTAGTTCGAACGATTTCCGCAGCAGATTTTGGTGCTGTTCTGCTCTTTTACTTTTTTCTCTTCTATTATTTGTTGTTTTTATTACATGTGTTCTGCTTTCTACTCTCTAGTCTGTCCCATGGCTGGCTCTGATATTTTTTTGTTTTTCAGTCTCTGATTTTAGTTGCCTAATTTGTCATTTCCAATTCTACTCAGACTGATGGATGGGTGAAGGGATACATATTATTGGTAGGGTGATTGCGGTGGGAAGTTTTTTTGTGGGTCTGTTTTTTTGGTGTGAGTTTTTTTTTTGGTTTATGGATCATTTTACAGAAAAGGAAGGCGTTTGGTGCCAGACTCATGCGAGGAGTTGTATTTTTTCGCAAAGAAGGAAAGGTGAAAAAGTTCATTTCGTTTTCTATGCAAACAAATTATTTTTGTTTGGAGTTTGGAAATAAAATAATTTTTCTGGTGTTTAGTATGAGCGATATACATATGTAGGTATACTTTTACATATGTATATATATACTAGATCAAAGATCTTTGACAGATACAAGTAGTATACAACATATACGTAGAAGAATAACGTGATCTGAATGGGTACGTGAAATTTGGCTCCAATGAAAAATTACCCATAAAAACAGTCCAATTTTTAAATTGAAAAATAGCTTAAAATTTTAAGATATTTAGTTTTTAGTCTGCTCCATTTTTTTCTGCCTATGCAAACTTTTTGACCTTGGGTTCAATTTTCTCCAGAAAATACGTTTTAAACATAACGTTATAATATTTTTTTAATTATATAATTCAAATATAAATCAGTGACATTATGCAAAAAAACGCAAATATTTTAATCAATATTTTTAAAACTAATAAAAAAAAATTTATAATTTTATAATCACACGTATATTAATAAAGTCTAAAAAATTGCATACCAAAATTTAAAAAAAAAATGTTCAAAAAACTAAAAATAAAAAACAAGAATTTATCTAAATCCGTCCTAAAATTTTCGAAATACTTTTTTCATAAATTCATTATTATACAAGACGTGTGATGGCATACTCCATATTTACTAAAAACCGTTAAAGGTTGTGGTTTTGACACTATTTATAAGTGTTATTTTTGTATAAATGTTTCAATCAAAGATCTTGCCTTCCAATATAGTTTTGCACATTGGAGCAAGTACGTGCGACCCAGTCGTGCCCTTTTTTTGTATTGATAGTGTCTTATTCAGCAATGTAGTTTTTGTTATATTTCAATTTTCACATTGGGTAATTTTTCATAATGAAAAATTGGACATTGTTTTTGGGTGATTTCTTGTAAGTCTAAGAATGGATTCATTTTCCATTATACAATTTGGCCAAAATAAATTAAAAAAAATTGTCTAGATATTTTATGAAAATTTACAAAAGATCTTCGTTCACCGACTACAACACATTGGCAAACGTTAAAATTGATCTGAGCCGGTCTTCTAGACAGACAAAATAAAAAAAAAATAGGCCGGCCAACGATGCAATTATTATATCAACTTGAACTAATTTTGCTCCCAGGTCCAGTTTTTTTCAGGTAGCTAATTGAAAATAAAAAAATACAACAAATTCTTGTGCACACCATTATGGACTAGGATAGCCACAGAAAGGAAGAACATCACAAAAAACAAAAAATGTCATTTCATTTCTAATTATTTTTAAAGCCAGGCCAGAGGCAGACAGGTAGGTTTGTTGTTAGTGCCCATGCCCACGCATTTCATTATTTCGTTCTCGTCGCGTCGTCATCGCTCCTGAGGATCGAAAACAAATAAACGCAAGGAAAAAAAGTGCAGATTCATATTCTGTGCGATACGAAGATAAGGAATATTTACGTTTTAAAACGTCCATGCTCCTCATCTGAAGTCTGAATGAACCTTTGAGCTTAGAGCACGGAAAAAAAGAGAATTTTATTTGTGCACCAATACATACAAGTACGTTTACTTGAGTTTTGAGTTCTGGTCTGAGGTACACCCAGCCTTAATACCTTACTTACTTACTTACTTAGGTGGCGCTACAGTTCGGTGCGAACTTGGGCCTCAACCAGGTCTTTGGCTAGCTGCCTCCATTTTCGCACTTCAAGTTGGTTAAGTTCGTGGTTGAACCTTCTCCTCCAAAGCCCCTAACGCAGATAGGGCCGAATATCTTGCGAAGAATCTTACGCTCGAGACGACTAAGGATATCTTCATCCAAAGTCCCTAACTACCTCAAAGTTGTACCTGTCTATTGTGATGTTTTGTCCAATCCGCCGGTATTGTGTGTCCCTTTTTGTGGACTGCAGGTACTTCTTTTTGGCCTCATTAACTGCTAGTCCCATCTTAGCCCATCAGCTTCAATGTTAGCAAACGCTCCAGTGACAGCTTGCTGGGTTCAATGATGTCTATGTCGTCAGCGTATACTAACAATTGCACAGACTTGACAAAAATTGTGCCAGTAGAATTAACTTGGGAGTTTCTTATAATTTTTTTCAAATATTAAGTTGAAGAAACCGCACGATAGCGCATCACCTTGTCGGAATACTTTTTTTTACATCAAAAGCTTCTATGAGGTCAGTACCAACCTTGACGGAGCAGCGAGAGTTCTCCATCGTCATCCTGCACAGTCGGACGAGCTTTGTGGGAATGCCAAAACCAGACATGGCTCTGCATGGCTCGTCTTTATAAATGCTATCGTACGCGGCCTTAAAATCGATAAAGAGATGGTGGTATCGATTTGGAAAAATCGAGCGTGAACATTTGATCGACTGTTGACTTTCCTGGCCTGAAACCACACTGACACACATAACACGGCAGAGAGGATCTTGTAGGCGATATTCAAGAGACTTATTCCTCTATTGTTGGCTAAACATGGGTAACTCAAGGAAAAATTGAGTGCTAACACTTTAACTCTAACACTTCTTACAGTGTTAGCACAATGTGCTAACACAATTGTGTTATGACACTTTTTTTCTCTTTTATTTGAACCCCAACCGCCACCCAACTCACTCAAAACTCAAAATCAATGACACAATGGACATGGCGCATAGAGCTTTGCGCGATTTAGTTTGGATAGAGTTAGAACTCAATCAAATCCAACACAATTATATGTTGTATTGCTTTGCAAACGCAAACGTGTGGTGTTGGTGTGGCGTATGGGTAAGATTGCTCGCACTCAGCTCTTTGGTTTGGTTGGGTGTGTGAAATATTGAAATATTGCACTAAGAAACAGGGTGTTAAATTTAAATTGTATGATCTTCAATAAATTAAATACAAACCAAAATATAAAAATAAAAAAATAAAATTTACATTGAATTAATACTTGTTCATGTTGAGCGTTACATGCTATGAAATATTTTTTTAATTAAGGTACATATTGAATGCAATATGCTTTGATGAAAGTAAGTTTTTCTTTTGGAAGCATTTATTCACCCCATTTATTCTCTTTAACAATAGTTAGAACACCCTTAGGTAAAGAGTTGTTTTAAGAATAAATACACACATATTTCATTCGAATAAGAAGGAAAGTTTCATTTAACTTAAGTGAGAAAGAGATTTTCGCGTCAATTGTGATGTGCTGTGCTTAAAGAACGATTTGTGGTAAAGTTGTGCCCATCTGTTTTTTGCATAAGCTTAAAGAAAACCTTACACGTCGCTTACTAAATAAAATGATATATAGATGTGTAATGTATGATTTCGTAAATAAACTTTTCATTAAAGGGTGTCCCAAAAATATAGTATTCATTATTCTTGAACAATTACATTTATATGTAACTACATTATCATTTAGATTTTCCATTACCAATCTAAATCAAATTTAATTCTAAATTAAATATGTGTTCAAAAGGGAAATACTTTCTTTTATTCTGAAGAATGTTCAACGGAATTAAATTCTTATTTATTTATTTCTTTTATCATTTAAATCTTTCCATATACTCGATTTTGTTAGTACTATCTACTTAACTAAACTTATTTTATTGCATGTATATAATGTATATATACATACGTTATTTTTTAATGTTTATTTTGTTTAAAATTAAAAAATAAAGTGTTTGTGTTAGCCACTATTTTTTATTATCACTTATTTTATTACATGTTTATTCGTTATTTAATAATCAATTGAAGTTTAGTTTCAGTGAATGTTAAATTGTTTTTAAATAAAGAAATAAAGAATTGTGTTAAATTTTTTTTGCTAATTAAAAGAAATTCCGACGAAATAAGAACACTAAAATCGGTGCACTACATGTTTTGAGGCAGTAATAAATCCTTTTAAAAGAAATTTTCTTTTTAAATAGTCATTACATTAAAAATAATAATTAATTTTGTAATATGGCAATGTGATACACCCTGTAATGCAGATTTACTAATAATGTATAAAAAAAAATCTGTGGATAGGTTAGGTTTATGGATTTATATGTACCTATAAACAAAGAAAAATAGATTATAAATGCGGCACCTTGCCTAAACCTACCTAGAATTGTTTATTTAATTACATAAAATGCGTGAATATAAACTATTCTATTTATTTAAACTTAAATAATTTTAGCTTTTTTGAAACCCCCTGTATTGACAATAAGGGTATACGCTACAATTACGTTGTGTGGTGAGCGTTTTGGATTAAAAAAAAACTTATTTGTTTTTTTTTTTCTTTTATTTTTTTTTTCTTTTATTAATTTTATTTTTTCTTTATCTTTTTATTTTATTTTACAAAGTGAAAGTGTTTAACAATTTATTAAATTCTGAAGGCAAGCCGCTGTCCAAAGCGAGGCTGCACTTGCACATCAGATTGTTGGATTAAGACTGATTTACATTTTCTTAATTTCTAATTTTGTAACTTATTCTAAAGCACTTCTCGTGGGAATGGAATGTGTATGATAACCAAATATTCATATTTCATTTGGTTCAATGAAATATGAATATCAATTTCTTAATTTGTCAGGTGCAGGGGAAAAGGGGGTGTATCCGTTGTGGACACGTTTTGCAAGTTGAGCAAAATTGGTGGGAAGCGTTTTGGAATTTGTAAATGTGCCGTTAGGCGAAGGGGAGTGTGGGGGAAAATGAATCTGTAGGTGTAGGTGAAGTCTGGGACGTAACACCTCCCCCCTTAAGATTCTGCTCCGTAGAATCATTTTTTTCAAAATTGACTTTAATGTTTGTTTTGTTTTTGCTTTTTGAAACAAGAATACAAATTATAAGGATGAAGGTTGGGATTATTAAAAACATTGTTCCAATATTGATAGAGATATGTGCCAAATTTTTGTTTTTAATTTCTTCAATTAGTTTTCGATTTTCTATATTTTTAAGCTGAAGCTCTTCTGCAGTGTAGTCTATTATAATTTTTTTTTTATTTTAATATTTCTTATACTTGGTATTACAAAATTATCGTAGTACATAAAATTTTCGTATTCAACATCATTAATTTTTACTTTACAATTTTCAAATTTAACTATATTATTTCCAACTATATTTATGATATAATTATGGCAATTGTGAATTATTTCTGTTTGTTGTATGTTTTTTGTTATGACAATATTATTTGTAATTTGCTTAATTTCTATGTTTACATTTTTTTTGAAATTGCATTGAGCATTATTATTTAAAAGATTAGATAGACAAGAATCGTTTACAATTTTCAACTCTCTTAGTTTAATTCCATCTTTAACATTATAGTACATAGTTTTACCGTTTGTGACAAGAATACTGTCTGTTGTAACAATTTCTAAATTATTTTTGTTAGGGATGGGTTCAATAATTATTTTGTAAAATTTTTCTTTTGTGAAAGTTGGGATGAGTAGTATAAATATAATTTTATCTTCGTGCATTATTACAGAACTTTTTATGTATGGGATTTCCTTAAGTGTGATATTAAAATTTTCAATTTCCTTAGGTGTTAATAAATCTGTGTTGAGTACTCCTATCTGGCTTAACATTAAATTATCTTTTACCTTTTTTACCTGATCCCTTAATAATTGTATATCATAATTGATTTGGAATGCGTGCTGCATTGTTTTAATTTTTATAAATTCTTCATTTATTATATTACCTAAGTTATTTAACTGTTTCTTTATTTCAATTTGTTGCTTGTTAATTTGTTTAGTTATATTGTTCGTTAGTTCGTTAAAGTTTTCGTTTATCTTAATTTGTTCGTTGAGTCCGTCTATAAGGTTTTTATTGTTTAATTCGTTAGTTGTTAAACTTTGTTTAATTTCAAGTTCGTCTTCATGGTCCATTGTACCTGCTAGGTATTTGAGTCCCGTTCCTAGTACGTCAATAAGTCCTCTTCTAGATTTGTGATTGTTGTGTCCTAGTATGTTTTCTATTTCGGTTGCTAAACTATTAAAATTATGTGTTATCGTTGAATATTCGCTATCGTTATTAAGTTGGTTAATATTGTGTTCTAAAATATCTAAATTTTCTGTCCAAGTCGTTAAGTTAATACTGTGCAGAATTTTCGTATAATTTTCGATAAAGTTTAGGTTTTTGTCTTTGATTAAAATAAATCCTTGTCCGTTGTCCAGAGGCTGTGTGTCAAGCTTTTGTCCGTGTGTCGTTGTGGAAATGATTAGTATAATGTAGACTAGAATCTGTAATGGATTTAATTCTCATATTTATATTTTCGTTTAACCTGATCTTTGTAATATTTGCTACCTCTATTATTTTTTAGATAATTTTTGTTTATGATTTCAGGATTTTCCTTACTATAAATGGGTTTCAGTTTGTTACTACTTCTATTTTTCAGAAATGTGGGTTTTTCTTTTATCAAATTAATATCTTTTCTACCTTCATTTAATTTATTAGTATATTTTTCTTTATTTTTAATAACGTGTTCTGTAACTTTGGGGAAATCTTCTCTACCTAATATTCCGTTAAGGAAGTTTATTGGCCTTTGTTTTGTGGTAGAGTGGATGGTGCTGTTATAGATTTGAACAGCTTTTAGGATTTTATTCCGAAGCGTGTCTTTGTTATCTTTGTCTGCTGAAAAGGTTCTTATATGCTCATTCAAAGTGTTATGGAACCTTTCAATATCTGAATTCCCTGTTTTCTTATATGGTGTGGATATATGTAGTTCAACATTACATTCTTTCAAATATTCTTTGATCACGATTGACGAAAGTCCGATTTCACCATCGGTTACGATCTTTTTGGGAATGCCGAAATTAGCAAATCTAGTTTTTAGAGCATTAAGTAGGCAGATCCAAGTTCTGTGTTTTATTTCTTGGACTGTAACGTGCTTAGAAAATTTGTCGATCATTGTTACCAGCATGAGATTAATATTTGCGTACCATATGTCGACATGTAGTATTTCATTTGGATTTTGGGGAGTTTCTGTTATTGAAAAAGGTATCTTAAGCGGTTGTCTTTCGTACTTTGCACTATTGCATATCTCGCAATTATTGATAAATTTAGCAATTTGTTCTTTCAAATTTGGAGCGTAATAAATGTTTCTAATTTCCTCATATGTTTCGTTTATTCCGCGATGGTTAAATAGTTGATGTGTTTTATTAACTACATTCAAAACTTTTTCCTCATCGTCCAGGTCGCCTAAAAATTTCGAGCATTTAATTAAACGTAAGAGTTTGTTTTTACTAAAGAATTTAATATAAGTATCCTGAAATTGGGCGAAAAGGTGATCATTAGTGGAATATATTCCGACAATACCTTTTGGTGGGAAAGAAGATTTCATGATATCCAACATTTGTTTTTCTTTATATTCTTGAAAATCGACTACTATTCTTCTCTTATTAAAGACTTTATAAATCTTATAGTTATTTATACTATCGGAGTGATGTAATATTATTTGAGTTTTGTATATATTTACTGGGGAATCAATAATGGGGATGTACTCGCTACTATCTTCGCGAGCGCTATGAATTGTTGGGGTTATGGAAACTTCATCGATATTGTTAGTGATTTCGTTTTCGTGAAAATTTATTTCTAGGCGGGACAAACCATCTGCTACTTGGTTATCCTTGCCCTTAACATACTCAACGTCGAAATTGAATTCTTCTAATTTTAATTTCCATCGCTGGAGTTTAGAGTTAGGTTCTTTAAGAGAACTTAACCAAAGCAATGGTTTGTGGTCGGTGCGTACCGTGAATTTTGTGCCGTAAAGGTATGGTCTGAAATATTTTACAGCCCAAACAATCGCAAGGAGCTCTTTTTCGATTACCGAATAGTTAATCTCATGTTCATTGAGTGTGCGACTTGCGTAACAAATGGGATGTGAGTCTTGGGATAAGACGGCTCCCAAAGCATATTTCGATGCGTCTGTCGTAAGTACGAATTTTTTTTCAAAATTTGGGTACTTTAATATTGGTTCTGATGTAATTAATGTTTTGAGTTCCTCAAAACTATCAATATATTCAGTGTTTCGTACATCTATTTTCGCATTTTTTTTCAAAAAGGTTGTCATAGGTTTGGCTACTTTTGAATAATCTTTAATGAACTTCCGGTAGTAACCGGTTATTCCTAAGAATGCTTTTATTTGCTTGGCTGTTCTGGGAAGTTGGTATTCTTTAATGGTTGAAATTTTATTGGGATTTGGTTTTATCCCTTCTGTTGAGACTACGTGTCCCAGGAATTCCGTTTCACGTTTCAGGAATTCACTTTTATCGAGTTGTATTTTAAGATTTGCGGCCTTTAAAGTTTTAAAAATTTTAGAAAGAGAATCAATATGCTCTTGTAAGCTGGTTGAGAAAACTATTATATCGTCAAGATATACAAGGCATATTTTGTTAATGTGCTCTGCAAGAATGGAGTTCATGAGTCGTTGGAAGGTAGCCGGAGCGTTTTTTAGGCCAAATGGCATACGTACGAATTCGTAGTGGCCATTGTCTGTGGAAAACGCTGTTTTCCGAATGTCTTCCTCCGCTATCTCGATTTGGTGGAACCCTTTCGCCAAGTCGAGTGTGGTAAAGTATTGCGCTTTACCTAACTTTCCAAAAATGTCCTCAATATTAGGAATAGGGAATTTGTCGTTGATTGAGATATCGTTTAATTTACGGTAATCAACAACAACCCTCCATTTTTGTTTTCCCGATGCATCCAGTTTCTTGGGGACTACCCAAATTGGAGCTGAATAGGGGGATTTGCTGGGACGGATAATCCCTTGTTCCAGCATTTCGTTTACCTGTCTGTGCACTTCTTGCTTATGCACTTCTGGGTATCTGTAATTTTTGACATAAATAGGTATGTCGTTAGTGGTTTTTATTTCATGCTTGATCGCATAAGTAAATGAGAGGTCACTTCCCTCTTGATAAAATATATTAGAATATTTAGATATTAGTTTTTTAATTTCGAACTTCTCTTCATCGTTCAGATGATTGGTTCGTATTTGTTCCAACACTGGGTCCTTACTCGTCTCAGTGTGGTAAATACTTAGTTCGGGTGTGTTTTCTTCATATGATCTAGCTTTTTCTTCTAGTTTATTGAAAAAAATCGGGATTTCGGTGTTACCCGTAGTAAGAAGTTTTTTCTTGTAGTTAATTTCGGCTTCTAATGGTAGTAAGATGTTATTGCCGATTAAACCATCGAATTGGTTGTGGAATTTGTATTCCAAAAACTCAGCGGTTTTATTTACCTTGAATTCTTCGAATAGAGGAATTCTTAGTTTTGTGTTTACAAGAATGGGTGTGCTAGTCGTTGATACCTTAATCGGATTATCGACTACTACTTTCCATTTCGGATGGCAAACACCGGGATTTAAGATGCTGGTGTCAGCACCAGTGTCCAATAAAATCCGCAGTGTGAATTTATTGTTTTTGGTTTTACAGACTATATAGGGAAGTCTGTTTGACCCTCCTTGGGAAAATCCTGCGTTTCTATATTGTTTATTTGCCTTTGATATGAGGCAGAAAGGGTATCCATCTCAGGATTGTTGTCGTAATCATTATAGTTCGCATTTTGTTTGTATTGACCAGAGGTATTGGGGTTGAATCTTTGAGAATTCTGTCTGTATTGACCAGAGTTCGTTAGGTTGAGGTTGTGGGAGTTTTGTCTGTACTGACCAGAGTTATTGGGGTTAAATTTTTGAAAATTTTGTCTGTATTGGCCAGAGTTCGTTGGGTTGAGATTTTGGGAGTTTTGCCTGTATTGATTAGAGTTAAATGGGTTAGGGTTGTGAGAATTTGGCCTGTGTTGGTTAGAGTTAAATGGGTTAAATTTTTGAAAATTTTGTCTTGTTGAGTTATTTTGTCTGTAATTGTTAAAGCTATTGTAAGCATATCCTGTCTCAAAAAGGATATGCATTGCATCTTCTAGATTATCTGGGTTTCTGCAATGCAGTAACCCTCTCATAGGTTCTGGCATTTTGTTAATGAAAATGCGCAAAGCTGTTTTGCAGTTTTGTTCTACTTCTAATTCAAAGTTTTCGTTCCTTATTTTGACTTTATTATTTAATCGACGTAAAGTCGTTTTTATTTCGTTATAAAATTCTTGGCTGTTAGATTTAAATTGGATGGCCCTAAGGTCATCATATAACTGTTCGATAGATTTTTTATCACTAAAATATTGCAGAAGTAGGTTCTTAAGGTTGACCCAGTTTGATATTGAATTATTTATTTCTAATGCCTCCCGGGCTTTCCCCGTTAATTTCCCTTTTATTATTTCAAAAAAAAATGTCTGGCTAATGTCATCGTATTTGGATAAGGTTGGATGTATTCTATCAATTGGGTCTATGAAATTATATAAATTTTCCCTATTACCATCATATTTGCTAACATTATTTAAATAACTTATGGGATCTATGTTTATGGTTAACGTATTTACCGTTGATCTGTCTAAGGCTCTTGCCGCTGTTGCTGCTGCCGTTACTCTAGCCGCTGCTGCTGCTGTTGCTGCTGCTGCTGTTGCTGCTGCTGACATTTCTCCTGGATGTGGTGTACTCATTTTTAATTTTTGGAAGAGTTTTATTAAGTTTTCCTCTTCCAGGTTGTATTTTCCTTTTACTGTTTTTGTTATTTTTCACTAGTTTCGCTGATTTTTCTTATTCCAATTTTTTTGTTTTATTCACTAGTTTCAATGATTGTTCTTATTCGAACTTTTTGTTTTATTCACTAGTTTAACTGATTTTTCTTATTCCAATTTTTTTTTGTTTTATTCACTAGTTTCAATGATTGTTCTTATTCGAACTTTTTGTTTTATTCTTAATCGAACGGAGCGGATACCTGCAACTATTCTTGTTCGAACTTTGCGCGTTTCTTAATCGAACGCGGTTGCAAAAAATATTTCTTATGTTCTTATACGAACGCCGACTGCGCCAATTACGTTGTGTGGTGAGCGTTTTGGATTAAAAAAAAAACTTATTTGTTTTTTTTTTTCTTTTATTTTTTTTTTCTTTTATTAATTTTATTTTTTCTTTATCTTTTTATTTTATTTTACAAAGTGAAAGTGTTTAACAATTTATTAAATTCTGAAGGCAAGCCGCTGTCCAAAGCGAGGCTGCACTTGCACATCAGATTGTTGGATTAAGACTGATTTACATTTTCTTAATTTCTAATTTTGTAACTTATTCTAAAGCACTTCTCGTGGGAATGGAATGTGTATGATAACCAAATATTCATATTTCATTTGGTTCAATGAAATATGAATATCAATTTCTTAATTTGTCAGGTGCAGGGGAAAAGGGGGTGTATCCGTTGTGGACACGTTTTGCAAGTTGAGCAAAATTGGTGGGAAGCGTTTTGGAATTTGTAAATGTGCCGTTAGGCGAAGGGGAGTGTGGGGGAAAATGAATCTGTAGGTGTAGGTGAAGTCTGGGACGTAACATTCACCTACACCTACAGATTCATTTTCCCCCACACTCCCCTTCGCCTAACGGCACATTTACAAATTCCAAAACGCTTCCCACCAATTTTGCTCAACTTGCAAAACGTGTCCACAACGGATACACCCCCTTTTCCCCTGCACCTGACAAATTAAGAAATTGATATTCATATTTCATTGAACCAAATGAAATATGAATATTTGGTTATCATACACATTCCATTCCCACGAGAAGTGCTTTAGAATAAGTTACAAAATTAGAAATTAAGAAAATGTAAATCAGTCTTAATCCAACAATCTGATGTGCAAGTGCAGCCTCGCTTTGGACAGCGGCTTGCCTTCAGAATTTAATAAATTGTTAAACACTTTCACTTTGTAAAATAAAATAAAAAGATAAAGAAAAAATAAAATTAATAAAAGAAAAAAAAATAAAAGAAAAAAAAAAACAAATAAGTTTTTTTTTAATCCAAAACGCTCACCACACAACGTAATTGTGCCGTTAGGCGAAGGGGAGTGTGGGGGAAAATGAATCTGTAGGTGTAGGTGAAGTCTGGGACGTAACACTACAACTACAAAAAGCCAGAAGGCTGAGAAAGAGAATAGTATTTTCTTTCCTATAAACGTATTGCATACATATACATACACTACCAACACGCATCATATTCATTTCCTTCTATTCTATATACGATACGAAGAAGCATGGCACTTATTCTTAACCCTTTCTTCATTTGTGTTAATTCATTGCCATTTTCTCTTTGCTTTTAGCAAGCCATTGTGTCTTATGTGTGCTATTGTGCTCTTTTTTGAAGTGGTTACAATTTGCGCTATTGTGTTATTGTGTTGATATGTTTCAAATTGAAGTATCAGCGCACATAACACAGGTGTTGTGTTAACTCATTGTGCCAACTTAACACAGTGTTACACATGTTTATTGTTGGCGCAGTTTAGAGGGTCACCTTTCTTGTAGATCGGGCAAACTATGAGTTAGTATATGCAATGTACCTGGTCATCTCCGGTAGCTTTAAAAAGTTCGGCGGGTAGTCCGTCGGGGCCAGCAGCTTTGTTGTTTTTTATTTTAGATATTGCTATCCTCACTTAATTTTAGTCAGGTGGACGGAAGTTTTGTCTGTATGTGACTACTACGAGTTTTCCATTCCTATCCTAACAGGCTTCTGTGCGGGGTTTTTTGCCTCGGCACGTTCTTTTTACCTGTTGGTAAAACTTCCGCACGTTGTTCCTGGAGTGGCATCTCGCAATATCTTCGATGGTGCGTTTCTCATGCTCTCTCTTTTTCTTTTGGAAAAGCCGGTGTTCTTCCCGTCTTTTCTGCTCGTAGAGCTCGCGAGCTGCTAGCTTTCTTTGCAACGCCGCTTTATATGCCTATTGTTTGGCTGCATGGGACCGCCTGCATTTGTCATAAAACCAGAGATTTCGTGTTGGTGGTGTGGTGTAATCTAGCACATAAGTTGCGGCATCTCTGATGGCTTGTTGGCAGTGTTGCCACTGTTCTTCGGCACTTGATGCTGGCGGCAATGGATTTCTTGAGAGGTTACGGGATGTTCGATCGGCATAGGTTCTGGGGTTCTCTTGCGATTGCAGTTTTCCGACGTCATACTTCTTCACAGTATTACTCCGTTGTTGTGGCGTTCGGATTACTCGCATTCTTACCTTGGATGCAACAAAGTAGTCCTCCGAATCGATGTTAGCTGCTCGGAAGGTGCGAACATCCAATACACTGGACGCGTGTCTTTCATCGATCGCAACGTGATCAATCTGGTTGACGGTTTTTTGATCTGGGTGCCGACAGATCCTTTTGTGTATATCGAGATGAGGAAACCGTGTGCTTGCAATGATGACGTTACGTGCCGCTGCGAAGTCAATTAGCCTTAGTCCGTTTTCACACGTTGTGTCGTGTAGGCTATGTTTTCTGACAGTCCTACCAAAGATTTCCTCTTTACCTATTTTGGCGTTAAAATCCACTAGTACGATCAATCGTTCAATATCACAAATTATTTATTCATGTTTATGTTTTAGTCATTTAGACCCGTTTGCTGATACGATACTTAATATTTATGTTCAACTTAAAAGCTTGTGTTCTACTTTTTTCCTCTGCATAAACTGTCACATAACCGCTTAAGTTGAACATAAATATTTAAGTTTCGCAACAGCAAACGGGCCTTAGTCATTTGAAATGGCCTTTTATTTTTGCTTACACCGGGAGCTCGTGAGGCAGCAAATAATTTCCCCTTCCTGCGAATTTCTGCTCAACACATTAGTTCTGTTTCCCCTTTTTATTCGCAGAAAATTCGCAGCTGTTAGATTTTTGAGTAGAGGAGATATTTTCTCTATTTGAGAGATTATTGCGAAAAAAGTACGGAAACGCTTTAAACTAAAAAATGTGCAGCATTTTTTCATAGTGCTGCTTAAATTCCCATAGCATCGATGGTTCTCAAAAAAAAAAACAAGAAATCAATAGTATCGATACTATCGATAATTTTATCAAATAAATAGGCAAAGGTAAATTATAAAGCATTTAAAACCCACTACGATAGATCCATTTCTATCATTAAAAAAAATTGAATATACAATGTAAATTATTCATAGTTTTTAACTCTCTGAAGATGACAAAGTCATCTAATTCGATAGGCTTGATTAGATGTTATTGATTCATAACCGCCTATCCATACAACATGAACCACTGTGGGGCGTATGCTCGTCATATGAAGTGAAGCTTACCACGCTTTATGAATACTCTTAATGTCTTATGAAACTGTTAAAAGTTTTATTCGAAAAAAATTAGACAGCTTGAGTGGCGTCTTTTTGTAATAAAGCTTTAATCGCTTATAAACAGTCCCAGTTAACTTTTTAAGTACATCCCTCCTTTTAACATTTGAAACCTTCACATATAACGCTATCAACTTTGCGGAAATTCCTCGTGTAAGAGGGATTATTAAGGAAATTGTTACGTATTTTTCAATGGATATTGTTGCGGTCGCAATTTCAAAGTGCTGTGCCTGAAAATTGTTCACTCATAGCTTTAATAGCACATCAAACTTCTGATAATCGTTTAAGCAAGCATATAGTATGAGCTATTTCAACACTACTTAAGCGTCAAAATATTGGTGGAAACTAACAATTATTGCGGAACAATTTTTATTTATTTATACTGGCACATGCTTCACTGGCAAGTAGCGTCAGTGAAATTTACGCGAAATCGGGTCAGTGGCAGTCTTGCTATCACACTAGACTGGCAGAACTGACTATTGACAGCCAGTCGCTGTCAAATCCTTGTTTTTTTATTTGTTCACTAAGTTTTAATTTCGTTGCAATCAAACACAAAGTAAAATTGATATTCGGTGGTTTTTGTTTTTTACACAAAAATATTTTAAAACAATGTCGAAACAAGAATTTTTGGAGATTGTGGAAATTTCCACGCCTCAGCGATGATGATCTCTATATTAGGCTCCCCACGATTTCCTCCCACAAATCAGCCTTTATGTTTGGGCATTTATAGTCGGGGTGGGCGCAGTTCCAAAGCGGTGGATTTTGTGGTTGGAAATCTTCGAAATTATTATTTTCACTCATTTTAGTAATGTAGTAACTGGCTATACTGGCATATGGCTAAATGCATATTCGTGATCTAGGAAATGCCACCTTTCCAATTGATGCATCGCATTATATGAAAAATCGACTTTTATATTTATACGCGATTTGCGGCTAAACTAGACGTGCTAGAGGCATCAAAGTTGACATCTTTAAACATGACTTGCAGCTAAACTAAGCGACCAAGCGACTTCAAAAATGCATATTCGTAATCTAGAAAGTGCCTAAAAAATCAAAAAAAAAGTTGGTAAAACATTCATTACGGTACTTGAAATTTTTCAAACAAATAATCAAAAAACAGGTCAGTTCACTGACGGGATTTCTTCACTGGCACAACGAGAAATTTCGTGTGTTGCCAGTGATGGGACAGGGTCAGTACCGTGACACTCTTGTCATAAAAGTGTTTCAGTGGTCCTATGCGCCAGTGACTACTTATCACACTTGTCATTTTTCGAGTCAGTCACTAACGCGATTTGGGTTGGTCAGTGAACACGTCAGGGAACTGACACCTTCACTGGCGTCCCAAAACTGGCTATCACACTACGGATGACTTCACTGAAGGCGTTGTGACACAATTTTCACTGGTCACTGCCTGCCAGTGGTCAGTGAATCCACTGTCAGTGTGATATAGCCTTTACGGTAGATTTGAAATCTACTCACCGTACAGAACTCTAATAATAATTTGCTATCCTACCAATATTATAAACAACTAAATGCATTTAGATAAATGGATGACGCTACTACGCTCTTTAGTCTAAGAGCCGACAGCAAATTTTGGAAGTGGAGGTATAACCAAAATTCGCTATCGTGTATGTGCGCATCATGTATCAAATCAAATCAAATCGAAAAGTCTGGCAGGGATTTTTGTCAGCCGGGGCTGTAGGGGGACGTGCGAAAACGGTAATTTTTCTGTTTTGGATGTCGGAGGTAAAACCACTTGAATTTTTATACAAACGATAGATAACTTTACTTTCAGCTTTTCCCTTGCCAGACGCCACCTAAAAAGAGCGAAAAATCCACTTTGGATGTCGGATGTATAACCACATGTGTGATACATCAAAATTTCAGGATTACTCTCCTGATTACAAATATGTAACCCACAAACGTTTTTGTTCAGCCTTCACACCGCCAGACGCCCTTAAAATATGCAAAAAAAAATACTTATTTTTCTTTGAGGTATAGCCAAACGAATGATACACAAAAAATCCGATTATTCTCCTGATTGCAAATATGTATGCCTCATAGGTTTTTTTTTCCAGCCTTCACTTCGCCAGATGTCCATAAAGCATCCTAAAATGCATTTTTTCTAATAAAAATCAAAACAACTTTTTTCTTTTCAACTATAACCATATGTTGGTCACATCGAAATACTCTGCTTTAAATCCTGATTTCAGATAAATAACTTACAGCCTTCACCCCGCCAGACGTCGTTAAAGCATCCTGAAATGCATTTTTTCTAATAAAATTCAAAAAAACTTTCTTCTTTTCAACTATAACCATATGTTGGTTTAATCGAAATACTCTGCTTTAAGTCCTGATTATGAATATGTAACTTTCAGATAAATAACTTACAGCCTTCACCCCGCCAGACATCCTTAAAGTATCCTCAAATGCATTAAAAAAAATTATAAAAAAATTCAACCAAAACCTGTTTTTATTATTGAATTAATTTATAAAAGAGAACCTTCCAGAGGGGAATACTACTATCTACTATTAAATAGAAAAGAAAAATAATATATGAGAAGAAAAAAAATATACCTAGACGACAGAAACGTCATATGTTCTTAAATGTTTTCAATTATTTATGAGTAAGAGTCAGTATGTACACTCAACAAAAATTATAATAAATGAAGTAGTTATACGAAGAATTTCAAATAAGAATTAATTTGATGTTTATGGACATTTTATGCGTTTTAGTGCGTCTGGTAAGGTTTTGAGGACCTGTAAATAAATAAATTATAAAGAAATTTATTGGCGCGACAGCTCCTTAAGGAGCCAAGGCCTAGTGACATACTCTCAACCCTTCCTGTGTGTGTGTTGTTAATCTACAAATTACCGCCGAGTCCGAACGGCTACATGAGATGCACTTTTTCGAGACAAGTTTTTACTCTTGGATATTTTGTCAGTTCCTCGCAAGAGGCAGTACCCCGAAAAAGAAGGTGGCTATGAACGGAACTCGAACCCAGGCTCTTCGCTTAGCAGTCCGACACACTAACCACTAAGCCACGGGGCCTCGTAAAGTTCTGAAATCTCTGCAATTTTTTTTATTTTGTTAGTTATTACGAATATTTTATAGGAACTTGTGTATGATATTAAATTTTTGTTAGCAAAGGTAACATTTTATGCGTTACCAAGGTTTTTCCGATAGATCTAACTTCTGGGACCTTAATTCAATAATCAGGGCAAATTTTCTTTATATATGATGCCCAAAACGTCTGCTACCAATTTGTTTGTATGTAATCAGGTTGACCTGTTCTTAAACTCAAGATTAGGACCTTATGGTCAGTTGTTGCTTGAGTGATACTATTTCACAATGTCCATTCTATATTTTCTGTACATTTTCTTAGGTAATTAAAGGTGGAAATGAGGACAACGTGTTAAATACTTCTTTATTTGCCTAATAGAGAGAGTTATGTAATTGTTGACGCTTACTTTTTTTTTTTTTTTTTTATAATTTACACGCGCGAAAGGGGTTTGTGTGTACCCTTAAAATGTTTAAACACCGCACGAGCATTAGGGAAATGAGGAGGGATAAAAGAGGAGATACCGATGCACATTAGTTTTAAAGTTCTGCATATCAAAATGGGAGGGAAACACAGAGCCTGGCAAAGCATTCCACATTCGTGTGGTACGACTAAAGAAAGAATCACTATACTTAACATATACTTACGTCCGAAGTTAGGCTCAAGGGTAAACTGATGGGAATTCCTAGCAGTTTGAGTATTACGGTTGAATCATTTCAGGGGAGGAATGCAGCTGGCTATTTCGCTAGAGCATTGTTTGTAAAAATAACGATAAAATAACGAAAGGCACGAAACATTACGGCGGTGCTCAAGAGATGTAAATGTTTCTGTTATTTTTCGATCGCCTATCATTTTCAAAGCTCTTTTTTGAATTCTATCTAGAAAACTCAAGTGGGTTATAGGAGCACCTGCCCAAATATGGGAATTATACTCGAGTTTCGGTCGAATATATGCTTTATATATTGTAGCCAGATCAGACGGGGTGAAGAACTTATTGCATCTTCGAAGGAAACCTAAACACCTCGCAGCATTCTTTGTGATGTCAAATATGTGGTCATTCCACAGAAGGTGGTCTGTAATGAACATACCGAGAACTGAGAGGTGTTCTGTTTCTTCAATGCAAGTGCCGCTCATGGATAGTGGCATTGGAGGTATGTTTTGCTTTAACGACAAAAGACAACATTGAGTTTTAGAAGCATTAAATTCTACGCGATTTCTTATTCCCCATTGTACAATGCTGTCAAGATCAGAATTAAATGAACTTATCATACGCTGCCGTTGCAGTTCAACATCCGAAGAACATGGATGTGAATCTGGAAACGAATATGAAAAGCTGAGAGTACTGTCGTCAGCAAAACAATTAATTGGAATAGTTGTTTCAGATAATAAGTCATTGATAAATATAAGGAAAAGAGTCGGACACAAAACAGAGCCCTGGGGCACACCAGCATTTATTTTGTGAATAATTACTAATCCAACGAAGAAGAGATTCATCGAGTCCAAATGCACGCATTTTCGATAAAAGGGCTTGATGCCAAACTCTATCAAATGCCTTAGAAATATCAAGTGCAATAATTTTGCTTTCCCCAAAACGATGAAGAGATTGGTTCCACTTTTCGGTGAGATATATCATCAAACCACCAGTGGATCTGTTGCTACTAAAGCCGTATTGCCGGTCATTAAAAAGCTTTCGTTCTTCGAGATATTTTTTAAGCAGTGACATTGATGCCAGTGCTGAAATGATCACAAATGTGATTCTTCTAGGGATGCGTGCTTTTATTCCTAACAGAGTAAAAAGCATCAAGCTTAAAGAAAAGTCCTGGTTTAATTCTGAGTGTAAAGAAGCTATCAGGCTCAAAGAAGTAAGTTTCCGATCCTACAAAGCCAACCCTACAGAGGAAAAACGGAAAAAGCACAAACAAGCAAGGAACTCATGCAACTCCATTATAGAAAGAACCAAATTTTTGCATGACCAAAAATTACGGCAAAAAATTCTGCAGTGTCCCAAAGGCAGTAAAAATTTTTGGTCATTTGTAAAAAATATTAAAAACTCCTCAACATCTTCGGTTCCAACGCTCATCGACAATAACAAACCAATTGTTTACTCTTCCGAGAAGGCAAACTTGCTCGCCGCCCATTTCGCTGCCAGCTCTACGCTGCCGCATATCAACGTTGCCCCTCCTGTACTTGAGAATGTAAGTCTTTCCATGGAACAGATTTTTTTCCGCACTCGTACATCAGGAAGAGTTCTCAAAGATCTCGCTATAAAAAAATCCGCTGGCCCGGATGGTATACCCCCGATTCTTCTGAAGAGGTGTTCTTCCACACTGGCAAAGCCACTGCGTAAGCTTTTCCATCGCTCCTACTCTTCTGGAATCTTTCCTAGAAGATTGAAAACAGCATTTGTCCAGCCTGTCCCTAAGAAAGGTGACCCATCCTCCCCCTCCTCCTACCGACCCATAGCACTGACATCCCTTCTTTCTAAGGTCATGGAAACACTGATTAACCGTTAGCTTAAGGAATATCTCGAAGATCGAAAGCTTCTCCATGACCGTCAGTATGGCTTCCGCAGCAACCGTTCCACTGGTGATCTGATGGCATATCTCGCCGAACAATGGAACAAATCTTAACATCGCTTTGGTGAAAGTAAGATTATTGCTCTTGATATCTCCAAGACATTTGATAAGAGTTTGGCATAAAGCTCTCTTATCGAAAATGCGTGCTTTTGGGATCGATGATACTCTTGTTCGTTGGATTAGAAGCTATCTTCTGGACCGTTCAATACAAGTTGTATTGGACGGATTCAAGTCTGATTCCCACAAAATAAATGCTGGTGTGCTCGTTCTGTCTCCGACTCTTTTCCCCCTTTTTTTAATAAATGATCTTCTGTCTGTTACTTCAAATCCACTTAACTGTTTTGCTGACGACTCTACCCTCAGCTTTTCATATTCGTTCGAAAATTCACGTCCTTCGCCTTCGGACGTACAATTGCAACGGTGCCGTATGTTAAGCTCATTAAACTCCGATTTATACAGCATTGCCAAATGGGTTAAAAGGAATCGTGTGGAGTTTAATGCTTCGAAAACTCAATGCTGTCTTCTGTCATACCCCCAATGCCATTGTCCATGAATGGCACTTACATCGAAGAAACCGAAAAGCTCTCAGTACTCGGTATGTGTGTCAACGACGACCTCCGTTGGAACGACCATATATTTGAGATCGCTAAGAATGCTGCTAAGTGCTTAGGTTTTCTGTATCGGTGTAAGAAGTATTTTTCCTCATCTGATCTGGCTACAATTTATAAAGCGTTTATACGCCCTAAACTCGAGTATAACTCCCACCTCTGGGCAGGTGCTTCACAAACATCGCTTCACCTGCTAGATAAAATACAAAATCGAGCGTTAAGATTGATAGGAAATAGAACTGTCACTGAATCAATTGCCCCTCTCGAACACCGACGCAATGTTTCATGTCTTTCCTTATTTTATCGTTTCTTTTACAAAAAATGTTCACTCGAAGTAGCCAGTTGCATTCCTCCCCTTAAAAGTTTCTCCCGTAATACTCGTCTCTCAAGGAATGCTCATCAGTTCACCCTTGAGCCCAATTTCGGACGTACCGTGAAATATAGGGATTCTTTTTTTGGCCGAACGACACGAATTTGGAATAGTTTACCCGGCGAGATTTTCCCTTGCCATTTTGATCTGCAAACATTCAAAACCAATGTTAATCGACACCTCCTATCTCTCCCCTCCGTATCTTCCTAATGCCCGCGCAGTGTGTTACATTAAAAGGGAAACAAGTAGTCCCTTGTGCGCGCGTTAATTATAAAAAAAAAGCTGAAAATTAATTAGCGTTTCCATGACCTTAGAAAGAAGGGACGTTAATGCAATTGGTCGGTAGTTTGAGGATGCAGAAGATTCGCCTTTTTTGGGGATAGGCTGGACAAATGCTGTTTTCCATGCACTCGGAAAGAGTCCAGAGGAATAGGAGCGATGGAAAAGCTTACGCAAAGGTTTTGCCAGCGTTGAAGAACACCTCTTCAGAACAATAGTGGGGATACAATCCGGGCCAGCGGATTTATTTATGTTGAGATCTTTCAATACTCTTGCGACTGAACGAGTGCGAAAGAAGATTGGTCCCATAAAATCATTTACGCTCTTGAGTACAGGAGGAGTTCTGACACCTGCGGCCAGTGTTGAGTTTGACGCGAATTGGACAGCAAGCAGATCTGCTTTTTCTTGAGAACTGACAGCAGGAGTATCGTTAAAAACGAGCGTAGGAACTGACGATGACGAAGAATTCTTTACTTTTTTTTACAAATGACCAACAATTTTTACTGCCTTTAGGACATTACAGTATTTTTTTGCCGAATTTTTTGCTCATGTAAAAATTTGGTTTTTCGAATATGAACATTTTTCGGTTTTCCTCAGTGATGTTGGCTTTGTAACAACGGAAACTTACATTTCTTAACCTGATAGCCTCTCTACAGCTCGAATCAAACCATGAGTTTTCCTTAGGTTTGATACTCTTCGATTTGTTTGGGATAAAATTTCTCATTCCTAAAAGAATTAAATTTGTAACCATGTCTGCGCTGGAATCAATGTCACTATCGAGGAAGCATAGTGACCAGTTAAAGGTCCTGAAATAGTTATTGAGGCCGTCCCAGTTGGCTTTCTCGTATTGCCAAACGGTTCTCCTTGGGTTTTTTTCTTTAACTGAATTGAGTGGGCACGAGAAACTTGCAGAGATAACACAATGGTCAGATGTGCCTAGAGGCGATAATACACGAATTGTGCATTTATCAGGATCGGAGGTAAGAAACAAGTCTAGAGTGTTGGGGGTTTGACCAGCAATGTCAGGAATTCGGGTTGGCTCATTAACGAGCTGAGTAAGATGGTTTAACTCAGCGAAAATCTCAACATACCTTCCTTCGGGTGTTGTCTGGCCAGAAAAGTGAAGCAAACTGGAATTGTGTACATTGAAATCGCCCGTAATAACGATTTCAGTGTGAGGGTAACGGGAAACAATTCCTTGAATGGAGTCAGACAAAGCATCAAATTCGTTAGAAGTTGAAACTCTGTCTAAATTTGGGCTTCTATAAAGAAAACATATATGAATGATGCGCTTATTAATCGTTAATTTTAACCACATGATATTGAATTCCGTGTTTACACACAGACCGAATTGTGGTTGAAGTTTATATGCAACATCATTCCTTATGTAAACGGCGAGGCCATGTTTGGCAAAGAATAAAGGCACACGTGAATACCCATGCAAGGAAAATTCCGAATGGTCGGTATTTTCCCCAACTTGTGTTTCACTAAGTGCCAATACAGCTGGTCTGTTTATCACAGAGTGGACATAGGCAGCATAGAAATTTTTCCTAAGTCCACCAATGTTTGCATAGTCGACTATGAAATCACCTACCATTCTAAAACACAGAACTAAAAAAAACTAAGACGGACAAGTACCTATAATCAATACTCCACTAAATCCCAATTTGAGCTTCTCAATACAAATTATTAACAGTGTTATACCTTGACATTAAAATGTATTTGATCCGCCCCTGGTCATTTAGGGAGCATTAATTAATTTATCCGATAACGATTAGACTTGTTCATTCGGATTTACCGCAATGTTCAAGTAAAATCGTCTGTGAGTGAGATAAGGAAAGGAAAAATTGCAAGGAATGCTTACTGCGAGTATTTTTTTCGTTGGTGGGTATTCTTTTTTTTTATTTGCGTGATGCCTTGATGTTGTAGCATCAAATAAATTTTCACAACACGGGCACTAAATGTTGTCGGTTCGCTCCCGAGATTGATATATATATTTTTTTTTTTTTACTTTTCTTTTTTTTGTATTTTTTTTTTTTTTTAAGAAAACGCACAGGCAGCAGCACTCCGCGGCTTCACTCTCACCGTGCACCCGTGTGGTGGCTTCGACGGGCAGATCGACACTTACTAATATAAGCCAATTGCCAAACAAGTTTAATCAATAATTTTTTGTATTTCTTTTGATTTTCATTGTTTCTGAGTATAACCGTTGGTACACTGCTGATCACTTGTTTGATACAACGCTTCTTGCAAAAGTTTTAATTGATTTATATGTCCTAAATAAACTCTTAACATCTAAATATTAACTAATCATGAATATAAAAAAAAAATACATGAAATATTCTATAATCGAAATACTCTGCTTTAAATCCTGATTTCAGATAAATAACTTACAGCCTTCACCCCGCCAGACGTCGTTAAAGCATCCTGAAATGCATTTTTTCTAATAAAATTCAAAAAAACTTTCTTCTTTTCAACTATAACCATATGTTGGTTTAATCGAAATACTCTGCTTTAAGTCCTGATTATGAATATGTAACTTTCAGATAAATAACTTACAGCCTTCACCCCGCCAGACATCCTTAAAGTATCCTCAAATGCATTAAAAAAAATTATAAAAAAATTCAACCAAAACCTGTTTTTATTATTGAATTAATTTATAAAAGAGAACCTTCCAGAGGGGAATACTACTATCTACTATTAAATAGAAAAGAAAAATAATATATGAGAAGAAAAAAAATATACCTAGACGACAGAAACGTCATATGTTCTTAAATGTTTTCAATTATTTATGAGTAAGAGTCAGTATGTACACTCAACAAAAATTATAATAAATGAAGTAGTTATACGAAGAATTTCAAATAAGAATTAATTTGATGTTTATGGACATTTTATGCGTTTTAGTGCGTCTGGTAAGGTTTTGAGGACCTGTAAATAAATAAATTATAAAGAAATTTATTGGCGCGACAGCTCCTTAAGGAGCCAAGGCCTAGTGACATACTCTCAACCCTTCCTGTGTGTGTGTTGTTAATCTACAAATTACCGCCGAGTCCGAACGGCTACATGAGATGCACTTTTTCGAGACAAGTTTTTACTCTTGGATATTTTGTCAGTTCCTCGCAAGAGGCAGTACCCCGAAAAAGAAGGTGGCTATGAACGGAACTCGAACCCAGGCTCTTCGCTTAGCAGTCCGACACACTAACCACTAAGCCACGGGGCCTCGTAAAGTTCTGAAATCTCTGCAATTTTTTTTATTTTGTTAGTTATTACGAATATTTTATAGGAACTTGTGTATGATATTAAATTTTTGTTAGCAAAGGTAACATTTTATGCGTTACCAAGGTTTTTCCGATAGATCTAACTTCTGGGACCTTAATTCAATAATCAGGGCAAATTTTCTTTATATATGATGCCCAAAACGTCTGCTACCAATTTGTTTGTATGTAATCAGGTTGACCTGTTCTTAAACTCAAGATTAGGACCTTATGGTCAGTTGTTGCTTGAGTGATACTATTTCACAATGTCCATTCTATATTTTCTGTACATTTTCTTAGGTAATTAAAGGTGGAAATGAGGACAACGTGTTAAATACTTCTTTATTTGCCTAATAGAGAGAGTTATGTAATTGTTGACGCTTACTTTTTTTTTTTTTTTTTATAATTTACACGCGCGAAAGGGGTTTGTGTGTACCCTTAAAATGTTTAAACACCGCACGAGCATTAGGGAAATGAGGAGGGATAAAAGAGGAGATACCGATGCACATTAGTTTTAAAGTTCTGCATATCAAAATGGGAGGGAAACACAGAGCCTGGCAAAGCATTCCACATTCGTGTGGTACGACTAAAGAAAGAATCACTATACTTAACATATACTTACGTCCGAAGTTAGGCTCAAGGGTAAACTGATGGGAATTCCTAGCAGTTTGAGTATTACGGTTGAATCATTTCAGGGGAGGAATGCAGCTGGCTATTTCGCTAGAGCATTGTTTGTAAAAATAACGATAAAATAACGAAAGGCACGAAACATTACGGCGGTGCTCAAGAGATGTAAATGTTTCTGTTATTTTTCGATCGCCTATCATTTTCAAAGCTCTTTTTTGAATTCTATCTAGAAAACTCAAGTGGGTTATAGGAGCACCTGCCCAAATATGGGAATTATACTCGAGTTTCGGTCGAATATATGCTTTATATATTGTAGCCAGATCAGACGGGGTGAAGAACTTATTGCATCTTCGAAGGAAACCTAAACACCTCGCAGCATTCTTTGTGATGTCAAATATGTGGTCATTCCACAGAAGGTGGTCTGTAATGAACATACCGAGAACTGAGAGGTGTTCTGTTTCTTCAATGCAAGTGCCGCTCATGGATAGTGGCATTGGAGGTATGTTTTGCTTTAACGACAAAAGACAACATTGAGTTTTAGAAGCATTAAATTCTACGCGATTTCTTATTCCCCATTGTACAATGCTGTCAAGATCAGAATTAAATGAACTTATCATACGCTGCCGTTGCAGTTCAACATCCGAAGAACATGGATGTGAATCTGGAAACGAATATGAAAAGCTGAGAGTACTGTCGTCAGCAAAACAATTAATTGGAATAGTTGTTTCAGATAATAAGTCATTGATAAATATAAGGAAAAGAGTCGGACACAAAACAGAGCCCTGGGGCACACCAGCATTTATTTTGTGAATAATTACTAATCCAACGAAGAAGAGATTCATCGAGTCCAAATGCACGCATTTTCGATAAAAGGGCTTGATGCCAAACTCTATCAAATGCCTTAGAAATATCAAGTGCAATAATTTTGCTTTCCCCAAAACGATGAAGAGATTGGTTCCACTTTTCGGTGAGATATATCATCAAACCACCAGTGGATCTGTTGCTACTAAAGCCGTATTGCCGGTCATTAAAAAGCTTTCGTTCTTCGAGATATTTTTTAAGCAGTGACATTGATGCCAGTGCTGAAATGATCACAAATGTGATTCTTCTAGGGATGCGTGCTTTTATTCCTAACAGAGTAAAAAGCATCAAGCTTAAAGAAAAGTCCTGGTTTAATTCTGAGTGTAAAGAAGCTATCAGGCTCAAAGAAGTAAGTTTCCGATCCTACAAAGCCAACCCTACAGAGGAAAAACGGAAAAAGCACAAACAAGCAAGGAACTCATGCAACTCCATTATAGAAAGAACCAAATTTTTGCATGACCAAAAATTACGGCAAAAAATTCTGCAGTGTCCCAAAGGCAGTAAAAATTTTTGGTCATTTGTAAAAAATATTAAAAACTCCTCAACATCTTCGGTTCCAACGCTCATCGACAATAACAAACCAATTGTTTACTCTTCCGAGAAGGCAAACTTGCTCGCCGCCCATTTCGCTGCCAGCTCTACGCTGCCGCATATCAACGTTGCCCCTCCTGTACTTGAGAATGTAAGTCTTTCCATGGAACAGATTTTTTTCCGCACTCGTACATCAGGAAGAGTTCTCAAAGATCTCGCTATAAAAAAATCCGCTGGCCCGGATGGTATACCCCCGATTCTTCTGAAGAGGTGTTCTTCCACACTGGCAAAGCCACTGCGTAAGCTTTTCCATCGCTCCTACTCTTCTGGAATCTTTCCTAGAAGATTGAAAACAGCATTTGTCCAGCCTGTCCCTAAGAAAGGTGACCCATCCTCCCCCTCCTCCTACCGACCCATAGCACTGACATCCCTTCTTTCTAAGGTCATGGAAACACTGATTAACCGTTAGCTTAAGGAATATCTCGAAGATCGAAAGCTTCTCCATGACCGTCAGTATGGCTTCCGCAGCAACCGTTCCACTGGTGATCTGATGGCATATCTCGCCGAACAATGGAACAAATCTTAACATCGCTTTGGTGAAAGTAAGATTATTGCTCTTGATATCTCCAAGACATTTGATAAGAGTTTGGCATAAAGCTCTCTTATCGAAAATGCGTGCTTTTGGGATCGATGATACTCTTGTTCGTTGGATTAGAAGCTATCTTCTGGACCGTTCAATACAAGTTGTATTGGACGGATTCAAGTCTGATTCCCACAAAATAAATGCTGGTGTGCTCGTTCTGTCTCCGACTCTTTTCCCCCTTTTTTTAATAAATGATCTTCTGTCTGTTACTTCAAATCCACTTAACTGTTTTGCTGACGACTCTACCCTCAGCTTTTCATATTCGTTCGAAAATTCACGTCCTTCGCCTTCGGACGTACAATTGCAACGGTGCCGTATGTTAAGCTCATTAAACTCCGATTTATACAGCATTGCCAAATGGGTTAAAAGGAATCGTGTGGAGTTTAATGCTTCGAAAACTCAATGCTGTCTTCTGTCATACCCCCAATGCCATTGTCCATGAATGGCACTTACATCGAAGAAACCGAAAAGCTCTCAGTACTCGGTATGTGTGTCAACGACGACCTCCGTTGGAACGACCATATATTTGAGATCGCTAAGAATGCTGCTAAGTGCTTAGGTTTTCTGTATCGGTGTAAGAAGTATTTTTCCTCATCTGATCTGGCTACAATTTATAAAGCGTTTATACGCCCTAAACTCGAGTATAACTCCCACCTCTGGGCAGGTGCTTCACAAACATCGCTTCACCTGCTAGATAAAATACAAAATCGAGCGTTAAGATTGATAGGAAATAGAACTGTCACTGAATCAATTGCCCCTCTCGAACACCGACGCAATGTTTCATGTCTTTCCTTATTTTATCGTTTCTTTTACAAAAAATGTTCACTCGAAGTAGCCAGTTGCATTCCTCCCCTTAAAAGTTTCTCCCGTAATACTCGTCTCTCAAGGAATGCTCATCAGTTCACCCTTGAGCCCAATTTCGGACGTACCGTGAAATATAGGGATTCTTTTTTTGGCCGAACGACACGAATTTGGAATAGTTTACCCGGCGAGATTTTCCCTTGCCATTTTGATCTGCAAACATTCAAAACCAATGTTAATCGACACCTCCTATCTCTCCCCTCCGTATCTTCCTAATGCCCGCGCAGTGTGTTACATTAAAAGGGAAACAAGTAGTCCCTTGTGCGCGCGTTAATTATAAAAAAAAAGCTGAAAATTAATTAGCGTTTCCATGACCTTAGAAAGAAGGGACGTTAATGCAATTGGTCGGTAGTTTGAGGATGCAGAAGATTCGCCTTTTTTGGGGATAGGCTGGACAAATGCTGTTTTCCATGCACTCGGAAAGAGTCCAGAGGAATAGGAGCGATGGAAAAGCTTACGCAAAGGTTTTGCCAGCGTTGAAGAACACCTCTTCAGAACAATAGTGGGGATACAATCCGGGCCAGCGGATTTATTTATGTTGAGATCTTTCAATACTCTTGCGACTGAACGAGTGCGAAAGAAGATTGGTCCCATAAAATCATTTACGCTCTTGAGTACAGGAGGAGTTCTGACACCTGCGGCCAGTGTTGAGTTTGACGCGAATTGGACAGCAAGCAGATCTGCTTTTTCTTGAGAACTGACAGCAGGAGTATCGTTAAAAACGAGCGTAGGAACTGACGATGACGAAGAATTCTTTACTTTTTTTTACAAATGACCAACAATTTTTACTGCCTTTAGGACATTACAGTATTTTTTTGCCGAATTTTTTGCTCATGTAAAAATTTGGTTTTTCGAATATGAACATTTTTCGGTTTTCCTCAGTGATGTTGGCTTTGTAACAACGGAAACTTACATTTCTTAACCTGATAGCCTCTCTACAGCTCGAATCAAACCATGAGTTTTCCTTAGGTTTGATACTCTTCGATTTGTTTGGGATAAAATTTCTCATTCCTAAAAGAATTAAATTTGTAACCATGTCTGCGCTGGAATCAATGTCACTATCGAGGAAGCATAGTGACCAGTTAAAGGTCCTGAAATAGTTATTGAGGCCGTCCCAGTTGGCTTTCTCGTATTGCCAAACGGTTCTCCTTGGGTTTTTTTCTTTAACTGAATTGAGTGGGCACGAGAAACTTGCAGAGATAACACAATGGTCAGATGTGCCTAGAGGCGATAATACACGAATTGTGCATTTATCAGGATCGGAGGTAAGAAACAAGTCTAGAGTGTTGGGGGTTTGACCAGCAATGTCAGGAATTCGGGTTGGCTCATTAACGAGCTGAGTAAGATGGTTTAACTCAGCGAAAATCTCAACATACCTTCCTTCGGGTGTTGTCTGGCCAGAAAAGTGAAGCAAACTGGAATTGTGTACATTGAAATCGCCCGTAATAACGATTTCAGTGTGAGGGTAACGGGAAACAATTCCTTGAATGGAGTCAGACAAAGCATCAAATTCGTTAGAAGTTGAAACTCTGTCTAAATTTGGGCTTCTATAAAGAAAACATATATGAATGATGCGCTTATTAATCGTTAATTTTAACCACATGATATTGAATTCCGTGTTTACACACAGACCGAATTGTGGTTGAAGTTTATATGCAACATCATTCCTTATGTAAACGGCGAGGCCATGTTTGGCAAAGAATAAAGGCACACGTGAATACCCATGCAAGGAAAATTCCGAATGGTCGGTATTTTCCCCAACTTGTGTTTCACTAAGTGCCAATACAGCTGGTCTGTTTATCACAGAGTGGACATAGGCAGCATAGAAATTTTTCCTAAGTCCACCAATGTTTGCATAGTCGACTATGAAATCACCTACCATTCTAAAACACAGAACTAAAAAAAACTAAGACGGACAAGTACCTATAATCAATACTCCACTAAATCCCAATTTGAGCTTCTCAATACAAATTATTAACAGTGTTATACCTTGACATTAAAATGTATTTGATCCGCCCCTGGTCATTTAGGGAGCATTAATTAATTTATCCGATAACGATTAGACTTGTTCATTCGGATTTACCGCAATGTTCAAGTAAAATCGTCTGTGAGTGAGATAAGGAAAGGAAAAATTGCAAGGAATGCTTACTGCGAGTATTTTTTTCGTTGGTGGGTATTCTTTTTTTTTATTTGCGTGATGCCTTGATGTTGTAGCATCAAATAAATTTTCACAACACGGGCACTAAATGTTGTCGGTTCGCTCCCGAGATTGATATATATATTTTTTTTTTTTTACTTTTCTTTTTTTTGTATTTTTTTTTTTTTTAAGAAAACGCACAGGCAGCAGCACTCCGCGGCTTCACTCTCACCGTGCACCCGTGTGGTGGCTTCGACGGGCAGATCGACACTTACTAATATAAGCCAATTGCCAAACAAGTTTAATCAATAATTTTTTGTATTTCTTTTGATTTTCATTGTTTCTGAGTATAACCGTTGGTACACTGCTGATCACTTGTTTGATACAACGCTTCTTGCAAAAGTTTTAATTGATTTATATGTCCTAAATAAACTCTTAACATCTAAATATTAACTAATCATGAATATAAAAAAAAAATACATGAAATATTCTATAAAAAAGAAAATTGGAAAATGAAAATCTTTGTTCAATATTAGTTTAGTACTAACAAAAAATAGTTAACAATTTTTTTTTATATATTTTTTTTATAATTTGCCCGCGCAAAAAGTGATTTTGGCTACCCTTATAATAATTTCAAATTAATATATTATAAGACAGTTACGAATGTGTCACATAGTTTAACTATAATAATCCACAATTTTCTACTAAAAGTTCTCTATCCAAGGAAAAGTATATTGTCCGAATGAAGCAATACTGGATACTGGATTTTTTTTCTTTTTTTGTTATGGAAAGGCAATATACTGGAAATTATTTAGAAACTCCGATGAATTTTCCAAATTACTCAATTATAATTATTTTTTCAACAAAATGCTTTTAGGTACCAAAATTATTATGTGATAAGACAGACCTCAAACAAGTGGTTCGCAGTTATTTTTGTTTGAATTATGTTATATGATTTCGACCTTGCATGAACACTCCTCCGAATTTCAAAGCTGTGTTTTTGTTTGTTTTTAATTCTGAACTAAGATATTGATTTAAGTTTATTTTGTATCATTAAGGTCAAAATGACATGGATAGAAAATTCAAACTTCCTAGCACAACTTTTATTGGGGGTGATGAAACGGCATTATCACTCAGGTAAGATTTAACATTTTAAGAATTAAATTTACTTCTATACGGTTTTTGTTTCACAGAGAAATTTTGAACCGACTTGAAAATGTTTACTGTAATAAAATTGGCGTTGAGTTTATGTTCATTAATTCATTGGAACAATGTAACTGGATTCGAAAGAGGTTCGAAACCCCTGGTGTGTTGAACTTTACTCCCGAACAAAAACGTTTAATTCTAGCTCGTCTTACCAGAGCTACTGGGTAAGTTATCGTACATATGTGAACATCCTCATGAAAATAAGCATTTATTTTTTTTTGTGTTAGTTTTGAAGCATTTTTGGCTAAAAAGTACTCTTCAGAAAAGCGCTTCGGACTTGAGGGTTGTGAAATGATGATACCTGCATTGAAAGAAATAATTGACGTTTCTACTGAGCTTGGCGTGGAGTCCGTTATTATGGGTATGCCGCACAGAGGTCGATTAAATACACTGGCTAATGTATGCCGAAAGCCTTTGCATCAAATATTTACTCAGTTCGCTGGACTCGAAGCTGCTGATGACGTAAGATGAAACACAAGTAACTTTGGAAATTTTTGTTAATATGTGTGTATATTTAAGGGTTCCGGTGATGTAAAATATCATTTAGGAACATATATTGAGCGTCTGAACAGAGTTACAAACAAAAATATTCGCTTGGCTGTTGTTGCTAATCCATCACATTTAGAAGCTGTCGATCCAGTGGTGCAAGGAAAAACTCGCGCAGAACAATTTTATCGAGGTGATAGTGAGGGAAAGAAAGTTATGTCTATTCTTATCCACGGAGACGCTGCATTCTGTGGACAAGGCGTTGTTTATGAAACAATGCACTTGTCTGATCTACCAGACTACACAACACATGGAACTATTCATGTTGTTGCTAACAATCAAATTGGATTTACAACCGATCCTCGTTTTTCTCGTTCATCGCCATACTGTACAGATGTTGCTCGAGTGGTAAATGCTCCTATTTTCCATGTTAATGCTGATGACCCAGAAGCTGTGATGCACGTTTGTAAAGTTGCTGCAGAATGGCGTGCGACCTTCCATAAAGATTGTGTTATTGACCTCGTTGGCTACCGACGTAATGGACATAACGAAATTGACGAGCCCATGTTTACACAGCCCTTAATGTACCAAAAGATTCGCAATCATAAAAATTGTAAGTTTGGTAGACATTTTTTAGGAAAAAAAATCCTATTCACATTTTTCAGGTTTGGACTTGTATGCTGATAAATTGATTGCAGAGGGATCTTGCACAGCAGAGGAAGTAAAATCCGTTCATGATAAATATGAAAAAATTTGTGAAGAAGCTTTTGAATTGGCCAAAAAAGAAACTCATATTAAGGTAAAGCTTACAGGTGACTTAAAATAGTAATTGAATTTTCGCGCGTTTTTGCACATTCCAGCTTTTGATATTATGTAGTTGTTATCAATTTTTTTGCAGAGTTCTTGCCCTCCTCGAATTAACCTCTTCACAGTTTGCGTGCGATTTATGGGTCTGAATCCATGCACCAATCGAATTTGCATTCCTTGTTGCTTATAGAATAGAACATATTGCTTAAAATTGTTAACGATTGTTTTTACATACCTCCCGAAGAAACAAAAAACTAGATGCTCGATTTTAAATGGCCGTTATCATTAAGTATGGCGTGGTATATAATAATAATAATAAGCACTTACAGATCAGCCAAGCCAAACCGCATCTGTCCTTCATAATGTGACGTAATTCCTTATTCGGTAAAAGCTATTATGTACCTACCTCTCGTTTTAACACACTTTGTTTTCTCCCTTAAACATCAACTCCGTTTATGTTTACGACAGTCCTACTGAAAGACAATGTAAGCGCAGTTGTACTTTCATGTACATTTTTTGGTATATTATTATCATTATTCTTTACGAGAAATATATAAATCTATAATAAAAATGGTGTGAAACATGTATAGTCAGTCATTCATCAATTGAGAACGGCGGGGACGATTTGGCTCGATATTATTAGTTGTCCATAATTGCCAGGAGAAGGTTTTTCGAAAGAAAATGTTGGAAAACCTTTCGGAAAAGTCGGGAAATTGGAAAAATCGAAAAACCAATAATTGTGAAATCACATTGAAATTTAAACTATCTGTGTTTTATTATTACTCTGGAGTTTATCTGAGAGTGGTAATTGGGGCGCGACAAAGTTCGCCGGTTCCGCTGTAGTATTTCTTATTTTAAGGCATTGGGGCGGTAGGCCATATAATGCCGTATTACTAGATATAGTTGAATTTGTGATGAAGGAAGGTAGAAAATTTTATGGTTTTATAGACTCAAAAGCTTCCAGGTTAAGTAAGTCTGCAAGTTTCGATGCTTCTTCATTTTGCCTTTGAGTGAAGATCTTGGACATTCAGTTAGTATATGCTGTACTGTTAAACGGATTCGCATTCTGTACATATTTTTTGTGTTTCGTCGTTTAAATAGTGCGACTCGGATACGGAAGAGTTTAATGCATTCGTCTCTTGTGAAGCGGGGGTTGTACGTGATATGTCTGTACGAGGTCTGGTGGCTTCGGAAAAAAACAGGAAATTTCCTGCCTTTTAGATTTTAGCTGAATGTTTTCTGTAGCCATATGGGTTCTTTGTGCAAGCTGAAATAAGTTTGTTACTTCGGTAATTAGAGGAAATCTTTGTTGCTTCTTTTGCTGTTTTATAGGCTGACTCGTTTCCGGGAATTCCAGTGAGCTGGAACCTAGAAGAGCCAGATGTTTTTGTTTGAACTTAGTTGATATCGCATGACTTGCAGTATACTTGTTTTTGGCGCTCTTGAGGCCTTGGAGAATGCTCAGGTTGTCGGTACAAATTATAGAATTAATGTGTTTTTATGTGTTTGCCACATTAGCAACTAGGTTGCAGTCTACACTGTTACACAGTAGAAGCTTTTTGAATGAAGAGCAACAACTTATGTGTACTACCATCAAGTTAGTTATAGCTATTTCACGGGGCCAACCCGATCATCAGACTCCTTTAGTGGTGCTTAATTGCTATTGTGTTCAATTTATTCGAAAAACCTTGTTTGGTTCCGAGCTGGGTTTGAACCTTGAACAAGCGATGCAGCGTTTGCGAAAGCCGATGTACTACACATCGCACCATCACAGCCACATAATAAGCATGTTCTCAGAACAGGTTCAAATTATAGTTTTGTTACGATAAGTATTTGCAAGGTTGATAGCTTTTTTTACCAGCAAGATTGGCGATATAGCCTGCAACTTCTGGTAGAAGTCCTTGGTGAAGAACAGTAACTTGTCCTGCGGTTGATAGCCTTACGATTGCATAAGAGGTACTTCCTTCAGAGTAAGAGCCGTATGTGTATAGAATTTTATGGGGGCTTAATTGATTAATAAATTCCTTGTAGAAGTATCTGGAGTCTTTATCGTATGTTGATAGGCTGGTATCTATTTGGAGAATTTCCCATTGTGGGTGTTGAATGCGAAATGGATTGACGAGTTGTCCAGGGAGAAATATTTGATGGCCTGGAAAGATTGTTAAAATATTCGTAAGTCCTGACCTTGATTTGCTTTTGTTTTTTTGTTCATAGAAAATCTCATTGATACTTCAGTGTAATGGATGTGTTCCGCTTACTTTACTTTACTTTACCCTATTCTGAGTGCATCAGTAGGAGTTGTTCTTGGGGCACCGGTGACAGTCCGGTAGCATTTGTTGATGGCGACATCTAAGTTTTTAGTATTTGTTTTTGTTGTCCACATATAAGTTATTAAGCCGCGATTCCTTCTACCAATGTTTTTGCTATCCGAAATGCTCTTTCCAAATGCGGCCCTTTTTCGGGACCAAATCATTTTTAAAGCGTTGTGGCGTTGTTGCGTACTTTCAAGGTGTTGACGATATATTTTGTATGTGTGTTCCATTTTAGACTTTTACTAAATGTGATGCCGATGAGGTTAAATGAAACTACTACGCTATGATTTGTTCGTTGTAAATTACTTCTTTACTAGCTTCAGAAGGTGAATCAATGAATTGACTCCTCTTTTAGGCCTGAAAGCATGTTCTAGGCTTATCTTCTTTTCTACATACTACCTACTCTTTTTACAAATTTTTCCCAAATTTTTTGAGAGAATAGGTAGCAAGGATGTGGGCCAGTATTCGTAGGAGTGAATGTTGCGACCTTTTTCGGCGATTTTTTGATTATATTTTAATAAAGGGAGCATATTTTCAGTTTCAGATTGGCAGCACACGAATTTATGTATTGGCAATTAATTCCGGTTTGTTGTGTAGAATAATGTTGTGAATCATAAGAGACAATATTTCAGGGGGTTTATTAGACCGAAACGATCTGATTTTAGACCAGGGTCCTTGATTCGATTGATGGGTCCATAAAGTGGACAAAAGTCTCCCATGAGAGCCTTTTTAATGAGATGCATTATTTTTTAACTTTGCCGAAGATTTGTCTATATGCTAGACAGTTAGTCCTATCGTTCCGGGGTAATTGGGAGCAGGCCACTTGTTTTTTTTTTTATTAGTTTACCTATGGTGGGTGAAAACCATATGGAATTGTGCTATTACTGCATTTCGTTTTGGTTGTTGGCATGCGTTTGGATGCGTCTATTCTTATAATTTTCTTTATCTTGGATGCTTCCTGGTTTATATTAGTTTTGGTTTGTGATGCAGATGTAAGATTGCTTGATATTTGTTCAAATAAACTCCAGTTTTATTTATTGTTTCTGGCATTATTTTGATTGCTTCTTATCTTTTTTCGGAACTGGAAGTTCGTGGAGTGCTGGGCCATCATTGTAAATTTTGCAAGCTTAAATTGTATCTACTGATTTGTATTTTAGAAAGGATGGCCAAGCTGGGTCATACAATGTATGGTTATCTTGTTTGCAGTTGGTACAGAATGTTCTCGAGCATTCGACATGTGGGAGTGGTAGACAACTATCTTTGCAGACTGTGGTGTTTGGACACCTGTTCTTGGCGTTATTCTGTATGTATTCGTCAGACCCAGCCGATTTTAATGTCCTTTGGTCTTCGAATTCGATCAAAAGTTATGATTGCAGCGCGTGTTGCTACAATATTTTTTCATAATTTTTCTAACTTCAATCACTTTTTGGTTTTTGAGTTCAGCAAGTAACTCCTCTTCTGGGATGTCAATTATGTATGTGCCTGGAGAATATTCTGCCTTCCACGGAATTGGGACTCATATGTGGGATGATTTTGACTGGGATTGTAACAATTAATTAATAAATTTTAATTTGGCTTTGACTTCTAAGATATTTTTGAAAATAAACTCCAAAACTCTCTTGATTTGGAAATGGTTGTAGGATGCAAAGGGGGGTATATTTTCGGATGTAGTTGTTGCAGATATAACTTAATTTTGTGGTATGTTGTTGTCATTTTGTGTGGTTGTTGGAAGAGGGCGATAGTTGTGGGGGGTCAGGGGGTCGGTACCGCCTTTCATTTTGGGTTATACACTCGGAACACTAGTGGATATGGTAGTATTCTACCAAGTGATTAGCAAAATTGGCACTTGAGAAAATCTCTTATAAACAAAAAAATGGCGGTGTAACTGAAGTCTTAAAGATCTTCAAGAAAGAATGCATTTTTTCCATCTTCATTATGCATAGACGCACGAGTTTTGCAGGGATGCCAAAACTACACATTGCTATATATAACTCGTATCTATAAATGCTGTCGTACGCTGCTTTGAAATCGATGAAAAGGTGGTGAATATTGATTTGAAGTTCTTGGTTTTTTCCAAGATCTGCCGTAATGTGAACATTTGTCGATAGTGGACTTTCCTGGCCGAAAACGACACTGATATGAACCTATACATATAAAACTAGCTTTCAGATGGGTTGGACGGAATTGTTGGTCTACTTCACAAAGATAGGATGGACCATTCTGCCTGACAGTAGTGCCCCGTGGCTTAGTGGTTAGTGTGTCGGACTGCTAAGCGAAAGAACCTGGGTTCAAATCCAGCTCATAGCTACCTTTTTTTCTGGGGTACTGCCTCTTGCGAGAAACTGACAAAACAAAACTGACATGTAGCCGTTCGGACTCGGCGGTAAACTGTAGGTCCCTTCCATTCTTGCAGAGTAACAACATACACACAGGAATGGTTGAGAGTATAAGTCACTAGGCCTTGGCTCCTTAAGGAGCTGTCGCGCCAATAAATTTATTTATTTTTATTCTGCCTGACAGCGGAATTCGTTTCGACATCGCCGAAATGTTTTTTCATTTTCTAAGCATCGACTGCGATTCCACAACAATGTTCCCTTGAAACGTTTTTGCAAGCTTAAGGTCGAGCTTTGTAGCTTCGACAGTTTCTTTTTACCTCTTGGTAAGACTTTCGAACTACATTCTTGCAGTAACAGTTCTCGATTTCTTCAATCGCACGCTTCCCATGATTCCTTCTTTCTTTCTGAGAAGCCCTTGTTCCTCATTCCTCTTTTGCTCGTAGAGCTCACGGGCAGTTCTGGTCCTTCGGACATCCATAATACTGGAGCAGTGCCTTGCAATGTGGTTAATCTGGTTGACAGTTGATTGATCAGGGGATCTCAATATCCCTGTTGTGTGCGAACTGGGTACTAACTAGCTTTTATAATATATCGCCCGCAGCAAATTCAATTAGCTTCAATCTGTTATAAAAGGTGGTGTGGTGTGGTGCAGGCGGTGCTTATAGATATTCTCTCTCTCTAGCTTGGCGTTTAAGTTGCCTAGGACAATTTTAATGTCATAGCTAGGCTACTACTCACATGTTTTGTCTTTCTATCGGGGCATGCGCGCATGTTAGGCTTATATTGACCTTGATGATGATTGTCATGAGCCGCTCGTTGGCACATTTGTAACTCAAGACCTCTTGACGGAGTCTGCCTCCAACGAGGAATCCACATCCAAATAAGCGCTGTTTTTTTTTTGTGTGTAGCAGTTGCCATAATAAATATAGCAGTTTTTCATTTTTCTTTTACTCGACCCGTCTCATCGCATTTCTTGGATGGGGGTTATATCCTCCACTTGTTGTTCGGCTGCAAGTTTTCTGTTAAGGGATCTAACATTCCACGTACATATCTGAAATTCGTTATCTTTATTTCTTATCGGAGGCTATTTTTTTCCATGAGCGGGAAGTTACCCCGACGGCACGACCCCCAACCTGAACAACCAGGTTCTTAATATAACTCTAAGAACGAAGAGCTGGATAGCTTCTTTACACTCAGAGTTAAACCAGGACTTTTCTTTCGGTTTCTTATTTTTTACTCTGTTAGGAATAAAAGCACGCATCCCTAGAAGAATCACATTTGTGATCATTTCAGTGCTGGCATCAATGTCACTATCGAGGAAGCATAGTGACCAGTTGAAGTTACGGAAGAAATTATTCAGACCGTCCCAGTTGGCTTTCTCGTATTGCCAAACGGTTCTGGTGGAAGGTTTTTCTTTAACTGGATGAATGGAGGACGAGAAATGTGCGGAAATGACACAAATCTGAGGTGCCAAATGGAGAAGTTACACTAAGAAACAAGTCAAGAGTATGGGCGGCTTGCCTAGCAACATCCGGTATACGCGTTGGCACATCAATTAGTTGGGTAAGGTGATGTAACCCGGCAAAGAGCTCGACATACCTTCCTTCGGGTTTTGTCTGACCAGAATAGCGGAGCCAATTGGAATTGTGTACATTGAAATCACCCGCAATAACAATTTCAGTGTGAGGACAAATAGAGACAATTTCCGAGATGGAATAAGACAGCGCATCAAACTCATTAAAAGTTGAGTTACTGTCGAGATTTGGACTCCTATAAATGAAACAATAATGAATGATTTGCTTGCGGACAGTGAATTTGAGCCACATGAAGTTAAAGTCCGTGTTGGAACATTTTCCATATTGGGGAAGGCTCTGGCAAGCAACATCATTCCTAACATAGACGATTAGACCATGATGGGAAAAGAGTAGTGGCATCAAGCAATATTCCGATAAATCAGTATTCACTCCAACCTAAGTTTCACTTAATGCCAACACAGCTGGCCTGTATTGCACAGTGTGAACGTAAACATGAAATTCTTTCTTAGTCCGCGAATATTGGAACAGACGAAAAGAAAATTACTTACCATTGCAAAAAATTAACATTCATAAACACAATTCTGGCTAAGTCGAATTGAAAAGTGAAAGTCCAAATTAATCAATGCAAGCAAACTGTCACAGGTGTTAACCCATAAGACAATCTACATACAAAAAAAAAATTAACTCAAACTTACATCTCAATAAGACACAAAAACCAGTTGCCCTTATCAATACATAGCATAATACGATAGATAATAACAATGCAGTGCATAGAGAAGTACAGTAAAGCACTAAGTGATCATGGATGGAGGAAAACTAGAGTCGCGTGTGGTGTGTACATATTTTTTTTTTTTTTTTAGGTAAATGGGAATGAGGAGATTGGTTTGATGATAATGATTGATTAGGTGTTATTTATGGCACTGAATGTGTTTTTTTTTTCCCGATGAATTTATTATTCATTGCCTGGATCCGATCTATTTGTTTTATTTATTTTATTTTATGTGTTGTGTGATGGATGGTTATGGTTTTTGGTATGGGCAGGAACAGGGGCAGCCAGTCAAAACGAGCACTTCGCGACACTTTTTATTTATTTATTTTTGTTCTTATTTTTTTTTCCTCTACACCGCACAAACCGCGACTGCTCTGGTTGGCAGATGAATCGACATTCATTCAAATAATTAATAATATCAATTCATTTCATTTTTTAGTACAAAGATTGGATAGATTCGCCATGGTCTGGTTTCTTTGAGGGCAAAGATCCCCTAAAATTGATTCCAACCGGTGTTAAAGAAGAAACTCTGGTTCATATCGGAACACGGTTTTCCAACCCTCCACCCAACGCAGCCGAATTCGTTATTCACAAGTAAGTAAACGCAATAAACGATTCTCAGAATATATTTATCATTGAATCTGTTTTTCATTTAGGGGTTTGTTGAGAGTTTTGGCTGCACGCAAGGACATGGTTGACAAACGCACTGTTGATTGGGCTCTGGGAGAAGCTATGGCCTTCGGCTCTCTGCTTAAGGAAGGAATTCATGTCCGTCTCTCTGGTCAAGACGTTGAGCGTGGAACATTTTCACATCGTCATCATGTTTTGCATCATCAGCTTGTTGACAAAGCCACTTACAATTCCTTGTCACATATGTATCCCGATCAAGCTCCATACTCAGTATCAAATAGTTCCCTCTCCGAATACGCTGTTCTTGGATTCGAACATGGCTACTCAATGACTAATCCAAACGCCCTCGTGCTATGGGAAGCTCAGTTTGGTGACTTCAATAATACAGCTCAATGTATTATCGATCAATTTATCTCAAGTGGCCAAGCAAAATGGGTTCGTCAGTCTGGATTGGTTATGTTGCTACCTCATGGTATGGAGGGAATGGGACCGGAGCACTCTTCAGCCAGATTGGAACGTTTCCTTCAATTGTCTTCGGATGACGCAGACTATTTCCCGCCAGAATCCGAAGAATTTGCAATAAGACAACTTCATGATATAAACTGGATCGTTGCAAATTGCACAACACCGGCAAATTATTTTCATATTCTGAGAAGACAAATTGCGTTGCCTTTCCGTAAACCCTTAATTCTTATGACTCCAAAATCTTTATTGCGACACCCAGAAGCTAGAAGCTCCTTTGATGACATGTCTAAGGGGACAGAATTCAAACGAATTATTCCCGATGATGGCCCAGCCGGTCAGAACCCAGGAGGCGTCAAGAAGGTGGTGTTCTGTTCGGGTAGAGTATACTACGATCTGACCAAAGCACGAGCTGAGAAAAAACTTGAAAACGAAATTGCTATTATAAGGGTTGAACAGGTTTGTTACTTCTTTTACATGTGAGCATTTTTTATTGATCATATTTTTGTTTTATAGATTTCACCCTTTCCATTTGACTTAGTAAAAGAAGAAGCAGCTAAGTACAAACATGCTGATTTAGTTTGGGCTCAAGAAGAGCACAAAAATCAGGGTGCATGGACGTACGTCCAACCACGTTTCCTCACTGCACTGAACTCGTGCCGGGACATCAGGTAATTGCAAATATCTTTGTTTCTTTAAAAACCAAAGCTTTATAAGTAGATTTTTGTACTAAATTTCGAAAAAAGTATCAAAGCTCCTACGCCATGATGTTAGCTTTTGAATATTTTATTTGGCGTATTTTCCTCCATTATTTTCTTCTTTTAGTATGCAATTAATAACTGCTGCACAATCATCGGTAGCATGGCTTTTTTATAAAAGGAGTTACTTTTTTCTAATTTTTCTCTCTTTTTTGTTTAAACCTTATTGATCTGTGAGTGACGATTTGATAAAAATGACTTGTTTTATTGTTGAAGTACTAAAAAAGTCAAAATAAGAACTGAATATGTTTTTTATATGTTTTAATTTTTTTGTGTGCCCACTATGACATGTTACTTGAAAATTATTGTGTTCCAGCGAAAATGGTCAAGATGTTTCCCCATCCATAACCACCTCTAGCAATCTTAATAACCTTAGTGCTAACAGTGGAACATGGTTAAGTCGAATGTTCGTCCAAAAACAGTCATCTACACAAAACACCGATGATTCATATAGTGCCAAACACTTCGACCTTAAATTTGATTCACGCAAAGATTTTAATAGACCCTCAGATGGAATTGCTGCAAAGACGCGTAACACAAAAATTGGAAGAAAAATTAGGTGAGGGACGGGAATACAAATCGCAAGAATTCGATTTTAAATTGGATGTTATATTTATATGCAAATGAAAATACGATAACACCAGCGTATTAAATTTGGCTTCTTACAAAACAAAATTAACGCATTTAACCCCGTTACGTTATTTTTTTAAGTTTCTTTCATTTCAAACTTTTAGAAATTAGAATTTTCATATTAATTTGTTGTGGTAGTAACTGTACATTTTTTTTTTTTCATTATAAGGTGCATTTAAATTTAGATTTGTAGTATGGATACAGTTTACACATTATGGCGGGCATTAAAATTTGGCTTAAATAGAATATTTTAAAAATTAAAGTCCATCTTACCAAAATGTGACAACGATTTCCACCCATATAAAAAATACAAAAGTTTTACCCTAACGTTACATAATTTTTAGCTGTTAGATGTCTCTTCGTCAAAATTATTGTTTTGGGGTTTTTTTATTTTGAATTCTGTTTTAAAAAGCGACGTTGCAATTTTGCATTATTTATTATTTTTAATCAATTTATTAATTCAAAATGATTTCATTTGTCCTTGATCTTTCTTAATCATATCACATTTCATTGAATATCTTCTTGCTTCTATGTGGATCTTTGCGCTACACCTCAAAGCAACTGACAGTATCAAGACTTTTTACTTGCGATTATAGGTACTATAATGCAAGTTATGCATTCGTGCAGATTAAAAAATTCGAGATAACAATCAAACATGACATTACGATGATAGAGAAACATATTTGAGTTACTGGCAAAATTCTGTCCGTCTGTCTGTCTGTACGGATGTATTTTGGACTGCAGCCTAAACGGTTGGGCCAATCGTCTTCAAATTTTGAACTTAAGGTTCTTTTGACATTCTACAGAGGACTTTTTCGACGTTTTATTTATTTATTTTATTTAAAAACGGTTCTAACGATTTTGAAAAAAAAAATCACACTTTCACATTTTATAAAGAAATAAAATGGCGTTTAATTTTGTCCGCTGAAAACTATTTTACGTACTTTTTTCAAGCAATCAAAAGTCAGAAAAATCGAATATAATCTTTGAAGTTCCCTTAATATTTTTCAAATTTTATTTCAAGCTGTGACCGCACATAAGAGCAAGTACGTGCGATCCAATCGTGCAATTTATTTTAATTTCCGATAGACATTTGACTACTTCTTATGTTTTTATTTGTTTTTCCAAGGTAAATTTCACAAATGTACATATGTATGCAAATGCCCTCAATCATACTCAAATGCGCCAAAAACATCCTTTCCTATCTTTCCAATTCTTCTAACTTACGTTCGCACTGAGTTTATAAGGGTTCGATTGTGTGCCTATTATACAAAAAAACCTTCAAAGATACTTTCCAAAAAAGACATGCGATTACAGTCATCAAACAACAGCTGCAAATTTAATTTAAGAATTTAAGCCCAAGATTTGTTTGTAGCAGAAAAATGAAGCAGACAAACCTCAGTTTAATAACTGCAAATAATACAAAAAAACCTATTTCCGATAATTTTTGTATCAATTACCATGCCACCTGAAAAGTTAAAAAAAAATTATGGACGGTCTTCAGAATCCTCCAAATAATATTCATCAATATTTTCAATTGCACGTTCTAATAAAAACTTAACCATTTAAAATAAATTGCACGACTAGATCGCACGTACATACTTGGTCTTATATGCGGTCACAGCGACGAATAAAATTTGATAAATAGTTATTAAAAGAACTTCAAAGTTTTTATTCGATTTTTTGACATTTGATTGTCCGAAAAAAAGTACGCAAATAGTTCTCAGCGGAAAAATTTAAACGACAGAATTTTGCCTGTAAATCAAATATGTTTCTCTATCACCGTAACGTCATGTTTGATTGTTATCTCAACATTTTTAATCTGCACGAATGCATAACTTGCATTATAGTACCTATATAGTACCTATAATTGCAAGTAAAAAATAAACAAACAAAATCACAAACTAGTTTCTTTTTTCAATTTAATCATTTTCCATCAACATTTTTGGTAAAAAAAAACAATAACAGAACAATAATCATAAAGTCCAGCATGCCCTCCATTTTAAAAAGACGTAATAGCTGTGTCTTATTATCTTCGGATCTGGATCTGGATTAAGTCTTAACACATTATTACAATAACAATTTGGGATCCTGCTTTCTATCTGGATCTATATCAAGATCCAAGAATTAGTACTAATTCTGAAAAGCAGATGGCAATTTTGCAGTATTGCTATGGGAATTGAACACACAAAATATTCATGATCTGGATCTGGATCATTTTATTATCGACAAAGATCTATATATATCTTGGTGGATAATAAAAGGCAGCTAATATAAGTAAACCTCTGTATGTCTATTTCCTAATTGTTCATATTATTTTGGAAGTGTTTCTAAGAACTGTAACCATGTTGTTTTTCTAATTTCTTATTACATTTTTGTTTGGCAAATTTTCAAAATAGCCATTTATACTTATACAAACACTTCCTTATGACTTCAAAGGAAAGGCTATCGAATTGAGGGGCGTGCTAGTATTTTTGACTACACTTCAATAGTCAATAATACTAGCACGTTTTTAATCTTATTAATATCTACTCAAATTTAAATAAAATATTTGAAAATTATTGATTCTCTTTTGTTAAAGCTTAATTCAAAACAGGGGTGGAATCGGCTAATGTGATAGTTGATTGCGCTTTTATGATAGTCGTTTTTGATTATCAACTATTCTTTGCCAAATTTTGCTTGTTTCTTGTCATCACTTAAAATTCTATCAAGATATAAATGTCATTTTAAATTTTTTTTAATAGTTATTTTTGTTTGGATTATGTGATTTCTAATTGTGTTTCTCTTCATTCACTTAAGATAACATAATCATCTCCCCTACTTTGTACAATTGAATATCGTAATTAGAGTTCAGCGAAATTGTTGGTACAGAAAAAAAAAGTTGAATGTGAATAAAGGCAGTTTCAAGGATTGAAAAACAAGGCGAAATCCAATCAACCTATGAAGGCATTTTGTAAAAACCTAACTAATAGCCAACTATCCGTTTTAAGTAGTTTCGAAAAAAATTTAATGTGTCAGATTTTTCTGTTACAATTATTCAATATTCAAGCTGTGAACGCTGTGAAATTTTTCTCCATAGCATTTCTTAAAACATGCCCACCGTACATGTCAACGCGATCCATTCCTTTCTTAGTAAGCTGAAAGATTCCAATGATAAGTTAAATACGAATGGCTCATTACTCCAATTAACAGTTCATGTTTACACAAAACCTATCATTTTCCCAAAACATGTTGATTTTTGTTTTATAAGAACAAATAGTGAAACGTCATGTTTTTTACACTTTTATTAAAAAATTGACACAGACAAAAAACTTAAATAAGTTTTGAAGTTCGATGTCTGCGCTAAGGTTACAAGTTTGTTTTCTCTAAAGTTCTCAAACTTTCAAATTTGATTTGAACTAATATAGAGTTTTTTTGTTTATAATTGAGGACAACTTAGTGCCCACTAATTATTTTAAATAGTGTGAAGTTAATGTATTGAACAATATACAGAGTGGGCCAAAAGAAGTCATCCATCCGATGTTGTTTGGTTCTCTTTTTTTTCTAAATGAAAAACTTCGATTCCGTTTTTTTTGATTATGTTTTTTTGAACCTTTAGAATTATATTGGTCAAGTCGAGAAGATGATATCGGCCAAATGGGCGCCGTCACAATTGATTGCCATATGGGCTCTTTTTTTTCGCATTTTTCATCACTTCAGAGAGAACTTCGGGCTACAGATTCTCGCACTCGTGTCGAATGTTGCCCTTGAGGACTTCCAGAGTCTCGGGCATGTTCACGTCAACACGGGACGAGTCTGAAGCGGTTAAATCGGACGATCTTGTCGGCCAGTGCAAATCGCCAAAACGAGAGATGAGGCGACCCGGGAACGCCGCCTTCAGAATATCGGTTCATGTATCGCTCCATGGCTTGTTCACTTGTATTCTGCATCTGTCTAGTCCGCAAATGTCAAAACAGATTTGACATTGGCGGCCATTTCCAAAAATGAGAGCATCTTCCAAAAGGGTGATTTCTTTTTGCCAACCTGGTATTATATTAACAAAGCTGAGTTGTGGGTACACCAAAAAGCCTTTTTGAATCATCGATATCTGATATTTATACACATATGAGATGGACCCTTACTGTTGAATGCCAAAAATCATTTCCTAAATTATTATCTTTGATGTACTGGACACACTGCATATGCGTCACATGGTAAGATGCTGACCAAAAATCCAAACGCAGGACATTCACTTATCAGCAGTTAAATTGAGTGCTATTATGTAGAAACAATGTAATATGCTTAATAAATATGTAACAACCTAGTTGTGCAATTTCTTCTTGTAATTGTATTTTGTCTTTAAACTTTGTTTAATTTCAAATTGTAATATTTTTAAGGCACAAATCTTTTATTGACAAAATAACTTATCATCAATCAAAATAACATTTTATTTCATAACTATTTAATATTTAAATATGTTTTAATATTAATTTGCTTCTCACGTAAAGCTAATCTCACAAAAACTAGTTCTATCGGAAAATATTCATCTGAAATACATAATTTCTTATTTCAGCTTTTATTTATATTTATTTCATCCGAATAAAGCGATATATTCCTTATTCCTATGTAATTTAAGCAATTTTAAACGTTATATCCAAAAATGGTTTTGGTCAAAAGCTGAACTTCAAGATACAAATTAGACATAAATAAAAGTAATATCAGAGATAGATTAGTCTGATAGATATATATTTCATCTGGGTTGGTACAAATTATCCGGTTAGCTTTGACCGACTGTGTAATGAACCGAAAAAAAAAAGAAAAAAAATTAAAAGATCTTTTCAATTTGAACAGGTATAAAGAAGTTACATTTTCGTTGGTAAAACCTTTAATTTCTGATGAGATTGAGAATTTTTCTGGGGTCAGAGTTTAATATGTATTTTTCCGATGTTGTAAAGCAATCATGGGTCAATCGGACATAGGCCAGAGCCCTGAAAGATCACCGCTAATAACCCTGCAATTGTCTGCAATTGAACTGAAAAGTCACTGTCCATCTATCCTAGTCCTTAAAGCTCGTTCGAAGCAGATTTGAAAATAACATATGTCGAGCCTCTACCTGAAAAGGACGAATTCTTCTCTCCCTTAAACTACGACGACCTATTTCACTTATATCCCTTCTTTCGAACATTGAAACAAATCCTTACATCTTTTCGGACACAGGTAGAATAACGCACTTGATATTTCTGGCATCAGGCTCTTTTATCAAAAATGTGTGCTTTCAGCTTCGATGTATTCCTTCTTTGCTAGATTAAACACTACCTTTCGGACCGTTCAAAAAAAAACCTCAAAATAAATTCTGCTGTGCTCCAAAGCTCCGGTCTACTTTCTCAATTGCTAACATAATTAATTTTTTTTTCAAAGTATACAATAAATGGAAAAAATAATGTAAACGAAATTATTAAATTGAAAATATTTTATCATCGTACTATTTCTTTCGCTGCTAAAATAGTAATAATTTATAAATCTATGATGAAACGCATATAAAGAATATGTCACAGGGCAGCAATCCTACTGCACTCTTTTTATGGTCGTTTTTCAGATGAGCTTATTTATGAACATGAAGTAACATTTATGCATTTCCTAATTCGCACGCGTTACGAGATCATTCTTTATGTTTAGGAAGCCATACTATCGGCGCCTTTATAGAATTTTTATTATCTTCAACGAAAAGATTGCCATCAGGATTGTTTAATAACTTTGACGAAGACTTATTGCCATTTTTGATAACAAAATTTCTACCATAAAGTCGGTATTAAACATAATATATATAATAGTATCTTAATGCCAAATCTGGTCACATTTACCATAAGGTTATCTTACCAAATCAAGAAGATGCTAAACGAATCGAATGTTGCCATGTTCTCCGCCCATGGAGAAGTCTTTTGAATACCTTACTGATACTCAAAAGAAGATTTATCGGCCAGAGATTCGCCGGATATGAAATATTCCTTTCCATTTTTCGGGACGTGATGAACAACATGCGAATAAACAAAAAGCTAAAAATATTAGGATTTCCTAGCTAAAGCTGCATACTCACATAAAACAAAGCATTACTATTGCTGGCTAGCTTTGCTTCTTCCAAAGAAAGTTTTTATTTTTTTTTATTCACAAGACCCATTGTTTTGCTCGAAGAACTGATAATGTTAACGGCATATTATGTTATGCGTATGTATAAATTAACATAAATCTACCAATTATTGGAGTTGCGTTTCTTTGATCATAAGGAAAGCAGTACCAAATTTTAATGTTACCGTCGTCGTCGCCGTCCTTCACAGTCGTTATAGCGAATTGTTTGTTTATTTTGCTTAGCGATACCTTTTCCTAGGAATTCTACTGTGTGCTTTTCATCAGAACGAAACTAGTAAAAAAATCAACAAATGTAAAAAGTTGTTGCCACGAGAAATAATGTAATAAATTAAATTATTTATAACAAATTTTTACAATATAATGCATTGTTTTTATTAAAAATAATTCTCAATTTATATGAAGTACCTAAATGAAGTGAATAAATTTTATTGTGAAGCTAATTTATTTAGTTGTCGACTTTTTCAAGACTTATTCTGAAGCAATCTTCAATAGATTTATAGTGTCCCTAAGCTCCATCTTGTAGGTGTTGATGGGCGGTACCTTATCTTTGTTGGTTTGGTGAGCTGTGGCTTTTGTTGATGACTGGGTTGTTGGAATTTCTTGTTGTTTAGTTTGTTCAAGCGCTGTGGTTGATCCAACTTTGCTGAAAGCTGTTGTGGCAGTGGTTGGTTCAACTGCTTTAGTTTCTGTTCTTGTTTTTAAAACTATCTTCTAAAAAAGTCCTGGTTTTCTGTTTTGAAATAAATAAGAAAATGGTTATACTAATTAAGAAAAGTTTTGTGTTGTTTGAGGTCGATATTTTTGGGTTGATATCTTGTTGGTGTAAAAGTTGTTGCCCCCAAAAGATTTAAATGTTTATTTTTGTTTTTATATTTTTTTGATTAAAATTAACCACTAATTTTTTTTTTGTTGCGTGTGCATGCTTAATTCATCGTGAAGTTGCATGATCATTTATTTTGTTTTAAATTACTACACAAAATGCGCCAAGAAAGACAAAATGTGTATATTTTTTACAAGAATCGACAATTGGAGTTGCATAATTGTATGTACCCAGTGTTTTGGACTATTTTAAAATATAGCAATCCAATTCATTTACTAATCTCACATCTCGTATTCAAATTATTTTTAAAGAAAAATACATTGAAACAATTTTTTTTCTTTTTCTTCTTATTCTCCGGTAACACCACATACATAAACACTGGATTACATCACTAAAACAGTTATGTAGGGCGCCCCACTGGAGCCTCCACCGCTACTGGATCAAAAGCAATGCACATCCGGGAACTGAACGCCATGCTAACTGATGCAATGGCACTATAGATTACTATTTTAACAAAATAAGCTGCGAGCTAATAATAGGTGTTAATAAAAGCAAACACAAAAAAATTGGAATGTGACCATTTTTTTTCATTATTATTTTACAACAAAGACCTATCTTTAAAAATCTATTTATTAATTTATTATTGCGATAGAGGTTAGGCTTTTACTTTTCCTATTTTCAAACAACTGAACAAAGTGTTGAAAGTGAATAATTGTTAATATTGTTTTGTTTACCGAGATATTATAATTTTTTGAGTTTTGTATTATAAACGTTTTTCTTTTAAAGTTGGCATATTTATGTAACAATAAAATTTAATTTACAAAAATTAAATTGTCAGTATCATGGAAGTTATTTTTTTATAAAGTAAAAAGTTGTTTCGTTTCACTTATTAAGATTAACTAAAAACATGTTCGCAAATTATTAAAAAAGAATCTGTTTTAACTTTTATAAAGCTTTTTTGTGTTAGAACATATTTTAAGAAATAAAAACGAAAAATGTATAAATAAATAGTCCTAAATATGACGATCTTATTAACGAAAATGAAATATTTAAAGTAAAGAACGAGGGTCTTGATGATTTGTAATTAAATACACTCAACTAAAACGTGATAAAGAGCGATATTGATTTTTTTAATGTAATGATTGTTATTTATTATTAGGAATTAACGAATGCACTAAGCTAAAAAAAATATCTTATATTTTATTTCTATTGAAATAGAAAATGAGTATACACCAACAATTCTACACATGCACCAAATGAAAGAAATAAAATATATGCAATTAAATTATTGCCGATATGTTTGTTGAATTTCAGAGTGATGTTTCAACCATTTAAGCAAATATACCTACAGTCGAAGCCTTACATTCGAGATTTCTTTCTAACAAATAAGACAATAACTTGTTTGACTCTGATAGCTAACAAATACAAAATCTTAATACTTGTAATTCCAAAATCGCGACTAACAACAATCCTAGTACCTCATTGGTATTTAAAATTCCGAATTAACAGGAATAGCTTTAATTACAAACTAGGAAATTAAGTTCTAAATTTTTAAGCCATTTTAGATATTTGCATTAACTAAGTCTTCTAACTGACTCATTTGTAAATAAAAAAATTCTTCGGTATTCCGTTATGAAGTGGATATATGTAGTTGTAAAAAGTAGACACCACTCGTTCTTATGACGAACTCAACTCACAACAGTGGAATCTCAAATTGGGAAACTCAAATAATACAAAGGCGTTTACTTTAATTTTTTACACAATTTATTGTATTCATTTATTTTTCTTAATAGTCCGGAAGGCCGCGACAGTTTTTAATGTCTTATTTGTTCATCGATGAAAACACGTTTACAACCAGATAGCGGGAAAACGCTTTCTGAAGCGTTATATTAGTCATATTGTGTCAACGGCCTTTACTCCGATAAAGCATCGCTTCCCGTGAGATCAGCGAAATCAAGCATCGTTGCGCGTGGTTAGTGGAAAGATGGCGGACCGCCCGAAAACCAACTGCGTGCTGTTGACATGTGTTATGTGTTTTCTGTTTTTCCGTCCTCTTTCTATCTTCTGTTCTGTCCTGTATCAATGTCGTCTTGTATGTTGTCTTGTAATTGTCTGAGCCGATGGCCTCAGTAGCCAGTGCTCATAAGTGTCTCTGCTTCGTAGATTTATCATCGGAGCAGATCGATATGTAATGTAATGTAGTTGTTAGAAAAGCGAAAACATCATGTGGCACGTGCATAGGCCACACCCCTTTCCATAGTGACCTCTCGGTCGCTAATTACTATGAAAATAAAAAAGGGTCACTATGGAAAAAACCCAAACGCCACACATAACACTACTGGCAAGCAATCACAGCAAGAAAAAGGATTGCTTCCATAAGACAACATCTTACACGACAACCGTTCAATTCAACGGGGCAATTATTGACTAGGGCACAGTCCACTAACATCTGTAGAGCGGTGCACAGTCCACAAAGAGCAGCTGAGCGATACAGTGCAATATGCATTTGATTTTTAAATAAAGACTTTGGTATATATATTGTGTCAATTGTGCGTTTTGCTTTTTCTTTTTAAATTGGAAGTTTTTCTTTGGTTTCCATTCTTGTTTTGCTAAACAGTAGTCATATTTGTACATATACATACATACATCATTGACTTTTGATTCGAATTCTTTAGGATTTTTAATTTTTTGTTTATTATTAAGGTCTTCAAAAAATGTAGGTTACACATACATATGTATGTACATTCTTCAAGTTTAAACACAAACTTACTTTTGCTGTATTTATACACACGTCCTTGCAGACATGGATTTTTGTTTTGAATTTTGCTTTCCATTCAGATAGGTACTTACGTAAAATATCATATGTATGTGTAGGTACCTATCGAATGAACAATGCGTAGAAATTCATTCAATTTTTAAAGTGATTGTAGTTAGTTATAGTAACAAAGATATTTCGTTTGTTTGAGGTTTATATAATAGGTATACTTGTTGTCCTACCCAGCTTCGCTCGCGGGAAAGAAATGTATAGTTTAACCAAAATATTTCTTTCAACTAATCTATAGAATTGCTAAGAATACCCCAGGTTTTTTTACATTTGTAATACCTAATTGTTTAATTTTTACTTGGAATTAAAGGTAGGTACTAAGTTCAAGTTATGCATTCATGCAGAAAAAAAATGATATAAAAATCAAATAGGTATAACATTACGATGATAGAGAAACATATTTGAAGCCACTAGCAAAATTCTATCTATTGAATAAATTGCACTACTGGATCGCACGTACTTGCTCATATGTACGGTCACATCGTCGAATAAAATTTAAATAAAATGCACGACTGGGTCGCACGAACTTCTTCTTATGCTAGATATGCATTCAGTAGGTAATCGAGTATTTTTTTTATTTGTTCGTTGTTTTTGCGTGTTTATGTGTTTATCATAGGCGTCCTTATTATTTATTCTGTATGCTGTTATGCTGTTATGATCATGAAATGCTTTAAAATAAATAACGATAAATAAATAATAATACAAATAACGAAGTTTGCTTTCATTGGACTAGTGGATAGGGCTCAACCGAGCAATATAAAACAAAATTTGGGGGAAAATATTAAACAAATAAAATTTTTATGAAATCAAAAAAAATACTATTCATAACGTTTTTTGGAAAAAAAATGTAAGCCATTTTATTTCTTTAGCTGTTTTCTATTTTATGATTTTTTCATTTCAAAATCGTTGGACCAGTTTTTTGAAAAACTTAAATTTTGTTTGAGTATGTCAATTTAAAGAAATCTATAGTTTATACTAGGAGAAACATTTAAAAAAAACATCTATGGATCAGTTTTCAAAATAGTCAAAAAAAACAAATAATTTTAAAAAAAAATAAAAAAAAAAATGTTTTTGAAAATTTTAATAAGCAATATTATTTAAATCATAAAACACTACATGTTTCATCAAAATCCGTCAATTAGTTAACGAGAAAGTCTGATTTAAAAAAAAAACCGGTCATATGGGGGTACCGTTATAAAGCTTTTTCTGAAAAATCCATTAAAAATAAAAGAGATTTTGCATAGAAAACACCATTCAGGAAGTTTTATCAAAATCGTAGGAGCCGTTTTCCAGAAAAAATAAGTTTTTCATTAAAAGTTATATGGCAGGTACCGTTAGTCTTGGAGCTAGAATGCCAATTCGAAAAAACAGTCGGGTAGAGTACCTACTCTAAAAATACTATATAGGTACCAAGTTTGAATCAATTCGGCCCAACCGTTTAGGCTGTAGGAATCGATACGCACAGACAGACAGACAGACAGAATTTTCTGACCCACTTTTTTCGACTTCCCTATTATCGTAATGTCATGTTTGATTCTTAGATTTTTTTTCTTTATTTACGAATGCATAACTACCTATACCTTTAAATCGCAAGTAAAAAACTTAGGTATTTCAAACTCAGAATTTCAAAAAACAAAAATAAAATATATAATATCTTTATATATATAATTCTTCTGTGAGTGTGTATGTCACTGAACTTCTCTTAAACGACTGGACCGATTTTGATGAAATTTTTTGTGTGTGTTCAAGGGGATCTAAGAATGGTTTAGATTCACAATTGGACCCAGTAGGTGGCGCTGCTTTTGGATGGTCATAAAATTTGATTTTCTGAACAATTGACAACATCACATAATTTTGAGCGGTAATTTTTATTGCTTTGGTAGTAGAAAGACTAGACAATTATAAATTACCCGTATTTTTTATTCATGTAAGATTTGATTTTGCTTGAAATAAATACATTTAGATTGTGGATTAAATGAAAAGATAATAGGTTATACGAAGACGTTATTCAACCAATATTGTTTTGCTAAGGTCAAAGTTAAGATAAACTGTAAGGCTGCTAACAATCGTTTGTCCTTATCAATCACTTTAATATTTGTGTTTAATAAATTATAAACCTCAAGAACTTGCATTAAAATAAAAACATACAAATTTATTGTAAGAATAAAGTGTTCCTACAGGCGGTCCTATTGAATCTCTTCCAGAACCAAACAAGCGGTATTGAAAAACATTGTGTACTGTCCACAATATCAATGGATGCCACGGCGAGCTTTTCAATAAAAAAAATAATGCTAAGATTTAATTCGGCATGAAACATTAACAAACGCTGCATTTAATGCGGCTGCATTATTATAATATCCTACATCCTACAACTTTGATCATTGTGAAATTTGTGGAAACGATACATTGTATATGCAAAAAACGCATCGAAAGGACTAGATTAAAATGAAAAGAATTTGAACAAAGGCAGGACGACGACTGCCGGGCCCGCTAGTATATATATATATATATATATATATATATATATATATATATACGAAAAAGTCTAATTTTTTTATGAAATTTTGTAAGTAATTCTTCCAATAACTATAAAAAAACGTTTTAACAAGTTTAGGTTAACAAATCAAAAGAATTTAAAGAAATGTAGGATGACATCTGCCGAGCCCGCTAGTAATATACATTTTTAATAAAAATACTCCTACACAACTAGACATACAAATTAACGCAAATAATAGTCTCCACTTCTTCTATTTCCACATTGTATAGGTATGAACTGTCTCCTTACTACTTATACTATACAAATCTACAATCAATTTACAAACTATATTTTTAAATGAATTTCTACCCATAGTTTACACTTAATTTGTACCTATCTGAATAAAAAGCAAAATTCAAAACAAAAATCCATATCATCAAGGACGTTTGTATACATATCGATATCCAGCAAGAAGGAAGTTTGTGTCTAAATTTCAAGAGTGTATGTGTATATTTTTTTCAAAACGTCAACCTTCATAATAGGTAGTAAACAAAAAATTGAGAATTTAAAGAATTCGAATCTAAAGTCTGGTCAATGATGTAGGTATGCATTTATGTACCTATATGTACAAATATGACAAATGTGTATGTACATAAGTACCAGTGCTCGTAAAAAACTTCAAAATCCTATAAATAAATAAATAAATTTATTGGCGGGACAGCTCGTTAAGGAGCCAAGGCCTAGTGACTTATACTCTCAACCATTCCTGTGTGTGTTGTTAATCTGCAAGAATGGAAGGGACCTACAGTTTACCGCCGAGTCCGAACGGCTACATGAGATGCACTTTTTGAGACAAATTTTACAGTTGTTGTTGATTTTTTGGACAAAGTTCCCCATCCTTCAGATCACATTGTATGTTTTGATAACTTTTTACGTCACATGATCTACTTGTTTTGTTGAAACAAAAGGGTTTTCGAGCTATCAGGACTGTACGCGAGTCTAGAACAAAAAAATGTCCGCTGAAATCGAATGCAGAGTTCAAAAAAGAAAAAAGAGGCTTCTATGATCACAGATACGATACTGCCAAGAAAATACTTTTCGTGAAATGGAATGACAACAGCGCTGTGAGTGTTGGCTCAAACTTTGAAGGTATCGAGCCGATGCATTCCGTCAACCGATGGTGCTCGAAGGAAAAAGCAAAAGTAAATGTAAAACAGCCGAAAATGATCGCAGAGTACAATTCAGGGATGGGAGGCGTTGACCTTCATGATCAAGCCATAAACAATTACCGAATAAAATTTCGTGGCAAAAAGTGGTGGTGGCAACTTTTCACTGTAATGATAAATTCTGTGATGGTCAATGCATGGACGTTGTATAAAATAGTCTACAACAGCAACATAGACTTACTGCAGTTTCATCGTACAATTGCTCGTCATCACTTGCGAAATTATACGCAACCTTCAACGTCGACATCCAAGCGTTCAGTAGTTCCTTCTGCGGCAACAACTGGTGGAAACCATTTCCCAAAGCGTATAATTAAACAGCTACGCTGTCGTCATTGCCATAACCGCGTAAGATGGAATTGCGAGCAATGCGACGTAGCACATTGCGTGGAAAAGGAGTGTTTTAATTTTTTTCATTCAATACAATAATGAGCATGCATTGTGCCATTGTACCCGCTTGGGTACAGGCCCCAAAAACGAACTTTGCATATTCTTTTTAAGTGTTGTATATTTTTTAGGTACATTATGTGGTTTTTAGTAGAATAAAATAAATGAACCTAAAATATTTATTGTTTTAAAGACATTCGGCTCTTAATGGGTTAAGCTCCTACTTCCAATTGTAGAAGAGAAACGGCTTATTCCCGAACACCAATTCGGTTTTAAAAATAACCACTCAAGTATACAGAATAACAAATGAAATTGAAAAATCCCTAGAGGGGAGAAAGATATTTATGTTCAAGCGCGTTTCTTGATGTTTCCCAAGCTTTCGATAAGGTCTGGGACGACGGCTTAAGATTTAAATTAAGACAGGTTTTTCCGAAACAAATGTATTATATTCTGGAATCATATCTGGAAAATAGACTTCCGAGTGAAACAAGGTACTGAATATTCAGGATTTAAAGAAATAAATGCTGGTGTTCCACAAGGAAGCGTTCTTGGCCCAGTGTTATTCGTTCTTTATACTCAAGATATACCTCAAGAAGAAGACGTCACGATAGCAACATTTGCTGATGATACGACCATACTTGCATCATCAGAGCTACAGAAAACTCTTGATAAAATAACAAACTGGACGAAGAAATGGCGAATTGTTCTAAACGAGCCCAAATCAACACATGTTCACTTTACTTACAAGAATGTTAACAATCTACCCATCTTTATTAACTCGCTTCAAAAACCGTATGCTAACGAAGCATCTAGGCATGACTTTTGATGCTAAGCTTAAATGGAAGACGCACGTTAAAAAGAAAAGAGACGAACTCGATATTAAGTTACGAGAAGTAAACTCGCTTATTGGAAAATATTCCAATCTAGGTACTTATAACAAACTGCTTATATACAAGCAAGTGCTAAAGCCTGTGTGGACTTACGGAATACAACTTTTGGGTTGTGCCTAACCAATCCATATACAAACACTGCAAACATTTCAAAATAAAGTCATCAGAGCAATTGTTGGTGCTCCATGGTACATACGAAACAGCGATTTACACAGAGACCTGTGTAAGGAAACTGTCAACGACGAAATTAAAAAAACCTGCCACCAAGTTTAAAACACGTTTACAAGGCCACTGTAATAGAATCATACAGCGGGCCTTTGAAGAGACAAATCTTGTATGCTGACTTCGGAGAACGAGACCGTTCGACCTAGCGTAGCAAACCATAACCGTGCGATTATAAGGTATTGCAGGTCCCCTCAATGGAGAGCTCCCTGCCAAACGTGATTAATGAAAATGAAGATTAAACTACTTTCAAAGGCAACTTAGTTGTAGTCGAATGGACAAATGAAGGTGTTTTTTTAGTGAGTAAGAATCTCACACTAACATAGGCCTATGGTGTCTATGAAGATTTTTCATCTTTCGCCGTAGAAAAAAAAATATTAATGGAACAAGTGAGATTCAAACCTTTCGCCAACCATCTCCATCTCTTACTGGAGGACCTTGGCTGTTTAGTTATATTACTCCATTGCATTTCAAAGCTTTGTTTTTATGGCCTTCAAAAAACACCAGCTACTTTTTTCGGAGTTGGTCTTTTTGACAGTTTGGTTTGCCATTTCATAATGAATAGACTTAGACCTTGTTTACATGATTTCTTTTTTCGGTTGTTTCTTCATTCTTTTTTTGGAGAGGCACGTACGTTGGTATGTACACTGATTTGGATTACCCCGAATATATCCAATACTTTCCTACAAAAGCTATTAAAAACCATCCATTACCACTAAAAAACATGATTGGGCATTGTTTTCAACTTTAAAAGTTCTTATTTTAAGTCCGTGCATAGCATTTTCTTTCTCAAACGGGAAACGTCAAAAGAAAAAAATTTTAAATTTTCATTCTTCCATTCATTACTTCATTCCCCCTACTTTTCTACACCCCTTACCCAATTGTCAAAAAGAAAAAAAGAATCATATACACAAGGTCTTACTCCTGAAGAACGTTTGCAATTCGTGCAAATTTATTACCAAAATAATGGTCGGTTGGGTGGAGCAGAGTATCGAAGAAGATCCGAATGAGTGCATCCGCCATCGCGCCCAACAATTGGAACTGTGCCCATCCACTTTATGGAAGATATTGTGGAAGGATCTTAGTTTGCGAGCTTACAAAATCCAACTCGTGCAAGAATTGAAGTCGAACGACCATCAAGCGCGTCGCACGTTCGGTGAACCGGCCCAAAACGAGATGGCCACCGATCCCGATTTTTACAGAATTGGAAAAATGGGGCCTCGGCTGGAATTATCTTTATAAAAAAGCAAAATTCTTGACCATAACATTAAATTATATGCGTTTTATTTTTCTTCAAAACGACACGGCTAAAAAAACACCCTTTAGATTGAAAGCTTTCCACGACATTTGACGTCTACACACGACAACAAAACGAGTGACAAATGTTGAAGACGACGATGGAATGTCGATTTTGAAAATAATAGTCGTGAAATGTCATTTCTTTATTTAATTTATGAAATTGTGATTGTTCATTTCAAACAGATAGTAACAAAATAAACACAAATTGTAAGACAGAAAGAAAATAATATAATATAAAGAAAGAAAGAAATATTTGAAATAGAATTGATAGTGGAATATTACTTAAGCGCAAGTTTGAAATAATATTTCGAAAGCATTTAAGATATATTTATATATATATATGCTTTATATCTTGGCAGCTAAATTGACATTCCGTACTTCATCATTGTGTTCGAGTCAGCTTCATCACTTAGCTTCAATTTTGACGTACTTCATTTTTGCGCTTCATACTTCAGCTTCAGCTTCACCATTGTGTTCAGCTTTGGTGAAACTTTAGGATAAGGTTAAAAGGGTGGTAATTTAACATTTTCTTAAATGTTGGACCTCGTGGGCCTTGTGCATAAAATGTGGGGGCAGGGGCTCCAAAATGTTCGACACTTTATGGTTTTTCATTAATAACGTTTTTGGCTTACGTCTTACGCTTAAAACAAAATAAAATGTCCTATATAACTAATAATTCAAATATGTTTATTTGTCAATTTGTTACCGAGATATGATGCTTTGCAAAAAAAGTCATTTTTGAAATTTTCCTAAAAAATGCAGATTTTCCACTCATTTCTTCGGATAAACTCGAATTATGATCAATTTTTATTGTAATTATGATTCGTGGATAAATTCAAAAACTTTTGGCCTCTAAATCTACCCGCAGCCCCTCCCCTACAAACCAAAATTATCAAAAGCTAATTTTCTTCTCTGATGAAGGCCAGCCATATTCACATCATGTTCGTATTGATTTTAGTTACTTTTAGGATCCACCATTACATAATTATCACAGGCGGTTCCGAGGGGAATATCAATTTAATTAACAATACAAAATTTGTGGTACATAAATTAGGTAACTGGACTCAATACCTATCTGACAGTGAACAAAATACTCAGCTTAAACGTCTACATAACAAGATATAGACATGTGAAGGGTTGAGTGAAACAAATAATGCCCACGCAGTGTGCTCTGCATTTAAAGGGAAACAAATAATCCCTTGTGCGCGCGCTAATTATAAAAAAAAAAAAAATTCTGACACGCGGCCCTTCAATCCGCTCCTCCGCAGAGCAAAGAAAACATGGCATTCGGACAAACACAAGCTCCGTGGTCTGGTCAAAGAGCTCCTCAAAACGCTGCAGGTTCTGCACATGGTTAAACCAAAAACCAACTGCCTATCGAGTGCGCCTGTTGTTGGCGGACATTTTAAAACCAAAACTTAAAAATAATAAAGGATTTTAACAAATACATTACAAAGTATATAGCTTACTTTATAGAAATAGAGAATGTTTTGATTAATTTTTTTCTTTACAATAGTTTTATCTAGCGATGCTATCGTGGCTCTAAACCTACCCACCGGTATCCCATTCGTTTATAAATTGAATGAAAACTTCAGCTCTTTTATTTCCATGAAATTCTTGGGCCATGCAGGAACAGAAAAAGGTCATCGAATCGGTCGCTACCCAGGAAAAGCCAAGAAAACTGATCTGATCACCAGTAAGAGAATTTAATATTTCACAAATGCTTTTCATCATAATTTCCCTGAAGACAGTTTTTGTTCTAAATAAAGTTGATTAAAAATGCAGGTATAGCAGGCTTTATAATTTTTATTGTGTATTTACTGTATAAGAAATGCAATTCCTTCAAACTTGTTATAATTGGATCGATGTTGTTAAGGCAAATAAAACTATTTATTCATGTAGAAGTAAGGTAAACTAGTTTAAATAGTGAAGGTAGGTAGATTTAAATAATGATCTTTCATCGTAATTGAGTTCCCAATGATAAAATACTTACTTACTTACTTAGGGGGCGCTACAGTTCGGACGAACCTTGGCCTCAACCAACATGCCTCTCCAGCCAGCTCGGTCGTCCTCCACTTAAGCGCGCCACCTAAGGCGAGGTCTTCTTTGACTGCGTCTACCCTCTGGGATGGAATTGAAGATCCTGCGAGCCGGAGCATTGTTGTCCATTCGCTCTACATGACCAAGCCATCTTAAACGTGATATGCGTATTTTTTTTTACCAGGTCAATGTCGCTGTACAGCTAGTATAGTTCTTGGTTGAACCTTCTCCTCCAAAGCCCGTTAACGCAGGTAGGGCTAATCTTTCGATGAATCTTGCGCTCGAAACGACTAAGGATATCTTCATCCGCTTTAGATAGAGTCCATGCCTCGGCGCCATAGAGCATGACTGGGATGTTTAAGGTCTTATACAGAGTCTCCTTTGTCTTTCGAGAGAGGGCTTTGCTACTCAATTGCCTCCTAGCCCATAAAAAAAGCGATTGGCAAGAGTAATTCTTCGCTTTATTTCTGCCAAGATGTTCTTGTCAGATTTTATAGCGGATCCGAGGTAAACAAAGTCGCTAACTACCTCAAAGTTGTACCTGTCTATTGTGATGTTTTGTCCAATCCGCCGTTTTTGTATGTCCCTTTTTCTGGACAGCAGGTAACTCGTTTTGGCCACATTGACTGCCAGTCCGATCTTAGCTGTTTCAGCCTCAATGTTCGCAAACGCTCCAGTGACAGCTCGCCAAGTTCTGCCAATGATGTCCATGTCGTCAGCGTATGCTAGCAATTGCACAGACTTGAAAACAATTGTCCAACTACAACAAACTTTTTCAAGGATTAAATTGAAGAAATCGCACGATAGCGCTTCACCTTGCCGGAATCCTTTTTTGACATAAAAAGTTTCGCCATCCTGCACATCCGGACGAGTTTTTTGGGGACGCCAAAACCAGACATGGCTCTGTATAGCTCGTCTCTATAAATGCTATCATACGCGGCCTTAAAATCGATAAAGAGGTGGTGGGTATCGATTTGGAATTCTGCCGTAGCGTGAACATTTGATCGATTGTGGTCTTTGCTGGTCTGAATACACAATTATAGGGGCCAATCAGGTTGCTGACGAAAGGTTTTAGGCGTTCACATAGTACGGCAGGGAGGATCTTGAAGGCGATATTGAGGAGACTAATTTTGGTCTGGTGGACGGAAGTTTTGTCTGTCATCGTCCATGTTAAATGGTTCATTCTGCCTGATAGCAGGATTTCGGTCTTCATCGCCGTTTAACAGTCTGCAAAAATGGTCCTTCCATGCACTCAGCACCGACTGTGACTCTACTACGAGGTTTCCATTCCTATCTCTGCAGGCTTCTGTGCGTTTTTTTTCGTTGGCACGTTCTTTTTACCCTTTGATAAAACTTCCTCACGTTGTTCCTGGAGTGGCATCTCGCAATATCTTCGATCGTGCGCTTCAAAATGGACAAAAGGAACCTGAGAATCCGGAGTTAATAACCCGCTTCGGGGATATGAGCGCTGCCGTCACCATCTCTATTTCAATGCCCTGATTTGCATTGAATTGTACCAATGGCCTTATCTCCACATACGTCGAAGTAGCTCGTTAGGGCATCTGCTTCGTTGACTGTTTTCGCCACCATTGGTCCAATTGGTTGGGCTCATCTGCCGTACGTCCTCTTTCTGAGGGGCTCGTGCAAGGCTTCTGCGAAACGATCAGAACAGTCATTAAAGCAGAGCATTATAGTGTTGCTATTTTTGCTGTTTTCAACACTCGCGCTTATAAGTTTTGCAGGAATGTCCGGATGGATGGACTAGTACCCGGTGATTACCGCTGGGAGATAAAATAAGCACAATTGATACGTACGAGATAGTTGCAAATACTTACAGTAATTATAAAACACAATTTACATATATTTTAAACTTAAACTGCACAGAAAGTCTTAATAAAAGTTCACATTATTTAATGTTAATGGAATATCTTATTTTGGGAAATGTTTTGTCGATAAAGCAGCATTGGATGTTAGTTTATATAGAATTAAAAAATTAAATTAGATGTAAAACAATTTTTCTTCGAGGATTTAAAAGTTTTTTTTCCTTTGTTCTATCTAGTTTTGTTCTTTTAAGCTTAAGAAGTTTTTATATGGTGTGTAGAGTAGATTGATAAAATTCAGCAAATATTTGGTTCCATGAAACAACGTGGGGAAGTTCTCCTGTCTTGGCTAGTGTACGCATTTTTGTGCTTGATATGAATTCAAATTCATCTTTCCGGTTGGGATCGAAAAACACTATTTTGAAAAAAAGAAATAAGAACTGCGACGCGTACCGACCATGCTCTGCAAACCCTGAAATTGTATTTTCTGTATGTGAATACGTGTGAGATGCATCCAATCAGCCATACTTTTCGTGCCCACAAAAATGCAAACGTTTAGTAGTCCCTTAAGAAATGTACAGGGACCGGTACACATATGTCGCTGACCGGGACCAGGCATTTTTCAGTTTGTAGGCGAAGAGAGAATTATCCTCTCAGTTGTCGTTCTGGTCTCTTTTTTTATGGCTGCTACACGAAAGGTAGGATCTGGAAGATATAATTTGTTTAACATTGTTCGTGTTAATAAATTTTATGTTTGAAGAACGAGCAAAACACCTGACCAGATATGAACTTTGAGTCTCTGTCTTAATTTTAAATTAATTCAATGATGTCGCACTTACTTCTAAACTGAATAGCATTTAACGTATTAATAAACAAACCAAACCAAACCAAACCACAAGGCCCTTGTGCTATCTTCAGCGCCTTTGCTCCATGGCTGCTGTCATAGAGATTTCCATCAGCATACATTTGTTTGTCTGGATGTAACAGACCTGCCCGGTTTTAGCTAACAATATACAAATTTCTACCAGCATTCATACCTTAAAAGCGCACGTTTGTGTCTAGTGACTAGTGTTGTGAATAGAGGCGTTCAAAAACTCAAATTAGTGATTATGTTAATGCAAAAGTAAAGTTTATGACTTAAATTATTATTTAAGCCAAAGAAAACATTCTATCCGACCCAATGGGATACATAAAACGACTTTTAATATTTAAATGATAAAGCAGTTCGCCCAGTGTTAATTCAATGATCATTGAAATTGAAATATTTAAAGTCATCAAAATATCCCATTGAGTAGGAACGAATAATTCTTTGGCTTAAATAATAATTTAAATCATAAGCTTTACATGTGCATCAACATATGAGTTTTGAACGTCTCAAAATAACATTTTAAATTTTCAATTAACTGACACCTAAGTCGGTAACGTCGGTCCATGCGTGGCATGGACGTATTATATATGGACTGCTAGTCTAATGTCAGCTTCATACAACAATTGTCAAAAAAATGTCGCCAAAATTGAGAATGCGATGCCAGCTCTCCTGAACCCACTTCAGGAAAAAAAATAGCTACTTTAAATGTTGACATAGAAGCTAGCAACATCTGTTTTTAATAATTCAAAAAGTCGCATTTACCGGTAAAACATAACTGACACTTTTTAATTCCATCCATAGAAGTGTGCGACATCTTTGGTATTTTGCCTCTTGTTTTTTAGATCGTTTATTGGTTTGTGCCTTAGACAAGCTAAAAGCACTAGAAGGAAAAAAGGGTTTTTTTTATTAATTAATTGTGGGATATTCTAAATAACACGGGGAGAAAAAAGGAAATTTTAACATGCCAACATGGGAAAACCTGCTGCCAAAGTCTGGGATTACAGGATGAAATGTCAAAATTGAGGTTTAATTTTATTTACCGGTAGTGTACTCAGGACGGCTAGTGTCGCCCAAAATAACTGAAACTAAAATGGAACCAACTTGAGGTAGGCAACTAGCAGTCCATATATAATACGTCCATGCTGCATGGTATTCTGTTATTCATAAACGCATTCATTCCATACAATTCAGATCCGCAAATAAAATTGCGTACGTTCACGTACGTATCTTTTGGATAGGTTACCTTGCTTGTTTGTTTTTTTTTTTTTTGTGAACGAACAAATCCAACCAGATAGGTTACCTCTCAAAATGCGAAGCAAAAGAGAAATACAGTCAGCTATTCACGTGTCGAGAAAAGTAACCAGCAAATTTTGACTGTTTTTAAACCTTGCGCCTAGAGCACTGCGACTTTCGTTGATTCTCTTTTGTTGCATGTCCTTGTCGCAAAAATACTTTTAAACGTAGCGATTGTGTTTGCAACTCTTCACTATGTCATTTCTTGAATTTCTTTTCATTTAAAGTTTCCAGAGTTAACATTTTTAGCTGCTGTACTGTTCCTGCGTGCTACCTGCTACAAAAAACATCACATTACTCGTTCATGGCGAACAAGCAATGAAAGGGATTGACAAAAATGAATGATTTCCCGAATAAGCACAAAAAAGAAAGACCGATAGTCGCGCAACTCGAGTTACTCGTGCGATTCTGTCTACCCCGGCTACCACATACGTCTCTCTCCTAAAAGCTGAAGCAAAGTAACGAGTCGCAAGGTTTCAAAACAGTCTTTAAGGGCCCGACCCATAGAATCCGTTGCGTCCGTTGCGGCAATGAATCCGGTGACATTGCCGCATGCGATGAATAGAGGTGAACTAACGATTGGTCTATGGGTGAGTTAAGAGTGATAGTGTGATTTGGTAACTGGTGAAGATTATAGGAAATACATGAATAGGATTTACATATTCGTTTTCTAACAAATTGCAAAGGATATTTTTTTCGCTAATTTGGTAATTTTGCATTTTGATAGTAATTGTAATGTAGTAACTTAAAAAAAGAACAATTTTTTTTTATCTAGATCCCTTTAGAATTCTTGGTTCTTAGCAAGATTTACACCGGTTTGCACTACAATATATGACATTTACCAAATATATCCGAAGTTTGCATTTCATTTGGATTTCGTAGTGATTTTGAAAAGTTTTGTCATAATAAAAGTACAAACAAATAGATGAATAGTTAAAAATGTTGAACGAGTACTTAGAATCCGCATTAGATTATAGGTACGGTTTTTGAATTATTTTTTCTTAGTGTGAAACTAGATTTTAAATAACAGGAAATCCATGTATTATTTTTCTAGTGTAAAACGAAGAACTCTGAGAGAATAACAACTCTCACAAAACGCAATTTTGTAAATTTAACTTTACACAAAACACTGCCTAAATCCAATACAAACACAATTCCTTAAAGTTCTGAACGTGTCGAAGAAGTAAATAAAAAATCGAAATACAACGATAAGGATATGTTTATTTTCTGAAAAAATACATAGATTGCATTTATTTTAATGCATAAAAATTTATGTTTTATGTTATTTTTACCGATTGATAATTGTTTCACGCTTCTTCGAACTTTACTTAACAAATAATGCCAACATGAAAAAAAAATTAACATTCATCAAGAAATTAGGAAATGGCACGATAGCCAACTTATATGAATAAAGTTATTTTTAATGACGTTTTTGTTTGGTTCTTTTTGTTTCCTTTGGTCGTCGACATTCCACCCCCCGTGAAGCCCGCAGGTTATTTGGATTCACTACAATGTTGCTCGACGTCCAAAACTGCTAACCGAGAGACTGGGCGATGAATTTTAGTTTTATTTGCCGTGGTGACTTCGACTGTTCTAATTATACCGTCTTTACCTGGATAAGTTTCAGTTACTTTGCCTCTTAACCACTGTGACCTTGGAGAATCAAGTTCACATACAATAACGAGGTCGTTTATCTTTATTGGTTCCGAGTGTTGACACCATTTATTTATTTATTTATTTATTCATTTCATCAATTGATTTCAAGATCTGCTGATTACAAAAATTCCAAAAAAGATAGATTTATACTAAGTTTGGGTAAGATAGAAAATATACATACATAACATGATAAGCAAGTTTAAGATAAATTAATCAAGAACAAAAGAACAAAAGAAATTAATTACATAGATTAAGTTTTATTTTCTTAAAAATATCCCTCTTCATGCAAAGGTCGATTTCATTGCATACTCCGTTAAAAAGTTTTAAAGAACGTGTTAGCGGCTCATTTAAACCGTAGTTAGTCCTATGAGGAGCTATATGGAATAATTCAATTCTGTTACGAAGCGTTCGTGTAGGAGCATAAAAAGGAATCAAGGAAAGCAATTCCATAGAAGATATTCGATTATCCAAAATATCTTTTACAAATAGTATACATTGCACTTGCCTACGACATTTGAGCGTTTTTAAATCTATGAGAGAGCACCTTGACTTATAGTTCGGTAGGGACCCATCCCAATTAAATTTTCTCAGGGCATAATTAGTAAATCTTTTTTGAATCCTTTCTATTCTCATACTACTATTTTCATAGAATGGTTGCAAAACAACACAACAATACTCTAAAACTGGTAAAACCAAAGACATAAACAAGGTCTTAAGCGTATACGCATCCTTGAAATCAGTTGAATTTCGTTTTAAAAATCCTAACAAAGAATTACCTGTAGACACCACATAGTCAATGTGTGTGCTAAAGTCCAACTTTGAATCAAAATGGATTCCCAGGTCTTTTATAGTACTGATTCTTAAAAGGCTAAAATCATGGAATTTGTATTCAAAATTTATAAGAGATGAAGATCTTGAAAGACTAAATATTTTACATTTTGAATAGTTCAGTTTCAAGCGATTGTAACTACACCAACTTAAAAAAATTGTTATGTCCAACTGCAGAAATAGACAATCTACAAGTGAAGACGTTGAAATAAAAATGTTCACATCATCTGCATACATCAAAGTGTTACAATATCGTAATACAGCAGGTAGGTCATTGGTGAAAATAATGAATAGCAGAGGGCCCAAATGGCTTCCTTGTGGAAGACCCGATAAAACTTCCATAGTGTTTGAGGTGCAATCATCTATCTTTACAATCTGCTTTCTATTCGACAGATATGATTTTAACCATTTTGTGAAATCTTTATCAAAACCCAACCTTGTTAATTTTTGTAATAGAAGATCATGATGAACCCGGTCAAATGTTTTAACAAAGTCGGTATAGATGACATCAACTTGCTTACCATTTTCTATTTGATTGCTACAAAAATTTGTTAAAAGGCTTAAATTTGTGCAAGTCGATCTTCCTTTCAAAAATCCATGCTGAAACGAGGATGATGATTCCTTAACAGAAAAGTAGAGCCTTTGAGTAATCATTTTTTCAAAAAGCTTGGGTACCGTAGAAAGTTTAGAAATAGGTCTATAATTTTTTACTAGATGTTTAAGACCACTTTTGTATATGGGATCAATGAAAGAAATTTTCCATTCGTCCAGGAAAATACCAGTAGAAAGAGATTTATTAAAAATACGAGATAGAACATAACATAACGAAGTGGATCATTTTGATAATAATATGGGAGGAATCAAATCAAAACCCGCTTTTTTTGTCGTATCAATATCAGTTAAGCTTTCCAAAACATCCTGTTCGGAGAAGCATACTAATGAAAAATCAGTTAAAGGATTTATATTTGGATATAGCTCACTAGTATCCGCGATTAGGTCTCTATTATATGAAGTTTGAAAGAATTGTGCAAAGAGATTACATGAAGATTGAATATTATCTGATTTATGACTTTCATATTCCATATTCTGGGGAAACGATGAAACTTTTCTTTTAGAGTTTAAAAACACCCAAAACGATTTGGAATTTGTTTTTATATTTGATTCAGTATTATTTATATATTTCCTGTGCAGAAATTTGTTTAATCAAATTCTTTCCGTAACTGAAAAAATCTAACACGGTCTTCGAAAATATTTGTTGATTTATAACGCTTAAATGCCTTATTCTTGGCATTTTCCAAATTTTTAACCATTGAGTTAAACCAAGGTAGTTTAAATGTCATTTTTTTGACTGAGGTAGGAACAAAACGTTCTATTCCTTCAAACACAATACTTTTAAAAAGAGTATACATATCTTCTAAGGATTTACCTTCCAAAGAATCCTTCCAATTAACAGTATTGAAGAAACTATTGAGCGCAATAAAATCTGCCCTTGCATATTTATAAATTTTAAGTTCATTTACAGGTAAAACAGAAGGATAATTATAATATTCGAATGTTAAGCATACAGCTTTATGATTAATAGAATTGTTTAGAAGAGGGAAATTCGAAGCTTCTAAGTAGTATTTGAAATCATTGTTTATAAACACTAGATCTAAAATTCTTCCCAAACTATTTTTTACATTATTAATTTGAAAAAGCCCCATAGCAGAAAACGAATCAACGATTAACATCTCTATATCACTCTTCGCATTAAAAGGGATCAAAATTTGATCATCTTCCATGTAACACCAGTCGATGTCACCAACGTTAAAATCGCCAAGTATACATGGAGATTGGTTCGTCGTTAATTCATTCACTATTGCTTGAGCATTAGAAATGTGATTGGAATATAGGTCTATTTCACTTAAAGGTCGAATGTAACTAACAATAAAAAATAAATCTTTAATTTCAGCAGATTCTTTAGAACTTACACAAACACATAGTTGATCAATTTCATCCGCATCATTCAATAAATTACGTTGAGAACTGTTGAAAGTTAAACGGACGGCAATCATCAATCCGCCTCCACGTTTTCATCCTGTATTTATTGAACGATCTTTACGATATACATTGAACGATGAATCAAATAGCTCAGAAGATATGAAATTTGAGTTTAGCCATGTTTCAGTTATGATGATAACATCATACTCATGCAGAGAAGAAGACAAGAAGAGCTGGTTAGTTTTAGTCCGCAAACCACCAGCATTATGAAAAAATACTCTTATTTCTGATAATTTTCTTTTTTGTTTTGGAACAATTACTTTATTTTACTGTCGTCTTCCTTCTTCGGAAAATTTAAAAATTTCTTAATTTGTAAATGTTTAGGCCATATCGAGGCATCCAAAGCAGCATCAAAATGGCTTGCAGGTATCCCCAACTTGAAATTCACAAAGCGTAGTGAAGTAGAATCAGTTTCTTTTTTAATCAGCTTAGAACAGCGCATAGCACTCTTTGAAATATTCAATTTAATTGAAGCATAATCAATAACATTCTCCTCTGATACATTACTGTCTAAACGGAAAATATGTAGAAACCGTAGACGAGGCACAGATTTTAATGTTATTTCACCCTCTACCGCAGCGGCAGTCCCAAACAATACCTTGTTGGAGCGATGAGCACCCTTCCATAATGTAGTACTAGCAGCAACATTGGCAACACCTTGAGTGAGAGGAGCATTTTTCTCAGCTTCACCATCATCAACAACAACAACAGTTTGAGCAACGTTTTCACCACCAACAACAACAACTTCATTTCCAGCCAGCAACAGCTGCATCATTTCGGTTAATCAAATCAGTTGTTATGAGTGATAAGCTTTCGTCATCATTAGCTCTGTCAGAACCAGCGGACTGAAAAGATGAACTGGTAGCAATTGTTTTATTATTCGTAGATGTCGAGGCTTTCGCATTATATGCAGCACTAGCAAGATCGTCACTCTGTGTTAAAGGGTTTGGCTTGCTTGTTAATTTTGCATTTTGATTTGATAATGCAACCGGTTTTTTATTTTTCATTAAAAGTATCTTATCACCACTCTTAAGCACATGAAATGAAGATGGTGCACTTTTATTCATAGTAAGAAAGCGAGGAGAAAAAGAATTGGTTTTGTTTTCTTTAAAGAGCTGTAATTGTTTATTGTTGTTGGTTTGTTCAACAACCGCCGGTGTCTTACCTTGAGAGCGTGTAAGGCGCGGCGGTTTCACAAGTTTATCGAACTCCGATTTATTATCAACAAAGAAACGATATAGGTCTTTGGTTTGGGTATACTTCGCAAAAGAGAAATGTCTTTGCATGAACTACACTTCCAAAAAATATTTTCATTTGATTGAAGCACAGCACGCATATTTTCATTTATTTTAGTGCATTTAAAATGAAAACCAGATTGACAAACTCCGCACAAAATCAAATCGTCCTTGGATGTTAGTAAATTACAATTAGAACATTGGGTATCCATATTGAACATTGAAACTGTTGGAAATAATGTGAATAGAACCGTCGAAAGTGATGCCAGAGTTCTCGGATATCTTAAAAAAACAAGTTAGTAAGAATTAAAAAAAAATCAAAAAAAACTGTCATTTATGTAAATGCGTTAACGAATATTTATGTAATTTATTTCGTCTCGTGAGATCCGGTAAATATTGCCGAACCCATTGCTTCCAAAACATGTTTTTAAGTTGTTGTACGATTCGCCATTGTTTTCTAACGTTCATGAGTTTCCAATCATAAGGTCCTGGTGTTTGAGTTGAATTTGGCTTTCCCATTAAAAAATGATTTGGTGTTATGGGTTCCGGTTCATCTATAGATACAGGAATATCAGTCAAAGGTCTGCTGTTCACAATATTTTCTGCTTCACACAAGACGCTCTGTAAAGTTTCTAGTTTCGGTGTTCGTTCTGTCAATACAATCTTCAATACTTTTTTAACGCTGACAATTAGTCTTTCCCAACAGCCACCTGCGTTAGGATATTTAGGACTGTTGAATACCCATTCTATTCCAAGCGTAGTCAAAGAAGATTTCACAGCTTCATGATCAAGAAAATCCGGGACATTTTTAAGCTCTTTGTCGATTCCAATAAAATTCGAGCCACAATCACTCCTTATTCGATCAGGAACTCCGCGCCTATTCACAAAATTCCTTAGGCTCATAAGAAAGGCGGCTGTAGATTGATCGTGACATATTTATAGATGTATCGCACGAGTAGTCATACAGGTGAATAGAGAAACCCATCTTTTTTCTTGGCTTCGACGGTTTTTTATATAAACGGGACCGAATAAATCCACACCTGTATAACTAAATGGGCTCACATATGGGGTTGTCCGATCCTTAGGTAAAGGAGCCATAAGGGGCTGTCGTGGCTAAGCGTTGATAATTCTACATGTACGGCAGTTGGATTTCGCCTTTCTTACAAGTACTCTTAACGATGGTATCCAAAACTTGCGACGTATTTCACAAGTTATCAAGTCTTGGTTTTGATGATGAAACTTTCGATGATAGTATGCAACAATAAGCTCTCTGAAATAATGATTTTTCGGTAGAATGATTGGACGTTGGGTGGCAGCCGGCAAAAATGAGGCTTTAGAAATTTTTCCATCAGCTCTAAGGAGTTCATTATGACTATCGTATATAGTGTTGAGTGAAAGTAGTGAACTGGTTTTTAATATACATGTCTGTGACTTTAAACAATTGTATTCGTCTCTGAAGGCTTCCTTTTGTGTCTCCGCGGACAGGTATATTTCGGCTGCTGATTCTTCTTGAGGTGTTAACTCGCCACTTTTATTGTGTATCGAAGTAGTCCGCTTACATTTTGAAATAAATCGAAAAACTCAAGCCACAGTTCTCTTGAGTCTAGAAAAGTTTGAAAATCTATGAATGTTAATAAGTTTGGGAACGACGATGACATGGAATAATGGTGCTCTGATTTCTAACTCTTCTATTTCGTTATCACTCACATCGATTTTTTCCCGAGGCCAATACCTTTTATCCAGATATAAAAAGTTCGGGCCAAGAAACCACCTTGAATGAGATTTCAAATTTACTGGAAAACGAGCGCGCGTTGCTTCATCAGCAATATTGTCAGCAGTTGGAAGCCAATTCTATTGTGACTGTTCACTTTCTTCCAGTATTTCTGAGATTCTATGCTCAATAAATTGTTTGAAACGAAAGTGGTTTGAATTTATCAATTTATTACTGTTTTTGAATCACTCCAGAGATGTATTTGGTCCACTTTTCTGCTATGGCCAGCTAAGATAGAAGCTTTTAAGCGTACACCCAATATAGCGGCTTGTAATTCCATGCGAGGGATTGTCATTGGTCTTATTGGAGAACATCGAGATTTTGCGGCCACAAATGCAACATTTATTTCATCTTCGCTGACAATTATTCTCCAATAGGCTACGGCAGCATACGCACTTTCACTTGCATCCATAAAAATATGTAATTCGACACGTCTATTCCTAAAAAAGGGCGAGTAACATCGTGGTATCAAGATATTTTGTACATCATTGAATCTTTGGCACACCTGATCTTCTGGTCGAATGCCTATTCTGTGAAACATCTCCTTGATATCGGAACATATTCCTATTGGTGATTCTCGGAACTTAAAAAAGTACGTCCAACAATGTTTGGTTCATATCCGGTCCTGGCAACAACATGTCATTCAATGAGACGCCCTTAGATTTGGCTGCTGCATCGAAGACCAATCTTTTCCAACCAAATTTTCCCGGTTTGTTGGGATTTCGTACTCTGAAATGTGGCAAATACCAGATTTTTGAAGATTCAACATCATTCGAATCCAAGTTGAGTTTGTATGCGTATCCTTTTACCAAATACTCATTTATTTTCTCTCTATACGCAGCTTGAAGTTCAGGATCGTTTGACATCTTCCTTTCGATGAATTCTAATCTTTTAAGAGCCATTGTGTAACTTTCAGGGAATTTAACGTCATCTGATTTCCAAATAAGTCCCACTTCATATCGGGAACCGTTTTGTTTTGTAGTTTGGTTCATAATGTCTATCGCTCTTTGATCGTTTCTTGATAACAATTTATTTACTGGTTTATAAATACCCATGTTTTCGATAGTAAAATAATTTTTTACCATTTCATGAATCTCGTCCAAAATATTTTCTTAAGAATAGGATTCCGTATCACGAATAGTTAAAATTCTTTTAAGTTTAGTCAAATGATCATTTCGTAGTTGTGTTGGTCCATTAACTACCTACCCTAACTTTGTTTCGGCAATAAAAGGTCCCTTCGATCCCAGTTCTACTCGGTTTGATTCCACTCCCAAATAAGCATTAGACATACCCACCAGAATAGTAGGTTTTGCATTAAAATAATCATAAATTTGCAACCCTTGTAATTTGGCACTTTGACAGCTGTTATTAGAAAACAATTTATTTAAATTCAAGGTTTGTGTTGGCAAGTCAAGGTTTTTTATTGTACATACATTTTCTACAATATATTTTTCACATTTATCACCCATACCCTGGATTTCAAATTGAACAAATGTTGTTGGTAAGTCTATTGTCTGATTTCCAAACCACTGAAGCTTTATATTTCCAGGTTTGGAGTTATCAACCTGAACCTGGGCATGGGCATGGGCATGGGATATAGAGGGAGGAATGTGAATTACCTGATTTGCTTGCTTCATGTCATTGAACATCGCTAAAAATGACTGTTGCATTTCTTGCATCGCCTTCTGGAAAACTTGTTCCATAGTCGCAATTTTCAGGTGTAGATCATCATAATTTGATTGTTTGATGGTGTCGTTGATGCTTTCCTCCTGATGATCGTCTGCATCGCTTTGGCTATTTTGTTCTTCGTCAGACATTTTGAGGTTAGGGGCGACTTCGATTTTCAATCGAAAATAAAAATGTCGAAGTAAATAAAAAATCGAAATACAACGATAAGGATATGTTTATTTTCTGAAAAAATACATAGATTGCATTTATTTTAATGCATACAAATTTATGTTTTATGTTATTTTTACCGATTGGTAATTGTTTCATGCTTCTTCGAACTTTACTTAACAAATAATGCCAACATAAAAAAAAAATTTAACATTCATCAAGAAATTAGGAAATGGCACGATAGCCAACTTATATGAATAAAGTTATTTTTAATGACGTTTTTGTTTGGTTCTTTTTGTTTCCTTTGGTCGTCGACACAACGTGTTAAACTAGATTTTAAATAGTACAATGGTTTCCGTTTATAACTGTGGGCAACTTAGTGCAGCACTTAAATAGTGTACAATTAATGTATTAAATATAGGTTACCATAATTTTGCGCCAATATCTACATCACCTCGTCATTGTCTTCAAGTGATGATATTTTTCGAGTTTCTCAAGCGGTATTTGGTCGAAGTAAAATCAGCTTTTGTCCTTTTTGCAATATTAAACTTCACTTGTTAGATTCATGGAGTTACATATCCATAATATTAATAATTATGACTACATCCGTTCTCAGAATATTTATTTTTAAACAATTTGCTTCAATATTCATATTGATGTTTTAATAAAATTTTCTAGCGAAACCAATTTATTTATACTTCTAGCTTGCTCTTCTTATCTCTTTTTTACGATGCCGTTGAAAATGGCTGTGGAAACATAACAGCAAGTTGTCAAATGGCATTCAAACAATTACAAAAAGAATCAATCTCGTTTCATGTTCGTTTTAGCAAAAAAAATTTGAAATCTGAAAATTAAAAACAAATCTAAGAAAATTTCAGCATTTATTATTTTGTATCCCCTTCTTTTTCCTGTACTTGTTGCTACTTAGCGCAATTTTCGCTGCTACTTATTGTTATTTAAGTAGCAACAAGCGCAATCTTAGCTGCTACTTAAATAACAATAAGTAGAAGCAAAAATTGCGCTAAATAACAACCCATGACTAGAAAACAATTGAAACTTCAAATTGCTTTTGACATTCAATGTAATCGGATTTGCCGAAGAGAAGAGTTAAAAGTTGGTCTACTTGATGCGGTGCGTACGGCGCATGCGATTCCTATGGGTCACATCCCATAAGAACACGTGTATTTAATCGAGCTGTCAGTTGTATGCGGCAACACAACGGACGAACGGATTCTATGGGTCGGCCCCTTTAGGATACCTTTGGATTTTCTCTGTTTCCATATGTTCTTCAATCAGCTGGAAAACAGCTGTTTTTAACCATGCTATTGGGTACGTTCACGAACGTAACTTTCGGATAGGTTACCTTCCTTTTGTTGTAATTAGCATGGTTAACAACCACTTATTTCCATGTTTTTCTTTCAGCTGGAAGTCAGCTGTTTTTAACCATGCTAATTACAACAAAAGCAAAGATAACCTATCTGAAGGATAAGTTCGTGAAGAACATACGCAATTACAACAAAAGCAAGGTAAACTACCCGAAAGTGAACAGACCCATTGTATGGAAATGCCAACCAACCAGCGGTCCATACTTAATAGGTCCATGGATACACCGAAGCAGGAGTATTTATCAGTGCTAACAAGTAACAACTAAAAAGATCAAATTTTTGTTTGATCTGAGATCAAATTTTATGTTCGTTTTTTTTTTTGGAAATCTGGATTTCTGACGAGATTTACACACATACTGCTTTTTATGACAATTCACAAACGTCACTGAAGTTTACATTTCATTTGGATTTGTTCTTGATTGATTTGAAAGTTTTGTGTAAATTAAAGTGAAAAAAAACATCAAGAATTAACAAAATATTGAACAATTTTGAAGTATTCCCATGAGGAACGATATCTACGTCGTCGTAGTCTTCAGATTGTGATATTTCGGGAGTTTCTCAAGCAAATTGATCGAAGTGAAGGAACTCCGTGCGAGAATTATTTTGTGGTTTTACAAAATTAAACTGCTCATCCTTTATATTAATGATAATAAGCACATATTTCTCATTGTAACTACAAAATATTTGTTAAATAATTTGCTTCAATGTCCATATTGATGTATTTTAATACAATTTTCAACCGAAACCAACTTATTTGTACCTATAACTTGTTTTCTGTTTTTTTTTTACAATTCCGTTTAGATTGTCAAAAATTACTAAAGCAAGTTGTCAAAAGGCGCTCACACAACTACAAAAAAATCAATCTCGTTTCATGTACGTTTTTACATTAAAAATCTGAAATCTGAGATCAAATCTGGAAATTAAAAACGAATTCGACATAAATCTGTGTTTTGTGGTCTGTCGTATTCTTTAGAAACCTAAGAATACTTTAATTAACTAACTATTGATAATTTACAAACTTTTGATACTCACAATAATAAAAATCTGTGTTTTACAGGATAGCGAAATACGGCGTTTGATTGTTTTTTTTTTTACCCAATTTGCCCACAGTTGTTTAATCCACTACATTAATAGAATGGCCCCGTTCGGTTGCGTATAGCTTTACACTACAATACTATTGAAATATACTATGCGTTTGTGAACGCATAAAACCCAATAGGTAACAATTTCTGCCAAAACGTACTACATTTGCACAACCAGCTGACTTCGTGGTCAGCTGTTCCATACGATATCAAAGTATATCAGAAATTTAGCGCTACTTGTATTTCGATTTGGAGATCATATGTTTCGTTGTTTGTTATGGTCATCAGCTGTCTTTTTACACGTATTACAACAACAATGCAATACTTTGGTAGCGCTTCTATGAGATACCTAACTAAATATTTTGTAAAAAAAACTCATTTTTTTTTCAATTCTTTTTATATAAATAATAAAAAAACGTTTTTTCTTTTATTTTTGAAATAAGAGCTGAAAACACAAAACAAAAAACAGGGACTTGCAACCGAACCCTTATATTTGAAATGTTTAAAAAAAAAATTTTAAATTAATTTAAAATTTTACTGTTCACATTTCAAATATAAGGGTTCGGTTGCAAGTCGCTGTTTTTTGTTTTGTGTTTTCAGCTCTTATTTCAAAAATAAAAGAAAAAACGTTTTTTTTATTATATATATAAAAAGAATTGAAAAAAAATGAGTTTTTTTACAAAATATTTAAAAACGTCCTTTTTATTTTTTTTAAATTTTATTCACCACGTTTGTTGTAACTTAATGTAGATTGACATTTTTGTAGATTGACATACAAACTTATTTGAATTGTCAATATTGTAATTTTATGCTCTACAAAATATACCTGAATGTTTTTAGCGTATTAATGAAACACCAAAAAAAAAACGAAAATTTTACAGTTTTGTTTTGCAGATCGTGAACGCACTTTTTCCACTATAGGCGTTTTTCTTTATTCACTCAGAAAAGGTATCTGAACAGAGTCTGAGCATTCTGAGCATACTCTGATAATTCTCTGAACCGAGCGTGATCTGAGTGCTCAGATATAATTTTGAAATACGTTCAGGCGGCAATATTATGCACATAATACTATTGTCTCTTTCGTTTTGGCATCTATTTTTCGAAGAGTGGTGTAGGCAATGTGCATGGGATAGAGTGTTATACACATAATCATATGACGCCGATTCTTCATCAATTCCCTTTTGGGCACGCCTGTAGCTTTCACACGTTGAATCAGCGTCACGTGACAGTGTATGACAAACATTACTATGTCTTTACGTTTCTATATTTCAACGCTCTCGCTCTTACTTATAACAAAACATACTTTAGACCACAAACCGAGGAAGATAATAATAAAGCAAGCAATGAAAATAACAAACGAGAATGAGAGAATCGCAACAAATTCTCGGTCCCTGCGTCATTGTGATCCCCACTACACTTCTCAACTCCTTCGCCTAGATACTAAGTCACGCTGTGGCATATGCCTTTGTGTATAAAAGGGTACTTAGCAAATCTTGCACCGTAGTATTTTTCTGTTGCAATAGGGTCGGGGTATAGTAAAAGTGCAAAAGTGTAGCAAAATTAAATCCATATATTTTGTTGTTGTTGCACTATTACAAGACCAATTGCAACGGATCGTGAATACCGCTTATATTCATTGCTCTGAACATTGTATACACACTGCCAATAGTACTCTCCTAAATCAGCATTTTTTAATTGCTGTACGGCCCGCCATAAGTGGTGCTGAAATCGTCAATTGGTGTCAATATAGAATAAGAACCATAGAAAAAAAGAAAAAAGAACTGCGACCGTACCGACCATGCCCTGCAAACCCTGACATTTTATTTTGTGTATGCGAATACGTGTGAGATTGTTTATTTCAACGCTCTCGCTCTTACTTATAGCAAAACATACATAATAATAAAGGAAGCAATGAAAGTTACAAACGAGAATAAGAGAATCGCAAAAAATTCTCGGTCCCTGTGTGATTGTGATCCCCACTACACATCTCAACTCCTTCGCCTAAATACTAACAGCCCGATTCTCCCCCTTGTGACGAATCACAAGTCACAAGCTCTTGTGACTATTTCTTGTGAAGATAACATAACTTGTGACTCGATAAAATGTATCGGATTCTCCGATATGTACTTCTGTTCTAGTGTAATAATTTAACTTTCCATATTGCCTCCAATGAGATGTATTTGCATCATAAATTTGCTGTTGCTGTTCCATTGCACAAAATGTCAAACAGAAGTAAGAAGACGATGCTGGTGCTGGTGGCAATGTGTTTCAATTTCTTTTGCTGGTCAGCGTGCTGTTTGCTGTTGACGGTGCTGGTGCTGTTGCTGGTTCAATCTGTTCCGCGCCTTGGGCACGCTGCGGCATATGCCTGTGTGTATAAAAGGGGACTTAGGGCCGTTTTGTTCACTATTGTTCAACTCGCTATTAAATCCAAACTTAGTCAACTTGGAAGTTGATCTCAACTTGACAGTTAAACGGCAAGTCGAAAATGGGTTTTGTTCACTATTTGAATTCCTCAGTTGGCCTCAAGTATTTTCCGAAGATTCGAGCTGCTTTTGCTAGCGCTTAAATGTTAATGTTCAAGAATAATTTATTCAATTTTAATTTCACATTTAAATAACTTAATATAGCTTATTTTTAGTTTAAGATTCAATGGGTTGCTTTATAGAAATACCTTACATTTTAAGAACTTTTTTTATGGTCAAAACTTCCGCTTCAAAGTCTACATTAATAATAAGTTCTTAAATTGTAAGGCGAAAATGATATGATTAAAAAAAGGGAAAAAAAGCACGAGTACAAAAAGTAGATGAAACAGATATATATTCATTTTACAATTTTTCGTCTCGCTTTAGTTGTCAATTTCATTATTTTAGTGAAGCCAAGTTCGCTTAATGACGTTGTACATTACAATACATTACATATTGATCTGCTCCGTAGATAAATCTACGAAGTAGAGACACTTATAAGCACTGGCTGCTGAGGCCATCGGCTCAGACAATTACAAGACAACACACAAGACGACATTGATACAGGACAGAACAGAAGATAAAAAGAGGACGGAAAAACAGAAAACACATAACACATGTCAACAGCACGCAGTTGGTTTTCGGGCGGTCCGCCATCTTTCCACTAACCACGCGCAACGATGCTTGATTTCGCTGATCTCACGGGAAGCGTGCGTTTTACGTTTTACGTTTTAAATTGATTTTTATTTAACTTTTTCTTATATCTACTTAAATGCTAGACAAAAATCTTAAAACTAGCTAAAACTATCAACTTACTGGCTGAACACAATGACGACGGAACTGGAATACGCATACGGAACTGCAAACATTGAATACACGCGAACTGTATTTTGCGAACACAATGGTACGTTACTGCATACGGAACTGCAATACGCATACGGAAAGGTTGGTTAACTTTTAACTTTTACGTACAGTAAATTTGACATTTTATCTGATGCAGAGAGAAATTATGAAAGCGAGAACAATCTTTCGTACGTCTGTCCCTCCCAAACCCTTTTATTTAGTATACCTGAAATAACACCAGATGATTCCATTCTTCTTAATGTATTTCAAGTCGTTGCATAAGAGTTTCTTCTCTTTTTTATGATTTGTTTTTGGTATTCCACCCATTTTTGAATTTAAAAGTCAAAGTTACTGAACGTGCATTGTGTTCCGATTGAAATTGGTACGTACGACAAATTTGACAGCTGTTCCGTACTCCGTCTCCGTAATGCAGTTCCGTTTTTGCATTGTGTTCAGCCAGTTAATTAACTTACTGCGCCTATGCGGGCGCTCTAAATTAATCTTTAACTTAAATTTAATTTCCTTTCGGCCTAAAAATATCTTAAATTTATCTTATCAATGAGGGGTTTTATTTTTCACCCAGAAAAATTAAACTGCGTATCTGAGCTTTTTTGCTTAACCTATCTTAAACTGATTAAAACTAACTTAAATAAACTAAAAAATAAACTTAAAATTACTTAAAATAAACCTAAAATACTTAAATCTAGAACAGCCACAGCAAGCTTTTTTTTTTATTTTATAGATTTTTTTTTTTTTGATTTTTTTTTGTTGCCACCGCAACTGCCCTACCTAATTTAAAGATAAAATAGATACATGTAGTCGGTATAGGCGATATTTCGTCTATGTCGACTGAAACTTATCGGGTTCTAGGTAAGCCACCAAAATTGGTGGACCTGATCTAAGGCTTCCTTCCGATCCCGGGGTTCTAAACAGGATAGTTTCACATTTCTGGAAGTTAATTTTCAGCTTCCAATCATTACAGTAAGTACTTTTGAATTTTATCGAAATCACGTTGCAAGAGAATTCTGATGACTTCAACTTTTGGACCTGTTCTGTACGCAACTAAATCATCGGCATACGCAATTGCATGAGGTAGACTCCCAATGAGATCGCTGGTGTAAATACTAAAGAGAATCGGCGAGTTCACCGCTCCCTATATATCACAGACTCCTGCTGACTTCTTTTTCTTTAATGATGCGAAGATCATTTGTAGTTCCACCTTCGAGATGAGCAGGGAACTTGGCCCATTTCGCTCGGCGACGGTGGCGTTGGCCAGATTGTCTTCATTAAATCCCGTAAAACCAAGATTCTCAGATCGCCATTGCGTGATGCTATTTCGCAGGTAGAAGTGATTTAGCAGAGCTCTGTTCTCCAGGTCGTGATTTGGATGAATGGACTCATTCACCTTATACACTTGCTGAAAAGCAGAACCCACTGTCTCAAACTTCTCCAATGGATCTTCGATCACAAAGAAGTCGTCGTCCAAGACGGCGTCCCCCAGATCTACTCCTGCGGTCAGAAGTATGTTTTCGTTGTCTGTCGTTCTTTGGAGCTTAAGACACGGAAGATCATTTTGAGTGTTCTTTCTTAAGATTTTATTAATCTCGGGAAATATTCTCGGGTCGCTAGAATTAACGGCTCGAATTCTGTTATCTTTAGATAGTTTTGTTTAATGAGCGAGTTGACATTTTTGATTGAAGACTTCAGTGTCCTAATCTCCAGATCGTTTCTGTCAATAAACCGCCTGTACAAGAGTTTTAATCTTGTCAGGAGGCCACTTTTTTGTCTATGTAGTGCGTCTATTGTCGCGTTCTTGTACATTTCAGTTGCGTTATGTTCTTTGTATCGTGGGATTGTTCCATCCATCGTTTGTCTTATGACACCATCCATCTGAAACAGGTATCCATCGATCTCTACGTTCGATAGATTCCTGTCGTTTGGAGGCACAATGTCGTTAGAGAGGAGTTCTCTTGTCAAGGTGTTGGAGAAACGTGGCCAGCATGCCTTACTAAAATTGTAAGAGCGCGCAGGAACAAATTCATCCAAGACCACAAGTTCGTTTGGTAGCTCCTTGGGAACGATGGTCTATCTGTAGCAAGAAGGTCGATTTTATACTCAATATGGTGTCGACCCATCCAATCAAAAAGATGGTATCCCCTTGGATTTTGGATTTGATTTCCCCAATCTTCATGTTTGGCATTCAAATCTCCGGCGATAATGTAGTAGTTTTCATCCGAGTACAGACTAAGACACTCGAAAAGTTTTTCGAGCTCTGCAATAAAGTTTGCAGGTTGAGGTTCTTCTTGTGCGTACACTGCGATCATATACATTCGCTTCCCATGTTGGAGGGAAATGCATATGATGCAAGCTTTTAACACTCGAATCTTCGCACTTCACTATTATATATGACCTTATGATCAATACCTTTTCGTAAAAAGATAGCGACCCCGCCCCCACGAGTGGAATTAGGCCGGTCCCTTTTTACGATATTGTAATTATTATGAGTCAGTTTGTGTTTCTGGTTTAGCTTGGTTTCGCTAGCCAAAAAGACATCTGGACTGAGATCATGCAATAATTGAAACAATCTTCCTTCTCTCCAACTTGCTGTTGCCCTTGTTGGCCTTTTCGTTACCAAGTTCGGCTGAACCTTTTGTCGTCTTCTTCTCTTGACTGACGTCATTGGGACATCAGCCGATTTTTCTGGCTCATCATCCGATGGCGCCATATTCTTGTTTTGCGGTAATTTGCCGCCTTCTAGACTATTTCTGCTGTCTAACACAGGCCGGAAACGAACCTGGGTTCCTCTGCGCCGCGATCGGCCACTCTACCACCTGAGCTAAACTCGTACTTACTTTTACTTTTAAGAGATTTTTATTTTAACTTTTTCTTATATCTACTTAAATGCTAGACAAAAATCTTAAAACTAGCTAAAAATATCTTCTTAATTAACTTACTGTCCCTATGCGGGCGCTCTAAATTATTCTCTAACTTAATTTTAATTGCCTTTCGGCCTAAAAATAACTTAAATTTATCTTATCTATATCGGGTTTTATTTTTTCCCAGAAAATTAAAAAAACTGGTTTATCTTTATCTACTTAACTTAATCTATCTTAAACTACTTAAAAACGAACTAAAAATAAACTAAAGCTTTTTTTTTTTTTTTTTTTTTTTTTTTTTTTTTTTTTTTTTGGTGCGGCCGCAACTGCCCTACCTAACTTAAAGCTACAATAGATATATGTAGTCGGCCATAGGCGATATTCCGTCTTTGCCGACTGAAAATTATTGGGTTTTTATTTAAGCCACCAAAATTGGTGGACCTGATCTAGGGCTTCCGTATATATTAACAAATGGTTTTTTGGTGTAGATAAAGCTTTGGGCTGCTTGCCCAAAGATCTACAAATGTTGAGCTTTTAAAAAAAGCTTTTTTGTATTGGAAAATTAAATCCAATTTAATGTTTGCTTTATTAAAAGCAAACGGGAAGCGATGCTTTATCGGAGCCAAGGCCGTTGACAATGACGTTGTATATACATTCTATACAGTACTTTCATGGATGTCATTTTGCCTCTGGCCATCTTCACGGCAATTTAAGAGGATGCTTCATGAGAGTATTAAAGAGAATGTACATACAATGGTAATGAATAGGTTTTGATTGATTTTTTTTAGAGTTTCGCAGTTTTCATCCGAATAAAACAGCACAGTTTATATGAAAGTATTTGAAATATTCGGGGTAATCCAAATACTATTGTTTTCAATTTTAAAAGTTCTTATTTTTAGTCTGTGTTTCTTTTCAAACGAGGAACGTCAAAACTCAACTGTAAAAAATCTTAAATTTTTCATTCCACCCACTTTTTTACACCCTTTACCAATTTTGCTAAAAAGAATTAAAAAACAATTGAAAAAGAAATAACGAAGTCAAGGCCTAAAAAAAATTAAATAAATCTTAAAGTTTCCTCCTCAACATCTTCTATTTCGGGAAGTTTAAAAATCCAGAAGTTAATTAACTCTCGAGTTTTGTATTTTTGCTGTTTGTATGTTTTAAACTTATCTCCCTTTCCTTGAGATTGCATAGATCACATAGGATCGGCAGATCGTGTCGATGTGGAATGTAGTTTAAATTTAATAATTCGCCTCTAACTTTAAATATTAAATTTATCATACTTATGGGGCAGCGGTTGAGCAAGTATGTTTGTTCCCGAAGATCCAAATTGAGTTGACTGTATATCATTCTATGTTGAGAAGATTGTGCTTCATGTTTAAAATTTGCATACTCGAAGTGGCTTAATTTTTCTGAAATTGAATTGAATTTCTCTCTCAGGTCTGAAATGCTTATGTCAGGTGGAAACTGTACGCTTTCACCTAAACCCAGAGCTAGCACCTCCCACCTCTCGACTAAGTTACTCCTTGTTGACAACATTTTCTTAAGAACTTGCTTTGGAAGTCTTACTTCATCCATTTCCATCACCTTCATAATGTAATCAAAATGCAGCTTTAGGCTCCTTAAAAATAATGGAGGCTCAGTTGTCTCCAAATGCAACATATAGTTTGGCGTGCAGAGTGGCAGCCGAAAAATGAGTTTTAAAAACTATCGGAGGAACCTTTCTACCTCATCGTATTTGGAAAATCCCCAAACTTGTGCCCATAAAGCATTATAGAGCCTGCAGCCGCGTGAAAAATTTTAAGCTTTGAGCTATGTTCGATGTGTTTGTTGTCAATACAACGTGCCCACACTGAAGAAACAGCTCTTTTCGCTTCCAATAGCTTGGATTCAAAATGTTTTCTCATATTGAGATTTGATGTAACTATTACGCCTAAGTATTTGTACTCTCGAACAATTGCAACATATTCTCCCTTATACATCCACATATCATTGCTGCAGAGTGGCAACCGAAAAATGAGTTTTAAAAAATATCGGAGGAACCTTTCTACCTCATCGTATTTGCAAAATCCCCAAACTTGTTATAGAGCCTGCAGTCGCGTGAAAAATTTTAAGCTTTGAGCTATGTTCGATGTGTTTGTTGTCAATACAACGTGCCCAAACTGAAGAAACAGCTCTTTTCGCTTCCAATAGCTTGGATTCAAAATGTTTTCTCATATTGAGATTTGATGTAACTATTACGCCTAAGTATTTGTACTCTCGAACAATTGCAACATATTCTCCCTTATACATCCACATTTCATTGTTTGCATATCGGCCACCTCCATCTCTAAATATCATGATTTTAGACTTCTGCAGATTAACGGACAGGTTCCAGTTTTCGCAGTAACTCTCCAGTGGGTTCATCATTCGCTGCATTCCTTCTACCGATTCAGATAGAAAAACAATATCATCTGCGAATATAAGGCCAGGTATCCGGTTATTTCCAAAATTCCGTGACTAAAACCATATATTTTGGACCACCCACTCCAAACTACTTTAGGTCAGAGTTGGACCAATTGTCCACATTTTTCAGTTTTGCTCAAATATCGTTGTAAATAAATTTTTATCATACAAGTAGTGCATATAAAAGTTGTAAAATTGAATTCTGCGTCGTTGAAAAAGGAAGCTAGGAATGAGGCGCGTCGTGAGGTACTACTTGATCCATATACCACAATTCTTTTTTAAAAAAATAACTGCGTCCCCAGAATCGGGTTGAAGGCTCGCGTGCCAGAAAATACATTCTTTACTCAAGTATTTTGCGCTTATATCTCGTTATAGGCTGGGTCCTAGGCGAGTCTTGCACTTCCAGATAGGTAGGATAGGTAGGAAGATTTCAGGAAATTGATCGAGGGAGAATTGTTTTGAAGACCAACAGGTGAAGTCTATTAATTTAATTCACTAATCTTGAGTGGTAGAAGACTGAAACAGTTTTTTTTTAGTAAATTATATGAAGTTTAAATTAAAAGATATATAAAATTAGATAAAATAAAAAAAGGGGAATAATAACCCCCATTAAAACGAAGTTTTTTTTTTGATAAAAAAAGTAACTCCATTGAGTGTGTTTTTTTATATATTTTTGGTGGACGTATTTATATAATATAATTAAATATATTTTTTTTAAACATCCTTTTTTTTGTATTGTAACAAATTTTATCTATATCTGTGGATTGAAGGAATTATAAAAAAAATTTACTTGATGGTGGAGCAGCTAAACCCGCCAAAGTAGAATCTTAAAAAAGGATTGTGACGTTAATCATGGGACATACACCGCAATTCTCAATGAAAGAAATAATAGCACACTGCTGATTATGCCCATATGAAATGACCATATTAAAATAAATACATTTTGTTTTTGCTCATTATCTATTGACGTGATTTTTTATTATTAATGATCCAAATTAATGTTCCTTATTTTCGTTCATTAGTGATTATTGTGTTTTTTAGTTTGGTCAGAAGAAAGTATGCCTGATGAATGGAACCTCAGCATCGTTTACCCGATCCACAAGAAAGGTGAACCTCTAAACTGCGCCAACTATAGAGGAATTAGTCTCCTGAATATCACCTACAAGATCCTCTCTGCCGTACTATGTGAACGCCTGAAACCTTTCGTCAGCAACCTGATTGGCCCCTATCAGTGTGGTTTCAGACCAGGAAAGTCCACAATCGATCAAAGGTTCACGCTACGGCAGATCCTGGAAATTACCCAAGAATTTCAAATCGATAGCCACCATTTAAGGCCGCGTACGTTAGCATTTATAGAGACGAGCTATACAGAGCCATGTCAGGTTTTGGCATCCCCACAAAACTGGTCCGACTGTGCATAATGACGATGTAGAACCCTCGCTGCTCCGTTAAGGTTGGTAATGACCTCACAGAAGCTTTTGACGTCAAAAAAGGATTCCGACAAGGTGATGCGCTATCGTGCGATTTCTTCAAGTTAATAATTTTTTTTTTTTTTTTTTTTTTTTATAATTCACGCGCGCAAAAGGGACTATTTGTTTCCCTTATAATGTAACACACTGCGCGGGCATTAGGAAGATAGGGAGGGGAGAGATAGGAGGTGTCGATTAACATTGGTTTTGAATGTTTGCAAATTGAAATGGCAAGGGAAAATCTCGCCGGGTAAACCATTCCAAAGTCGTGTTGTACGGCTAAAAAAAGAATCCCTATATTTCACGGTACGTCCGAAATTGGGCTCAAGGGTGAACTGATGGGCATTCCTAGCAAGACGAGTATTACGGGCGAAACTTTTAAGGGGAGGAATGCAGCTGGCTACCTCGAGTGAACATTTTTTATAAAAGAAACGATAAAATAAGGAAAGACATGAAACATTGCGTCGGTGTTCGAGTGGGGCAATTGTTTCAGCGGCAGTTCTATTACCTATCAATCTTAACGCTCGATTTTGTATTCTATCAAGCAGGTGAAGCGATGTTTGCGAAGCACCTGCCCAGAGGTGGGAGTTATACTCGAGTTTAGGGCGTATAAACGCTTTATAAATTGTAGCCAGATCAGATGGGGAAAAATACTTCTTACACCGATACAGAAAACCTAAGCACTTAGCAGCATTCTTAGCGATTTCAAATATATGGTCGTTCCAACGGAGGTCGTCGTTGACACACATACCGAGTACTGAGAGCTTTTCGGTTTCTTCGATGTAAGTGCCATTCATGGACAATGGCGTTAGGGGTATGTTAAGCTTTAACGACAGAAGACAGCATTGAGTTTTCGAAGCATTAAACTCCACACGATTTCTATTACCCCATTTGACAATGCTGTATAAATCGGAGTTTAATGAGCTTGACATACGGCACCGTTGCAATTGTACGTCCGAAGGCGAAGGACGTGAATTATCGAACGAATATGAAAAGCTGAGGGTAGAGTCGTCAGCAAAACAGTTAAGTGGATTAGAAGTAACAGACAGAAGATCATTTATAAAAATGAGGAAAAGAGTCGGAGATAGAACAGAGCCCTGGGGCACACCAGCATTTATTTTATGGGAATCAGACTTGAATCCGTCCAATACAACTTGTATTGAACGGTCCAGAAGATAGCTTCTAATCCAACGAACAAGAGTATTATCGATCCCAAAAGCACGCATTTTCGATAAGAGAGCTTCATGCCAAACTCTATCAAATGCCTTGGAGATATCAAGAGCAATAATCTTACTTTCACCAAAGCGATGTAAAGATTTGTTCCACTGTTCGGTGAGATATGCCATCAGATCACCAGTGGAACGGTTGCTGCGGAAGCCATATTGACGGTCATGGAGAAGCTTACGATCTTCGAGATATTCCTTAAGCTGACGGTTAATCAGTGTTTCCATGACCTTAGAAAGAAGGGACGTCAGTGCTATGGGTCGGTAGGAGGAGGGGGAGGATGGGTCACCTTTCTTAGGGACAGGCTGGACAAATGCTGTTTTCCATCTTCTAGGAAAGATTCCAGAAGAGTAGGAGCGATGGAAAAGCTTACGCAGTGGCTTTGCCAGTGTGGAAGAACACCTCTTCAGAAGAATCGGGGGTATACCATCCGGGCCAGCGGATTTGTGTATATCGAGATCTTTGAGAACTCTTGCTACTGTACGAGTGCGGAAAAAAATCTGTCCCATGGAAAAATTTACATTCTCAAGTACAGGAGGGGCAACGTTGCTATGCGGCAGCGTGGAGCTGGCAGCGAAATGGGCGGCGAGCAAGTTTGCCTTCTCTGAAGAGTAAACAATTGGTTTGTTATTGTCGATGAGCGTTGGAACCGAAGATGTTGAGGAGTTTTTAATATTTTTTACAAATGACCAAAAATTTTTACTGCCTTTGGGACACTGCAGAATTTTTTTCCGTAATTTTTGGTCATGCAAAAATTTGGTTCTTTCAATAACGGAGTTGCATGAGTTTCTTGCTTGTTTGTGTTTTTTCCGATTTTCCTCTGAAGGGTTGGCTTTGTAAGAACGGAAACTTACTTCTTTGAGCCTGATAGCTTCTTTACACTCAGAATTAAACCAAGACTTTTCTTTAGGTTTGATGCTTTTTACTCTGTTAGGAATAAAAGCACGCATCCCTAGAAGAATCACATTTGTGATCATTTCAGCACTGGCATCAATGTCACTATCGAGGAAGCATAGTGACCAGTTAAAGTTTCGGAAAAAAATATTCAGGCCGTCCCAGTTGGCTTTCTCGTATTGCCAAACGGTCCTGGTGGGAAGTTTTTCTTTAACTGGATGGGTGGAGGATGAGAAATTAGCTGAAATGACACAATGGTCTGAAGTGCCAAATGGAGAAGTTACACTAATGGTATATTTATCAGGGTGAGAAGTAAGAAACAAGTCAAGAGTATGGGCGGCTTGCCCAGCAACATCCGGTATACGCGTTGGCACATCGATCAGTTGGGTAAGGTGATGTAACCCGGCAAAGAGCTCGACATACCTTCCTTCGGGTGTTGTCTGACCAGAATAGCGGAGCCAATTGGAATTGTGTACATTGAAATCGCCCGTAATAAGACAGCGCATCAAACTCGTTACAAGTGGAATTGCTGTCGAGATTTGGACTCCTGTAAATAAAACAATAATGAATGACATGCTTGCGGACAGTGAATTTGAGCCACAAGAAGTTAAAGTCCGTGTTGGAACATTGCCCATATTGGGGAAGGCTCTGGCAAGCAATATCATTCCTAACATAGACCACGAGACCATGATGGGAAAAGAGTAATGGCACCAAGCTATACCCATGTAGAGCAAACTCTGATAAATCAGTATTTACTCCAACCTGAGTTTCACTTAATGCCAAAACAGCTGGCCTGTATTGAACAGTGTAGACGTACAGGTGAAAGAAATTCTTTCTTATACCACGAACATTGGAATACACGACACAAAAATCACTTACCATTTCAAAATACTTACACACAAAACACAATTCTGACTAAGTCGAACCATGCAGTGAAAATCCAAATTAATCTCTGTAATAAACAAACTGTCTTAGGTGTTATGCCCATAAGACAGCTTGCATACAAAAAATCAATTTAAATATTCAGCACAATAAGACAAACTCAGATGCCCTTATCCATTTACCGCAAGCATACGATGCCTACAGTAGATAAGAAAGAGGCAGTTAAGCTAAGCACAAAGGGTTGGGACAGATAAGAGGATAATTAGACTTGTTATGCAAGTGTGTATTTTTTTTTTTTTTTCTTCCACAGCGCGAATGGGCATCTTATCGTCTTCCAACGACGCGAGTGGATATTGTTATTTTCTTTACAGCACACGCGAGGGGTTTTTGACAATTTCTCAAACGAGTGTGTAATATTATTTTTTTATCACTCGCGATAACAACACGCAATAATTTTTTTTTTTTTTGACTTTTGTGAAATTAATTATGCGCGCACCTCGACCTGACGTCCGGCCTCTATGAGCTTAAGATCGACACAATTTTTGAAAAAATTATAAGAAACTTGCAAGTCAATTGTAGTGGGACAATTTTTTTTACAAGTCTGTGCAACTGCTAGCGTATACGACATAGACATCATTGGCAGAACTCGGCGAGCTGTCACTGGAGCGTTTCTAGCTGAAGCGGCTAAGATGGGACTAGCAGTCAATGAGGCCAAAACGAAGTACCTGGTGTCCACAAAAAGGGTTACACAACACCGGCGGATTGGACAAAACAACACAATAGACAGGTACAACTTTGAGGTAGTTAGGGACTTTGTGTACCTCGGATCCGCTATAACATCTGACAACAACATATCGTCAGAAATAAAGCAAAGAATTACTCTTGCCAATCGCTGTTTCTATGGGCTAGGAAGACAATTGAGTAGCAAAGCCCTCTCTCGAAAAATAAAGGAGACTCTGTCTAAGACCCTAATCATCCCAGTCCTGCTCTATGGCGCCGAGGCATGGACTCTATCTAAAGCGGATGAAGATTGTTGACCCTATCTGCGTTAACGGGCTTTACGAGCTGTACAGACCTCGCCTTAGGTGGCGCGCTCAAGTGGAGGACGACCTCAACCAACTTGGAGCGCAAAACTGGAGCCAAAGACCGAACTGGCTGGAGAGGCATGTTGGTTGAGGCCCAGGTTCATCCCGAACTGTAGCGCCCCCTAAGTAAGTAAGTATAACGAGCTACAGCCTAAACGGCTTAAGCGATTATCTTCAAACTTGGTGAGTGTGATTATTTTGGTATTCCCCAGAGGGGACATTGAAATTTTGTTTTTAGGCCGAAAAATAACGGTACCTGCAATATGACCGTTTAGGAATATCTTATTTTTCTCGAAAACGGCTCCTACGATTTCGTTGAAAATTTTTGAGAATTTTTTGGTTTGTATTGGCTATCATTTGTATAGAACCAAATTTACGGGAATAGTCTATTAACAGTACCTTTGATATAACGTTTTTTTTTAATTTTTGGGCTTTCTCGGTAACGGCTCTTTGGGTTTTTGTCAAATTTTATATTTGAGAAGACCTAGGTTGTTTAATTTATTCTGCATATCAAAATTTTGAAAAACTTTTTTTTTCTAATTAAAATAAATTTTTGAAATTTTTTTTTTCAAAAATCAATATTTTGAAAACTAATAAAAAAAATTATTTAAAATTTTATAATCACATGTATTTTAACAAATTCTAAAAAAGTGCATACCAAAATTTAAAAAATTATTTTTTTTCAAAAAACTAAAAACAAAAAACAGGATTTTATCAAAACCGGTCCTACAATTTTCGAAAAAAAAATTTCATAAATTCTTTGTTATTTAAGACGTGCATGGCGCCAATGCTAGAAGAAAGATAAATTCCTTTTATTTGACAGGCGAGGATATGCTCGCATAAAAGTTCCTTTTTTAGGGGATGTAGAAGGAAACCATAGGTAGAGAGGGAATGAGGCCACGCTGAAAACACCTGCAGCGCCCTTAAATAAGTAACTGTCCGTCCGTTTTCCTATGGTTAGAAAAATTTCTTCCTAGTTTTTTTTCTCGAAGAATTTGTTTCTTCAAGGCTTGTTATATGTTTTTTCTTGCTGGTAAGGTCTAGCTTCGGAGACAAGATCCCCTCCCCATCCGACGAGTTGAGCTGAGCACAGCAAGCAGGCCGCGTTCGCCGAATTAGACACTCCTCTCCTTATCGATCCCGTTCCAATCCTAAATCCTACCTCATCCTTCTTTCCAGCCACGACTCTACTAATGTTCACCCTCCAAAACCTCTTGCCACGCCACAAATCAATCCAGCTACCCGTAAACTAGCTATGTATACACCAGAAATAAGGTGAGAAAAAAATAATTATTGCACGTCGAGTGAAATGAAACGACACGCAGAACTCAATTCTACAGCTTTTATATATATAGTTGTAGAATTGAATTCTATATATTATTATTATTCTATACATTCTGAATATTATGCACTACTTTTATGATAAGGAGTTTATTTACAAAGATATTTGAGAAAAACTGAAAAATGTGCAAAGTTGGTTCAACTTTGACCTAATGTAGTTTGGTATTGGGTGGTTCAAAATATATTGTTTTTGTCTCATTTGACGCGGAATAAAGTGCTCTTTTTTATACAGACCATTTTATATACATATTGCTAAGTTAAGAACATACAAAAAATAATCATTAAGCAAAACGCAATAACAAACAAATCAAATTAAATCCTAAATAAATTGTTAAGAATCTTTAAATTGTACGTCCTTTTACTTGCGATTATAGGGACTATAAGGCAAGTTATGCATTCGTAAAAAAAAAAAAAAAATTCTAACAATCAAACATGATATTACGATGATAGAGAAGTCAAAAAAAGTGGGTCCGGAAATTCCGTCCGTCTGTCTGTCTGTCTGTCTGTCTGTCTGTCTGTCTGTCTGTCCGTATCGATATCTACAGCCTAAACGGTTCGGCCGATTTGATTCAAACTTGGTATATAGTATTTTTAGAGTGCTCTACCCGACAGTTTTTGGAATTGGCATTCTAGCTCCAAAACTAACGGTACCTGCCATATAACTTTTATTAAAAAACTTATTTTTCTCGAAAACGGCTCCTACGATTTTGATTAAACTTTCAGAATGATGTTTTCTGTGCAAAATCTATCTTTTAATTTTAATGGATTTTTCAGAAAAAGTTTTATAACGGTACCTCCCATATGACCGGTTTTTTAAAATCAGACTTTCTCGTTAACTAATTGACGGATTTTGATGAAATTTTCAAAATATGTAGTGTTTTATGATTTAAATAATATTGCTTATCAAAATTTTCAAAAACATTTTTTTTTAAATTTTAATATTTTTTTTTAAAAAATATTTTGTTTTTTGAATATTTTGAAAACGGATCTATAGATTTTTTTTTAAATTTTTCTCCTAGTATAAACTATAGTTTTCTTAAAATTGACATACTAAAAAAAATTTTAAAATATGTTTTCGAAAAGTTTTTCAAAAAAAACATTTTTTTGAAAAAACTGGTCGAACGATTTTGAAATGAAAAATTCATAAAATAGAAAACAGCAAAAGAAATAAGATGGCTTACAACATTTTTTCCAAAAAACGTTATGAGTAGTGTTTTTTTGAATTCATAAATTTTTTTCCCCAACATTTTATTTCATATTGCTCGGCTAAGCCCTAGCCAAGCCATTAGTCAAATAAAAGAAAGTGACAACCTACATTACATACATACTTACGTATTTTAAAGTATTTTTCATCATCATAAAAGCACAGAATAAATAAGGAAGCCTTTGATAAACACACAAAAACAACTAACAAATAAAAAAAACTATTCGATTACTACTGAATGCAAAAATTTCAATCGAGAAAACAAAAGTTTACACCGTCCTATAAATAAACAAAACCACTGTGTTAACTTTTAATATTGTCTCTATACCTACTGGCTTAACAGTAGTTGGAACACGTATCTTAATTTTAGTACCTACCTTCCTTCCAACCTTATTATAGGTACCTAAATCCTTTATAAATTCCATTGGTCCCATATTGGGACGTATAAAGGTCCCTTTGCCTAGCATTATTGCCATACTGCTGATTCCGACGAATCTTTATGCCAGTTGTTCAAATTTTTCCATACCAAAATGAAAATTTTACTGAAAAAAGTCCTTTGTATCTTTCTATTAGCAAATTATATTATAAACAGTAAGCAGCAAGTGGAAAGATAATACTACACTAAAAAACTGCAAAAGCTAATAATCCTATATATTTATGTGTTTATCCCTTTGTCGTGACGCATGTTCGTTCGAGCTTCACCCCAAAACGATTCTAAGGAAGTTGCACGTCATACAAAAAATATTAAAAATAAAATCTTTGTCAAAAAGACGCCTGCACTTAAAAAGGATTAGCACATAAGAGCAAGTACGTGCGACCCAGTCGTGCCTTTTATTTTACTTGCGATTATAGGGACTATAAGGCAAGTTATGCGTTCGTAAAAAAAAAAAAAAATTCTAACAATCAAACATGATATTACGATGATAGAGAAGTCAAAAAAAGTGGGTCCGGAAATTCCGTCCGTCTGTCTGTCTGTCTGTCTGTCTGTCTGTCTGTCTGTCCGTATCGATATCTACAGCCTAAACGGTTGGGCCGATTTGATTCAAACTTGGTATATAGTATTTTTAGAGTGCTCTACCCGACAGTTTTTGGAATTGGCATTCTAGCTCTAAAACTAACGGTACCTGCCATATAACTTTTATTAAAAAACTTATTTTTCTCGAAAACGGCTCCTACGATTTTGATTAAACTTTCAGAATGATGTTTTCTGTGCAAAATCTATCTTTCAATTTTAATGGATTTTTCAGAAAAAGTTTTATAACGGTACCTCCCATATGACCGGTTTTTTAAAATCAGACTTTCTCGTTAACTAATTGACGGATTTTGATGAAATTTTCAAAATATGTAGTGTTTTATGATTTAAATAATATTGTTTATCAAAATTTTCAAAAACATTTTTTTTTAATTTTAATAATTTTTTTAAAAAAATATTTTGTTTTTTGAATATTTTGAAAACGGATTTATAGATTTTTTTTTTAATTTTTCTCCTAGTATAAACTATAGATTTCTTAAAATTGACATACTAAAAAAAAATTTAAAATATGTTTTCGAAAAGTTTTTCAAAAAAAACATTTTTTTGAAAAAACTGGTCGAACGATTTTGAAATGAAAAATTCATAAAATAGAAAACAGCAAAAGAAATAAGATGGCTTACAACATTTTTTCCAAAAAACGTTATGAGAAGTGTTTTTTTGAATTCATAAATTTTTTTCCCCAACATTTTATTTCATATTGCTCGGCTAAGCCCTAGCCAAGCCATTAGTCAAATAAAAGAAAGTGACAACCTACATTACATACATACTTACGTATTTTAAAGTATTTTTCATCATCATAAAAGCACAGAATAAATAAGGAAGCCTTTGATAAACACACAAAAACAACTAACAAATAAAAAAAACTATTCGATTACTACTGAATGCAAAAATTTCAATTGAGAAAACAAAAGTGTACACCTTCCTATAAATAAACAAAACCACTGTGTTAAGTTTTAATATTGTCTCTATACCTACTGGCTTAACAGTAGTTGGAACACGTATCTTAATTTTAGTACCTACCTTCCTTCCAACCTTATTATAGGTACCTTAATCCTTTATAAATTCCATTGGTCCCATATTGGGACGTATAAAGGTCCCTTTACCTAGCATTATTGCCATACTGCTGATTCCGACGAATCCGTATGCCAGTTGTTCAAATTTTTCCATACCAAAATGAAAATTTAACTGAAAAAAGTCCTTTGTATCTTTCTATTAACAAATTATATTATAAACAGTAAGCAGCAAGTGGAAAGATAATACTCACTAAAAAACTGCAAAAGCTAACAATCCTATATATTTATGTGTTTATCCCTTTGTCGTGACGCATGTTCGTTCGAGCTTCACCCCAAAACGATTCTAAGGAAGTTGCACGTCATACAAAAAATATTAAAATAAAATCTTTGTCAAAAAGACGCCTGCACTTAAAAAGGATTAGCACATAAGAGCAAGTACGTGCGACCCAGTCGTGCCTTTTATTTATTACCATCTAAAAAAGAGATGAAACGTATTAGCATCAATTTGAGTCAGAGGAATTGAACTTAGTATGTCAAGTGTCAACTGAAGCATACTCTTTTATATGTACACGTGCACATAATGTGCACATTTGTGTCGTGTCTATTAAAAAACCCAAAAGAATTGAATGTACCTACTAAGGTTATGACGAAATGGAATGTTTGTCTGAAACTACATTAATACTCCGAGGTCGGCAATCAGCTTTTTAGATTTGGCGGGATAGATTTTTTTTCTATTCAGATTTATGCTGAAAGTTATCCAAATTCTTCAAAGAACAACATTACTTGGGTAACGGCCTTGTTTACTAATAAGTATTTTAAGAACTAGGATATAATTTCCTAATGCACATATTTATATGACCTACACACTTCAACCTATCCATTCTGACGTCCTCTCCTACATTTGTTTTCGAAGGAAAATTGAAGGTTGTATTCAATGACTAACATATATATGTATATATAAGTTCTATTTTCTTATTTAAACATTTATACGCGCAATTAAAATACTGAAAAAATCAATGAACATGATCAAGGAGTTAACGTCTGCCAAATAGCATTGAACTTTTAAGTTCAGTAATTTTTTATTGGCAGAGATTTAGCGTATCTACAAGGCGAAGATAAGTTTTAATTACTTCAATGTGTTTCTAATTCATTATATTTCATTAAAAGCATGTGGAGGAAATTTGGAATTTCAATTGAATTAGACATTTTATACATATATGTGTGCCTTACCTACATACATAATTTTTTTATAAAAAATAAATCTAAAAAGCGCATGAAATGTTACACCTCTACGAAGATCGATGTCCAACCATACCATACCCATTGCGCATTAATTATTTAAAGAACGGGAACGAGGCTAGGATTTTTAACCAATAATTAATAATCTATTCAACAAAATCTTCTATGTACCTATTCTTTTTGTTAGTGAAAAGTGACAACATAAATATGGTCAACGTATATTGTTAACCAATCTTCATTTAATTCGGACTTGTATTTACACTTCTTATACAGGGTGATTCGAAATTCGATACATTTTATTCAGTATTTGTTTTTTGGCATTTCTTTTCTGCAAACATCTTCTTTAATGGGTCAAATTTCAAACTACCCGTTTTTAATTCCATTGCCATTAAAAATGCTACATTATAAGTATGTTTTTCAGTTCACTGAGACTGAATTTTCTATCAACTGATGCGTTTGCAAAAGGCAATACATGTAAAAGCAGATGACACTTTTTAAATTTAGAAACTGTCCAGATCCCGCATTGTTTTTAAGTCTAAACACCTTACCCCAGTAGTTTGCAGCACTATCATTTTCATAAAGTCCATGTCGAACAAAATAAAAAAGCGTGAGATCGCGACTCATCATCCAGTTTTTGAAGTGTCGCAAACTTTTCAAGCATTGGTAATTGCTTCAGCAAAGTCATCATTGAGTTTTTATTGAACATACGAACTATGACTAGTGAGATCAGATTCTCATTGTTTCCATTTTGATGTGCTTTTTAAAAAAAAATATCGATTTCGTTCAATGTAATCGATTTTTGCATTAAAATTATCAAACTGTTAATATTCCGTCCATAGATGAAGTACTAAATGCTAAAATGTTAAAATCCCCACATTATCCCCACATAGTGAGTTGTGGTTCCCCGCAATTTGCGGGATTCCTCACAAATTGGCAAACTTGCTTATAGTAAGGCTGAACAAATACTAGAGCTGCGAGGATAACAGTGACCATGACCATTGAGGCTAGAGTCGAGGATAGCGGCGAAAACAAAGACATATACATACTTTCTTATTAGAAATCGCATGTCGAGGCGCTTACTGGCGAGGTAACAGCGTATAAACGAGGTTCAAACAGATTTGTTTTCTCCGCTCTTATTGAGGTAACTTTTTTAGAAGAAATTGGATTTAGAAAATTGTATAAGTTGTATTTCTGTAAAAATAATAATAGTGGGGTCAAACAGATCCTCAATATCAAAATCAATTTATGTTATATCAAAATAAAACCAACAAGTAAGTAAATTCATTTTGATATTTCTTAATTCAAATGGTTTATTGTATTCGATAAAATATGGCAAGGACACTGCAGTCTCTAGTTTCCAAATGCAATTATAGGTATACTAAATAAAAATCAAGTTAAGGATTCGTGAATATAAAAAAAATGAGATGATAGTCAAACATGTCATTACGATCATAGAGGAGCCTTAAACTGTTAATGAAAAAAAAATATTATTTATCTATCAGCCTGTCTGTCCTACTATTTGTATAACGAACTGCAACCAAAACAGATTAAGCCATTACCTTCACATTTGGTATATAACGGTTCCAAAGATTTTAATGAAAATTTGTGAGAGTATTTTTGTAGGTATTGTTATTTTGCAATAATTTGTCATTTCATCAAAACCAAATTTACTGGAAAAGTCTATTAACGGTTCCTTTCATGTAACGTTTTTTTTTATGTTCGACTTTCTCGGTAATGACATTACGATGATAGAGAAGTCAAAATGTGGGTCCGATGATTCTGTGTGTCTGTTTGTCTGTATCGGAACCCAGAGCCTAAACATCGATTTGCTACAAAGTTGGTACACAGTAGTAAAGGGTTTTTCAATTAGAGCGCTACAAAGTAAAGTACGTGAAAGTACGTTCGATGCCATTATGTATGGAACTCGATTTCTTTTGCATGGCCACCAAGGGCACGCTTGCAGAAGTCCAGACGCTGAACCCAATTTTCGACGGTTTTCAAGCATAAATCGGCCGATACTGCTGCAATTTCACGTTCGATATTCGTACGAAGTTCATCAATCGTCGCTGGCTTGTTGGCATTGACCATAGACTTGACGTAGCCCCACAGGAAATAGTATAGTCTAACGGCGTCAAATCGCACGACCGAGGCGGCCAAGCGACTGGACCATTTCGTGAGATAACACATTCTCCAAACTTGGTTTCCAATAAATTGATTGTGACATTCGCTGTGTGGCTTGTGGCACCGTCCTGTTGGAACCACATGTCCTCCAAGTCCATATCATCCAATTGGGGCCAAAAATATTCGGTTATCATTGAACGGTAGCGATCCCCATTCACAGTAACGTGCCGGTCTTGATCATCACGGAAGAAGTACGGCCCAATGACGCCGCCGGCCCATAAACCACACCAAACCGTAATTTTTTCGGGGATTTCTGCCTGACCAATACCGCATATTTTGTTTATTGACGAAGCCATTCAGCCAGAAATGAGCCTCATCGCTGAAGATGATTTTTCGACGAAAATCCGAATCATTTTCAAGTTGTTGCTCAGCCCAATTCACGAACATACGACGCTTCTGGTGGTCAAGCGGCTTTAGTTCTTGCGTCAATTTAATCTTGTAAGGATGTAGACCAAGGTCTTTTCGCAAAATTCGCAAATATTATGACGTCCTAGAGAGGGATTTTGGGAATTAGCATTCTAGCTCGAAAACTAACCGTACCTGCAATATGATTTTTAACGAAAAACTTGTTTTTCTCAAAAAAGGCTACTACGATTTTTATAAAACTTTCTGAACTGTGTTTTGTACGCAAAATCTATGTTTTGGTTGAAATGGATTTTTCAGGAAAAGTCTTATAACGGTACCTCCCATGTGACCGGATTTTTAAATCAGACATTCTCCGTAACTGTTTGAAGGATTGTGATGAAATTTTCAAAATAGGTAGTGTTTTATAATTCAAATAATATTTTTTAATTTTTTTTCTTAGTATAAACTGGATTTTTTCAAATTGACATACTCAAATAAATTTTAAAATATGTTTTCGAAAATTTTTTTTTCAAAAAAAAAATTTTAAAAAGCATTTTTTTCAAGAAATATTTAAAAAAAACTGGTATTTTTGAAATGAAAAATTCATGAAATAGAAAATAGCAAAAGAAATCAAATGGCTTACAAACTTTTTCCAAAGAAAATTGTGAATAGTGTTTTTCTGATTTCATATAAATATCTTTGTTTAATATTTTCCTCCAAATTTAGTTTTATATTGCTCGGTTGAGCCCTGGCCACTAGTCAAATAAGAGCAAGCTTCATTGTGCACCTAATAGGGATGTACCTACATACCTACGTATTTTAAAGCATTTCAAGATTATAACAGCACACAGAATAATTAATAAGGACGCCTATGACAAACACATAAAAACGAAAAAACCACTTACATACATATACAAAATTATTCGATTACTTAATGCAAAAATTTCAATCAAGAAAACAAAAGCTTACACCTGCCTATAAACAACCACAGTGTGGAGTTTTAATATTGTCTATACTCTAAACCCAGTATACCCATCCGCTTCACAGTGGTTGGTATCTTAATTTTTTTTACCTACCTTCCTTCCAACCTTATTATAAGTACATAATATTTTAAGTAAATTCCATGAACACCTACCCAAACATTTGATTTCAAAAAGTAAATTATTGTCAAATGTACATACCCTTGTTTCCCTACTGCTTAAATTTGTCCATACCAAAATGAAAACCAAACTGAAAAAAGTCCTTTATATCTTTCCATTAGTATAAATATTATAATATAAACAGTAAACAACAAGTGTAAAGATAATACACTAAAAAAACGCAGAAGCTAACAATCCTATATATTTATGTATTTGTCTCTTTGTCGTGACGCATTTTCGTTTCATCGAGCTTCAAATCATGATTCTAAAGAATTTGCACGTCAGAAAAACATAAAAATTAAATCTTTTTCAAAGACGCCTGTACTTAAAAAGGATTAGCACATAGGAGCAAGTACGTGCGACCCAGTCGTGCCTTTTATTTTAATTATAATTAATTTTTATTTTATTTTTTTCTAATTTTCAATATTTTTAAAAGTAATCAATACGTTTTTTTAAATTAAATCAGATATTTATTAATAAACTCAAAACTCAAAAAGAATTTTTTTTTTTCAAAAAACTAAAAATAAAGAACAGAATTTTATCAAAATCCGTTTAATAAGTTTCGAAATACTTTTTTCATAAATTTGATATTATACAAGACGTATGATGGTGTTCTACATTTTTACTAAGAACCGTTAAGTGTTGTGGTTTTGACACTTTTTATAAGTTCAGAACGTGTAATTTTTCTACGTAAATGTAAATGTCATAAGGTCTATAAGAGCAGGTCGTGCCAATTTGTCTTAAAAATACCACATTTTTACTTGCGATTATAGGGACTATAAGGCAAGTTCAAACATGACATTACGATCATTGAGTAGACTAAAAAAATTAGTGACAAAAAATGTCTGTCGATCTGTCTGTCTGTCCGTTTGTATGTATAACGAGCTGCAGCCTAAACGGCTTATGCGATTACCTTCAAGTTTGGTATGTGTGTATCTTTTGGCATTCCTCAGTGGGGTTTTTGAAATTTTATTTTTTAGGGCAAAAAATAACGGTACCTGCCATATAACCTTCAAGGAAAATCTTATTTTCTTGAAAACGACTCCAACGATTTTGATGAAAATTTTTAAGAATTTTTTTTTAGTCAAAACCAATTTCCAGGAAAAGCCTATTAACAGTACCTTTCATTAAAACGGTTTTAATTTTCGACTTTCTCGGTAACAGCTTATTGGATTTCTCTCAAATTTAATGTTTGAAAAGATCTAAGTAGTCAAATTATTTCTGCATACCAACATTATGAATATTTATTTTTTTGTATTTAAAATTAATTTTTTAAACTTTTTTTTTTTAATTCAATATTTTAAAAACTAATCTAATTAAATTAATTTTTTTAATTTTATGTTTAGCTGTCTAGATAAACTTTAAGAAACTGCATACAAAAATCTTAAAAATAGGAAATTAAAAAAAAAACTAAAAATAAAAAACTACATTTTATCAAAATCCTTCCTACAATTTTCGAATACTTTTTTTCATAAATTCTTTGTTATTTAAGAAGTGTGACGGCGTAATTCATTTTAACTAAAAACCGTTTATTCTGGTTTTGACACTTTTTTATAGACTGAGAACGTGTGATTTTTGTACGTTAATGTTACTCTTTTCTATAAAAGATCTTGCCTTCCAAAGTGATTAGGCACATAAGAGCAAGTACGTGCAACCCAGTAGTGCCCATTTTGTTTCTATGACCTTGTTTACATGATTCCTTTTTTCGGTTGTTTCTTTATTCTCTCTTTTTGGCAAAATGGTAAGAGGTATAGAAAAGTAGGGGGAATGAAGTAACGAATGGAATAATGAAAATTTTAAGATTTGAAATCGTTTGAGAAAGAAAAGGCTATACACGGACTAAAAATAACAACTTTTAATCAATCATGTTTCTAGTGGTAATGGATATAGTTTTTTAATTGATTTGTTTTTAAAATTTAGCAAATTTCATTTGAACAAAATAGCACAGTTTATATGAAAGTATTGGAAATATGCGTGCTAATCCAAAAGTAAACACCAACGTACGTGTCTGTATAAAAGAAGAATGAAGAAACAACCGACAAGAAGAATCATGTAAACAAGGTCTATGTCATTTTATGTGTCAATGCCTTTTTTTGGTACCAAGAAAAAATGTGATTTTTCATTAAAAATTTCCATCTGAAAATGAGGGAGATGACTTACTTGTCTTTCATAGCCATTCCTTTTTTTCTTTCTAAAAATCATCCACTCTCTTTCGTAAATTAACTTTTTTTCTACCCATGTATCCAAGGTACTATGAAAATAAAAAACAAACAAACAAAACTAATTAATTTGGAAGGGAAAAGTAAGGGATTTTTCTATTATATCGTGGATATTTTTGTTTACTTGAATATGCTATCACAGCTCAGAACTCATAAGGATTTCGGAATTTTATTTCAAATTCGAAGTTGAATCTTGTTCGGGCGAAACTCCCGATAACTTTTAAAATTCCGGGGAACGAACATTTTTCGGGTGGAAGTTTTCCGGGCGAAATTCATGATAAGGCTGATTATGATTATATAGTTGGTCAATACAAATATTTAAAATATATATAAATGAGACGAAAGCAAAAGAAAAAAAAAAGATTAAATTATAGGTGAACAAAATTCACTACAAAATACCAGGTAATCGTGCCGCTGAAAAATATATATTGAACAAATCCCACAGGAGCTAACTGACCAGTCGACTGATAACTGATATGAAAATACCCACATAAGAGCAAGTACGTGCGAGCCAGTCGTGCACATTTTTACGTATACAAATTTACCAACCCGTGCCATCTCTAAACAAAAATTTAAATAAATTTGAGCTTTACATAATTTTACTGATGAAACAACAGTTTTTTTTTTGTTGTCAAAGTTTTAAACAACGTAAATTATATATAAGACTTAAATAAACACATTTTAAAATATTATCCCAGTCTCTTTTCCAAGGCGATCTGAGTTAATATTCTTCCTTGTGGCTTAATGTCTTTCTGAGTTCCATCACAAAAAATATTTTCTCTGCGTGTCTATCACAGACAGTTAGCTTTATTATTTATGATTTTATTTTGTAAAACCATAATAATGGGCACCTACAAATTACCTCCGAATTAAAACGACGAACGTTTAAAAGCAATTTTTAAGCCAAAATATACCTACTCCTGGAGGATTTATATTATATTCCTGATATTGTATATACTCTCATGCAGGCTTGTCAGATGAGGCGAATTATCGCCAAACGGCAAACGGGCTATTTGAAATTTATTTTGGCGACACGAAAATCGGTTTGCCGAGGTACCCTAAAAAAGGCGATGTTTGTAGATTTTGGCGATTCAAATTTTTTCGATCGAAATCCTCATACTTTTTTTCATTTTTCTAGTTTTTACTTCTAATTTTGAGCGTGCAGCAATGATAAAGATAAAGATAATTGCTGCATTGAGAATGAGACATCGAAATAGTGATTCTGAACGCAGACACTATAAATCGATCCTGGCGAACGCGTCTCTGATTGGTAAATTGGCTTTAAAAGTTAGTTGACATTAAGTAAAAAAGATTTTTTGACTAACTTTCAGCTGACCATTTATCCTTTACAATGTTTTGGTGTCAGTTTGTCGTTCTATGGATTCACTTTGACTAAAAATTAGTTGACCAAAAGTCAGTGTACGTATTGAACGTGCCCGATTTCTTTCTCCTCCCTAAAATAAAAGACATACGTCAAGCCAAAACAATGAAATAATTAGTTTTCTTTGATGTATACCTGCTAGGCTTTTGTTTTGCATGTAACACCTCTAATTTTGTTGACTTTTCTTTCATATGGATTTATTTTTTTTTAAAGTAACATTTCGTATATAAACACATACATAAATAACTTAACAATTAAAAAATATTCTGTGAAATATTTTATAGTTCCTAATAATAATAAATATCATCCTTCTCTGAGTAGTGCCCCGTGGCTTAGTGGTTAGTGTGTCGGACTGCTAAGCGAAAGAACCTGGGTTCATAGCCACCTTTTTTTCTGGGGTACTGCCTCTTGCGAGGAACTGACAAAACCTCCAAGAGTAAAATTTGTCTCGAAAAAGTGCATCTCATGTAGCCGTTCGGACTCGGCGGTAAACTGTAGGTCCCTTCCATTCTTGCAGAGTAACAACACACACACAGGAATGGTTGAGAGTATAAGTCACTAGGCCTTGGCTCCTTAAGGAGCTGTCGCGCCAATAAATTTAATTTATTTATTTACATCCTTCTCTGAAATTGAGCTTCTGCTACCAGCTGATTTGAGTTTTGAAAGCTCTGATTTCTTACCCCAAGGAAAAACCTGGGGCGAATGAGAGAGCACCCAGTGCGCGCCCGGGGTTTACATCGAACTCAGTGCGAAATCACCTATTTTAAAATTTGGCGATTCTGCTTTTTAAACCTGACAACCATGCTCTCATGGTGTCATTTTTCCTCTGGCCATCTTCCTGATCCTGGTTGTTCCGTAACTAACTTTAAATAGTAGAGACGAGAACATTTACCGATATTTTACCAGTATTTAATACACTTTTGTTGTTTGTTCTTATTCTATACCCACATCAATTGGCGATTTCAGCGCCAATCATTGCGACTTGATTCGTAAATAAAAGAATGATGCTTCATGATGGTACTATATGCAGTGTATATACCATACTATAGCTTTGTATGTATGTATGTTGGTATCTATATAAAGCTTAACACGCAACCACAAGTCAATCAGCCATGGATGCCAAAAATAATCTTGTTTTTTGGATGAATAGGAGATCATTAATCAGTAGTAAATGTATATTAAAAAAAAAAAAAAAAAAATGTTACTCGACTTATGTTAATATTTATGATTTCATTTTGTGTTTTTATGTTGATATATGAGCTCATAATACTATTTTATATACTTACCGTTTACTTATATGTCTTTGTTAAAATCACATAAAGGAAATGCCTTTGACATTATTATTGTCTTTGCCCCGCTGTTCAGTGTTCACCAGCAAACAAAATAAATTGTTTTTCTTCGTTTAGCTTTAATTTCAGGGCCAATAACAAAAACAAAATTCCGATTAACTGAAAATAATTTTGAATGCTTCGAATATTTCCAAAATTATTTTTAGATTCATCACACGATCACAATAAAGGCTATGGCTTGTAGTAACATTTATAATTAGTCTAGCATCTCGCTGCTGATAAAATAATCTACCAAAAAATGTATTTTAAGGTTGATGGTGATGCAATTTACATGCACATACAAAAGTCATTGAAGAATATATTACAGTTATTGTAGTTTAAAATAAAACAACATATTATTTTAACAGAAACAAATTATAGCTGCAAATATTATTGTTATTTAATTTATTTGTAATTTTTAATAAATATAACTGATTTGTGTATTTGTTTTTTTTTTAATCATAACATCATAGCTTATTTAATAATATATAAAAACGTTTTTAAATTAAAAATATGTAACAATTATCAATTACATATCAAGGGATAGAAAGTTATTTATTAGAACAACAATTTTGGACTTAGTTGTTAAAACAATTTTTGCTATCAAAACAGTGACATGATATTATTAAGAGTCTATTGACTACTAAAAGAAAAGCGATTTTTTTTTATATTTTAATTGATGGCTTAAATTGCATTAATATTTTTATACAGCTTTTGGTAACAATATAAATTAATTTAAAAATAAAAACAAAAAATAGTTTTAAGAACTTGCTTACAAACTATTTTCTTATCAAACATTTTAAAGCAAAACTATATTATTCTAATTTTATTATATTATTTAATAGTAGTGTGCTCTTATGCCATACATGAATTTTTTAATTTTCAATTTCCTAAATTTGAATTCGAGGAAAATTATTGTATATTTTTATATAGATCTCTAGTTGTTCTCTAACGCTGCATCCAATTCACAAAGATCTAACAAAACAAAATTAAAAATGTGTTGTTATTTAGTTATTCAAGCTTTTTGTCTTATGAAAAACAAAATGCTCTATGTTGTTAACTGGACTTTTTAGAAACCGCTTTTATTTCGAATACCCATTTATTTTTTTAATGAAAGGAAAAAATCTTAAAGTAATTGCCTTTATATATTTTAATTTAAAATTTAATTAATTAATTAATTTCTTACCTTTGAAAATCAAACTAAATTCCAAATACTATAGTTTCGTTCTTTTTCTTCGTCCTCTTCAATTTGTGCATAGTCAATTTCCAGGTACTCTTTTCCGCCAAAATTGACCTTTCTGTCTGTAAACTTTTTAATATAGCTAATATGTGCTGGTCGTTCTTCTCCATTAATATTTAATTTATACGATATGCTGGTAATTCTCTCTGTCACCACGGCTTTTTTCCATCTAACCTGAGTCTTTTTATAATGCTCTGCATACATAACCACATCACCGATTTCAAATTGCCGCACTTTAAGACATGATTTAGGTCCTTTGGACATTTCAATAACTCCTTCTGCGTCAGGCTCTTCATCTAGGTCTTTCTCTTCAATTTCCTTTTCACAAATTTCTAATTCAGATGCTGCTTCTTGGGGGAGTAGAAAGGTGTCATCCTTAGACAATTTTCTTTTGATTCGACGAATTACAACCTTTCGCTTTGCTTTTCTTTTTTTCTTTGGAGCAACTAATGTTGGTGCAGCTATTTGAGATGGACTCGTTTCTTTGTTTTGTTGTTCTAGTCTTTGAAGTTCGTCTACACTTTCTTGGCCAGGTAAATTTAATTTTACCGCCAGAGCATCTTTTGGAACATTAACGGGTTTCGGTACTTCCATTTCGCCACAGAGTTCTAGTGGATTTGTCAGTGCTGAGGTATCAGATGTTTCATCAGTTTGGATCGCTCGCTTATCACTATCAGATTGCGTTTCTTTGTTTATTTTTTTAACTGTTGTAGGTTTCAGTTGAGCTTTTGTTATTTTAGTGGTAGGAGATTCTACCGTAATATTTTTATCTACAATTTTTTCAACTACCTTCTCCGATTCTAAGGATTTAATACACACGTTTTTTATGCGCTGAGGTTGTGAGCTCATCTTTTCAATTTGGTTCGATGGAGTAAAAAGTTCAGTTTCAGTTGTTAAAAGATTATTCGAATCAATAGTTATATTCGATTCTGCTATAGATTTATTGGAATTTTTATTTTGCGTTTTTGATTTATTACTATCATAAACTTGTGCAGATATTGTAGTTGGTTCATTTATTTGTTTACTTAATTTGCTAGTCTTTAAATTAGGTTGAGAATTTTCGTTGGACATTTTAAGTTCAGGTCTTACAAGAGTTGTTTCAAATAAGGTATTAGTTGGCAGACATTCTGCTTCCGATATATTTTGTTTAATAATGTTAGTCAGTTCTGGTGTATTGGCTTCAGCTTTAGTACACAAGGATATGGGAGTTTCAGCAGCTGTTGACACCTCGTTAGTTATTGCCAGAGAAATAACATCTTTCATTGTTGCATCAGGTGCGTCCCAGTTGTTTTTTTCAGTTGATTGATGAAATTTGTCACTTATAGCCTCTTTTTCGTTTTCAACAAGAGCTTTTTTGGATATGGAATTTTCTCTTGTTTCTTTAGACTTGGATTTAGAAATTATAGTCTCGTCCTTGATAATACCGGAAACTGTATCCGTTTTTCCAACAGTTTGAAGTTCTTGATTTGAACTTATGTTTAAATCCCCAGTTTTACAAGTAATATGACCAGCTTTTGTTTTGCGATTTGGTAGTAGTTTTGATTTTACCGTTATTTTAGCGTTAGTATGAGCTCCAGAATCCGAAAGTCGACGCTGTGTTTTCAATTCTAATTGTGCAGAAGACTGGTCATTTGGGACTTGAATTACTTCTACTGCAGCAACTGAAGCACGCCTTCCTTTCTTTGGATTTTTTTTACTTTTTCCATTTTTAATCTTTGCTATTTCATCTATAGAAACTGCTTCGATATCAGTTGTTTTCCTAAGTTCCTGCGCGGTGGTTTCCAAAACAGATTTTTGAACAAGATCCTTCTCTGTTTCTTTTTTATCTTTTTTGACTGACGTTTTAACTTCTTCGAGCTCGGGAATAATTTTACTTTCAGTAATATTTTGATCCAACAACCCATGATTTATTACTGGTATGTCTTCATTTTTGTCTTTGAAAAATGTTGAATCTTCTGCGACAACTTTCTTTTCAACTATGGGAGAAGATGTATTGGGTACTTCTGATTCATCCTCTTCACTGAATACACTTCTCCGTCGGATCTTACGGACAAACCGAAATCTTACCGGTCCATCATCCAGGGGCTTCTTAGTTATATTAGATTCATCTTGTTCATCACAATTTTGTTCCGTGCTATATTGTTTCAAAACCCCCTTAACTTCACTAAGGGCGGATGATATACTTGCGCGTAATTTATTTAAACGTTCAATCGGATCTTCGGGCTTATTTTCTTCACACTCATTTACATTTGCTGATCTGATTAATTTGCGATGTCTCACTCCAGGCAATTTAACTGAATATTTTTGACTTGCATTGAAACTATCGCTTTTTACATTTTTTTCAACTAAAGTAAGTTGCGATTCACTTGAATTTTTATTAGCTTTTTCCGAGTTGGCTATAAAGTCTCGTAAGTTTTCGCTACTATTTTGATGCGTTATCACAGTCATATCTGCACATTTACTTTTATTCGTTTCAATGTTATTTTTTAAACCCACTAATTTGCTTGCCGTTTCCGCCAAATACTTGCTCTTCGACAAAACCTTATCCGTTGGCGGACTTTCTGCGTCTACGGCGCGATTTCGCTTGATCACCAAATCCGCGTTTTTTTCACTATTAACATCGGCATTGAATTCCTTCACATTGCTTACGCCATTACTAACAATACTATTTTTAGAATTATTAAGATCGTCACTAACTTTGCAACTTAAAGAACGTTTATTATTATTTTCGGTCTGGTGGCCATTACCTAAACACTGATCTTGCATCATAATAGACACATTTGCTGTGAAAAAATCCGCTTTTTCTTTGACCGATTCACTATCGCTGTTTCTGAGCATCGATGTATTTGCCTGAGACGACGACGTGGGCATTCCCAAAAGTTGACCTATATTGTATCAATAAATTAATTAGTCACAAGGACAATCAAAAAAGCGCCCGTTGCCGTTATACCCTTAATAGAGGAATTTTTTAATTGTTTTTATTTTCGCGACTAAATATGTATACCGAATTTTTGATAGATATCAGGGCTAACTACTCGTATGTTATATATGAAAGATTTGTTTTCTTTGTTTTTCGACCAAAAATGACTTTTCCGTTCGCCTTGTTTTTATTGGCAGTTGGTTAATGAAAATACTCTTTCAGCAATGAAAGCATTTTAAGAGTAAAAGTTTAAGGCTAGAACGTTTGTTTTGTGTTGAATTTTATTTTTAAACGATAATCGATGCAAAAGCTTTTCAATGTCGATTGGCATTAAACAAAATAATCTTAACACTTCTGTTTAGGAATTGGCATCATATATGTATTTTGTTTGTAATTGAAAAAAAGCTTCATAAATGTGAATGAATTCTTCAAGAATTTTACAATAATAAATTTATTGAATTTTGCAACATTTAATAACCTCCTCTAACATCTAAAATTCTATTTAAAATTCAATTTCAATATAAACTTATTACCTTACCTCTACATATAAAATCAAAGATAGGTACCACACAATTTTGTTTACGATTTGGCAAGATCTCAAACAAATAGCTAAAGAGATAAAATTGTAATTCATAAGTTTTCTAGCCGATGAAGTTAACATTCATACAAAACAAGAACAGCTCATACATACGTCATACATATGCATGTATTAGTAATTAATTTTTAAATATGAGTGCATACAGCCTGGCGTTTTCTTGATATTGATTATTTTGGGGGAAACTTATTACGTAAGTTCTCGTTTCACATAAGTGTACGAATACGTACATACACATGTACATAATATGTATGAACCTACATTAATTTTATTCATTTATCTGAAAGTTATATGAGATTCATGTATGGGAAAGAAAAATAATAGTTCAAGAAATGGCATTTTTGTATGAGCGGTGAGCGATAGGCTTTCAATCTCTGCATTCTAAATTCATTATAGTTGGCTTGTCCTGTGGAATTTCGCAAATGAAATAAGAATGTTGAGCACGCGCATACTACTAACACAAATTAATATCAAATTATTCCCATTGCAATAGCAATGAACAAAGGAATTCTGCTACCAACATTGTTTTACGTCAGAATCAATAAGGTGTTTTAAATAAATCTTTAATTTCTGTTGTTTTAACAAAAGCTACATATATTATTAAAAAAAAACTTTTTAACAAAATAAGTGTTCAATTTCTTTAATTTTTTTTATAGCTATTGTGGCAGATGTCCGTCGGCTGTTACATCAACCGGTAATAAGGCTCAACATGAGAATGAGTACTTATCGATTCTGAATGAAGTATTTGGATAATTAGAAATTGTAGAATCATCATAATCAGAAGATTTTATATTGGAGAATAAACAGATATTGACGCACTGTTGGAAAAGGACACAAACAAAGAAGAAAATTCAAACTGAAATTGTTATTATTTTAGAGAAAAAAATTACTTTTTAAAGAATTTTATTTTGCACACATGCTTAAAAACATGTGCAATAATTGTGTTTCCCTTATAATGTTAAATATACTGCGCGAGCATAGGAAGGTTAGGAAAGGAGGGACAGAAGGTGTCGATTAACATTGAAAAGGAAAAATCTCACCGGGTAAACTATTCCAAATTTGTGTTGTTCGGCTTAAAAAAGAAACCCTATACTTCACGGTACGTCCGAAATTGGGCTCAAGGGTGAACTGATGAGCATTCCTTGCGATACGAGTATTATGAGAGAAACTTTTAAGGGGGAGAATGCAACTATCTACTTCGAGTGAACATTTTTTTTATAAAACATACGATAAAATAAGGAAAGACATGAAACATTGCGTCGGTTTTCCAGGGGAGCAATTGTTTCCGAAACAGTTCTATTTCCTAACAATCTTAATGCTCTATTTTGTATTCTGTCGAGCGATGCTTCTTGCATCGATATAAAAAACCTAAACACTTGGCAGTACTTTTGGTGATCTCAAATATATGGTCGTTTCAACGGAGGTCGTCGTTGACACACATACCGAGTACTGAAAGCGTTTCTGTTTCTTCGATACAAGTGCCATTCATAGGCAATGGCATGGTGGTATGTTTAGCTTTAAGCGGGGTTCACACCACCGACAAGACAATGGGACAATAATAAACTGTCTTGTCCGAGTTTCTTGAACGGGGTGGGATGATATCGATATTGTCCTCAGAGATAGATCGGCAGGCTGGTATTTAGGACAATATAATGACAATTGTCTTGTCCTGGAAACAATTGTTCACATGGAACAATGATTGTCTTGTCCCATTGTCTTGGCCTCTGCATTGTCCCATGTGAATCATGCTTTAACGACAGAAGACAGCATTGAGTTTTCGAAGCATTAATCTCTACACAATTTCTATTACCCCATTTGACAATGCTGTATAAATGGGAGTTTAATGAGCTCATTATACGGTGCAGTTGCAATTGCACGTCCAAAGGTGAAGGACGTCAATCACGAATATGAAAAGCTGAGGGTAGAGTCGTCAGCAAAACAGTTAAGTGGATTAGAAGTAACAGGCAGAAGATCATTTATAAAAATTAGGAAAAGATTCGGAGACAGAACGGAGCCCTGGGACACACTAGCATTTATTATGTGGGAATCAGACTTGAAACCGTCCAATACAACTTGTATTGAACGATCCAGAAGATAGATAGATTCTAATGCACCGAACAAGAATATCATCGATCCCAAAAGCACGCATTTTCAATAACAGAGCTTCAAATGGGTTGATAGGAGAAGGGGAAGGATGGGTCACCTTTCTTAGGGACAGGCTGTACAAATGCTGTTTGCCATCTTCTAGGTAAAATTCCAGAAGAGTAGGAGCGATGTAAAAGCTTACGCAATGGTTTTGCCAGTGAGGAAGAATACCTCTTCAGAAGAATGAGGGGTATACCATTGGGACCAACGGGTTTGTGTATATCGAGATCTTTGAGAACATTTCTACTGAACGACAACGGAAAAAAATCTGTCCAATGGAAAAATGTACATTCTCAAGTACAAGAGGGACAACGTTATTTAGAGCTAGCAGCGAAATGGACTGCGGCCAATTTGCCTTCTCTGAAGAGTAGACAATAGGTTTGTATGTATGTAATAGCGATGAGCTTTTGAACCGAAAATGTTGAGGAGTTTTTAATATTTTTTAAAAAGGCCAGAAATTTGTACTGCCTTTGGGATATTGCAGAATTTGTTGCCGTGCAAAAAATTGGTTCTATTGATAACGGAGTTGCATGAGTTCCTGACTTGTTTGTGTTTTTTCCGATTGTCCTATGAAGGCTTGGCTTTGTAGGATCGGAAACTTACTTCTTTCAGCCTGATAGCTTTTTTAAACTTTTTTTACTCTGTTAGGAATAAAAGTACGCATTCCTAAAAGAATCACGCTTGTGATCATTTCAGCACTGGCATCAATGTTACTATCGGGGAAGCATAATCTGCAATTACACGATGACTCATGAGCCTTGTCTCATATAAGTGCGAGAGAGAAAGGAGGTTTGCAGTGTTGAGATGCAAAAGGAACTTCTCGCTGAGTAGCGGGCAAATGTTTCGTAGTCTAATTTTGACGTTTTTCTTTTCTCGTGTTCTTTTTATCTTGTTTTGTTTCATTCCCTTTCTTAATTTCATGGACATTGTATATAAACTGCCTTAAGTACTATCATACGCCTAAGCCTACATACATATTTGTACATACGTACATCATTGACCAGACTTGATTCGAATTCTGTAGGCATTTTATCGTTTCTTTCGAAGGCTCTTGAACGAAAAATGCGAAAACAAGTAAATTCTCAATTTAGAAGAAGGTATTTTCTATTTTTGTATATTTTGTCCCTCTATCAGAATCTGTTATTATTTTGCGGTGCCAAAGTTGTTCTTGCAAAGAATGCCAACTTAAGCTCAAAAATAACCTACATTCAAAAACGTCATCAAAAAAATTACTTACTCGTTTTCAAAATACTATTGGTTTAAAAAAGATAATTATTAAAAATACAAAAATTAAAGGTAATCGAAAATATTTCAAAGTGAAAATCGCAAGTAAAATGTAGCGATCACAAATAAAGCATTTTTTTACTAAATTGTCTTCATTGATTCCACATTTTCCCCTCCAAATTCGGACCATAGGATAAGGTGTTCAGAAACGGAAAGTGAAAAAAAACGCTTTTGAATTCGGCCTTTCCGAAACCCCACGGTCAACAATACAGCATTTTATGCCAAAATTTATAAATTATTATTTTGGAATTAATTTTTTAATAAAAACCAACCCAAATAAAAAACGCAACGCTGAAAGTAAAATTGAATATCTACCACCTGTATCTATTTGAGCATCAACGAAGCGAAATATACAAAAAAGCCATCATTGTCGATTCTCAACGTCGCATCACTGAGAATAGGACATACACATAGGTACGCATGTGCTTGTATTAAGTCGTCTTTGTCAGCCTCACCCTCACCCTCCACACACCAGACTCAAGACCGTCCAAGTGATTTTGGAATTGAGCTGAACAAAAATTAAAAATCCTAAGGCCACGCCTTCATTAGAAATAATTATATCGGTCATTATGTCAGACATTATTTCTTAAGTTTATATTTTTTGAGTTAGTGGGCAAGTTATTTTATGAAATTTCATTACTTGCAATGATCTCACCAAATAAACAATAACAGCCTGCAAAACACGTAACCAATATTATTTCTAAAATTATTTCTTCTACTGTGTCAAGAAATAAATTGAGAAATTTTAGTTTGTAAATAAGAGAAATACAGACATAAGAAATATTGGCTACATGACACATATCTTGCAATCATCTATTTCAAGTGGAGGCGTAGGGTAAATAATTCGAATCAAAAGTCTAGTTAATGATGTACGTTATGTATATAAGCACCTACCAATGCTCGTACAAAACTTGAAAATCGTAAAGAATTCGAATCAAAAGTTTGGTCATTAACGTACGTATGTATGAATATGTATGTACGTACCAGTGCTCGTAATCCATATAAAAAAAATGTAAACAATGAAAATGTTGGATCCATACATACTTACTACTTTATTAACAAAGCACAGCACCGCAACCGCAACCAATCAATCATCTGCCCATAGAATGTAGGGAAAAAAATACAAAATATGTCTCCAACATCAGGTTTTTTCCTCACATTTGTTTCCTTTTCTTTCTTAACCTACCTCTTTTATACATTACAGTATTACATACATTATTAAATACAGCCAGTATTATTCAGAGAATTTCTCTTGACATTCTCTTTATTCGACTCTTGAAACATACCCAGTTAGTTGCTTGACGAGCCGCTTGGGGCGCCACGGTCCATACGTCGTCATGATAGTACTATAGCAATTTATATACAATGTTGAATGTTCATGGAGTGAACATCATACGCCTAAGACATGCACCAGGGGCAGCGTTGCCGCTAAGAAAAAAATATTGTAGTAGTTTGCCATTACCGTGGTCGTTTTTTTCGAAATAGACCGATGGCAAACAAAGGAGGGTCAAAATAAATTTGACGAGCAATCAATATGTTTTTTAATTTGCACTACTTTATTCAAAACGTTCTTGAATTTTCAAAAGACGTTTTCACCTAGGCCATTTTCAAAAATGTTTCCTATTTTGGAAAAAAGAACTTTTTTCTTTTTCGCACTCAAAAGATGACAACAATTTGAAAATTTCAAGTGGGGAAAAATAATAAGTAGAAAAGCAGGTGTTGATATAATCTGTGTTTCTGAAACCTGGTTTTACGCTAATATGTGAGGAGAGGTGCAGGAGCCGCTATTTATAATGGTAATGGAATTTTCCCTCAAAATCAATTGTAAGTCGACAGCGGGTATATAGTGAGTTGGATTATTTCTTTCTTGACATAATGGATGACGAAGGTACTCTTCTTTTAGGGGTAGTTTACACACCTAATAATGATGTAGATGTTAGTCCTTTGCTTACTATTTTGGAAACAATAACTTTGCTCCCATCTAATGTCATTATATGTGGAGATCTCAACAGCAATCTTTTAAACCAGACTTCTCGTCGAGGGTTTAGAGCTTAGCCCTCGAAGTGTTGATTCGGAACAGGTTTACCATGTTCTCTCCCCTGATGAGAGAATTGAGTTTCTGGACAATAATATAACTAGTTTGTTTAATAGATACGTCCCACTGAGAAACAGAACAATAAAACATGGTGAACGTCCTTGGTTTACCAACGAAATATGTAGAGTACAGCGGGACTAGACCTATAATTTATGGAAACGTTACAGATAAAAAATTCACCAAATCATGTATCCCAGATTCCGTAATAAAGTAGTCTGCAAAATACGAACCGCCGAAATTCAATTCTATAACAGAAAATTATGTCGATCAACGAATGGACCTCAACTATGAAAGAATTTGAGGGAGCTAGGGTTAGCCAAAAAGAACCTGAACTGTGCTATGAATGTTAATGTTGATTTTTTAAATAATGACTTCGTCTCATTACCGTTCCCAGCACTTTCCAGCAGTTCAATTACATTATCTAGGCCTCCTAATGGATATTTTTTAGAAGTTCGTTTCGAGTTTAGTCGCGTGGGAGCCACTGTTATAGCTGAAAGCGTTTTATCTGTTTAGTCTAATGCTGTAGAGATTGATGGAAAACATCCTGTCACTTGTCACTTTTACCCATTATTTTACCTTATATTACACACACGTTCAATACTATAATAATGACAGGTGTATTCCCATCCCAATGGAAACTAGCCAACATTTTACCAATTCCCAAAGGTACGAGTGGAATTGAATATAGGCCTGTTTCGGTGCTACCTTTTTTGTCAAAAGTTTTTGAGAGGGTAGTACAAAAACAACTTAACGCTCATCTTAGTAATCTTAGAGCACAAAATATTTTTTCATCTAAGCACTCTGGGTTCCGCCCAAAAGCATAGCTGCACCACTGTTTATATAAACATTGTTGAAGACGACTTGCCTTGGATGCAGACTTTCACTTTTTTTGTACTGCTCCACTTTTCCAAAGCGTTCGACAGAGTAGATCACGCTAATCTGTGATATCATCATTTTATGGTTTTTCATCATCTGCTGTTCTTTTGTTATCGAACTATCTTCGTGATAGAAAACAAATTGTTTCAGTTGGCAATAAAATGTCATATTTCCTTCCGACCACTAGGAGAGTTCCTCAAGTTTCGATCTGAGGGCCTCTTCTGTTCTCGCTTTATATAAATGAACTCCCATCAAGGATTGTTGGTTCCTCTGTTCAGATGTATGCTGATGATGTTCAGCTATATAAAAGTTGTCCCATGGGATTTGTTGAACAATGTGCAGACCCTATTAATAGGGTTCTTGAAGAAATTTCTCGCTGGTCGGTAGCAAATGGTTTGTTCTTGAATCCTCTGAAATCAAAATGCATTATCATTAGCAGGAAAGCCTTGAACTTGAAATATTTTCCAAGCTTGTACTTAAACTACTCGAGCATTTCTTACGTCAATACTGCCAAAAATTTTGGAATGTTGTTCAATAGACCGCTGTCTTGTGAAATGCACATTAATTCTGCCGTCGGTAAAGTTAATGGAGTATTACGTAGGTTATGGGCCTCTGAGTATTACACTCTACTTAAAACAAGGATGCTTCGGGCTAAAACGTTAGTAGGTATTACCGATTCTCTGTTACAGTTACGAAATTTTCTGTGACTGCGATGCTATCAGCAGGAGAAGGCTTAATGTTGCTTTTAATAATACCACGCGCTATACATATTATATTGGTTTCGAAGATTTGATAATTTTTCATATTTCTCAATACAAATAATTGATATTTCCCTTGATCACCTAATGTACTTCCGAACCCTCATATTATTACTCAATATATTTCAAACTCAACAACCATGCAGTCTATTCAACAGGATACAGTTTGGTTCCACGTTATTCATGTCTAACATCACAGTGCCAGTTTTTTGTTAACGCCATCCGACTGTAGAACTCGCTTCCAAGGCACTTAAGGAGAGTAAACGGCGAAGCCCTATTTCGTAGAGATTTTCGTGCTTATTCTCAAAATTAATTCAATTTTTCTTAATGAATCTTTTCTTTAATGTTTTTTTATTCAATAGAGATGTAATGTATTTCCTTTTTTATATATATAATTAACGCACACAAGGGACTATTTGTTTCCCTTTTAATGTAGAACATACTGCGCTGGCATTAGGATGATAGGGAGGGGAGAGCTAGAAGGTGTCGATTAACATTGGTTTTGAATGTTTGCAGATCAAAATGGCAAGGGATAATCACGCCGGGGAGAAACTTTTAAGGGAAGGAATGCAGCTGGCTACTTCGAGTGAATATTTTTTATAAATTTATTATTATTATATTATAGCAATTTATATACAATGTTGAATGTTCATGGAGTGAACATCATACGCCTAAGACATGCACCAGGGGCAGCGTTGCCGCTAAGAAAAAAATATTGTAGTAGTTTGCCATTACCGTGGTCGTTTTTTTCGAAATAGACCGATGGCAAACAAAGGAGGGTCAAAATAAATTTGACGAGCAATCAATATGTTTTTTAATTTGCACTACTTTATTCAAAACGTTCTTGAATTTTCAAAAGACGTTTTCACCTAGGCCATTTTCAAAAATGTTTCCTATTTTGGAAAAAAGAACTTTTTTCTTTTTCGCACTCAAAAGATGACAACAATTTGAAAATTTCAAGTGGGGAAAAATAATAAGTAGAAAAGCAGGTGTTGATATAATCTGTGTTTCTGAAACCTGGTTTTACGCTAATATGTGAGGAGAGGTGCAGGAGCCGCTATTTATAATGGTAATGGAATTTTCCCTCAAAATCAATTGTAAGTCGACAGCGGGTATATAGTGAGTTGGATTATTTCTTTCTTGACATAATGGATGACGAAGGTACTCTTCTTTTAGGGGTAGTTTACACACCTAATAATGATGTAGATGTTAGTCCTTTGCTTACTATTTTGGAAACAATAACTTTGCTCCCATCTAATGTCATTATATGTGGAGATCTCAACAGCAATCTTTTAAACCAGACTTCTCGTCGAGGGTTTAGAGCTTAGCCCTCGAAGTGTTGATTCGGAACAGGTTTACCATGTTCTCTCCCCTGATGAGAGAATTGAGTTTCTGGACAATAATATAACTAGTTTGTTTAATAGATACGTCCCACTGAGAAACAGAACAATAAAACATGGTGAACGTCCTTGGTTTACCAACGAAATATGTAGAGTACAGCGGGACTAGACCTATAATTTATGGAAACGTTACAGATAAAAAATTCACCAAATCATGTATCCCAGATTCCGTAATAAAGTAGTCTGCAAAATACGAACCGCCGAAATTCAATTCTATAACAGAAAATTATGTCGATCAACGAATGGACCTCAACTATGAAAGAATTTGAGGGAGCTAGGGTTAGCCAAAAAGAACCTGAACTGTGCTATGAATGTTAATGTTGATTTTTTAAATAATGACTTCGTCTCATTACCGTTCCCAGCACTTTCCAGCAGTTCAATTACATTATCTAGGCCTCCTAATGGATATTTTTTAGAAGTTCGTTTCGAGTTTAGTCGCGTGGGAGCCACTGTTATAGCTGAAAGCGTTTTATCTGTTTAGTCTAATGCTGTAGAGATTGATGGAAAACATCCTGTCACTTGTCACTTTTACCCATTATTTTACCTTATATTACACACACGTTCAATACTATAATAATGACAGGTGTATTCCCATCCCAATGGAAACTAGCCAACATTTTACCAATTCCCAAAGGTACGAGTGGAATTGAATATAGGCCTGTTTCGGTGCTACCTTTTTTGTCAAAAGTTTTTGAGAGGGTAGTACAAAAACAACTTAACGCCCATCTTAGTAATCTTAGAGCACAAAATATTTTTTCATCTAAGCACTCTGGGTTCCGCCCAAAAGCATAGCTGCACCACTGTTTATATAAACATTGTTGAAGACGACTTGCCTTGGATGCAGACTTTCACTTTTTTTGTACTGCTCCACTTTTCCAAAGCGTTCGACAGAGTAGATCACGCTAATCTGTGATATCATCATTTTATGGTTTTTCATCATCTGCTGTTCTTTTGTTATCGAACTATCTTCGTGATAGAAAACAAATTGTTTCAGTTGGCAATAAAATGTCATATTTCCTTCCGACCACTAGGAGAGTTCCTCAAGTTTCGATCTGAGGGCCTCTTCTGTTCTCGCTTTATATAAATGAACTCCCATCAAGGATTGTTGGTTCCTCTGTTCAGATGTATGCTGATGATGTTCAGCTATATAAAAGTTGTCCCATGGGATTTGTTGAACAATGTGCAGACCCTATTAATAGGGTTCTTGAAGAAATTTCTCGCTGGTCGGTAGCAAATGGTTTGTTCTTGAATCCTCTGAAATCAAAATGCATTATCATTAGCAGGAAAGCCTTGAACTTGAAATATTTTCCAAGCTTGTACTTAAACTACTCGAGCATTTCTTACGTCAATACTGCCAAAAATTTTGGAATGTTGTTCAATAGACCGCTGTCTTGTGAAATGCACATTAATTCTGCCGTCGGTAAAGTTAATGGAGTATTACGTAGGTTATGGGCCTCTGAGTATTACACTCTACTTAAAACAAGGATGCTTCGGGCTAAAACGTTAGTAGGTATTACCGATTCTCTGTTACAGTTACGAAATTTTCTGTGACTGCGATGCTATCAGCAGGAGAAGGCTTAATGTTGCTTTTAATAATACCACGCGCTATACATATTATATTGGTTTCGAAGATTTGATAATTTTTCATATTTCTCAATACAAATAATTGATATTTCCCTTGATCACCTAATGTACTTCCGAACCCTCATATTATTACTCAATATATTTCAAACTCAACAACCATGCAGTCTATTCAACAGGATACAGTTTGGTTCCACGTTATTCATGTCTAACATCACAGTGCCAGTTTTTTGTTAACGCCATCCGACTGTAGAACTCGCTTCCAAGGCACTTAAGGAGAGTAAACGGCGAAGCCCTATTTCGTAGAGATTTTCGTGCTTATTCTCAAAATTAATTCAATTTTTCTTAATGAATCTTTTCTTTAATGTTTTTTTATTCAATAGAGATGTAATGTATTTCCTTTTTTATATATATAATTAACGCACACAAGGGACTATTTGTTTCCCTTTTAATGTAGAACATACTGCGCTGGCATTAGGATGATAGGGAGGGGAGAGCTAGAAGGTGTCGATTAACATTGGTTTTGAATGTTTGCAGATCAAAATGGCAAGGGATAATCACGCCGGGGAGAAACTTTTAAGGGAAGGAATGCAGCTGGCTACTTCGAGTGAATATTTTTTATAAATTTATTATGTTTTTTTTTTTTTGTTAAAGGTGTATATTTATAACGTTTTCCCTGTTTTATCTAATTTTGCTTTCAATTTTTACTTGCGAGTGTAGGGACTATAGGGCAAGCTTAGGATTCGTGAATATAAAAAAATTGAGATAACAATCAAACATGACACTACGATCATACAGAAGTCTAAGAAAGTTAGTGGCAAAAAATGTATGTCTGTCCGCCAGTATGCAGAATGAGCTGCAGCCTAAACGGATTAAGCGATTATCTTCAAATTTGGTGTGTGTGTGTGATTCTTTTGGCATTCCCCAGAGTGAAAATTGAAATTTTATTTTTAGGCCTAAAAATAACGGTACCTGCCATATGACCGTTTAGGAAAAACTTATTCTTCTCGAAAACGGTTCCAACGATTTTAATAAAAAAAATTTGATAATTTGTTTGTTGGTATTGGCAATCATTTGATCAGAACCAAATTAATGGGAAAAGTCAATTAATGGTATTTCATATAACCGTTTTTTTTTATTTTTAGCTTTCTCGGTAACTGCTATTTCTTTCAATTTTTATATTTAAGAAGATCTAGGTAGCCAAATTAATTCCGCATATAAACATTTTGAATATTTTTTTCTAATTAAAATAAATTTTTGAAATTTTTTTTTCGAAAAATCAATATTTTTAAAACTAATCAAAAAAAATATTTTAAATTTTATAATACCATGTTTATTAGTTATCTCTAAGAAACTGCATACCAAAATTTAAAAAAAAAATTAAAAAAAACTAAAAATAAAAAAGATGATTTTATCAAAATCCGTCCTACAATTTTCGAAATACTTTTTTCATAATTTCGTTATTATACAAGACGTGTGATGGCATAATCCATTCTTACAAAAAACCATTAAGTATTGTGGTTTTGACACTATTTATAAGTTCAGAACGTGTTATTTTTGTACGTAAATGTTACTTGCCTTCCAATATGATCAAGCACATAAGAGCAAGTACGTGCGTCCCAGTCGTGTATAATTTAATACTTCATAATTTATTAGTAGTTTTCTTCAAAGCATAATAACAATAATTAGCTTAACACTAATTTAAATGATGTTTATTCTTAATGTGTAAGCCTATATTAAATTTAATAAACTAAACTGAACTAAAAACGTTTTAAGGGAAATGAAAAAAAAGTGCCATATTGATTTTATTTGTACGACGAGACAATTGTCGTGGTAAAATGGCTCGATCTTGCCACTTCGGCAACGCTCTGCATCAAATGCAGCATTAGGAGCAGAAAGAAGAACTGTCAAATGTGAGACATTACTCAAAATCATAGAGTAAAAATATTATAAAGAGGAAAATCTTTCGTACGTCCTATCCTCCAACACCCTCAATTTTTGTTGTCTCTTTTGTATATGATTCATTATGATTTACTCATACCTATCCGAAATGGTTAGTTAGATGACAGTTCATTCATTGTGTTTTACTCATACTAATCCGAAGTGGTTAATGTGATGACAGTTCAAGCTTGAAGGCATTGTCAAAAGAAGGCATACGTTTTCTCTCTTTGTAATATTGTTATTCTATGCTATAGAGTAAGTATAGTTACTCTATGTTCTATGCTCAAAATTCAACTATGTAATTGCTCTTGTCTCACCGGATAAAAGCTGAAAAGGAAAATCGAAAAAAAGAGTCAAGGCTCAAGAGACATCGTGTAATTGGGGACATAGTGAGCAGTTAAAGTTACGGAACAAATTATTCAGGCCGTCCTAGTTGGCTTTCTGGTATTGCCAAACGGCCCTGGGCCACATTACATACAATGTATGATTTTGACAGTTCTGGGGCCTATTTCTCATAAGCTACATCAACTACATTGTAGTACACTGACAGTAATGTAACACCATTTCTGTTTCACGAAAGCAATGTAGACTATTTTTTACTTCATCAATGTTGTAGACTGGAAATACTGGAAGAATGTATCATTTAGTTCCTTTTCACACAATTTTGAACTACACATGTTTGTTTATTGACTAAGCACAATTCACAAGAAATTCTTAATAAATCAAAAATATTCAAAGCAAAATGCAGTTTTTCTATTTAGTTATAATTATTTAAATGCTATTTTAAACAAAAAAAAAACGATTTCTTCGTTGCTTAAATGAAAATCACCAACTACTGTCAGTTTGACAGAATATTCAAATCTACATCTTACATATTTATCATACAAAACTTCCAGTGGAATTTGTGAAACAGAAAAAAGTATCTGATGTGGCACAAAAGCATTTGTGTAGAATGTAGTTGATGTAGCTAATGTAGTAAATGAGAAACGTTTCATAGAAACGTTGTTTGATGAACTTTCATACATCAATGTATGAACTGAGAATCGACTGGAAGTATTCCAATGTAGGATTCTAGTTCATAGAATTTTATCATACATCGTTTTGATACAAATAATTGTAAATTTATCATAGCAAAGCATTCTGCTGTAAGTTAAGCATTTAACCCAAAATAAAGAAAAAAAAAATTGAGTTTGAAGTTTATAATTTAAATAGAAGGAATATTTATAGATTATTTTGTGTTCTCAAAGAAAACAAATAATAAATTGACGTTTTTTTCTTTGTTTTTTTTCAAGTCCAACAAGCTGAAACTTTTTGATCAATTGGTCTGCAGAGAATTAGAATTTTATTTATTTTTCGTTTTTAACTTATTATTGGTACCTAATAAAAATGAAAAAAGTTGTTCTTACGCAAAATGAGACTTGAGTAGTCGACTTTTTCTTACTTTTCAAATGTTTTTTTTTCTTTTGAAGAAATAGACTTCTAACGCCAGATCTAACCTCATAATTTATTTAAGTCAAATGTCAAAATAAATACATCACATACAACAAAACACATTTCATACATTACTTCCAGTCAAATCTATGAAACAGAAAATTGTATGTAATGTATGAAAATAATTTTAATGTATGTTGTATGTAGTGTATGTGATGTATGATCTATTAAACAGGCCCCTGGTGGGGAGTTTATCTTTAACTGGATATGTGGAGCATGAGAAATTTGCTGAAACGACATAATAATCCGTTTACTGAACAGCTGATTGTCATTTGACAGAATAATGGAACATTTCGTTCCAGTGTTTGTGGTCTAATTTTTAATGTTCCACTCATCAGTTAAAGGTTTAATGAAGCATTTTGCATCATTAAAACAAATTTAAGGGTTATGGCTAGTGTGGTCGTCTTTTAAATTCTGACATAACTTTACTGTTTGCTATAACTACCTGTGTATAAAAAATTCCAGTTTTCAGCTGTTTCAACTTTTAATGATGGATTTTTAATGTTTGCTATAACTGGCGCCTAATGGTATACTTATCAAGGTGAGATATTAGAAACAAGTCAAGAGTATGGGCGGCTTGCCCAGCAACATCCGGTATTCGCGTTGGTAATTCGATTAGTTGGGTAAGGTACCCACACCAAAGAAACATTTGTTTAAAAAATATTTCTGAAACATTTAATAAACATTTCAGAAATATTTCTGAAATCATAGCGTCGTGTTTTATTATCACGAAAAATTTTAAAAAAAAATCTTATCGACTAGACTAAAATGCTTGAATGATAAAGAAACTTTCCGTTTGGAATGAAAAATGAGATACACCTGCTAACAAGAGTGTACGTAGGTATACTAGTTGATTTTATTAATTAGTTATTTGGTTTTATTAAAAGAATATAAAAGTCGAAGAAAACAATTATTTTTTGCTTTATTATAGCAGAAAATATGAATATAAAAATGAACTTCTTAAGAAAATAAAAACTAGTACGCAATAAAAACGAATTACAAAAAGTCTACGTACGTAGATGTACGTAGACTTTTGTTAACAAGTATATCTATATCGCTTTCAGCTGTCAAAAAGACAAAGACAACAAAAAACATCCTCAGTCTTACGAGTTTCATTTTTTCACATTACACGTGTTATCGCCTGTTCACAAACAAATGATAAAATTTTACGTTTCAAAGGAAAAACTTATCGCATTTAAGAGATACAAAACACCATTTTCTTGCATTCTTCCAGTATTTCATTCCGATATATTCAAATCGATAAAATTATCGCCTGTCAATGTTAATCCCCTTTTATACACATAATCATATGACGTTACTATGTCTTCACGTTTGTTTATTTCAACGCTTTTGCTCTTACAGCAAAACATACATCTGACCACAAATTGAGGAAGATAATAATAAAGCAAGCAATGAAAATAACAAACGAGAATGAGAGAATCGCAACAAATTCTCGGTCCCTGCGTGATTGTGATCCCCACTACACTTCTCAACTCCTTCGTATAAAAACTAAGCCACGCTGCAGCATATGCCTATTTGTATAAAAGGGGACTTACAGAACCAGGATGATGCGATAAAATTAATTTTGTTCCAATTTTCAACGTTTATCGATCAATTTTATCGATGTGAAAGTTACAGAACAGGAGTCCAGGGCTCAGCGAAGACCCAATGCACACGGAGAAACTGAATAAAAACTAAGCCAGTTAGCAACTCGGGTTACAGACCAGTGACTTGACTCCGCACACGAGAAAACTCATCACCAATCGAAATCTCTAGTTCCTTCAGTGTCGTCATGGATAATTAATAAAAAACAAATTTAGTGGTGCAACAGCTCCTTAAGGAGTCAAGGCCTAATGACGTCGTGGATACCGGGCGTAAAATTTTTTCGGAAGACTCGAGCGATGATGAAACCATCATGTTATGCTATTATCTCAGGACAAAAATAGTAAGAAAGTTTTGGGTTCAAATCCACATTCAAGTCAAAATAAAATAACATATTCGTCAATTTTACGACATTCTCGATTTTTATCTACGCCTTCTCTATTTCATTTTTATTTTAATAGCCGGGAAGGGAATAATAACAAAAAATAGATGTTTTTTCATCTCCCGCACAAGCAAAAGGTTGTTTTGTTGTTCCCTCATTCTCGACAAACTAGAAACTAAAATTACTAGGCAACCCGACATGAAAATCAACAGATGACTGGTTACAATTTTTTTTGTGATTCGCAATCAAGTTTCCAACCAGTAGCGTCGTGTGCGTCGTCCCATTTAAATACACAGGTTATGATTCAAAGCAAGCTAGTTGCTAACTCGCATCGGTAATCAGTTTTTTTCGAGTTGATCTGTGCATTGGGCCTTAATCAACAATTTCAAAGGTCAGGCTGGGCATCTTGGAAATTATATTCAATTATGTATTAAAAGAAAATTCACCCGAAGAAGTAGAAGTGGGCAGGATGTAACTTCTGGATATTCATTGATAAATGGTGAAGATCTCAAACTTTCCTAACAATATATAAGTAAATAATATTTTGTTTTACTTTTTTATTATTTGTATTGTTTTTTGACAATTATGTTTTTTATATAGGATCGGACGGTATTGTTTCTGTCTATTTAGTCTACAATTTGGCCACTCGGAACTCCCCGGGCCAATTTGTTTCGATGAACTTAAAGTATCCACCACCTCTCAATCAATCAAACAAGATGTTTATGTCGAATTTCTAGAAGTGGATAAAGCAAGAGATTATAATGTGAATCTTATGCCCAACTATATTGGCACTGGATTTCATACATAAGAAGTTCAAATCTTAGCAAATTAACTGGAACAGCGTGGTGCAAGTGAACAAGAAATGACTGAACAATGGCCCCGTTCGGTATCTCATAGAAGCGCTACCAAAGTATTGCATTGTTGTTGTAATACGTGTAAAAAGACAGCTGATCAACAGCTGATGACCATAACAAACAACGGAACATATGATCTCCAAATCGAAATACAAGTAGCGCTAAATTTCTGATATACTTTGGTATCGTATGGAACAGCTGACCACGAAATCAGCTGTTTGTGCAAATGTAGTACGTTTTGACAGAAATTGTTACCTATTGGGTTTTATGCGTTCACAAACGCACAGTATATTTCAATAGCATTGTAGTGTAAAGCTATACGCAACCGAACAGGGCCAATCTAATCGATTCCAATTTGGTGCCTTCTAACAGGCCGACTCCACACGATATAATTTCTCTCAGGATCTTCAACATGAGATGAAATATCCAATGGAGTCGCGTTGTTTCGGAGTCTGTTGGGATGTTAGACATCTCTCTCCGCGGTTCTATCTTGACATCGATGTCTTGATAACAATTTGACGTTTGTGTTTCTTCTTTCTTTTTTTAGGGTTCATCTCATTATTTTGTGTCTCTCATGCGGGTAGTTGCTTTTTTAGTGCGCTTTAAAAATTTAATTTGCAGTGAAAAGGCCTGAATACAGTATTTTTATTAGTTTATGTGTATTAACAAGAGTAAATGAGACAACATCTATATTTTTTTAATGGAATAAATGTTTTTAAATGATAAAATTAACAAATATAAGAAGAAGAATTTCTATCTATTGACTTTTGTCAGAGATACAAACACATTAGCCTCTCTTGCTTTAATGAAATATCAAGACATGAACTGCCCAGCGAAGAAAAAAGAAAAGGGTCTGATATTTATGTCAGAGATCTGATTAGCAATACAGATATCATGTGGAGTCGGCCTGTAAGGTACACCAGTGCATGTGCTACAGGACTTAGAATTAAGGGGAGGAGCTTGAGACAACGATTCGAGAAGGTTTGTTCTTAATTAATAAATCTACCATTTAGAGATTAACAGCCTGACTCTTGCCATCATCACTGATGCCCCACAAGTCACAAGAAGAGGTGAAACGTGTGAGAGACACAAAAACAATCGAAATTGTGATCTTCAGATCAGGTCACAACCATAGAGTAAATATATTATATAGAGGAAAAACTTTCGTACGTTCCACGCCTCAAAACCCTCAATTTTCGTTGTTGCTTTGGTATATCATTCATTGTGTTTCGTGTTCTCTTTTGTATATCATTCATTGTCCACGTAAAAAAATGATGTGGTGAGTTTTCTTCATTTTGACATTTCATTTTGTTCTTGTTGACAACAACTGTAAGTAAATTGCTTTTGTTTACACAAAAAAAATTTAAAATATTAAAGTTAAAATAATTTTTTTTTAGTTCGACAATCGATACATTCTATATGAACAACCAGATTTGCTGGGTCATCTTTCTGAAAAGGTTTCACGTCGCTCTCGTAGTTCGGAAGGAAGTATCTGAGGATCATGAAAACAAAGTTGTGGCATGTTGCCATATAAATCTATAATAAGCGGTACATCATTTCGACCAAAAAACTAGTGCACAGAAGACATTTCGTTTTCCAATTCTGGTTTTTCAATAAAAAAAAACAGCAAATAAATGTATACATTTTATTTTATTGTATTATATATAATATTTATATAAATAGTGAAGACAAGAACCTTAACCGATATTTTACCAGTATTTAACACAGTTTTGTTGTCTGTACTTATTCTAAGTTCACACCAATTGGCAATTTCAGCACGCCTCATTGCGACTTGATTCAGAACTAAAAAATGATGCTTCATGATAGTACTATAGGCTTTGTATATACACTGCATATAGTACTATCATGGAGCATCGTTTTTTAGTTCTGAATCAAGTCGCAATGAGGCGTGCTAAAATTGCCAATTGGTGTGAATATAGAATAAGTACAGACAACAAAAGTTTATTAAATACTGGTAAAATATCGGTGAAGGTTCTAGTCTCCACTTTTTAGAGTTAGTTCTGAATCAACCAGGAAGATGGCCAGACGAAAAATGACCACCATGAGAGTACTATAGAAAATGTATATACAATGCTATAGGCAGTGTATATACAATGAAAATACCATCAACGACGACGACATGCGTCGTCGTCGTCGTCTTTCGATAGTGGTATTTTGTGAAATTCTCACAAATTGTTCGAAGTGAAGGAACTCCGTGAATTATTGTGTCCTTTTAACAAAATTAAACATATTAATGATAATAATTTGTGATTGAGCTTCGAAGTTTCTCGTTTGAGAAAGAAAATGGTATGCACGGAGTAAAAATAAGAACCTTTGAAATTGAAAACAATTCCCAATTATGGTTTTTAGTGGTAATGGATGGTTTTAATTGTTTTTTTTTTTAAATTTTGCAAATTTCTTTAGATTAAAACAGTACAGTTTGTAGGAAAGCATTGGATATATTCGGGGTAATCCAAATCAGTGTACACATCAACGTACGTGCCTGTCCAAAAGAAGAAGAATCATATACACACTGTCTAATTAGTACGGAAAAATATAGTGTTTACAATTTTCTAATATAAACCAATATAAAGCAGTGTTTTTCTTTTTTAAGTTTGTAGGATTAATACTTTGTTGAGATTATTTTAATTCAGCATTCTAAACACGGCGTAAGAGAACGTCAGTCAGAGAGTTATCCGCAGCGCGTTTAATATTTGAATCTTGATTTTCATTTTCTCACTAAATGCTAATTAGGTTATTTTTTCCATTTAAACAATACAATATTAAATGACACAAAATAAGTCAAAAAAATAATTTTATAAAATAAATTTCTACAACAAATTCAGAATGACTTAATTACCAAACACAAAATATTGAAAACAATTTTTTTTTTGGAACGCCGCGTCGAAGTTATCTCAATGCAGCGTAAAATAATCTCTACGCCGCGTTAAAAATGCGTTCTGTTTACCAAAGACTTAAAAAAAAAAAACAATTTGTAAATTATCACAACGCGACGTTTTGACGCCGTGTGGAACTTGACGCGGCGTTAAAAACGCGCTCTATGTGACTTGGGATATGTTTGTTTTACTGTATATTACAACGCGGCGTCAGATAGCGCTATGTTTGACTAGGCTTCTACTCCTGTGTAATCGAATATAATAGGTGTGAAGAGAGATAATTTAACTTTAAAAAAGTACACTTTTATTGCTACTTTGTATAATACAATCTTGCAAATATACAAAGTAGGTGTTCTTCTGACCGAATGCTTGTTTAAATTCATTCTTAGAACAATCAATACACTATCATCAGTATCAGGTAAAATGTTTGAAACTCTTGGATATTGTTTAACCAGTTTTAAACGTTTATATAGAGTTTTCAAGCACACAATATGTAAAAGGCAGGGAAAAAATAATAAAGTATAACAACTTGCATTCGAGTAACTTTGCTAGTGGCTCCTCATGGTACAAGAAAACAAGATAGCGACTTTCGTATTTTACGTCATTAGTGACCCTTGTTGAATAAATTTATTTCCGTTTTAGAAAAAAAACGGAAAAGTAAGTTTTAATTGATGCAGGTTTGGTCCAATGATTGATTAAATATACATTGATTGATTTAATATACATTTTAATTCCACTAACACTTCGGATTCTTTCGAAAAATGGTAATTTAATTTAGTCATTTTGATTCACTGATGACGTCAATTTCGGGATGGCACTTTTTATTATCAAGTATCTACCAACACGCCCAATTTCGTGGTGAAAAAGAAAAGGGAACTGAAAAGAAAAGGTCAATTATTTGACTACTACACTCTCAATCGGCGTCAATTTTTTGACAGTTCAGCACTACTACACTCAATCGGCGTCAATTTTTTGACAGTTCAGCACTATTACATTCTGAATAGGCGTCAAGTTTTTGACAGTTCTATACCAATACTTATTTGACCAGCTTGTAGGCCTTGTCATATAGCAAGAGATTATAATGTGAATCTTATGCCCAACTATATTGGCACTGGGTTTCATACATAAGAAGTTCAAATCTTAGCAAATTAACTGGAACAGCGTGGTGCAAGTGAACAAGAAATGACTGAACAATCTAATCGTTTCCAATTTGGTGCCTTCTAAGGTACACCAGTGCATGTGCTACAGGACTTAGAATTAAGGGGAGGAGCTTGAGACAACGATTCGAGAAGGTTTATTCTTAATTAATAAATCTACCATTTAGAGATTAACAGCCTGACTCTTCCCATCATCACTGATGCCCCACAAGTCACAAGAAGAGGTGAAACATGTGAGAGACACAAAAACAATCGAAATTGTGATCTTCTTCAGATCAGGTCACAACCATAGAGTAAATATATTATATAGAGGAAAAACTTTCGTACGTTCCACGCCTCAAAACCCTCAATTTTCGTTGTTGCTTTGGTATATCATTCATTGTGTTTCGTGTTCTCTTTTGTATATCAAACATTGTCCGCGTAAAAAAATGATGTGGTGAGTTTTCTTCATTTTGACATTTCATTTTGTTCTTGTTGACAACAACTGTAAGTAAATTGCTTTTGTTTACACAAAAAAAAATTAAAATATTAAAGTTAAAATAATTTTTTTTAGTTCGACAATCGATACATTCTATATGAACAACCAGATTTGCTGGGTCATCTTTCTGAAAAGGTTTCACGTCGCTCTCGTAGTTCGGAAGGAAGTATCTGAGGATCATGAAAACAAAGTTGTGGCATGTTGCCATATAAATCTATAATAAGCGGTACATCATTTCGACCAAAAAACTAGTGCACAGAAGACATTTCGTTTTCCAATTCTGGTTTTTCAATAAAAAAAAAACAGCAAATAAATGTATACATTTTATTTTATTGTATTATATATAATATTTATATAAATAGTGAAGACGGGAACCTTAACTGATATTTTACCAGTATTTAACACAGTTTTGTTGTCTGTACTTATTCTAAGTTCACACCAATTGGCAATTTCAGCACGCCTCATTGCGACTTGATTCAGAACTAAAAAATGATGCTTCATGATAGTACTATAGGCTTTGTATATACACTGCATATAATACTATCATGGAGCATCGTTTTTTAGTTTTGAATCAAGTCGCAATGAGGCGTGCTAAAATTGCCAATTGGTGTGAATATAGAATAAGTACAGACAACAAAAGTTTATTAAATACTGGTAAAATATCGGTGAAGGTTCTAGTCTCCACTTTTTAGAGTTAGTTCTGAATCAACCAGGAAGATGGCCAGACGAAAAATGACCACCATGAGAGTATTATAGAAAATGTATATACAATGCTATAGGCAGTGTATATACAATGAAAATACCATCAACGACGACGACATGCGTCGTCATAATCAGAATGACTTAATTACCAAACACAAAATATTGAAAACAATTTTTTTTGGAACGCCGCGTCGAAGTTATCTCAATGCAGCGTAAAATAATCTCTACGCCGCGTTAAAAATGCGTTCTGTTTACCAAAGACTTAAAAAAAAAACAGTTTGTAAATTATCACAACGCGACGTTTTGACGCCGTGTGGAACTTGACGCGGCGTTAAAAACGCGCTCTATGTGACTTGGGATATGTTTGTTTTACTGTATATTACAACGCGGCGTCAGATAGCGCTATGTTTGACTAGGCTTCTACTCCTGTGTAATCGAATATAATAGGTGTGAAGAGAGATAATTTAACTTTAAAAAAGTACACTTTTATTGCTACTTTGTATAATACAATCTTGCAAATATACAAAGTAGGTGTTCTTCTGACCGAATGCTTGTTTAAATTCATTCTTAGAACAATCAATACACTATCATCAGTATCAGGTAAAATGTTTGAAACTCTTGGATATTGTTTAACCAGTTTTAAACGTTTATATAGAGTTTTCAAGCACACAATATGTAAAAGGCAGGGAAAAAATAATAAAGTATAACAACTTGCATTCGAGTAACTTTGCTAGTGGCTCCTCATGGTACAAGAAAACAAGATAGCGACTTTCGTATTTTACGTCATTAGTGACCCTTGTTGAATAAATTTATTTCCGTTTTAGAAAAAAAACGGAAAAGTAAGTTTTAATTGATGCAGGTTTGGTCCAATGATTGATTAAATATACATTGATTGATTTAATATACATTTTAATTCCACTAACACTTCGGATTCTTTCGAAAAATGGTAATTTAATTTAGTCATTTTGATTCACTGATGACGTCAATTTCGGGATGGCACTTTTTATTATCAAGTATCTACCAACACGCCCAATTTCGTGGTGAAAAAGAAAAGGGAACTGAAAAGAAAAGGTCAATTATTTGACTACTACACTCTCAATCGGCGTCAATTTTTTGACAGTTCAGCACTACTACACTCAATCGGCGTCAATTTTTTGACAGTTCAGCACTATTACATTCTGAATAGGCGTCAATTTTTTGACAGTTCTACACCAATACTTATTTGACCAGCTTGTAGGCCTTGTCAAAAGAAGGCAGCAGATTTCCCTCTTTATAGTATAGTTACTCTATGGTCACAACTCACAAACTCTTTGAGAATAAAATAAAAAATTTTAATTTTACAAAAGCATATCATATTTAACCAACTAATGATATTAATAAGATTGCAGATTTTAGTAAATTGCAATTTGCGGAATTAAATCCGAATATGGAAATTTATATTATAAACATAGCACAGAAGAAATTAACAAAAATATATTGTTTACATTTCTTCACTTTCTCCGAAATATAAATTTTTTTCTTGCAATTTATGGCTTTCATGTCTGTTTTGTTTTCTTTTTCGTCATCTGCTGTTCACAATTGTCACAATAGGCGTTTTTCTGTATTCACTCAGAAAAGGGATCTGAACAGAGTCTGAGCATTCTGAGCATACTCTGATAATTCGAGCGTGATCTGAGCGCTCAGATATATGTAAATTTGAAATACGTTCTAGCACTTGGCTGTCACAAATCGACACTTCTAATATGCCTTGTTCAAAGGAGGCAATATTATGCATATAATACTATTGTCTCTTTCGTTTTGGCATCTATTTTTAGAAGAGTGGTGTAGGCAATGTACATGGGATAGAGTGAAATAGCCTACAACTCTAAAGTGACGTTATTTATTCTGAGTGCATATAGCCTTCTCAGAGCACGCTCTGAACATTCTCTGAACGAAAAAAGAAATACAATTTTAAAGATCTGACACTCTGAGCGAAAAAATCCTCACAAGGAATAGTCACAAAAGCTTGTGTCTTGTAATTCGTCACAAGGGGGAGAATCAGGCTGTAAGATTACCATTTCCATAAAAGCTTTCTAAAAATAATGTGGACCAACAAAGTGATAAAATAAAAACTCGAAAGTGGAATGAATTTGTCATGTTTAAATTTGGGTGTATTTGAAGGTGGTATTTCAATTACTTACGTTTCCATTGCTCCAGGTTCTGGTTTTGAGACCTGGACCCCTGTTCTGTAACTATCGCATCGACATTGTAAATACATTTTCTATAGTACTCTTATGGTGGTCATTTTTCGTCTGGCCATCTTCCTGGTTGATTCAGAACTAACTCTAAATAGTGGAGACGAGAACCTTTACCTATATTTTACCAGTATTTAATAAACTTTTGTTGTCTGTACTTATTCTATATTCACACCAATTGGCAATTTCAGCACGCCTCATTGCGACTTGATTCAGAACTAAAAAATGATGCTCTATGATAGTACTATATGCAGTGTATATACAAAGGCATCGATAAAATCGATCGAGAAACGTTGAAAATTGGAACAAAATTCATTTTATCGCATCATCCATTGTATATACATTGCCTATAGTACTATCATGAGACGAGAAAAAATCTTTTTACCTAGAGCCGCTTGGAGTGCTAGTGTAGGGACATTTTATTTGAGTGAGAGAGAATTAAGAGCATGGTTTTTAGTGTTATGCTTTGTGCTTAGTTTCCTGCGCATGTGCAATGTGAGGCAAGAAAAAACAGAAGGAGAACATGAAATAATTCAGTATCTTGTTTTGTTCATTGTATATATGTATATAAACTGCTAGCAGTTTTGAAGTTTATATACAATGGTTTCGCTTAGCTGAGGCGAATAGCTTTTTGTAAGGATTTATACACGATCCAACTTTTTCATTGTTTACGTTTTTTTATAAGGAATATGTAATATGAGAACTGGTTCTTACATAAGTATTTATACATGCGTACGTCATTGGCCAGACTTTTGATTTGAGTTTTTTAGGATTTTCAAGTTTTGTACGAGCACTACAAATTTATTGTTAAACCAAAATATTTCTTTCAACTAATTTTCTATAGAATTGCTAAAAATACCACGGGTTTTTTTACATTTGTAATAAGTGCTTAATTTTACTTGCAATTATAGGTAAGTACTAAGTACAAGTTATGCATTCGTGCAGAAAATTAAATTGCACGACTGGATCGCACGTACTTGTTCATATGTGCGGTCACATCGTCGAATAAAATTTAAATTAAATGCACTACTGGGTGGCATGAACTAGTTCTTATCCTAGATAATTGCTTAGTGGCTGCATATGTATGTATATAAAGGGTGTTTTTTTTAGACGTGTGGTTTTCAAGAAGAAATAAAAAGCATATATAGTTTAATATTATGGCCAAGAATCTATTGTAAAGATAAGGGTTTGCATTATGTTCTACAAATGATTTCGGGGAAGTGGCCGCCGTGGCTGGCTCGAATAAATTCCATCCGAGGCCCAATTTTCCCAATTTTGTGAAAATCGGGATCGGTGGCCATTTCGTTTTGAGCCCATTCAACGAACGTGTGACGCGCTTGATGGGTGTTCAGCTTCAATTCAAGCGCGATGGCGGATGGACTCATTTCGGTCTTCTTCGATACTCTGCTCCACCGAAACGAACCATTATTTTGGTCTAGTCTATTCATTATGAAATCGCAAACCAAACTGAGCATAAATCAAGAGACAGCTGTCAAAAAGACCAACTTCGAAAAAAGTATTGCCAGATTAAAAACCACACGTCTATTAAAATAAAAAATATATTTTTTTTTTGGAAAATTCTTTATTTTTTTTAATTAGTTTCAAAGTTTTCTTGAAAAAACTAAGTATGCAATAAAATTTTAAAACTAAATGTCTATCGAAGAAAAAAAATATTGAAAATCGTTCGACCAGTTTTTTTAAAAAGTCGTTTTTTTGAAAAACTTTTCGAAAAAATATTTAATTTTTTTTTCTAGTATGTCTCTATAAGGCAATTTGTAGTTTGAAAATTTTGAAATGCGACAATAATTGAATTATAAATGATTTCCTGTGTGCAAAATTTTATTGAAATCGGGATAATAGTTTACGATAAAACCGCATTTGAAAAAAACAGTTATATAAGAGGTACCGTTATAGAACAAATTTCGAAAAATTTCTTCTAACTGAAAGATGTATTATTGTAATAAAATTAGCACCCTGAAAATTTTACCAAAATCGTTAGAGCCGTTTTCGAGAAAATCTAACTTTTTGTTCAAAATTGTATAGCAGGTACCGTTATTTTTCAACCTAGAGCAAAAATGAAAAACACCCTCCGAGATACTACACAATAAATACTAAATACCAAGTTTGAAGCAAATCGGCCTATCCGTTTAGGCTGTAGAGGCGCGAACAGACAGGCAGACAGACAGACAGATGGACGGAATTACCGGACCCACTTTTTTCAACTTCTCTATTATGGTAATGTGATGTTTGATTGTTAGATATTTTTTTTTCACGAATCCATAACTTGAATTTTAGTACCTAATTCGCAAGTAAAAACTATGACGGTGGGCTACAACTGGTACCACCCATAAAAGTTTTTTTTGGCATCGACTTTCCTGAGAACTGGTTAGGTAACCGATTACAACCAAAATTGATATTCAGGAAAATGTAAGCAGCCTAAGTAATCTTACACTAAAATATATTTATATATATTTAAAAATAACAGCAAAATTAAAAATAATGTGCTATACCTTTTTAAAGCCAAAAGTCTGTTCTATCATATTATTTTTTAAACCTTTAAATATCTACAGAAAAATTTGAAAAAAACTTAGGTATTTCAAACTCAAGATTTTTTTTAATTTTTTCTCCTAGTATAAACTATAGATTTCTTTAAATTGACATACTCAACAAAATTTTAAAATATGTTTTCGAAAAGTTTTTCAAAAAACTGGTCGAACGATTTTGAAATGAAAAATTCATAAAATAGAAAACAGCAAAAGAAATAAGATGGCTTACAACATTTTTTCCAAAAAAAGTTATGAATAGTGTTTTTTTGATTTCATACAAATTTTATTTGTTTTATATTTTCCCCCAAATTTTGTTTAATATTGCTCGGTTGAGCCCTAGCCACTAGTCTAATGAAAGGAGACTTCGTTATTTGTATTATTATTTATTTATCGTTATTTATTTTAAAGCATTTCATGATTGTTACAGCATACAGCATACAGAATAAATAATAAGAACGCCTATGATAAACACATGCAAAAACAACTAACAAATAAAAAAAACAGACCAGCAGAAATACAGACAGATAGACGGACAGAATTTTGCCAGTAACTCAAATATGTTTCTCTATCATCCTAATGTAATGTTTGATTATTATCACAATTTTTTATGTTCACAAATCCTAAACTTGACTTATAGTCCCTATAATCACAAAGCTACTTATGCATAAACTTCAACATCAACGATAACGAAGCCAATGAAATGAAAATTCAAAAAATAAAATCATTGTCGATCCTCTTCGTTGTTCACCGTCACCGAAAACAGGATATACACAATACACATGGGCTTATTAAGTTTTCCTTGTTAGTATCTCCCTCACCCTCGCTCTCACCATCCACCACATCGACGACCGACCGATCGACCTGAATTTAGCTGAACATTTTATCAAAGATAATATAACAAGTATACCTACGTAAATACACACATTATGTAGGTATGTATGTAGGTACATACCTAAATATCTACCTACCCTCGAAAGTTTTATATGAAAAAGCATTGTATATACATTTTCTATAGTACTCTCATGGTGGTAATTTTTCGTCTGGCCATCTTCCTGGTTCATTCAGAACTATCTCTAAATAGTGGAGACGAGAACCTGTACCGATATTTTACCAGTATTTAATAAACTTTTGTTGTCTGTACTTATTCTATATTCACACTAATTGGCAATTTCAGCACGCCTCATTGCGACTTGATTCAGAACTAAAAAATGATGCTCCATGATAGTACTATATGCAGTGTATATACAAAGGAAAAAGTATAAAACTCAAAATAAACTTATCAACCTGCTTATATACCCACCCCCCAGACACCATTCATTTACAAAAGTCGTTTTTCTTCTTTTTTTGTCATTCCCTTTTTTTAAACTAGCCATCTCGTCACCCTGCTTGTGTGAAGCAATCCAGTTGTGCGAAAAAAACTATACTCGCATCATTGTATATAAATTGCAAACTGCAAAGAGCAAAGTACATGTTTACAGAGTTTCTCTTAGAATTTTCTTTGTTCGCCGTGTTCGCCTCTTATAATTTACCGAGTTAACTTTACCTAGAGCCGCTTGGAGCGCCACGGTCCACATGTCACCATGATAGTACTATAGCAGTTCATATACAATGGCATCATCCTGGTTCTGTAACATTAACAGGCGATAATTTTATCGATTGGAATGTATCGGAATGAAATACTGGAAGAATGCGATAAAATGGTGTTCTGTATCTCTCAGATGCGATAAGTTTTTCCTTTAAAAAGTCAAATTTTATCATTTGTTTGTGAACAGGCGATAAGACTGAAAAAATTGAATTAAATAAAAAGGTAACGAAAATAAAAGCAGACAAAAATATTTTTGTGTGTAATTTATATTAAGTTTAATTTTTAAAGGTCTTCAAAGGCAGAAAAATCAAATCAAAGGCTGAGGATGTCTTTTTTGTTGTCTTTGGCTTTGTTAATATAGATATACTTGTTAACAAAAGTCTACGTACATCATTCTTGTGTACGTAGACTTTTGTAATTCTTTTTTATTGCGTCTATATGCTGACTAGTTTTTTTTTCTATTTTTTAAGAAGTTTGTTTTTACATTTATATTTTCTGTTATAATAAAGTTTAATAAAAACCAATTACTAATTAATAAGATCTAATAGTGTACTTACGTACACGTTGCTTAGTAACTGTACTTCAAGCTCAACTCTGACGTTAAATGACTGTTTTCGGATTCAAGCAATTTGTTTCTAAAGGGCGTTCACGCGAGTGCTGGCGGAAGTACCTATAGGACTTTCTACAGTGTATAAATTTATCTCCTTGCATGAATACCCCTAATTTCCGAAACACATCGCGTAAAATAAAAAAAAGTAAAAAATTGTGATTCCTGGGTAAAATAAAATAAAGGTATACAAATTATAAAATAAATTACAGTGTTTATTTTCCTTTTTGTTTTCTGAAATATTTATGAGATATATTTCTTCTTTAATTCCAAACGGAAAATTTTCTTGATAATAAAACACGACGCATGATCAGGTGTGGGTATACCTTAATATTTAATTTTTGAAATGTTACTGGGCGAACAAAATGTACATGAACACAAATAATAACAAATAAATAAATTTACTGGCGCGACAGCTCCTTAAGGCCTGGTGAGTTATACTTTGGTATATACGCTGCATTATCACTATCATGAAGCATCATCTTTTAATTGCGAATCAAGTTGCAATCAGGCGCGCTGAAATCGCCAATTAGTGTGGATATAGAATAAAAATAAACAACAAGTGTATTAAACACTGGTAAAATATCGGTAAATGTTCTCGTCAGCCAGCGACGATTGATGAACTTCGTACGAATATCGAACGTGAAATTGCAGCAGTATCGGCCGATTTATGCTTGAAAACCGTCGAAAATTGGGTTCAGCGTCTGGACTTCTGCAAGCGTGCCCTTGGTGGCCATGCATAAGAAATCGAGTTTCATACATAATGGCATCGAACGTACTTTCACAGGAAAAAAGAATTTCATTGATATCCAAAACCGTTTTTGTTTAATTAAAAAAAAAAACTTTTGTAACCCTTTATATTGCGCAGGCTGTCAAAATCTTATCTGTCACTTTGTATTAAAAATGGTGGTTGTTAGAGGCCTACATCAAAAAAAGTTATGAACAAAACTGCACACCACGTTTGTTTCAAACTTTTCTTATTTTCTTATTTATTAAAAAGCTTTTTTATAAATTAATTACCACAAATACTTTAAAATATAGCCATATAGATCTATTTTTTCAGAACAAATAAACAAGCTAATAGTCTCTGGCAGCCACCATTTTATTTTGATTTTGACAGATGCGCAGATGCGTAAAAATAAAGCATCTAATGATATTACCTTAGATATGTAAACTGTGCTTCATGAAAGTACTATATTTAGTGTTTATACAAAAGTAGTTTCTATAAACAAGAACAACGAAACAAAATAAAACAATTTTGTAAAATAACAAACAAGAGGAAGAATAACCTCAAAATAGAGGCATTAAAATTCGGCACGCAACTTACCGGGAAATTAGATTGCTGTCTTCTTTCTTCAAATTTACTTTCTTTGTCTTTCTTATTTGATGCATGTCTCGCGCTTCACTGTGAAATTCCGGACTAATATCACTGGGCGACGAAAAAATATTTTTTTTATTTCAGTGTCTGTTCTCTGCTTACTTCACTGCTGTCAAAAAAAAGTATACAATGTCGGATTTTCGGACAGCATAACCTTGTATTCTATCATTATTGCTCTCTGGTGAAACATGCTGAAACTGGGGGCTGTCATCAAAAATCCAAATCCAAAGTTACAATTTAAAAGACATGGAATGTTCTCCATAGTTTAGTAGTTTCTAACAATTTTATATTTTATAATCAATCAAGTTGAAAATAAAACTGTATCACAAGCACAATGTTTGGGTTGATTATTTCTGGGAGACTGGTAATGCGTTATTTACAACAAACAGCAGCAATAAGTCATTAAAAAATTCTTTTTAAGCCTCAGACTGATTTTGTAAGAGTCGACGAAAACAAATTGTTGATCAATGTGCCCGAAGTGGACAAAGTTAATTATATTGTTATTTTCCTCACTGGATCGTCTCCACTTCCTGAGGGGATGTCCGCAGCTGTATATTTCAGTTGGCCCGATGCAAGCTCTGCACCAACATGGCAGTATTTGGGACATATATCTAACAATAAACCATCCGCGATTTTTAAAATTTCACAACTAAAAAAAGGCCACGAAATAGAACAAAGCTCAATGGTGTTCGGAAGCCAAGCTATATCACATATAGCACAAATTGGCATATCCGTAGAACCCGACATTGCAGTTTGTCAACTCACATCTGCTATAGTATGAATATTTAACATACATATAGTCATATTTTATTAAATAATTGTATATTTAGACGAGTCCCGACACCACCTTACAATTTGGACAAAAAATGTTGGAAAGTTTCTTTAATTACGCATCAAGCTTTTGCGTAACCCCGCAACAGATTCCAAGTATGGTAGGTGATGCAACGGCATTGGTTCCACTCTCGACTCTGCAGACTTGGTACACAAACTTTCAAAGGAGACTTGAGCAGAACCCAAACTTTTGGAAGTACTAGTGCGTTGCAAAACAAAAATGAAATGACATGTTATGAAATCAATTTTGAATTCGTTTTTAAATTTAAGATTTGATCTCAGATTTTTGATTTTTTTCTGAAACCACGAATATGAATTAGATTGATTTATTTTGTATACGTAATGTACTTCACATACGAGTAAAAGTATTATTTTTATAGGTCAAGGAATGTCTCGTATTTTATTAGTCTAAGATCCGACTTTACAACGACCTGCACCCAGTTGTTTAATGGATGAAAATTATTTTATATCAAATGCATATTCTACAGGCTTCACACTTTCATATTTTTTATGTAATTTGTCTAATAAACAAAAAAGTTCATTGTTAAAAAATTGCATTTTTATCCTTGACAGGTATTTTTCAAGCCACCTATGCAATATATTATTACTTGACCTATTATATTTGATATAAAATAATTGTCATCTAATAAACAGTGGGTTGCAGAGCGATGTATGGTCAGATCTACTGTTATAAAATAGTTGCCACTCGACTGGAAAGTCAGGGAACAAAAATTTGGTCAGGGAAAGTCGGGGAATTTCAAAAGCGGTTAGGGAAAATATTTTCAAAACTGATCTTTTTCTTTTAAAATAATTTAATCCTTCGTTATACTCTGCCTTTCTGGTGTATTTTAACGCAAACATTTTCACAATCAATCATGTTGGAAATTTAATATATACATATTTCAAACTCCACTTTTTATTTTATTTATGTGACCGTTACAAGGGAATGAGGGTTTATTAAAAAAAAATCTATAACAAAATTTAAATTCAATGAAGTGCCTTTATAGTATAGTCGACAGTTAGTTTTAGATGGAAAACGGAATTTTATTGTGAAAAATAGTGGCAACTATGATAATAACCTAGTTTAGAACGAGAGCATGTTCGTTTTTAACTTAAGTATACGGTGAAGTGAAATCACATTTTAATTACAATATTTTAGAACATAAACACTAAGCATTTTTTTTTGTTGTTGAACCAATATTATCCGAAACGCAACATGCCAGAATCCAAACTAAAAATTGGCATACAAATTATTTTAAACTTTATGATGGTTATGCAATTCAATTGATTCGGGTGATTTAGATGAAAAGATAGTTTTTTTTTTAAACTAACATAAAATTTAATCAAATTGATTTCTTTATAAACGAATTCAACATAACATTTACATATTTTGACTTGTGAGTAGAGGTATATATAAAATATACATGGAAACTCGTTGATTTCTTTGATTAGAAAGATCAAACCATTTTATAATAATTGTTTATTTTTATGAAGTATTCGTTTGGGTTTGATCTTAAATTTTAAAGCTAGATGTAACGTAATTAGCCTTATCATAGTAACCGATCGGAACGGAATTTTCTCCGACTCTTGCAAAATGTTTATCATTATAATCATACAAATCTCGGTTACACCTCCGAAAAATATTCAATATGCGCTTGAAAAGGGAAATATTAAAAAGAATTTTTTCGAAATAAATTGTATTTCTTAAAAATCGGAGAAAATTCCGTTACGATCGGTTACCATGATAGGGCCCAATGTGTTTAGAGTTCCTTATGTTTGTGCGTACGATAAGTTAATCGTATTTTAATGATATGTTCGCAAAAAAAATAAATAAACATTTTTCACCTCTTTTTTAAACTGACAACTGGTGTATTTTTTCATATTTAAGGTCTAAGATATTAATATTAGTATAGAGAGCACAATTTTTGCAGCTCTTGCATTCATAAAAGCGTACCGACAGTTCTTATCCCATAAAAGCAGCATATTTTCCTCTGAAGTCTGATTTTTCTTTGTTGTTTATCATTTGTCCACCTATATATTCGTGCATGGCGGAGCAAAATCGCATCGTCATCTCCAAGTGGTGCCCTCTGAGTTAGTTATGTGAACTGAGGTACCTTCTCAGGAACTAGGAGCAAAACGTAAGATAAGAAATCCAAGAAACCCAATAGCGTCTGACACATAGTATGCGGCTCATTGGTCAGCGTCTGATCCCATAGCGGCGGCAGTATTTTAAAACTCTGAATAGAAGAAGTAACTTAGCAAAGCTATTTATGGCTAACAAACAAAAGTTACAAAAAATATGCAGAGTAAAACAAATAGATATAATACCCCAGTTGGCAATCGGCAATCCAATTAAACTGGCAAATCCACTCTATTTGGAGATCGGTTTTATGGATTCTGGGGAGAACCAATTATTGCTTATAGGAAGTAGAATGATTTCCAAAACACGAAGAACTACGAAATGTATTCTCCTGAAAGGTTATTCCATCGATAATCTCTATTCAAAAATCAAATGACAAGCCACTAACGGAAAAGGAACCAATAACTATGAAAGTTTCGAAGTTTCCTTCTTGAAACTGATGTTAACAAAAACAAGCGTAAATCCAAGAACCGAAAAGCAGAAGCCCAGAAACTGTTCAACTAAGTCAGCAGACAGCTTCAAAATCAGAAACTGCTAAAATAATGAAAACATCAAATTAAGAAATAGGAGATGTAATCCAAAAGTCCTATGTTAAAGGCACTAAGCGAACTGCACCACCTCCAATCATGATTAAGAGCATAGTTGAAAAATGCACGAATAAGACATGTAAATATACATCGTACAATAAAGGCAATTGAAAGTCATTGTTGAAGCTGTTGGCAGAAGTTCGTTTTCAGAGAAGCAAATTGCTTAGTGGCTGCATATGTATGTATGTATTTATATATTAAAATAAAAAAAAAAACAATTTTTTTGAACATTCTTTCATTTTTTAAATTAGGTTTTCTCGGAAAAACTAAGTTTGCAATAAAATTTGAAAACTAAATATCTCGAGGAAAAACAAATATTGAAAATCGTTCGACCAGTTTTTTTAAAGTGGTTTTTTTTTAAACTTTTCGAAAAAATATTTAATTTTTTTAGTATGTCATTATAAGAAAATCTGTAGTTTACATCTGAGAAAATTATTTAAAAAAAATTCAATCAACCCGTTTTTTTTTTCAAAAAATCGAAAAAAACAAACACAAAAACAATAATTCAAAAAAAAAAAGTAACTGTCGAAAACAGAACTAAAAATCAACTGGCAAAAGCAATTGCAATAAGAAAAAGTGATGGAAATAAATCCTATTCCCAAATTGTAAAAAAAATGTGCGGAGGAACAAAGAAACATAATTAAAAGAAATGCTGGAACTTATCCTAAAAAGGATTGACAAACAAGATTTAAACATAAAACAGCTAAGAGAAGAAGTCGCTCTTAAAAAACAATGATGGACAGAACACTTAATATCGCAATATGGAATGCAAACGGTATTTTATAACATGTATCAGAAGTAAACATCTTTTTAGATACAGAGCATATAGACATTTGTTTGTCATGTTGTCATGTTTTCACACTCGCGAATGTCTTTAAGCCATTCCCAGCAAACACAGCGACGAATGTGAAATTCCTATTGTCACGCTGAAAGAAGTAAGAAGCATTTGTGAACATAAGTTGTCTAACAGAAAATCAATAGACAATACACAATAGAGAGGTACAACTTTGAGGTAGTTAGGGACTTTGTGTACTTTGGATCCGCTATAACATCTGACTACAACATCTCGTCAGAAATTAAGCGAAGAATTACTCTTGCCAATCGCTGTTTCTATGGGCTAGGAAGGCAATTGAGTAGCAAAGCCCTCTCTCGAAAGGGCTCCTCCCAGTCCTGCTCTATGGCGCCGAGGCATGGACTCTATCTAAAGCGGATGAAGATATCCTTAGCCGTTTCGAGCGCAAGATTCTTTGGAAGATTTTCGGCCCTATCTGCGTTAACGGGCTTTGGAGGAGAAGGTTCAACCAAGAACTATACGAGCTGTACAGCGACATTGACCTGATCAAAAAAATACGTATATCACGTTTAAGATGGCTAGGTCATGTAGAGCGAATGGACAACAATGCTCCGGCTCGCAGGATCTTCGATTCCATCCCAGAGGGTAGACGCAGTCAAGGAAGACCCCGCCTTAAGTCGCGCGCTTAAGTGGAGGATGACCTCAACCAACTTGGAGTGCGAAACTGGAGGCATCTAGCCAAAGACCGAGCTGGCTGGAGAGGCATGTTGGTTAAGGCCCAGGTTGGTCCCGAACTGTAGCGCCCCCTAAGTAAATACGTAACAGAAAATCACCAGGGTACGACCTAATAACTGCTCAGGTTTTGAAACAAATGCCATCAATAGCCTTCAAAAAAACTCCAATTTATAATTAACGCATGCGGCATGCCTTAAACGAAGATACGTACCACATCATTGGAAAATTGCAGAAGTCATTGTTATACCTAAACAAGGTAAACCACCAACAGAAGTAACATCTTACAGACCAATATCGCTTATACCAATCATGGCAAAAGTTTTCGAAAAACTGCTTCTAAAAAGGCTTAGCCAAATAATAGAAGAAAGAAGACTAATTCCGAGCCATAAGTTTGGATTTAGAAATAAACATTCCACGATAGACCAAGTGCATCGAATTACGGATGTTGTGCAAAAAGCACTTGAAGAAAAAGAAGAATGTTCGGCTATATTATTAGATGTTACTCAGGCCTTTGACAAGGTTTGGCACTTGGGAATTGAGTGCAAACTGCATAGGAACCTTCCCAGGCCATACTACGAAATACTGAAATATCCTACGTTACGATCCGACCCTTTGGAGTACGATACGGCCAATTTCTTATTTTTTTATTTTATTTCAGATGAAGACTTAAGCGCGGAACAGATTGAACCAGCAACAGCACCAGCACCGTCAACAGCGAACAGCACGCTGCCCAGCGAAAAAAAATCAAACACATTGCCACCACAACAGCACCAGCGTCGTCTTCTTAAAACAATAACACTGACAGTTTTTATTTTTGCAGTATTGTGTCCCTGATTATCACTTGTGTAAAGTTGGTAGCAATGGAACAGCAACAGCAAATTTAGGTAAACCACCAACAGAAGTAACATCTTACAGACCAATATCGCTTATACCAATCATGGCAAAACATTTCGAAAAACTGCTTCTGAAAAGGCTTAGCAAAATAATAGAAGAAAGAAGACTAATTCCGAGCCATACGTTTGGATTTAGAAATAAACATTCCACGATAGACCAAGTGCATCGAATTACGGATGTTGTGGAAAAAGCACTTGAAAAAAACAAGAATGTTCGGCTATATTATTAGATGTTACTCAAACCTTTGACAAGGTTTGGCACTTGGGAATTGAGTGCAAACTGCATAGGAACCTTCCCAGGCCATACTACGAAATACTGAAATATCCTACGTTACGATCCGACTCTTTGGAGTACGATACGGCCAATTTTTTATTTTTTATTTTATTTCAGATGAAGACTTAAGCGCGGAACAGATTGAACCAGCAACAGCACCAGCACCGTCAACAGCGAACAGCACGCTGACCAGCGAAAAAAATTCAAACACATTGCCACCAGCACCAGCATCGTCTTCTTAAAACAATAACACTGACAGTTTTTATTTTTACAGTATTGTGTCCCTGATTATCACTTGTGTAAAGTTGGTAGCAATGGAACAGCAACAGCAAATTTAGGACTTTGGTCTAACGACGCTGTTGACGTTGCTGGTGCTGGTCTAATCTAACTTGAGCAATTGAAATACATTGGTTCTAAAATAATGGCGGCCGCTGTTGCTGGCAGTGTTGCCATGCCAATGATTGCATGCACCAGCACCGTCAACAGCGAACAGCACGCTGATCAGCGAAAAAAATTCAAACACATTGCCACCAGCACCAGCATCGTCTTCTTAAAACAATAACACTGACAGTTTTTATTTTTACAGTATTGTGTCCCTGATTATCACTTGTGTAAAGTTGGTAGCAATGGAACAGCAACAGCAAATTTAGGACTTTGGTCTAACGACGCTGTTGACGTTGCTGGTGCTGGTCTAATCTAACTTGAGCAATTGAAATACATTGGTTCTAAAATAATGGCGGCCGCTGTTGCTCTTGCTGGCGCTGTTGCTGTTGCTGGTTCAATCTGTTTCGCGCATAATGCATATTTTCTTCGGGTTCAATGAAACTTAAGATGGCATCTGAAGTACACTTCATTTGAACCGAAAAGAGTCCAACCAAGTTTCGTTTTGTGGACCGAGAACCCTTCAGTAAAGTTGACGACTTGCAATGGTCTCACCAAGTTAGTATGCGAAAACCGATTAGCATTTGTTGCATCTCATTCGAATAATAGGAAACTGGAATACTTTTCAAAACATCAAAATGTTCATAAAATTGTTGCACTTCGTGAGTCTGGGCCGGCAGGAGCAGTTGTTTGGTAGTTCGAACGTTTTTCATTTGGTACTTTGAAGCGCCATCATGTACCCCAGATATTTCAATGGCTACATGGGATATCTCACTCGTTGTCTGGGCACCAATCCACCTCAGTGACAAAATGTCAGACTGGCCTCGAATGCCGATTGCATTGGCACCCTTTTCTTCTATCAACGAACTTTTCGCACCATCGTCAATGAAGGCCATTATATTGCATGTCCCTTTTGGACCACTCAAGCGAACAGGAATACATTTAAAAAGTGTCTTCTTTTCGTTTTCTCTACTGAAAATCGTGCCGTTTCGTTTCGATTTCATTTACGGAGTTATTTTTCGACGCACCAAAAACTGCTGCTGCGTGAGCACGATTGACAGAGGAGCCACTTTATGTATGTGGAACTTGCTTTGATTGATGAAAACATTGGCCATTGCTCTGGCTGACCGGAGAACTCCGGCAGGTCTTGTAGTTTGCGAATTGGAGGGCGACTTGGCGGCGACTGCTGTAATGGGGGTTGATTTGGCTGGGCGGAGTAGGAGGAAATTGCAGGCATATGCTGTGATCGATTTATTTGCGCGTAAGGGTTTGTTGGACATGGAGGCACTGAATAATTTGTCGCTGTATATGAACTCGACTAATTTTGAAAAACACTTTCGGGTGGCAATGGCACAGATATATTTGTATGTAATGGCATGCCATTAAAAAATGGGTACGTACCTGGGGGAATATTGTTGATGTCATGATATGGCGGGCTGGATTTGGTGGACGTTATGGCAGCGAATGAGCATGTGGTGCATCTGGCGGCAGCGAATGATAATTTGGTGGACGTGGGGGCATTATTGATTCGATCCGAGATCTCGTTATTTTATGTGATCGTGAGCTTAATTTCCGATCACACATCGATGAAATAATACAGAAGGCTAATTCAACTCTAGGTTTTGTAAAACGATGGTCTAAAGAATTCTGCAAGCCTTATTTGACTTGTTCCCTATATATAACACTCGTTAGACCTCTCCTTGAATATGCTTCTCAAGTTTTGGCGCCCATACCACCACGTCCATATTTCGAGAATAGAAAGCAATCAAAAAACGATTTCTTCTTTTCGCTCTTCGCGGCCTTAAATGGCAAGATCCTTTTATTCTACCTCTATATCATGCCCGTCTCCAACTTATTAATCTTAGAACTCTAGATGAACGAAGATTGGTTGCCGATATTCTTTTCATTCACCGACTTTTTTCTGGTTCCGTTGACTGCCCTTCATTATACAATTCCATTTTCTTTAAGACTAAGCCCCGCAATCTCAGAAATCCTAGACTTTTCTATATACCCTTCTACCGTACCTCCTATGGCTCCAATGAGCCTCTTACACGTATGCTGCGAAGTGTTAATTCGGTAGCTGAATATTTTGACCTAAATCTTAGTACACCGAATCTAAAGTTACGCGTTAACAACTGTCCCAACCTTTCCATTTAGATTTAATTAGTCTTAAGTTAGTTTTAGTTTTGTAGCTTGAAATAAGCCAAATAAATGGGGGTGCTGCCCCACCAAAATTAAATTAATTAATATTGAGGGCGTTCGGTGTCGTATAGCTTTGTGTTATAATGCTATTGAAATATACTGTGCGTTTGTGAACGCATAAAACCCAATAGGAAACAATTTCTGTCAACACGTACCACATTTGCACAACCAGCTGATTTCGTGGTCAGCTGTTCCATACGATACCAAAGTATACCAGAAATTTATCGCTACTTGTGTTTCGATTTGGAAGTCATATGTTTCGTTTTTTGTCATGGTCATCAGCTGTTGATCAGCTGTCTTTTAACACGTATTACAACAACAATGCGCTACTTCCATTTCGAACCTATGAGATACCGAATGCCCCCAATGGGACTAGTCCTGCCGGGATGAAAACCAGTTTCACTCCACTGTTCGACCGCACACGGGATGAATTATGCTGGAAGAAAATTTTGTATACATGAACCATATTTCAATGTATTTGTATTTCCATTTGAACATTTGACGTGAATAGTTGTGTGTTTATTAGTTCTTCCACTCCAAACCAGGTAGAAGATTTTCTGCCGTCCCGCCTGCCACTCCGCTTCTTGGCACAAAAAAACTCCACCTACCCCAGGAAGAATAAGTCTCGTTTGCGGAGGCCGAATACGTCCATGATTGTCCCAATGTCTTTTCTGGGTGTGAACGCATTGTTTTCACCAGTTACTCTTTTTGTGTCTCTTCTCTGGCACATATGGTTGTCTGACATACGTCAATGGCAACCAATGAAAATAGGATAAAAAATGGCACGAGTTGTTAATCTCGTTAACTTTTGCGGACAAAATAAAAGTATACTTTCGAATAAATTCAAAGCAAGTGCAAAAGTTGGGAATCCTAATAAATATATTAAATTCATTTTTTGCTCTCCAAGGACTCAATATTTGGTACGTTCAAACCAACTTTTAATTTGACGTGCTCTCTCTTCGTATGTTTTGATGCAGTTTTTTTTTAATAAAATATTATTTTTGCCTCTATTGCAGTCCTGAATACCTGTAGCGAACGTTTGTTACATCAAAACATTAAGCCCGAGGAGAGAGCTTACGTTATATAAACCATTTACGTAAAATCCAGTTGTCTTCTATCAATACGCAATCAAACCATGGGTAGAACAAAACGATTACGACTGAAAAAACGCAAGTGGTTTGTCGCAGTTAATTCTGATTTTGCCATTCCCTTGTACATATATATGAGTCAATTCAATTGGAAGAATGAAAAAAGACTTATTTGCCGACAATTTACAATTTCAGAAAGAGGGCTTTGCTCAAAAAATAATATATTATCGGGAGATGTCATAATTAAACTTCCTCTTGAAGCAATGATTACTCTCGCAACAGTGGAAAATGACCAACACTTTCAGGATTGCACAGAAAAGTTTTGCAATTTAGCAGAAAGGTTTTCTTTTCAAAGCTTGTTAGCAATATATATTTTGTTTCAGAAACACTTAAAAAACTCTTTATTCGAGTTATATTTTGAATCGATGCCCTCAACGTTTTCAAATCCCTACTTCTGCCAAGCTTATGAATTGTTTTTCCTTCCAGAAATCATTTTAAAACAAACTGTCCACCAAAATAAAATCATTCGCGACTCCTTCACAATTTTGCAAAATGCCTTCGCTGGTAAAATTTGTCCATGTTGTGGACATTCGTATTTAAATGAAGTGTTCAAGATGGATGATTTCAAATGGGCATATTTTGTTGTGAATACCCGCAGTGTTTTCGTAGATGTTGAACAAATCGAGCAATTAATCAACAATGTTTCTTGGTGTAAGAAATTACTTAGCGATAAACCGGAATTGGCTCTAGCTCCCTTTTTGGATATGTTTAACCATTCAGACTGTGCTCTTACCAAACCAAGTGTGGAAAGGGAAAACAATCAATTACATTACCAATTAATCACTGAAAACTCGTACAAACCATATGAGCAAATGTTCATAAGTTATGGTAACTTAACTAATGTCAAGTTATTTACAGAGTATGGATTTTCTCTAGAACATAATTCTAGTGATTATTTTGAAATAACACTTATTGATATAGAATCATTGATAAAATATGAGCGCAGTTACAAAGGCGTATTTTTCCACCGTAATAAGTTTAAATTCATTCGTGATCATAATCTTAACGATCAAATGTTTATACATGCAGTCGATGGTCTTTCACATAACCTCAAAGTTGTACTGTATATAATTTTCAAAGAACAATCGCACTTTTCTAATGTCCTCAATCAAACTGCTTTTGGATCGAATGTAGTTTTTGAAAATATAATCCAAGAAGAAGCAAGGCTTTTGACTTTATATAAAATAAACGAATATCAAAGCTTTCTTGAAGGTTTCTTCAAATTAGAAGAATTGTCCTTAAGTGGTCAGGCATCAGTTTCGTTCTTGAAACATAGCCTATCATATCTGAAAACGTGTCTGGAAAACTTTGTATAAAAAATTATAAAAAGAGAAACTAATAAAAATATTTTATGTATTCATGTATATATGTACATTTTCGTTTTCATTTTGTTGTGTTCTTTTTGTACTTCAACTCGTAAGGAAATGTCTTCATAAAGTCTATAAGGGTACGTGAAGGGGAATGTGACGAAACACCATTCAGGAAACAGGAGAGTCAGAACACAGGGAAACGTTGAGAGGGTGAGAGTGTATGTCTTGCGATCTTCCCGGCGTTCGGTGCGCAAACATGCAGCTGCTTTGGGCATTTCTGATCGCACCCTGAAACGAATTCTTCACCAGGATCTTCAATTCCACCCTTACAAATTGGCTTTAGAGGCAGGAGCTTCGTGAACACGATTTTGTTGCCCGGCAAAATGTATGTGAAGCGCTCCACGAAAACCTGGCTGAAGACGCGATCGTGTTCTTTAGCGATGAGGCTCACTTCCACATTTCCGGTTGTGTGAACAAGCAAAACAAGCGTTATTGGTGTGATCACAATCCGCGTGAAATATATCAGACGCCACTGCATTGTGAACCTTCCATGGCCGGCACGCTCACGTGATTTGGCTCCCTCCAATTTTTTTATGGGGTTACCGTAAATCTCGTTTACTCCAACCGCCCTCGGACCCTGAATGACCTGAAGGATAAAATTCGTTAAGCAATCGCTAACATACCCATCGATATGCTTCAAAGAGTTCAGCTGAGCTTCGAAAAGCGGGTAGCTCAGTGTATCGAAAATGGACACCATCACTTGTCCGACATCATCTTCAAAACCGTGTAATTGAAAATTGAGATCCTGTGTGACAGGAATAAAAATGTTGTGTGTTGGTATGTATGTCCACTATTTTTTTTTAATAACCTAAAATCAGCAAGTTTTCTTGCCGCATTCTGTATAATATAATAAAATGAGGGCTCAACATATTTCCATGGGAACCGATAAGTGCAGAGGAGGAACTGGTTTTAGTTTTAAATGAATTGTATGCTGGCTTCCGAAGCGAAATGTGGTTTTCCTAAATAACAATTATAACGTTTTGAAATTGTAGTTTTAATGGATTCAAATAGTAAGTCCGATAGATAGTTGGTCCAATCCTTTGAATAGCTTTCAAGTTTTTTTTTGTTATATGTAGATGAGATGATTTAGCTTATAATATTATGCCTTATTGGATATTTATTTTTTGAGGAAAAACAAGTTTAATAAAATATACACTACTAATATTATAAATGTAAATGTTTGTACGTTGGATGTTTCAAAGCTTGTGCCGCAATTACGCCCCAACGACTTAACGGATTTGGATGTAATTTAATATATAGGTACTGGATTAACTGCATAGGCTACTTTTTATAAAAAAAAGAGAGGCTGAAATATGAAATATAAAACTTTCTGTTATGCTAAGACGCTACGCGGCTACGCGGACTTGGGAAGATTGATAGGTAAATGAATAAGTTACTAGATAAATAAATGAATAAATAAATTAATTGGCTTGGCAGCAGGGCCGCCGAGAGAACATTCGGGCCCGTTGGAAACCATGTACGGGCCAACCTTTTTAAAGAAAAATGCAATTTTTGTTACCTTTCGAAGAACTTAAACCCCCAATGAATTACTTGCCCGTAGGTAATCCACCCGTTACACCCCCCACCCCTCTCGACCATCCTGTTGGGGAGCTAAGGCCTAGTCAACCATACCTGTGTATGTGTTGTGAATCTGCAGGAAGGGAGTGGAACCACAATTTACCGCCGATTCCGAACTTGAGATAAAACTTTTCAAGACAAATTTTACTCTTAAAGGTTTTTTCATTTCCTCGCAAGAGGCAGTACCCTGAAAACAAAGTGGATGTGACGGGGAATCGAAACCCGGCCCTCTACTTTCTTATCCTGAAAAATGCACTGTTCCTTTAGGAGAAACCTGAATAATTTTGTTTACGATTTTTTTATTTAAATAATATGTATATTAAAAATGTATTATGGACAAATTAAGCAGTCCACGCAGTCCCTCGTCGGTCTATGTAGGTTGACAATGAAATACGCACGCTGCTCTATTATGGTCGGTAAAAACTTTCCCTACACATTTGATATCAAAAAAGATTTTGACTAGGTGATGCGCTCAAATGCGTCTTTCAACATTATATTTGATTTTAAAAAGTCATTAAAAAGTCTATCCAATTCCTCCCATAAGCCGACGATATTGACTTAATTGGAAAAACACAGCGTCTTGTCAGTAGCGTTGACGTGATTATTGAGGCGAAAGCAAAGAAGAAACCAAGTATATGAACTCATTAAGAAAAGACCCAACATTGACATCTTTGGCAAATCATCAAAATAGACAACTATAACATTGAAGTAGTTTAGGTCTTTGTAAAAGTGGCGTCAAGTTGAAAATTGAAAATTCCTGAAAGTGTGCAAGCAAATCCCTGGGGTGACACGACTGGAGATCACCGGTTTCGTCATGAAAAGCAGGAGCAGGCATGTATCGAAAAAAATCTATAGCGGGCGAAAAAAAAACAACAACCAACAAAAAATGCATGCAATGCCTAAAAGACACGGCTGAATTAATTTTGCTTACAGACTTTTTGATTTCTCTGAATTTATTTCAAATTTTCGTCCATTTGGAACTTCCGTTCTAACTATTACCTCAATTCGTAGGAATATTTGTACTTAGGTCTATTTCGTACTTCTTCTGAGTTTAAAAATAAAACTTAGTTCAAAACTTAATTGATATTTATTCGTTAAAACTTTGAAAAGAAATTATAAATGCGTTTTTTCAATTGAGATATGTTAATAAAAACACCTGTAAAAAGACTTATATCGAGTTCTATGTGCTAATTACTAAAATTTAAGATCAAGCCCCAATAATTAATTGTAATGGTTAATGGTAAAGGTTTTGAAATTAAGTTTCGAAATTAGACTGAGATCATGAAATTTGTAAAGATACCTGTGTACAGAAAACTAAAGTCATACATTTCTATTAACTTTAACTTTAGCCCTATTCCACAAACGCAGCTGGACTGCCTCAAGATGAAAGAAAGAAAATTAAAAGTAACTCTCTTATTTCTGAAAATCAAGTGTTGGGAGGAGTATTTAAAAAGAATCGCCCCAAACCAGGTAACAAATTCAACTGCCAAATTACATGCATAATTCTAAATTTTACAGCTGTCAAAAGTGGTAGTGCTAAGGGCGTAAGTTTATTAAAACCTCGTTAAAATGCAACCAATGTCATTGAATTTAAACTAATAATTTCCGTACATCATTTATTTTGTTCTGTTATTTTTATTAAAATTAGTTTTTTTGATTTTATATTTGTTTTTCTTTAACATGTAACTTTGCTAGATTATTATTTTTGCTTGTTGTTTGGTCCCGTAGGGATATTACTTTCAACTAGTAAATCCCCGCAGGTCCTTGGCAGCATATAAGATACTGTTTCCACGTAGGAGTATCCGCTGTAGGACAGGAATCTTTGGGAAATATTGATGCACCCCAGGTAACATCTTCCGATATGCTAAGGGCAATGATGGCATATATATGGCCGAAAGATGATGCGTTAGTCAGGAAAAGGTTAGTAAATATTAAATTTTACATCACCATTAGTGATTTTTTGGTAATTAATTTTAGAGTGGGAATATCCGTAGGCCTTCTTGTTGGATCAAAAATCATAAATGTATGTGTACCGTTTTTCTTCAAAGGTGCTGTAGATGCATTAGGGGTACTTAATATGAACTCGGCGCCTGAAACAGTTCTGGCAGTTAGTACAGCTATGCTTATAGGATGTAATTTCAATTATCAAGTATTATACACTTTATTCTTCTAATGAATTGTATTTTGTTTAGATGGAGCTTCAAGAGCGGGAGCAGCTGCTTTTAATGAATTACGAAATGCAGTATTTGCAAAGGTGGCGCATCATTCTATTAGAAAAATTGCAACTAATGTTTTCCTACACCTTCATAATTTGGATTTAAAATTTCATTTGAGCAAACAAACAGGTGCTCTATCAAAAGTAAGTTAATTTTTTTCAATATTTTTTAGTTTAATCAAGCAGATATATTCTTACGGAAAAAAAATTAATATCTTATGATAACGCAGTAAAACAATTGATGTGAATCATGGGATAGCTTTCGTGTTATGAAAATCAATAGTCCCCTTATTTGTTGCAATGAAATATATGCAATTAATACTATGTTTCCCCAAAAAGGTGGGGGAGCTTCATATGTTAATATACATACATATGTATGTATGTACATAGATGACATGTGTAATGTGTGTAAGTAATTTATCATTAGGGGTATTCATGAAATTGCGTAAAACGCTGATAAAGCGTAAAAACCTCGTGAATTTATCTTCTCGTAAATGAACTGTCAAAATTTGTATGTCCCCTTTTATACACATAGGCATATGCCGCAGCGTGACTTATAAGCTTTGTTCGATGTCTGCCCTGAGGCGCACTGGTGTACACTGGATTCGCACTGAGGTGTGTTATGTGACACTTTTTTCGCCCCAGTGTTTTTGCACTGTGTTCGATGTCAACTCCGAGCACGCACTGAGTGCACACTCACGCCTCAGGTTTTTGGTCGGTGTAAGAAATCAGTGCTGTCAAAATTCAAATCAGCTGTTGGTGCTTGGTGGTAGAAGTTTAAAACAAATTTTATTTTACAAACTTGGAGTGCAATATCTGGTAAATATAAGATATTTTGTAGATTATTTTGCAATTATTAAGTTATTTTTGTGATTTTAGATAAAATGCCGAGATATACTCTATCTGATGGAAATGGAAAAACTGTAGACTTTGTAAAGAAAATTAATATGTGAATGAAATGTCAAAAAATTAAAACTGTTGCATAGAGCTGTTCGATGTTAAATCAAACCCCGAGCAGAAACACAGTTTTTTGACAGCTAAACGAAATGCACTGACATTCCCCAGTGAGCACTGGGGCGGGGAACATCGAACAAACCTATAGTGTTTTTTTTGGTAAATCACTAACAGAATCACCCCAATCCGGAATGCCAAACGAACAATTTTGCAAGGCAGTTTTTATTCTGAAGTTTGGATTTCATTGTATTTATAAAACGTCAAATGCATTTCAAATAATTTTTTTTTCCAATTTCATTTATTTGTAAAAATGGCGGATACAAGTTTGCTGGATTGCATTATATTTGCAATGAAAAAAGTAAAATTATAATATATTTCAATTTCAATTACATATATTCTCTTTCACTTTATTTGTTTTCTTTCTTAAGATTTCTGTTTATTTTGTTATTATCTCCCTCAAATCAACAATCACAACTTCATACGTTAAATAAAAAAACGTTACACGATTTTGAATTTTAAATTCTGGTATGTGTGCGTGATTCTGGTTTTGATTCCGACTATGAAAACAGAATCGATTTTCTGTTCTTTTCAGAACAACAACTGTCATTGACTGCCAATTGAACAATTTCAGAAGCATTCGGAGTACTTCCGGACTGTTCTGGACGACCAAGAAAAAAAAAAATTTTAGTATTTAGGCGAAGGAGTTGAGAAGGGTAGTGTTGATCACGTTCACGCAGGGACCAAAAATTTGTTGCGATTCTCTAATTCTCGTTTTTTATTTTCATTGCTTGCTTTATTATTATCTTCCTGAGTTTGTGGTCAGATGTATGTTTTGCTATAAGTGAGAGCGAGAGCGTTGAAATAAACAAACGTAAAGCCATTGTAGCGTTTGTCACATGCTGTCGCGTGACGCAATTCAACGTGTGAAAACTACAGGCGTGCCCAAAAGGGAATTGATGAAGAATCGGTGTCATATGTTTATGTGAATAAAAGGGGACTATAGGAATTTATTTATGCCAACTTTATAAATTTATCTCATGACTTTGCCGGATAAAGAGAAAAAAATGAACCTCGTAAAACTGAGGAATGTCTTTTTTTGTTGTCTGTCTTTTGTGACAGCTGTGGTGATAAGGATACACTTGTTAACAAAAGTCTACGTACATCATTCTTGTATACATACGTATACTTTTCTAATACTTTTTTATTGCATCTATAGATGCCGACTAGTTTTTTTCTATTTTCTTAAGAAGTTTGTTTTTATATTCATATTTTCAGCGACAATAAAGCGAAAAAAAAATAGTTTTCTTCTTTTATTCTATTAATAAAAACCAATAACTAAATAATCAGATCGACTAGTGTACTTTTGTTAGTAAGTGTACTTCAATCTCAACTCTGACGTTAAATGACTGTTTCCACATTTACGCAATTTGTTTCTAAGGGGCGTTCATACAAATACTTGAGGAAGGATAGGATTTTCTACGGTGTATGAATTTATCTTATTGCATGAATTCCCCTATTGTGAAAAGTTTTTGACGTTTGTTTTATTTTTTCATAGATCTAAAATCGAATTCATAGCGAGTTTCATTGAAGAAAAGATTTGCTCTTTCTGTCAAATGATTTGATCTTTTTCAATTTCGAGAGTTTCATTGCAAGAAAAAGAGCAAATCTAGATCAAATCTCAACACGAAAGATTTGATCTCTGATGGGTGGCAGACTCGGTCTGAATGCACACATACATGTAAATAGTCTTTCGGTCAAACGTCAAACGTCAAATGGAAAATATTTTGTTATTTGTTGTTTGTTGTGAACTTGTGCCAGCCCGTGCTTAGATAAAAAATTAACAAATATCCATTAAATATACAAAATAACAAATAAAAGTGTCTTTGAAGTGAGAAAATACAAATATGGCATTTTGAATATATCAACTGTACATGCCTGGTATTTTTGTGTGTGATATCAAATACCGTATATGCTCGTCAGTGAATGACCAATACTAGGATTAAATGATGAAACAAATTCCATTGAAAAGAGCAAATCTCGATTTTCAGATCAAATCTTTGAAATTTGAATGAAACTCGCTATGTGTGAAGACGTCAACAAATGTATTATTTCAAATGTGAGTTCTGTCAAAAGTCAAATTTGACAATTAAAAAAAAAAAAAACAATTGATTTGCAAACAAAAGCATGTCAGAAGACTGTTATTAATCCAAGATGTCATCAAATAATGACGTTTTAATCCTAAAATAAGTAGCAAGTTCTTTTTCTGAGTATGAAGGAACTACATTACAATACACCTTCGTCTTGGAAGTAGCCTTTTATTCAGTTCTATTTTTCCCTAGGGATTTCCTCCACTAATGCCAACAAAAATAATCATTCTCTTGATCAGAATCTTCAAGAGATTCATCATCCTAACAACAAAAACAATTCAAATTTCAATTTTTTTCAATATATTCCATATATTTTATTCATTTTAAAATTTAATTCACTAAGAAAATCACAGCGAAACTTTGAAACGTGTTATAAGTAGCCCTTTATGCAGTTCCTTTTTTTCCAGTCAGCATCATCTTCCTCTTAATCGGAATCTCCAAGAGGTTCACCTTTAAACCACAAAAAAACTACAAATTTCGATTTTTGTAGATAATATATTTTACATATTTTATTAATTTTATAAATTAAATTCACTAGGAAAATCACTGCAAAAAACTGAGAAAATATTTTTCTTTTGACGTTTAAATTGTGTACAGATTTTGTTATTCAACGCGTTCGTTTACTTTTTCACACTTTTTCTCTCCGTGAGTAAATTTCATCCCCACTTTTAAAAAAATTGACTGTCCGCCCATTTCAGCCCACAAAAATAAACGAACACAACTATTAGGTCTTCTTCCGTACTTTTTGGATAAAATTTTGGGAAAAACTTTGGGCACGAGCTTTTTGATGTTGTTTTTTTTAATTTTCTGTCCGAGCTTAAAATTATAGAAATTTTGGGCTGTTTCTGGTTAAATGTCATACATGACAATCTAATGTCGAATTCGTTTTTAAAAAAAGATCAATCTTTTTTTTTGATCTGAGAAATTTCTGAAATTTCATGTTTGTTTTTAAAAAAAGATCAATCGTTTTTTTTTGACCTAGATCACTTTTTGGAAATCTGGGTTTTATCGAGATTTACACCGGATTTTGTTAATGATTTGAAAGTTTTGTGGTGATAAAAGTGAAAAAAGGATCAAGAATTAACAAAATATTAAATATTATTTTGTATTATTTTCATCAGGCACGATATCTACATACGTCGTCGTCGTCTCCCGATTGTAATATTTTTTTTTTTTTTCTAAGCAAAGTGGTGGAATCAAAGGAACTCCGTGAATTATTTCATTGAGGATGTTGTGTTCTTTTTACAAAATTAAACTGCTGAACCGTGTTATTAATGATGAAGATCACATCGTTCTAATTGCCACTACAGAATATTCACTAAACAACTTGCTTCAGTGTTCATATTGTAATATTTTAATAAAATTTTCTATGGAAAACAGTTTTTGTGTACCTATAACTTGTTTCCTGTTTGTTTATGTTTACAATTCTGTTTAGACTGTCAAAAGACATGACAGAAACTTGTCAAAAAGCGCTCACACAACTACAAAAAAAAATTAATCTCGATTCATGTTCGTTTTTACAAGAAAAATCTGAAATCTGAGATCAAATCTGAAAATTAAAAACGAATTTGATATAATTGTAATAGCAAGTTTCATTCAAATTTTAAAGATTTGATATCAAAATCGAGATTTGATATTTTCAATGAAACTTCTTTCATAATTAAAATGTAGTATTGGCGAAGGACTGTCACTCTTCGTTTGTGATTTGCATTTAGGGATGCAACATCATCCATAAAACATCGATCTAGGTCGGTGCTTTGGCAACATAGTATAACTTATAATATGAATAAATTTATCTTTATCGCATTATCTTCAAAATCAAATCTAAAAAAATGGTTATAGCGTGAAGTATTTAGATGTATTAAAAACGTGACATTAGTTAATACAAATCAAATCAAATAATTGCTTTGATAATATGACATTAATCGGTCAAATCTTTCGAAAGATACACGTTTACCATCCGACGCTTCAACTATTCATGAGTTGTAATTTTACTAAGATTTGTGAATATTTAAAATCAAAACAATCACAAAGAAAATTATTTTGCAGACCATAGATCGCGGCTCCAGGGGGATTAACTTTGTACTTACGGCTATGGTGTTCAACATTGTTCCCACAATTTTTGAATTAGCTCTGGTATCGTCTATTCTCGGCTTTAAGGTAAGCATTTGTTGTTAAGCTAAGTTTATTTAACAAAAAATGTTTGGTATTTAGTGTGGCTTAGCATTTGCAGGAATATCAATGGGATGTGTAGGAGTTTATGCTGCTTTTACACTAGCAATGACACAATGGAGAACTCAGTTCCGAGTATACATGAATCAGGCTGAAAATGAAGCGGGTAATAAAGCTGTTGATTCCCTTATAAATTACGAAACCGTTAAATATTTTAACAACGAGCAGTATGAAACAGAGCGGTACGATAATGTATTAAAAAAATATGAACAAGCAAGCTTAAAGACTAGCTCTAGCTTGGCAGCCTTAAATTTTGGTCAAAATGCAATTTTTAGTACAGCCCTCACGGGTATTATGGTTTTAGCTGCAAACCAAATAGCCCAAGGCAACATGACGGTTGGAGATTTAGTTATGGTGAACGGGCTATTATTTCAACTTTCCATACCATTGGGATTCTTAGGAAGTGTTTACCGCGAAGTTAGACAAGCCTTACTTGATATGCAATCGATGTTTACACTTATGAATGTTGATAGCACAATAGATTCTAAACCAAATGCACCGTATTTGGCTCTTTCTCGCGAAAATGCCTCAATTGAATTTCAAAACGTCAACTTTGAGTATGAGTCAGGCAAGCCAATATTTAAAGATCTATCTTTCACCATTCCTTCAGGGAAGAAAATAGCTATTGTTGGTGGTTCAGGTTCTGGGAAATCATCAATGGTTCGACTAATGTATAGGTTCTTTGAACCTAAATCAGGTGAGGTTCTAATTGGAGGTCGAAATATTAAAGATGTTGATATACATAGTCTGCGAAAAAGTATTGCAGTTGTGCCACAGGTAAATAAAAAGTAAACAAGAAATAATTTGTATTATAAATTTATCTCTAAAAACACTTAGGACTCAGTTCTTTTTCACGACACCATTTTGTACAACATTAACTATGGAAACCTTTCTAAAACACAAGATGACGTAGAAAAGGCTGCAAAAATGGCAGATCTACACGATTCAATTGTTGGATGGCCCAATAAATACAATACCCAAGTAGGCGAAAGAGGATTAAAGCTTTCTGGTGGTGAAAAGCAGAGAGTAGCCATTGCAAGAGCTATAATGAAAGATTCACCTATTCTTATTTTTGACGAAGCAACAAGCAGCTTAGATTCTATAACTGAATATGTAAGTAACAAATAAAGATAAGTTTTGTATTTCACTTTTTTTTTCTTATGAACAGAACATACTTCAAGCCTTATCGAGAGCAACTGAAGGCAGGACGAGTATATGCATAGCGCATCGACTTTCTACTGTTATGGATGCAGATGAAATATTAGTTTTGGAACAAGGTCGTGTTGTTGAGCTCGGTAGCCACGTTGAGCTTTTAAAAAGAAAAGGACTGTACGCTAAACTTTGGGAAACGCAGACGCAACAACATTCATAATGTACATTTTTGTATAAATATAGTTAATGCTTAAAGTTAACTGTTAAAAATTGTTAATTTTTGAAAGGTTTTGAAAATATCGCAATTGTGTAAAAACTTGTAAATTGTTTTTCCCCTAATAAGCAAATTAAATAGGGGTTTATTAAGTGAAATAATTGGAAATATTTAATATCTAATTAAATAATTTACAATAAAACTTTAATTGGAAACAAGCATTATTCCTTTTCCACTGTTTAGGTTTAGGTTAATTTAGGTTGGATGGGGTGACGGTTCGGCAGCCGAATTATCTCACTTGGATCTCAAGGATTCATTGCGGTCCCCAAGTCGGGAAGAACAAGGTGTGGTGAAAGATGGGGAATTCGGGGGAGATTTAGTTGTGGGGTGCCTCCTTAAACTATCCTAAAATGTTGACACCCTCTGAATAAGCCTGATGTGCTTATGCCCATTGCGCACTGGGGAGGAGAATATCGAACACACCTAAAAAAAAAAAATCAAAAATGTTTTGGTTTGGAAAGTGAAGATGAGGAAGCTTTTTATGCTAAAGTGTGTTACCAGGCCAACGCCCGTGCCTATAACATAATGACTTTTTTCTATCTTCTATTGTTTTTGTGGGGAACCCTCGTGTTAAGAGAGTTTGCGAGTTTTTCTCGGAGAAAACCTGGTTTTCCTTTTTACTTGCGATTATAGGGACTATGAGGCAAGTTTAGGATTCGTGAATATAAAAAAGTTGAGAAAACAATCATGACATTACGATCATAGAGAAGCCTAAGAAAGTCGTTGGCAAAAAATGTCCGACTGTCTATCTGTCTGTCCGGGTGTATATTGAGCTGCAGCCTAAACGGGTTAAGCGATTGCCTTCAAACTTGGTATGTGTTTATCTCTTGGCATTCCTCAGAGGGAAAATTGAAATCTTATTTTTTAGGGCTAAAAATAACGTTACTTGCCATACGACTGTTTAGGAAAAGCTTATTTTATCGAAAACGGCTCCAACGGTTTTGGTGAACATTTTTGAGATTTTTTTTGTTGGTATTGGCTATCATTTGATCAGAACCACAAATACGGGAAAAGTCTATTAACGGGACCTTTCATATAACAGTTTTTTTTTTTTAATTTTTGGCTTTCTCGGTAACGGCTCCATGAATTTCTGTCATTTTATATTTGAAAAGATCTAGATAGCCAAATTAATTCTGCATACCAACATTTTGAATAACTTTTTTTTCTACTTAAAATAATTTGTTGAATTTTTTTGTTTGAAAAATCAATATTATTAAAACTAATAAAAAAAAATATTTTAAATTTATTTATATTTAATTTATAATCGCGTGTATATTAATAAACTCTAAAAAACTGCATACCAAAATTAAAAAAAAACTATTTTTTTCAAAAAACTAAAAATAAAAACAGGATTTTATCAAAATCCGTCCTCCTATTTTCGAAATACTTTTTCATAAATTCTTTGTTATTTAAGACGTGTGGTGGCGTACTTCATTTTTACTAAAAACCTTTAAGTATTGTGATTTGATAGTTTTTTATTAGTCAAACTGTGTTGCTTTCAATGTAAATGTTATTTGTTTTTGTCAAAGATCTTGCCTTCCAATGTAATTAGGCACATAAGAGCAAGTACGTGCGACCCAGTCGTGCCCATTTTTATAAATGATCTTCTATCTGTTACTCCTTATCCACTTAACTGTTTTGCTGACGACTCTACTCTCAGCATTTCATATTCGTTCAAAGATTCACGCCCTTCGCCTTCGGACGTACAATCACAATGGTACCGTATGATAAGCTCATTAAATTCCGATTTATACAGCATTAGCATTGTCAAATGGGGTTATAGGAATCTTGTGGAGTTTAATGCTTCGAAAACTCAATGCTGTGTTCTGTCGTGAAAGCTAAACATACCCCCAATGCCCCAATGCCATTGTCCATGAATGGCACTTGCATCGAAGAAACTGAAAACCTTTCAGTACTCGGTATATGTGTCAACGACTACCTCCGTTAAACAACCATATATATTTGAAATCGCTAAGAATGCTGCTAAGTGCTTAGGTTTTCTATATCTGTATCTATTCTGTAAGTATTTTTTTGTGTTTGGAAAGATTCCTTCCGTCGGCTTTTTGGTCACTATAGTTTTCGCAATGAAACAAATATGTTACATTAGCTTTCCCGACGTTTCGGCAGGGGTTGCTGCCTTCCTCAGGGGAACTTTATTTGAACAAAAATACAAAAATACAATACAAAACATTAAGCGATAAGTGAGAATATTACACTTACTTTTTTAAGTAAAAAATTTAAAAAAAAATTAAACAAAAAAAATTACACTTCGAATGAAGTTTCGTCTGTATTAAAAAAAAAACAAAAGAAAGAAAACTATGACGATGAAGACACTAAAGAACAATAAACGGAAGAAATATTTTGTGTTTCTTGTTTTCTATTCATATTATTATTGTTGTTTAGTATGTGTAATGTTTCTAAGGTATATCGTTTAGATACATGTTTCATTGTTTGTAGGATTTTGACATCTTCGAAGTTTGGAGAATGACCACTCTCGATGCTGTGACTTGCCAGGGCTGTTTTCCCAGAACTATTGGATTTTATATCAGATTTGTGGTTTGAGATCCGCTGTCGAAGAAATTGTTTTGTAGTTCCTATATAGCATAGGTTGCAAAGTTCGTTCGGTTTGCCGTTGCAATTGATTTTGTAGATAACGTCCGTTTGTTTGTCTTTGTCTGGTTTTGTTTTTAGTTTAGTATATATATGGTTCAGCGTTTTGTTTGATTTGAAAGCTAAACGAACATCTTTTACATTTTTGTTGATAACTTGTTTGAAGTTTTCAGTGAGTTTTGGAACGTACACTATACTTTTGTAGAAACCATTGTTTGGATCCTCTGTTCTTGTAGCTTGTGTTTTATATTTGTGTTTGAAGATTAAACCACGAATTATGGCAGGAGGATAGCCATTATCTTTGAGGATTTTAGTTATTCTTTTTTCGTTGGAGGGGTGAAATCGTTCGCTGCTGAGAGCAAAAACCTTTTTTACGAGGTTGGAGGCAGTGTTCATGATGATATGTTTAGCTTGGTTCGAACGAAAATTGATTATTCTGCCTGACGCTGTATGTTTTTGATGCCAGTTGTACATTAAGCTGTCGCTTTCCCTGTGGACCTTAAACATCAAGAAATGAAATCGCATTATTGTGTTCCATTTCAACAGTGAATTGTATTTTTGGGTGGAATCCGTTGAGGATAAGAAGCACTTTGTCAACTTCCTGTTTGTCAATCACAGCAAATATGTCGTCTACATATTTAGCGATGAACGAAGGTCTCTCTTTCATGGCATCGAAACATTCGTCTAGTACGTGATCTAGTACTAAGTCAGCGATTGTAGGTGAAAGAGGGTTGCCCATAGGCATTCCATGTATCTAAACGATATACCTTCTAAACATTACACATACTAAACAACAATAATAATATGAATAGAAAACAAGACACACAAAACATTTCTTCCGTTTATTGTTCTTTAGTGTCTTCATCGTCATAGTTTTCTTTCTTTTATTTTTTAAATACAGACGAAACTTCATTCGAAATGTCCTTTTTTTGTTTAATATTTTTTTTTTTTTTTTTTTTTACTTAAAAAAGTAAGTGTAATATTCTCACTTATCGCTTAATGTATTGTATTGTATTTTTGTATTTTTGTTCAAATAAAGTTCTCCTGAGGAAGGCAGCAACCCCTGCCGAAACGTCGGGAAAAGCTAATGTAACATAGTTGTTTCATTGCGAAAACTACAGTGACCAAAAAGCTAAATAACTCAAAACTGCTCAATAAAATATTCGAAAGTATTTTTCCCCTTCTGATCTGGCGCGAGTATAACTCCCACCGCTTCACAAACATCGCTTCACCTGCTTGAAAGAATGCAAAATCGAGCGTTAAGATTGATAGGAAATAGAACTGCCGCTGAAACAATTGCCCATCTTGAACACCGACGCAATGTTTCAAAAAAAAAAAAAACTGCACACCAAAACTTCAAAAAAAAAAAAAAAAATTTAAACTAAAAATAAAAAACAGGATTTTGTTAAAATCTGTCCTACAATTTTCGAAATACTTTTTTAGGCGTACTCTATTTTTACTATACACCGTTAAGTCGTTTGGTTTTAACACTTTTTTAAGTTCAAATACTGTTATTTTTCTACGTTAATGTTACTTATTTTTTAAATTTTATTCGACGATGTGACCGCACATATGAGCAGGTACGTGCGATCCAGTCGTGCAAATTATTTTAGAATGTATTTCGACTGATGACTACTCATAAAAGTAGTAAAAATTGCTGCCTGTTTTTTTATCAATCGACAATTTTTGTTTGGATTTCATATTTGTTTCCAGAAAAAAATTGCTCCAGACCATAACTATTCTATCGACTGAAAACGTTTGTTTCAAACGAGAGGTTGAGGTTTGTGTGCTGCCGACTCGGACGATACAATCGAGGACAATCGATCGAACCAAATTATGTGCTGCCTGCTGAAGAGTGCTCGATTTTATCGAATAAACTCGATTACATAAAGTCACGTGCTTGCACCCCACAGGGTTGTAAAAGAATGCAATCCTTTGATATTGCATTCCCTGAATTCACAAGCATAACTCCACATTTTGGTGTTCAATTAATTGACTTCACTTTTAGACTTCAAACTTCTTTTAAGTACTGCAAGGTAAGTACGCATTCACAAAGACTTCACAAAAGTTGAAGTCCCTGATGACTTCAAATGAATGCTAAGTACTTGTGAAGTGAATGCGGTGCAATCCATAAGAATTACAATCACTGGACTTCAAATTCTTGATTGGTGTAAAATGACTGGCCCATTCAAAGACTTCAAAATGAGCGGTGACTTTTAACTTGCGATTTATAAGGACTATAAGGCAAGTTATGCATTCGTAAAAAAAATTCTAAGAATCAAACATGACATTACGATAATAGGGAAGTCGAAAAAAGTGGGTCAGAAAATTCTGTCCATCTGTCTGTCTGTCTGTCTGTCCGTATCGATTCCTACAGCCTAAACGGTTGGGCCGATTTGATTCCAACTTGGTATATAGTATTTTTAGAGTACTCTACCCGACTGTTTTTTCGAATTGGCATTCTAGCTCCAAAACTAACGGTACCTGCCATATAACTTAATGAAAAACCTATTTTTCTTGAGAACGGCTCCTACGATTTTGATAAAACTTTCTGAATGGTGTTTTCTATGCAAAAGCTATCTTTTTGTTTTAATGGATTTTTCAGAAAACGTTTTATAACGGTACCTCCCATATGACCGGTTTTTTTTTTAATCAGACTTTCTTGTTAACTAATTGACGGATTTTGATGAAATTTTCAAAATGTGTAGTGTTTTATAATTGAAATAATATTGCTTATTAAATTTTTCAAAAACATTTTTTTTTAATTATTAATAATTTTTTAAAAAACTTATTTTGTTTTTTGAATATTTTGAAAACGAATCTATGTATTTTTTTATTTTTCTCCTAGTATAAACTATAGATTTCTTTAAATTGACACACTCAAAAAAATTTAAAAATATTTTTTCGAAAAGTTTAAAAAAAACATTTTTTTGAAAAAACTGGTCGAACGATTGTGAAATGAAAAATTCATAAAAAAGAAAACAGCAAAAGAAACAAGATAGCTTATAACATTTTTTCTAAAAAACGTTATGAATTAGTGTTTTTTTGATTTCATAAAAACTTTATTTGTTTAATATTTTCCCCAAATTTTATTTAATATTGCTCGGTTGAGCCCTAACCACTAGTCTAATGAAAGCAAACTTCGTTATTTGTATTATAATTATTTATCGTTATTTATTTTAAAGCATTTCATGATCATAACAGGATACAGATACAGCATACAGAATATATAATAAGGACGGCTATGATAAACACATAAACACGCAAAAACAACCAACAAACAAAAAAAATACTCGATTACCTACTGAATGTAAAAATTTCAATCAAGAAAACAAAATTGTACACCTGCATACAAACAACCACTGTGTTGAGTTTTAATATTGTCTATACCCATACCCACCCGCTCCACAGTTCTTGGAATGGGTATCTTAATTTTAGTACCTACCTTTTTTCCAACCTTATTATAGGTACATAATATCCTCAATAAATTCCATGAACCCACACCATACGTTTATCGATCCATCAAACATAATTAAGCTATTTTAATTCATTTGATTTGAAATGAAGCCTTGACGCATTTTCCTTTCTTCGAGCTTCAAATCACAACGATTCCAAATTAATTGCACGTCAAAAAATATTAAAATTAAATCTTTTTTTCAAAAAGACGCCAGCACTTAAAAAGAATTAGTACATAGGAGCAAGTACGTGCGACCCAGTCGTGCAATTTATTTCTTTACTCTATGGTTTATGGTTTACTCTATGGTTTATACGGGATCATGAAGTTATCTCGAATGACAAAAATCTCGAATGCAAACAAATCTCGAAAAAACAAATTTTTAATCTAGAATGAAAAAAATTCGAATGCAGAAAAATCTCGAATGAACAAAAATCTCGAAAGACCATATCTCGAAAAGTAGTAGAAGTAATTTGAGATTTTTGTATACCTATATATTTTAAGAGTTTAAGCTAAAATAAAAAGCATTTCAGGTTTAGTTTATCAAACAATTTATTTATTTGGGGAAATCAACAACAAAGATATATGTCTCACTTTGATAAATTTAAGTATGAAGAAGGTATGGGAGGGCAAGCTAACCCCCAGCTTGGGCTCACTATTTTGGAGAAAGTTCAAGGTTGGGTATGTGCAACGTTTCTTTTTGATTTAAGGAACTTTAGCCTAAACCCAATCTCGCACATACTCCAAATCTTATAGTGAGCCCAAGCATGAGGGTAGCAGGGGGCAGCATGCCCCATGCCTACCTCATATACTGATTGGGAGATAAAATCTCAAGAAATGCACACAATAAGTGTGTTAAGTTTTTTATTTTTTCAAAAAAATTGGGGTCTTTCATTTTGTTTTTGGGGTTTTATTTCATTATAAAAAAGTACCCCATTTTTGGGACCTTATTTCATTTTGGTTTTTGGGGCCGTTTTGTCTGGGGCCTTATTTCGCACCGCCCGCGCCGTACATTGAATCAAAACATAAAAAATATCAAAAAGAAACAAAATAATTAAATTATTAATTCATAAATACATTTAGGTAGGTATAATGCACTCATATGTTTCATTTTAATGATTATTTGTCACGTATCACGTTGTGATAACACACGATCCCGAGCAACACTAAATTCAGGTACCAGTTTTTTCAATTGCGTGGGCAGTATACTATTCAAAACAGGTTTGTTAAAGAGGTGATAAAGATCTAGAATTAATATATTAATTCTAGATTTTTGCATTCTAGATTTTTTTTCTAGATATTTGTATTTCGAGATTATGATTTCTAGATTTTTTTCTATTCTAGATTTTTGTTTTCGAGATTTTTACTTTCGAGATTTTTGCTTTCTGCATTATTGCTTTCTAGATATCGTGGTAAACCCGTTTATACGACCAAGACTCGAGTATAACTGCCAGCCCATGCAACAGTATTGTTGACCTTGAACAATTTGCCGTTGGAGTTGAAACAACTAGCTCTACCAGTATTATCAGACGAGTGTATTCCATATCATTGCTGATATTATTATAAACAGCCCATTTGAATTTCCTGACATACATATGTATGTTTTTCCCATGATTGGAAACTTCCACTGTGAAAAGGTTGTCATGGATAACATTGGAAAGTTTCTTCAAGGAAATGGTGCAAAGGAAGCACTAATTGAGTGGAAGGTGTTTGGTGTTAAAACAGCGGATTCGGTAAGGAATGGAACCCACTATGTCAGATCTCTATGAGGCTTACTGATTCTTGAAGAAGCGATAATGAAGATGAAATGGTCAGCGTTTTAAAAATGTAACACCAAGGACAAACATGAAATTGCCCTTCAACATGCTCAGAATTTAAAATCAATTTTTTCAAATAAGAATGTAAATACAAGCCCCACCAAGTTTAATGAACTTTTACAATCACTAGAAGTTTTGTACAACGAAATTTAGTAGTGTATAGGTACTGGGATACTTTCCTTACCTTGTAGATTTGTTGAATTTTCTTATAGCAGCTGACAGAAATGGTGATTGAGATAGCCACCTTCAAGAGTGTATCAGAAATTTAAAGAAGGTCATTTTGTAGTTAGGAGCATTTAGTGCAGTAGCACCAGACATGAAATTAGAACAAACTATTTAACGATATCAAAACAGCTCAAATGGGATAAAAGGACAAACAAGGCAACAAATGTATGTGACGGAATGGAAGTTGGTGTATCATTAAGTGCCAGCAATAAGCGATTGTTTTCGAGGAATACTCGGTGCTGATGGTACTGGTTACAGTGAAGTAACTCTTCATCATGAATTGTCAGGAAGTTTGATATTAAACATGTTCCATATGAAACATCCAGCCAAATTCAGCTTCACAATTTTATCAACAACAAATGTGTACCTAGGAAGATGATATTCGTCTATTAAAAGTAAAAGAACATAGACAAAATGGATGTGAAGAATTTAGAAATGACCGACTTCAAAATTTTCTGACGTTATCACAAAGGTAAAACTCCCAATAATGATCAATTCTGGAATAACGCAAGTATTTACAAAAGAATGAAACGAGTACACTATGTGTTCGACGGTTACATTGAGCAACTACGTAAAGAAGGCGAAAGAGAGACGAAGAATTGCTGATCCAATCGAATTTATAAACATCAATCAGGAATCACTTATTTCTTGTTGGCTGCTGCTACCAGTTTCATTGAGAAGGCAATAATTACTAACTTCACTACTGTGGTAAGTGGAACCATTACAGGAGAAAGCAGAGATGCCTTAATAATAATAAACAAAGAAGTTCAGACTTGCTCATGTCTTCGAACCTTTGTTAAAGAAGCGGATAACAGAATTATAATCCATCTGTTCCAAGCTGCCCAGTCGGGCATAACATGCCTTATAACGGGTGATTTTTTTAAGAGCTTGAGAACTTTTTAAAAAAAAAAAACGCATAAAATTTGCAAAATCTCATCGGTTCTTTATTTGAAACGTTAGATTGGTCCATGACATTTACTTTTTGAAGATAATTTCATTTAAATGTTGACCGCGGCTGCGTCTTAGGTGGTCCATTCGGAAAGTCCAATTTTGGGCAACTTTTTCGAGCATTTCGGCCGGAATAGCCCGAATTTCTTCGGAAATGTTGTCTTCCAAAGCTGGAATAGTTGCTGGCTTATTTCTGTAGACTTTAGACTTAACGTAGCCCCACAAAAAATAATCTAAAGGCGTCAAATCGCATGATCTTGGTGGCCAACTTACCGGTCCATTTCTTGAGATGAATTGTTCTCCGAAGTTTTCCCTCAAAATGGCCATAGAATCGCGAGCTGTGTGGCATGTAGCGCCATCTTGTTGAAACCACATGTCAACCAAGTTCAGTTCTTCCATTTTTGGCAACAAAAAGTTTGTTAGCATCGAACGATAGCGATCGCCATTCACCGTAACGTTGCGTCCAACAGCATCTTTGAAAAAATACGGTCCAATGATTCCACCAGCGTACAAACCACACCAAACAGTGCATTTTTCGGGATGCATGGGCAGTTCTTGAACGGCTTCTGGTTGCTCTTCACTCCAAATGCGGCAACTTTGCTTATTTACGTAGCCATTCAACCAGAAATGAGCCTCATCGCTGAACAAAATTTGTCGATAAAAAAGCGGATTTTCTGCCAACTTTTCTAGGGCCCATTCACTGAAAATTCGACGTTGTGGCAGATCGTTCGGCTTCAGTTCTTGCACGAGCTGTATTTTATACGGTTTTACACCAAGATCTTTGCGTAAAATCTTCCATGTGGTCGAATAACACAAACCCAATTGCTGCGAACGGCGACGAATCGACATTTCACGGTCTTCAGCAACACTCTCAGAAACAGACGCAATATTCTCTTCTGTACGCACTGTACGCATTTGTGTGGTTGGTTTAATGTCCAATAAAGTAAACTGAGTGCGAAACTTGGTCACAATCGCATTAATTGTTTGCTCACTTGGTCGATTATGTAGACCATAAATCGGACGTAAAGCGCGAAACACATTTCGAACCGAACACTGATTTTGGTAATAAAATTCAATGATTTGCAAGCGTTGCTCGTTAGTAAGTCTATTCATGATGAAATGTCAAAGCATACTGAGCATCTTTCTCTTTGACACCATGTCTGAAATCCCGCGTGATCTGTCAAATACTAATGCATGAAAATCCTAACCTCAAAAAAATCACCCGTTATATCAAATAACACTGACGTCGTTGTTCTCATCCTTCGATACATATTTGAACTTTTCAGTAATGGATTACAATAACTGTAGACCTAAGTAGGAGTAGGTGAAAAAAATCGCTACATACACCTGTGAGGCAACTTAGAGATTTTGCAGCACTTTCATTAAAGCCCATATACTAACATGTTTTGATATCACAAGTAAGATTGGAATAAAATCATCTGCACTAAAAGCATCGCCCGAAACTGTACTACTACGATTTGCAGAGGACAATACTCTATCTGAGGAAACACTTGATAAAATAGAGCAATACCTTGTTCAAGTCTTTTCCTGAAACAAGCCTGCTGCTGACAGATTATGGATGGCACAATGATGCATATGGAATCCTAAAGCCTTAACATTATGCCTTCTAAACTATTAATACAGTGCAGTTGTACATCATGTGCTACTAATAGTAGGTGTAAATATAAGTTGCAATATTTGAAATGCATAGAGTATTGCAAATGTGGTGAACAATGCATTATTATTTTAGAGCGATTTGACTCAAAACCACACCATACAATATTGATAAATTTAAGGCGGACGGAGTCGCGGGTAAAGCTAGTTCATAATATAAATCAGTTTTAAGATTTTTGCGTGACTTCAGCACATGTACAGGAGTAAAACTTAAAGAAACAAAGTAGCGTTTAATTTTTTCTGCTGAAAACTACATATTTTACGGCCTTTTTTAAAAAAAATCTAAACTCTGAAATATTGAAAAAAAATTTAAATGGCGTAATATATTACATACATATTTTATGATGTGACCGTATATAGGAGCAAGCACGTGCGATCTAGTTGTGCAATTTTTTTTTCTCTAAATTTCGTTTAATATATTGGCGTAAGGTTTCGCTTATTACTTAAATATTTTAATTAAATAATATCTACATTTTACATTTTATACATGTAAAATAAATAAATTTATTGGCGCGACAGCTCCTTAAGGAGCCAAGGCCTAGTGACTTATACTCTCAACCATTCCTGTGTGTGTGTTGTTAATCTGCAAGAATGGAAGGGACCAACAGTTTACCGCCGAGTCCGAACGGCTATGTTTGTGTGTACATCTTTCAATAAGAATATGATTGTTTTAATAAACATGAAACCGTTGTTTTCTATAATCAATATAGTAACATTAGTTTTAATTACGTTCAACAAATACAGTTATTCTCTCTAAAAACCGTTCAATTTGCCGTTTCAAATGTTTAAAAAATTATTTTTTTCGGACCGTAAATGATGTTGCCGACCTGACATTTCCTAAAATTTCCTTGAACAATTTTGAATTTTTGAGCACTTCGAAGCAAATACTTGACATAACGCACTCATGTTAATTTTTGGTGAATTCTATTTGTGTACCTAAACCTGTTCTAACCATCTATCTGCATGATTACAAAAACTTTCTTATGAATATTTAATGTAAAGCACGTAACTATACAACACATCGTATAAAATATATTACGTCAACGAGGATAATAAATTATAAAGTCAAAGCAACAACTTAATTCACTCAGTTGAAAATATAACTTTAAGGAACGTTCAAGGATGAATATTATTATATCTTGTTATCCGTGTCACACTTGTTTAACATCAGAAATGAAAAACCTTTAAAGAGTTCCTAAATTAGCTTTGGAACACAATGATGTGAAAACAAAATAACATAATTTTAGGCCAAATAAAAGCTATTAAGAGATAGCTTTTGCCAAATATGATTTTGTGTAGTTTTATCCATGGACAGTGATGCTAAAGGCGCCATCTACGAAGGGCCCTGATATACTACAAAGGTACATGACATATTATGTAGATTACAGAAATAAACTATTAAAAAGGATGTGTAAATACATGAATTGTTCATACAAGATTTTTCATATGAGGCGTTCAAAATAATAACGGTCTAAATCAACTCATAAATAATCGAGATTTTACCTTTAAACACATTGCAAAATTTCAAAGATTTAACACCGACTCTAAATCCTTTATAATATCAAAGTCGACTCTAAACAAAAATTTTAATACGGAAGTCGACTTTTTGATTATTTTAGTCGACTTAATGTATACTTTATCCTTAATTGACTCGTCTAACTTTAAAAGCAGCAAAAGTCCATATTAATCTATACTTTATACAGTGACCGTTTGGCATTTCAAATTAAATTAATAGAAATACAAATTATAAAAAACGTATTCAGAGGATGAAGAATTCGCCATTCTTGAAGATCTTGTATTTTTCGATAGCCAATCTTAACGAAATGAAAATTGTTCTGAATGTGAAAATCGTTGAAAGATTTCTTAGAAAACTTTAATGTTGTTGTTCCAAAATAAAAGAATTATTCACAGTTTATTCAAACAATTCAAACAGCACTTCACTTTTTTTCACCGGCAGTTTGTGGTTTTGCAGCAGACTTCTCGACACATTAGCATTTGATTCTTTGGTTTTTGATGAGTTTGAAGAAACCAGAAGCTCTTTTGTCCTTGGTTTGCATTAATTCTTCACTCACAGCGGCACGTTTCAAATATTTCTTAAAGGAATTGAGCGAATTTTTGGACATCATTTGTAGGAAGCAGTAGCAATATACTTCTGGCGGCATTCATCATTTGATGGGGTCGAAAAACATTTTTATTACATGTCAGTATTAGTTAGGAAGGATGTTGAAAGTTTTTAAAATTGAGAAAAAATTAGTTGAGGGTTCTCAATTAAAAGTCTACATTATCTAGAGTCGGTATTATTCCTAAATCGAGAGCTGATTAAAATTTTGCGTTATTATTATAATGTGTACCTATAAAAAAAAAGGTCAGCATCACAAAAATGTATTACCTATTACCAGTCGAGATAACAGCACATGTTTTTTGATAGGTAACTCTTAATATACAATTTTCAGTTTATAAATGGAAAATAAAATGGATTAAGTCTATATTTTCCGTATACCTTGAAATCGTTTTTTTATTATTTTAACCTAAATATATGTTACAATTTTTTAATTAAATAAACATTATATTTCTTTTGCTTTCCCTGAATATTTTTTTTTACAGAACCAACTCGTTTTCCAATGTTAGTTAATTCAGTACTATAGTTTTGGCCAACACGGTATATGAAGATAATGAGAAATCCAAAACATCAATTTAAAGTATCTACAACTTGTTAGTTTTTACTGGCGGATATTAATACTAGCTATATAATATATTTCCGGGATTTCCGGGTTTGGTGGCTTAAATATTCGCAAATTCGCATTTTGTTCTTGATTACATTTTTAATACTTTCATACATAGAGAAATTATTATAAAGTGATTATTCTTTCGTACCTATCGTGTATGTTTTTGTGATTTCTTTTGTTATTATGATTTTATGTACGTGAACGTCTATTGCTCATTTTTTGCTAACATTTATGGGCGTTGTTTTAATCATACTTCGCCAAAATGGTCAATCATTTGACAGATAAGCTTGTAGGCTTGTCAAGAGAAGCTTTCCTCTTTATAATTTCTTTATGACAACAAAAACCAGCCCTTGGTACACAGAAATACAAGGTATGCTGATTTAATACATACAAATCGCCATATTGGTATTTTCTGAAGTCTATCATCTTTTGTCATTATTTTATTTCTTAAAAAGTGGCGAAGAGAGATAACAGAGAAAGATGAATTGAAGAAGAAAACAGAGAAAGAGGTGGGAAGAAAGAAACAGAAAGTTGAATTAAAGTAGACTGTGTCAAAGATGAATGAATGTACAGGGTGTCCGCCGGGAAGGTATACTACTTTGTTTCCCCGCCATTTTGGTAAAAATTAGCCTTGGCAGTTCATATTTGGCAGTCATGAAGTAGATACGTGGCAAATTTATTATGCAAAAATATTCGTTAAACCAACGTGTTTAAATTGTTAAAACATTTTATCAAAATCAATCATCGATTACTGTGACGATGAGAAAGTTACGTGATTTTTTTGGGAGAAACAACGTGCCAACAAAACGCACTATTTATCGTGTAGTGAATGATTTCGAAGAAAGAGGGTCTGAAGGTGATAATATGCCAATAGGTTCTTACAGCTAGCCCATGACAACCCCGATTTTCATGAAAAAATCATAATGAGTGACGAGGCACATTTTCTTTTCAATGGATATGTGAATAAACAGAATAGTCGGTTCTGGGCAATGGAAAACCCTCCAATTTTTTTTTTAATGAAAGTGCGTTTGCTTAATGAAAGTGCCCCGGGCCGGGGCAGTTTCGTCATTGAATGGGGATCATTCGGCATCGAAAAAACTTTAAAAAGATACGCAAAGAGTTCGTTAATAGTTTATTATATTTTTCTTTAAAAATACAATTTAAACAAAACAAAATTCATGTAATGGAATTTAAATGAATAGGTAATTAAAAAACAAAAATAACTTCAAGTCAACATAAGACAAATATAAATAAATAAAAAAATAAACACAAAAATAACTTCAGCTCAATATAGAAAAATATAAAATACGTAAAAACATCACATGTTTAGGAACTCAAATCATTTAAAAAAGGAAATTGTTGTAAACTCATCAGTAGTTAGCTATCGAACTTCGAATTGCTTTCAGTTAGATGTTAGATGAGACTATTTGATTTTGTAATCCTTAAAGTCAAAATTGAAGCGATATTTTTTTCTGCATCTTGAAGTTGATGCTGGAATGGTTGGATTAGGAAGTTTGAGCTCGATCTCACTTTTTAAAACTACCGATATGTCTTCGTTTGGAGGGTCAACAAAATCTGTTTCTGAATTATATACTTTCCGAAGGAAACATACATTTAGAGCAGTATCGCTAAACTTGTCACTTACACAGCCCACATAAAATACTCCCTGTTTTAGATTGACCTGCAACTTAACTATAACATAGTCTCCGACTTCAAAGGAATCCTGAAGCTGATCAACTTTTAATTCGTTTGAATGACATTCAAGGTTTTTAGGCTCAGCATCCGCATCAATATTTGAAGAGCTATCATTTTCAATGAAATCTCCCACTGATTCATTAGATTCCGCATAATGTATTTCAGGATCGCTTTCATCAGATGAAGAAACACAGGTTCTTTTTTCTCTGTTCTTTCGAAAATTTTATAGTTCGTTTTACGGCCTTTAAATTTCATTTAAAAACCTTGTCTTTTTTATTAGCATCGCGCCTGTGTGCACTTTATTCTAGCTTCTTTTTCTGTGACGAATTGGTGTAAATTCTAGAAGACCCGCTTTTTGTTTTTTTCTTGTCAGCATATAAACATGGAATTGGGCGCATTATATCCACCGATATGGTTTCTGGATTCTGGCTTATTGGCGATGAAGTCACATTTTCGATATTATCTGGTTGAGTTATAACTTGAGAATCATTTGAAGGAGAAAATATATTTTCCTGAGATCTTGTATCTTCTTCAAGTGGATTTTCAATGGCATAATCATCCTCCTTAAGAATCTGTGAATTGAAAGGATATATCCCAGTTATCCTAAAGCCGCTTGTGATGTTTTCAATTGAAAAGGCTTTTTGAAATGGTAGGTTTGTCAACCTCGCTATGTCATATATTGTGATAGTCCCGCCCTTATTTGACGACAAAAAATCATTGAATGATGTCCTACAAAATTTTTTGAATGGGCCAAAGACAGCCACATCAAGCGGCTGTAGGCGATGAGAGGTGTGAGGAGGAAAAGTTAAAAGAATTATACCATTTTCTCTGCAAAAATGTATACTTTCCAAACTACAATGCGATGAATGGTTGTCCAATATTAAAAGGATTGGATTTATCTTGGAACAATTTGTATTTCTTGTAATGTGTTGTACGACATTTAAAAATAGTTCGGAAGCCATCCAACCACTTTTACTCAGCAGGATCAAAGATCAAACCAAAGTGATGAAAAGCGGACTTTTTTACATAAGCAACGAGTTCTTCTTCTTGAACCTTAGTAAGAACTTGTTTGGAGGTATACTTATAGAGAGTTTCATTCAAATTTTAAAGATTTGATCTCAAAATTCAGATTTGGTCTTTTCAATGAAACTTGATTCACGATTTAATCGTAGTATTGGTGATTATCTGACGAGCACACACAGTATTTTGACGGAACGCAAGAATGTCTATGCACAGTTGTTGATTCACTCAAAATCCCATTTTGGTTTTTTCTGACTTCACAAACATTTTGTATTACTGTTTTGTTTCTTTTACGAATATTTGTTAATTTTATTGCTAAATATAGGCTGGCACAAGTTTACAACAAACAACAAATAACAAAACATTTTCCATTTGACGTTTGACCGAAGACTATTTACATGTATATGTGCATTCAGATCAAATCTGCCACCCCATCAGAGATCAAATCTTTTGTGTTGAGATTTGATCTAGATTTGCTCTTTTTCTTGCAATGAAACTCTCAAAACTGAAAAAGATCAAATCTTTTGACAGAAAGAGCAAATCTTTTCTTCAATGAAACTCGCTATTAGATTGAAACTTCATTTCATTTTCAGTTTCGGAATCCGATGATGCTTTCAAAGGGTCCCGTTTCTTAAGCCTTGAGGGTGCGTTCATGACATGAGTAATGGGTGTGTTCAGTTCTATTTTCATTTCTTAATTTAGAGTGCATTCGATCGAAAATAGCTTTGACGAATGTGGCCCGATGATGAATGTGCCCCAGTTTACCATACCACATCGCGTACAGCCAGGATTACTATGGAATTACTGCGAGACCTCTTTCCACAACAAGTAATTTCAAGAAATGTTGATGTTGATTGGCCTCCATGGTCGCCTGATTTGACTGTGCCGGACTTCTTTTTGTGGGGATATCTGAAAAGCAAGGAAGCAAAGAAAACGCTTGAGCAACTCACACAAAATATTCGTGTTGAAATTAATGAAATCCGCGCGGACACCTTGTATGTAGTGAAGCTTTTAATTTCAAGACATAAAATAAAATGTAACAAAAAAATAAAATTGTAACAAAAAATATAAATAAAATTGTAACAAATAAAAGAAAAATAAATCAAATATTGTATTTTTTTTTTATTTGACTAATGGAAAACCGGGAAATAATTTTCAATGATACCATCGTTTGCGTAGTTCGCAAAGACTGTTAGTTTTTGTCAAATAAACAAAACAAAATTTCCAACTAATATCTTTTATTTTCTCATTAAACAAAATCCACTTTTATTTATTTGTCTAGGCCCAATTAGTTCAAAACATTCCGGGATTGCAATCTCTAATCCACACCGCAACCACAACCAAAAAACAAAAAGCATCATTCCATCTGCCCAAAGAATGTAGGTAAATAAAACATTTCTCCAACATCAGGTTAATTCAGCTCACCACTTCCTTTTCCTCATGATGATGATTATAAATAAAGTACCATTCAGAGAGTTTTTCTTAAAAGTGTCTTTAATCGTCTCTTTCAACATTCTTAGTTAGTTGTTGCACGGGTCGATAGAGGGACTACGTTCAACATGTCGCCATGATAGTACTATAGAATGTATATACAATGATATATTTAATTATAACGTTTGATGGTGTTGTTTTTAAAAAAAGATTAAATAAAAAAAATTGTTTCGTTGTTTAGCTCCTGTCTTACTTGCGCAAGTGCTTGCGAAGTGTTTTCTCAACTTAATTTTTCGACAGGTTCATATGTCCATTTTTTAATTTATGTTTGATCTTTCTTTATTCTTAACCAGTTATGTCCAGTCGAGCCAAGTCAAAATTTGCATTAACATACCAAAATTGTTAGAATTTTTTTATGTGTTAAAATGTCGCTAGTCTCACTTTAATGTTCATTGCCCAGCCTAGATCATAGAAAAAAGAAACAAGAACGACAACTGAGAGGATAATTCTCTCTTCGCCTACAAACTGAAAGATATCCGGTCAGTGACATATGTATGTGTACCGGTCCCTGTATATTTCTTATGAGACTCGACTACTAATACGTCTGCACGTATCTCACACGTATTCACATACACAAAATAAAATTACAGGATTTGCAGGGCATGGTCGGTACGGATCGCAGTTCTTTATTTCTGTTTTCTATGGCCTAGATGTGATTTTTCCTTTGGTCGCCTTACTGGGTGAACACAATGAAGACGGAGCTTCCTACGCAGACGTAACGGCAACAGCTGTCAAATATTGAATACACACGAATTCAATATTGCGAATACAATGCGCACGTTCACATGCGTATCTTTTGGATAGGTTACGTTAAAAGAACGCCCCACATATGTTCATCAATTAGCTGGAAAACAGCTGTTTCTTAACCATGCTGCAACGCAACTGCATACGGAACTGCAATACGGAGCCGCAAAAGTTGGTTAACTTTTAACTTTGTCGTGCGTGAAAAGTATTTTTAGTTGTAAAAACCCAAAAAACGACGACGAACGACGAAAAGAAAAAATATGGAGGCTGGACGTGCAAAGGAAGTTTTATGCGATTTAAGCAATAAAAGATAAATATATAAACATACATAAATAAAACACAGTCTTAATTTTTGCTTTCCATTTTAAATTTTATTGACTTTTAACAATTATTTGCAAATTAAAAATGATTCAGACTTCAATTCGGTCAGAAGACATCAATAAAATCTCAAATGTCAAAAAAAGTACGGCACGGCTCCATTGTGGGTAGTTTTGAAAAAGCCGCACGAGACATTACAACAGCTCTCTGCAGCTCCGGCTGCGTATTGCGGATGTGGCTCTCATTGTGCTTACCCAGTTAACCGACAAGACGGAGGCTCTGCAGAAATATTTTATCCTGCCCTGCATGGTAAGAGTACGATAACCCTGGCGCCGCAAAATAATAACGGATTCTTATAGAAGGACTTAATAAATACAAACATTTTGTTACTATGGGAAGAAGGTCTGCCACCTCCAATTTAGGCCGGAGGGGCAATTTAAAAAAAAATATATTTAAAAACAACTGAACAATTAAAATAATGTGCTACGTCTTTTTTAAAGCCAAAAGTCAGCTCTATCATATTGTTTTTTTTTAATCTTTAAAAATCTATAAAAAAATTTGAAAAAAACTTACTTCAAACACAAAATTTATGAACAAAATAAATAAAATATATGTATGTAGATCATATTGATTTTTTTCAAAATTGAGATAATGTGTACTAAATTTGCTTTTAATATTTGTTACTCATATTAATTCGTAATTGAACACTGAAAACTAGATGATATTATGTATTTTAGTTTTCGAAAAAAATTAAATTTACCATACCATTTTTTTATAATTTGTTTGGAAATATAACACATTTCGGGTAGAAATTATATATATGTAATATTACAAATACAAACAAAAGTTATTCGAAAATATTTCAAGTTGAAATTATTTTGGCTACCTTTCCAAATATGAATTTTGATTGTTATCGGATAACGGATAACAAGTCTTCGAGACAGTCGAAGAAAAAAACCGTCCAATGGGAGGCATCGTTTTTAGCCCACATCTCAAATTTTTGGTCATATTTTTTTTTTTTATCATCATCTTGATATTATTCTGAACTTTAAATTTATTTTATAAACCTACTTACTAACAAATTTATTTAGAAAGAGAATAAGGGAAAATATTTGTTGCTTTCAACAGTTCCTCTAAGTTCTAAGAAATACATCATAATTTGTACATATAAATCGGTATGCATAAGGCACTTAATAATTCAAATCCGGCACTGAATGTTCAGCTTTGTGCATTTTAACTTAAAAAATAAAGTAATTGCGCACTAATAGCTGAAGAAGAATATACTGAACTTAAGGCACAGAGCATATAAATTAAGTTATACCTGTGATAAAGAGACAGTCCTTTTGCACCAGTGTTTAAAAACATACAATTTCTATTGAACTAGCAAGTGTTAAATTGTAAATATTTCAAAAAAGTATATGAAGACCGAAATATAAAAAAAGTGTTTAAGAATTTAGTGAGTATGATGTCTAAAACAGTTGTAAACATTTAAAGTAGGTAGGTACTTAGTTATTTTAAAAAACGTGCCCTCGGTGAAACACGTAGCTTTACTAACGGCGCCGGCGGATATCTTTACAGAGTTGAGAGTTCTAACACTGCACTGATCCTAGTCTTAAAGATATTTCTTCGCACAAGTTCTAAGCCCTAACAGGACTAGGTATAACCGAAATAATTTCGATGCACCAGTGGTCAGATTTATAGCACATTCTTTCACTTGCAAGGGTTCTTATAGTTAACATATGCAACTACTTTTAATGCTATATTTATTTACTTTAAGCACATGTTTGTGTTTAAGAAAGAAATTACTTGAGACTGATAGCGAGTTTCATTCAAATTTCAAATATTTGATCTGAAAATCAAGATTTGCTCTTTTCAATGAAACTTTTTTCATCATTTAATCCTAGTATTGGTCATTCACTGACGAGCATACACAGTATTTGATATCACACACAAAAATACCAGGCAAGTACAGTATATATATTTAAAATGCCATATTTGTATTTTCTCACTTCAAAAACACATTTATTTGTTATTTTGTATATTTAATGGATATTTGTTAATTTGTTGACTAAGCACGGGCTGGCATAAGTTCACAACAAACAACAAAAATAACAAAATATTTTCCATTTGACGTTTGACCGAACGACTATTTACATGTATGTGTGCATTCAGATCAAATCTGCCAACCGATCAGAGATCAAATCTTTCGTGTTGAGATTTGATCTAGATTTGCTCTTTTTCTTGCAATGAAACTCTCTAAATTGATAAAGATCAAATTTTTTGACAGAAAGAGCAAATCTTTTCTTGAATGAAACTCGCTATGAGTTTTAATGACCTACTATATACACTGATGCAATTCTTTTATCATATACCTACAATGCAAGAAACCAAAACTAATTTACAATGAGAAAAAGAAATTGTAACTGTGATTGTAAACTTCAGAGCTTGTGTAATTCGAGATATGGGTCTCAAACATGAAATAAAACATAAAAGGATGTACCGATGAACATTATTTGTTTCGGTGCTTTATAGTAGTGGTGGTTTAAAGGGGATTTCGGGGTACTTAGACTTTTGCTGGGAAAAAAATAGTAGACGACCTTTGATTTTTGAATTCGAAAGAGTACCAGTACACGAGCCAAAACCATATTTTGCACTATTGCCCCTGTTGTCATTACGCCACCATTTTGTTTTTAACGGTTATTTCTATTTTCGAACGTAACTCTCGTAGTTTTTATCTTAGCTACGAAAATTATAACAAAATTGTAGCAAATTAAATTTCCCACAAAATATGTCAAATAACTTTTTTCGATAATTAATTTTGTTTAAAAGTTGTAGCATATTTTGTTATAAACTTGCCACCGAAAAGTCACTGGATGCGTATCGACACAAATATTTTACAGACACGCAGCTTCTTCAAATTCACCATCAAATTCAGTTATGGCTGAATATAACTGACTGAAAACAATGGTGAAGTTGAAGCTTGAGCGCTGTCAAAGTGAAATATACGCGAACCCAATAAGGCGAACACAATGAGATGCTGAAGCTGAAGCTTGAAATTTAGATGAAACGCAAGTTAACTCAACTTCAACTTGCGCTTCATAATTTCACAACAACTAAGAACAAAATAGGCTAGTTCAATGTTTCTGAACTATAAGAGATCTCTTTTTCTTGATCACTCCGAAATCCTAATAAACTTGAACTAGCTTTATCAAACGAAATCAAAATGTGTGAGGGAAACACGGGGGGATTTAACCAACCCAAATATAATAATATTGAAAGGAAGGCGCAAGTGTGGAGTAATATTTCGATAGCATTGAAGATATTTATATAATATGTATATATTTTATATTCTTGCCAGCAAAATTGATATTCCATACTTCACCATTTTGTTCGATCCAGCTTCATCACTTAGCTTCAATTTCGACGTGCTTCATTTTTGCGCTTCATACTTCAGCTTCAGCTTCACCATTGTGCTCAGCCAGTAAGACTTGATGCCGAGGAATTTGGACGGAAAAAGGACACTGATTGGTTTGGTTCTACTTCGTACAACTAAGGATACTGCAACGCACACACTTATGAAATTAGTCACTTGCACATGCAAGACGGATTGTGGTTGCCGAAAGGTTCTTGCAGTGAAAAAACAATACCTTATATGGGTGGTATGAAAAAGAGTTTTACTTTATTCGAGTTATATAAAGAAAAGATGAGAAAATTCGATTGTTGAAAAAAATTAATTAATGGTCGCAGTAGAAAATTAAAACTACAAATCCCTATCAGGTACCTACGACTATTTAATTTAAGACTTAAATACATGAGCTACGCGTAATATAATAAAACAGCCCTTAAAGCTTTAAACCAACAAATAGTGCTATGGAAAATGAGGAACTTAAGTTGCGTAAAAAAATATGATGAATATAAAAAATAAACGTAGTTTTTTTAACAAAATATGCTATAACTTTTTAATAAAAGCAATAAGCGAAAAAAAGTTATTTAACATATTTTGCGGGAAATTTAATTTGCTACAATTTTACTACATAACTTTCGTAGCTAAGATAAAAACTACGAGTCGCGTGCGAAAAACAAAATAGCGGCATAATGACAACAGGTGCAATTGTGCAAAATATGGTTTTTGGCTCGTGTATTGGTACTCTTTCGAAGAATGAATTCAAACTTCATCTCCGACTTTTTTCCCAGAGCACCTTATAATGAAATCAAAATGCATCTTACAACTCCACAACGGTTTTCTCCACCTTTTATGGGCTGCAGAGCGAGAACCGTTATTTTCATCAAAAAACCGAAATATTAGCGGAAAAAGTTATTTAACATTTTTTGTGTGAAATTTAATTTTGCTATGGCAAATTTCCATACAACTTTTTTTCTAAGATACAAAATACAAGAGTTACGTGTGAAAAGAGAAACAAAAATTAAAAAACGAAATGGCGGCGTAATGACAACAGGTGCAATTGTGCAAAATATGGTTTTGGCTCATGGCTCGTGTACTGGTACTCTTTCGAATTCATAAGTGAAATGTCGTCTACTAATTTTTTCCCAGAGCTCCATATAATGAAATCTAAATGCACTGTACTATATTAGCTCCTTATACACGAACGTGCGTGTGGGGCAGCCGGTCAGATTAGTAAAAAAAAAATTATCGTTCGAAATACTCGAGCGCGTCAGATTAAGATAAGGTGGGTTAATTATTAATTACATGCTAAATAGTGTAATGATTTGAGCGTGACGAAAAGGAGTGGGTGGGCCACAAAATTGCAAAAAAAAATCGTGACCTCTACGTTCTGGAGCGCGGTCGAATTTTTTTAAAGGAAATAGTTCGAGAATAATGGAAAATATAGGTATAATCTGCCTATTGGCACAAGCCGAAGTAGCAAAAACAATTAATAAAGTTTAGTTTTTTTTATAATTAACGCGCAGATCAAAATGGCAAGGGAAAATCTGTTATTTGTCAGATTTCGTGATAAAATTTTAGTTTTTCAACATTATTGTTTTCAAACAGTCAAATTAAGAAAATCCCTCCAAATAATCGTCAGATTATTGGTATAAGATAATAATCTGACGCGCTAGAGTACCTATTTCAAAATGGCGATTTTTGTGCATTTTCTAGAATCCGCACGGAGCCTGCGCCTTGCCCGAATCGTCAGTCTTTTTGGGGGACCCTTGATAAGAAATACTTCAAGCAGAGGTAGGTACAATGAATAAACAAGTTAAGGTTAATCAATTCATAAAAAAAATGATTCAATTACAATACAAAAATTAAATACAAAATTCGATCTTTATAGAATATAAAATAATTGCGATTCTAATATTTACATTTGAGCATTTAATAAGCATTCAAGGTCCTTTGGTTGAAAGTCCAAAAGCCATTTTTTTAGATCTTTCTCAACTTTTTTTTTGAAAAATTTGACGATCTAAAATCCCGGTGTACCTAATTTATTGAAAATACAAGAAGATACACTGTAGAAATTACGCAACGCTGTCGTACGGTATCTGGGAATCGCAACCATGTTCATTGAATTTATACGCAGGCTGTGACTGTCAAAAAATCTTAAGTTAAGATTACCAGACCTAAAGAAAAAAACTTTTAAAACCTTGAAAAAATATAAATGACGTACGGTAAGAATATTCAGATATTTGAACAGGGGCATACTAGAGTGCAAATGATGTTTATTACACATAATCCTTATTACACGCTTCTGAAATATTAGTAATGGCTCTATTTTGTTGAAATGAGTACCACCCCAACAAGTAACACCATACTGTAATTTTTGCCATTATAGATTATCTTAATAGTTTATTAGAACACATTTTTTGTAAATAGTAGAAGTTTCTTACTTCGATTTGAAATACTTCTTAAGCGAATCTGTTTGATACAGGAAGGACATTTTAGAATCAATTATTAACTCAAGGTATTTAAATTGGTTCACTACTTCGACCGCAAAGCATTTAGCACTGCAGTCAAGATTATATCAAAAGTTATTCGATAAAACACATGGGCAAGTATATAAACTGAATTGTTGACATTCAGGTGCGTAAAAGTAAATCTTTATATCAGGATTTAATTTTTTTGACAGACTGAAAAACATATTTTTTGTTTTGGAACTAATTACTAGTTTATGGTCGGCAAACCACAGTCTTAATAAGTCTAAATCATAATTGATGTCACTGATAAGATTCAAACGACTATCTGAACCATATACGCACCCAACATCATCGGCAAAAGCAGTCAAAACATCTTTAAATCTTAATGTAAATAGAGAATTAATGTAGATTAAGAACAGAGTAGATCCTAATACTGAGCCCTGGGGAACGCCTAAATTATTGCACTGCGATTCACTTCGGATACTGTCTATTTTAACTTTTTGACGTCTGTTTTTTAAATAAGAACGAAACCAATCAAGCATAAAACCACGAAAGCCAGCATATTCTAGTTTTTTTTAACAATAAGTCATGATCAACCATATCTAAAGCTTTATAATATCAACGAATAAGGCAGCAGTGTTCTTCTTCATATCTAAATTCGAAAATATTACGGAACAAAAATCTAGAAGCGCATCTTCTGTCGATCTACCCGTACGAAAACCAAACTGAACCTCACTAAAAAAAACTATTTTTTCCAAAAACTTTAGCATTTTAGATTTTCCTTCGATTCCACATGAGTTAGAATTTTTTAGAGACTTTATAGACTGAACTAATTCGATTGGTGTAATAGGCTCAAAGAAAAAACTGTTCCTAAGAAATGGCTCATGTAGAGAACGATGAATACAAATAGGCGATTGATTATGTGGTCTCAAAGTTTCTGCAATCGTTACAAAATAACGATTGAAGCAGTTGGCAATCTCATACTTATCCGAAATAACTGAATTGTTAGTTAGTAGTTAGTAGGTAGGTCTTTTATTGATGGTATCTTGATTAAAAATACCGTTGACTACACGCCATTCCCGTTTTAAATAACCCTCAGCAGAATAATACTGACTTTTATAAAAATTGTCACGACAGTTAGGGATTTCTTTCTTTAGTTCAGCACTCAAACGTTTTACTTTGTTTTGTAGTGATCTATTATTTGGATGTCTATAGCTTTTGATTCTTAATTTGTTTGTTGGGTTAAAGTTTTTTTATAATTTTCTTTTGTCTTACCGAGTAAGTACAGTTGGTTTTTTGGAAGATTTGGAAGCATTGCTTTCTATAAATACGTTATCCCAGAATTCACACTAAACATCTTTCTAGTTTGGCAAAGTCAACTTTTGTTTGCGTGGTTTGCATGGGAGAAGTATCGGGTTTTTCAATAAGAGCGCTACAAAAGTTTTTTTTAAATAAAACAAAAAAAAATTATATATATATATATATATAATATATAGATATATATATATATATATATATAACAATGAAATTCTTTATTCCTGTGAAAGTACGTTCGATGCCATTATGTATGGAACTCGATGGCCACCACGGGCAGGCTTGCAGAAGTCCAGACGCTGAACCCAATTTTCGACGGTTTTCAAGCATAAATCGGTCGATACTGCTGCAATTTCACGTTCGATATTCGTACGAAGTTCATTAATCGTCGCTGGCTTGTTGGCATAGACCATAGACTTGACGTAGCCCCACAGGAAATAGTCTAACAAGCCAACTAATAACGGCAGACGGCTTATATGTCATGCTTAAATTTTTATTTGAATTAAATATTATATGTTATAAATGTTACTCTATTTTTATTAATAAATTGAATTGAATTGAATTGAAATTGAAATAGTCTGACGGCGTCAAAGTACGGCCCAATGACGCCGCCGGTCCATAAACCACACCAAACCGTAATTTTTTCGGGATGCAATGATGACTCGTGGAGTACGTGTGGATTGCTGCCTGACCAATACCATAGAGTAACTATACTAATAATATATTTACTCTATGCCAATACCGCATATTTTGTTTATTGACGAAGCCATTCAGCCAGAAATGAGCCTCATCGCTGAAGATGATTTTTCGATGAAAATCCGAATCATTTTCAAGTTGTTGCTCAACCCAATTCACGAACATACGACGCTTTCTGGTGGGCAAGCGGCTTCAGTTCTTGCGTCAATTTAATCTTGTAAGGATGTAGGCCAAGATCTTTTCGCAAAATTCGCTTCAGAACGACGTGTGGGAGACACATTTGGGCTTTATGCAACTGAAGCCTCAGCGGCAGCAATATTCTCGACACTACGGGCACTTCTTTGTCTCACTCACGGGAACATTGTGTACTATGCCTGTGGATTCAAGTTTTTCCACGCTCAATTGTTGATCTGCTAGGACGATTATGACAACCATAAATTGGACGTAGCGCCCTTAACGTTGAGGCCACTGACTCCGGTAGTAAATTTTAATAATTTCGATTCGTTGTTGGCTCGTATATCTTTCCATCATGAAATGGCAAACCTTACTGAAAAGAAATGTCTAAAGAGCGGCAAGAAATGTGGCATCGTCTGCTGTCCCTGTCGCTCTACTTTTGTAGCGTCCCTGTTAAAAAACCCTTTATTACTAAGCATACTATGTGTTCTTTCGGGTTTATTTACAATAAGACCAATCATAACATGATCAGTAATGTCAAAATCAAAGACAAACTTTTGACAACGACCAAGAGAAATATTTGAGAAGCGTGCATAAATATGATCTAAACATTTACTCGATATAATTCTTGTTGGCTCATTTATAAGTGAAGCTAGACCGTTAGTTGCCAATAAACTCATATTTAGAAATTAGAAATCATCAAGCTATCCTCTAAAATATCGACGTTAAAATCGCCCAATATTATTAGATTTTTACCGTTTTCATTTTCTAAAATATTTGAAAATTCTTCCATAAAAACCGAGAAATTGAATTTGTGCAATCTATAAACACACAATATCATAATTTTCATAATTAAATTTTAACGACTTTTTAAGATATCTGCACTCGAAACTTCTAGATTACTTGACACACATTCATATTCTTCGCTTGCAAAACAACCGACACCACCGGCAGCATAATTATCATTTGTATTCGCGAAATGTTCGCTGTCGTGCAAGCAAATTAACAATCACCAAATTCGAGCAGAACGAGAAGGTAACAGAGTTCGTTTCACCAGTCATGAAGGATGTAATCTTATCCGGACAAAAATATTCTGCATTTGTTGATACGGGAAGCCATCACTCACTCATCAATGAATCAACATCTCCAAAAGAACCGATACGGAAGCAGTCGATCGTAGAATCAAAGGAAACCATTGAGGTATTAATGCAGTGGACAATCAGGAATTGTACGTAATGTTCCAAATTGTGCCAGCTGAGTTTCTCTCTCAAGGGATACTTTTGAGTCGCGATGTGCTATGTCGGAAAAACTATCGGATGATCTTCAAAGCGGGAGATTTATGCCTAAAACACAATCACGCTTTAGCTTCGGTTTCGCCTGACGTTTACAAGTTCAACCATAGGAAATCAATACATCTTATCACAATGTCGCTTTGGCTTTGACGTTACGTTTGGTCCGTGTACAATATAAGGTAACGTTACTCAAACGTAAAGCTAAAGTAGAAACTGGTTGAACTTTTTCTCGTTTTGACAGAAAAATCAAAAACAAAAACGGAAATTTAGAAAATGTCATTCAAAGCGGACACAAAGCGTGCTAAATGTAACGTGACGAAGCCGTAGCTGAAGCGTGATTTTATTAAAGATTCAATGGAGATCATCGGAAATTCCCAACTTAGGTGAACAGTTGAACATGAGCCAACGTAGTGAGGTTTTAGATTTAATCTTCCGGTTTGAAAATTGCTTTGGTGAAGATCTATCTCAATTGGGCAACTTATCCAATTCGGTGGTTTTAGTTCCGAAATCTAACAGAGAGAGTACATAGAATTCCTCCACGGTGAAAAAAACAGTGTATAATGCCAGTGGTGGAGGAATAGTTGTCTCAACTAGCAGGTAACAAGTTATTTGCAACTCTTGATATGACTGCAGGGTGCTATCAAATACTCTTGAAAGAAGAAAGCAAAAAAACTAACGTCATTTTTGCCTACAGACGGGTTGTTTGAGTACAACGTTATGCCACTTGCATTGCATTTTCAGAAAGTTATACGATACATAGTTAATAACATAGAGTAAATATATTATAGTATAGTTACTCTATGGTTAATAATAATAAGGCACAATGCCTTTTAAATAGAATGCAACCCCATGTTGCACGACAATAGTTAGAACAATTAGGGAGATATGAAGGAATTTTTTTCGGGGCAGTAGATCGAGAATTAGGTGACTATTTTCTCACTTAAAACCTACGGACGGCTCTAGCTTGCACTAGGAGTTAGAAAAATTGCTTCCCAAACTGAGAGTCGACCTTAGGATCTCTCGCTTGACAAGCAAACATCTTATCTACTGCACCACTGCCGCCCGCTAGTTAAGAATCTTATATAACGCAAACATCTGATAAATTACGTCGAACTTATCATAGCAACTAATACATTTCAAGAAGGTATGGATATTGCAAGCCGTTAAACGACGACAGACATGTTCTATTGGACTGACAGGCATATTGATGCAACAAGAATCAGATGAAATCAAACCAGTGATATACTTCAGTCGTCAATGTAGAGATTCGGAACGAAATTCGCCAGCCACAAACTAGAGATTTCGGCAATCGTTGAAACCCTGGAACGATACAGGATGTATCTACTGGGAACAATACTTCGAGTCATCACCGACTGCAACGCGATTGTCACAAAGAAGATAACATATCCCTTACCGCCACGCATAGCAAGATGGTGGTTAACTGGCTGAACACAATGAGCTGGAACGGAAGACGGAACTGGAGCTGGAACAGATGTCAAAAATGTTGAATATACACAAATTCAATGTTGCGAACACAATGGGACGCAGCTGCAGTACGGAGACGGAAAGGTTGGCTAACTTTTAATAAAGACGTGCAGTTTTTTGACATTTCACAAAGAAACAAATGGAACACAACAGTGTTGCATTCTTTTTGAAAGATCTTTGATAAGGTACGCTTACATTATTCCTATTTTCGGTTGTTTTTTTCATTCTTATTTTTACAAAAATGGTAAAAGGCGTATATCAATAGGGAAAGAAGTAACAAATGGAAGAATGAAAGTTTTATATTTTAATGGTTAAGCTTTGATGTTTCTCGTTTGAAAAAGAATATGTTTGACATGGTCTAAAAATAAGAACTTTAAAAAATTGATTTAGAACATATGTATGTATGGAAACAGCGAGAAAATCCAAAAGTATCCTGAAATTTCTGGGCTACTTTTCTTCCTGATGAGACATAATGAAGAACGGCTGACTGCTTTTCTTTTTTGTTTCAAATTTTCAAAGGAAACCTATCTAGTTAGAATTTTAGCAAACAAAATAAAAAAAACGAAAAAGGAGAACCTTCATTCTTCTTTTGGACAGACACGTACGTTGATGTTTACACTGATCTTGATTATCACAAACATTAGCAATACTTTCATATATAAACTGCGCTGTTTTATAAAAAAAAATCAATCAACAATATGATTGCGAGTATAAAAACTCTTGTTTTTAGTCCGTGCTAGCATTTTCTTCCCTGAACGAGAAACACCAAAGCTCAACCCTTACATTTTTTTTTTAACTTTCATTCAATTCGTTTTTGTGCCAAAAAAAAAGAAATAAAGAAACGATGTAAACAAGGTATTTGACTAATGTCAAAAAACTGCACAGCATCATTGTAGGCACTTGCAAGTTGGGACGTACGTCCTCTTTTGAGGGCTAATACAGATCCAGCTTCGTATTCCAGGTCCGTTAATGCATTGTGTTCGCCCAGTAAGGCTAAATGAATTCAATTTCGAGTGCGTACACTGACCAGGAATAAGAATGCAGCACGTCGACGGGATGAGCCAGATCCCAGCATTGCCTCCAAAGGAACCAATGACAGTAATAACGTTTTGAAAATAACTTCTTTAGATACTGAGGAGTCCGAAGAAGAAGAAAAAGATTCCTAGGGAGCCAGTATTCAGGCAGTACATAGGATCCCATAGTTTGCATGAGAACACTAATGACAACGGACTACGAGTCATAGAAATGGCAGTATCAACAAAATTGGTCGTTGCGAGTACCAGCCTCCCGCGTAAGGATATCCACAAAGTCACTTGGGTATCGGCTGATGGAGTCACTCGTAACCAAATTGAGCACGTGTTGATAGATCGCCGCCACTACTCGAGCCTGAGGACGATACGAACGTATCGAGGTGCCAACTTCGACTCGGACCACTATCTCGTTGGTATGGTGTTCCGAGGGCGGATTGCTATGCGAAGAAGTATTGCATCCGCTGGTCAGGATCGAATCAACACCCCATACACAAGAAGGGAGATATCACAAAATGCAGCAACTATAGGGGTATAACATTGTTGAGTACATCCTATAAGATATTCTCCTCTATCCTGCAAGAACGGATAGCCCCATACGCTAATACCATAATCGGCATATATCAATGTATTTTTATACCAGGAAAATCAACAATTGATCAGATCTTTACTCTTAGGCAGGTGATGGAAAAAAGTCTGGAATTTAATATCCCAACATACCATCTTGTTGGTACAACCATCAGGGTAGCGGAGCACGAACTTGAAGTAGTGCAGTCCTTTAACTATCTTGGGTCAAAAGTAGCAGCCGATAACAATATGGAGGAAGAAATACGCGGGCGGTTGCTGAATCCAACAAAACTTACTGTAGTCTATCAAGGCTCTTTAAATCCAGAAACCTTACCATAAAAACCAAACTGCTGCTGTACAAGACTATGGTCTTACCAGTACTCACATACGGATCCGAGACTTGGGTGCTTACAAAAAGGCACTCTGATCTCTTATCCGCGTTCGAGAGAAAAGTCTTACGGAGAATTGTTGGCCCCGTGTGTGAGGAAGGACGACTCCGGAGAAGATACAATTATGAATTGTATGAAATCTATCTCGAAGCAGATGTTGTTGAAAAAATAAAGCTCGGTAGACTCCGGTGGGCTGGACACCTAGCTCGCATGAGCGAAGAGGAACCGACTCGGAAAGTCTTTTGCGGTACTTTTTATGGTAGAAGACAACGTGGCAGACCTTGCTTACGTTGGAAGGATGGCGTAGACCAGGACGCCCCAAGCCTTGGGGTGCGCAATTGGATGGCGTCGGCCAGCAATCGGGTTGTATGGAAGAATTTGGTGAAGGAGGCCCGGACCGGATCCCGGTTGTTGCGCCGATGATGATGATGATGAAACTCGCAGAGATTATCAAAATTTTGAAAAAAGGAACTTCGCAAAATGATCCAACGACGAAACAGACAAAAAAGGATTACGGGATGAACTTCGGACGCTTGCACCGTAAAACTGAAGATGGGAAAGAGCAGCTAGTGTTACCGGAGCGGGTGAGATGGCGAATAACCAGAACCTACCATTACGATTGACGAAGCTGGACATTTTGGGATTGAGAAGACGATCCAACGTATTACGAAGCATTTTTAGCTCCCCAAAATTCGGCGATATGTGAAATCGTATATTGCGGCATGTCCCAAATGTTGTTTGAACAAGGTTAAAGGTGGCAAGAGGGAAGTCTACTTCACGTAATGGAGGTTATGCCAATTCCATTCCGAAGCATCATTGTTGTTGTTTGTTCTTTCAGCAAGTATTCTCATGGCCGGGAGGAATACGAACTCAGCACCAGTTCTTGGTCTCTTGAATTAGATCATGTCAATTGTTGGTCAACCGTTACGGATGACATATACCTATATGAATAAAACCTTACTGGCAACACCCAAAAATGATAAGACTGAAGATGGGAAAGAGCAGCTAGTGTTACCGGATTGGGTGAGATGGCGAATAACCAGAACCTACCATGACATGAATGATTGTTTAGGACTTACCAGACATTCAATTAAAGCAAAGGCGCTACAGCAACTTCATCTCAAGCGATCATATGAACCCATGGTGTAGACTCAGTCCTAATATAGATGTCTATCAAAGTGAACCAGAAGACGCAGATTTGTCCGACAAGGATGAAATGTCAGGAGGCCGAGCTGTCAACGGAAACGCTGCCACAAGGAGTCCGAAACCGAACAACAATATGATTTGGACTCCTGTAAATAAAACAACAACAATAAATGACATGCTTGCGGACAGTGAATTTGAGCCATAAGAAGTTAAAGTCCGTGTTGGAACATTGCCCAATATGGGGAAGGCTCTGGCAAGCAATATCATTCCTAACATAGACCACGAGACCATGATGGGAAAAGAGTAATGGCACCAAGCTATACCCATGTAGATCAAACTCTGATAAATCAGTATTTACTGCAACCTGGGTTTCACTTAATGCCAAAACAACTGGCCTGTATTGAACAGTATAGACGTACACGTGAAAGAAATTCTTTCTTATACCACGAACATTAGAATACACGACACAAAAATCACTTTGAAAATCCAAATTTATCTCTGTAATAAACAAACTGTCTTAGGTGTTATGCCCATAAGACAGCTTGCATACAAAAAATCAATTTAAATATTCAGCACAATAGGACAAACTCAGATGCCCTTATCCATTTACCGCAAGCATTAGATGGTCATACGATGCCTACAGTAGATAAGAAAGAGGCAGTTAAGCACAAAGGTCTTGGGACAGATAAGAGGATAATTTGCAATGCGAGTGCGTTTTATTTACTTTTATTTTTTTTCCACAGCGCGAGTGGGTATATTTTTCTTTCCTCCAACGACGCGAGTGGATATTACTTTATTCTTTACAGCACACACGAGGGTTTTTTTTTAAATTTCTCTAACGAGTGTGTATTATTATTTTTTTTAAAACACTCGCGATAACAATGCGCAATAACTTTTTTTTTTAGTTTTGTTTAATTATATGTGCGCGCACCTCGACGTCCGACGAGCTTAAGATCTAATCCACTTAACTGTTTTGCTGACGACTCTACCCTCAGCTTTTCATATTCGTTCGATAATTCACGTCCTTCGCCTTGGGATGTGTGTTAACGACAACCTCCGTTGGAACGATCATATATTTGAGATCGCTAAGAATGCTGCTAAGTGCTTAATTTTTCTGTATCTGTGTAAAAAGTATTTTTCCCCATCTGAATTGGCTACAATTTATAAAGCGTTTATACGCCCTAAACTCGAGTATAACTCCCACCTCTGGGCAGGTGCTTCACAAACATCGCTTCACCTGCTTGATAGAATACAAAATAGAGCGTTAAGATTGATAGGAAATAGAACTGCCGCTGAATCAATTGCCTTTCTCGAACACCGACGCAATGTTTCATGTCTTTCCTTATTTTATCGTTTCTTTTACAAAAAATGTTCACTCGAAGTAGCCAGTTGCATTCCTCCCCTTAAAAGTTTCTCCCGTAATACTCGTCTCGCAAGGAATGCTCATCAGTTTACCCTTGAGCCAAATTTCGGACGTACCGTGGGATTTTTTTTTGCCGAACAACACGAATTTGGAATAGTTTACTCGGCGAGATTTTCCCTTGCCATTATGATCTGCAAACATTCAAAACCAATGTTAATCGACACCTCCTATCTCTCCTCTCCCTCTCTTCCTAATGCCCGCGCAGTGTGTTACATTAAAAGGGAAACAAATAGTCCCTTGTGCGTGCGTTAATTATTAAAAAAAAAAAATACAATTTATCGATAGAAGGAAGAAGATTGGGAGAGTCTTCAATGTGGTATCAAGGGAGTAGGTCGCCATCTGCTTTTAATAATTTGTTCTTATGTAGTTTTCCTAAAATACATACTTAACGTAAATTATTTTCTCTTTATTAAAGTTTATTGTTCATCTAAACAAAATTAAAAGGTTTTTTTGACATCTTGACACATGATCAAAGTAGCCTTTTTATATTCTAGCATCTGCTTACCAAATTTGATCCAAATCCATTAAGTCGTAGCAATAAATAAATGGCAAATTACATAAATGTACAAAGCCGCTAATCGGTAAATTTTTTCTTGGATGGCGTAGACCAGGACGCCCCAAGCCTTGGGGTGCGCAATTGGATGGCGTCGGCCAGCAATCGGGTTGTATGGAAGAATTTGGTGAAGGAGGCCCGGACCGGATCCCGGTTGTTGCGCCGATGATGATGATGATGAAACTCGCAGAGATTATCAAAATTTTGAAAAAAGGAACTTCGCAAAATGATCCAACGACGAAACAGACAAAAAAGGATTACGGGATGAACTTCGGACGCTTGCACCGTAAAACTGAAGATGGGAAAGAGCAGCTAGTGTTACCGGAGCGGGTGAGATGGCGAATAACCAGAACCTACCATTACGATTGACGAAGCTGGACATTTTGGGATTGAGAAGACGATCCAACGTATTACGAAGCATTTTTAGCTCCCCAAAATTCGGCGATATGTGAAATCGTATATTGCGGCATGTCCCAAATGTTGTTTGAACAAGGTTAAAGGTGGCAAGAGGGAAGTCTACTTCACGTAATGGAGGTTATGCCAATTCCATTCCGAAGCATCATTGTTGTTGTTTGTTCTTTCAGCAAGTATTCTCATGGCCGGGAGGAATACGAACTCAGCACCAGTTCTTGGTCTCTTGAATTAGATCATGTCAATTGTTGGTCAACCGTTACGGATGACATATACCTATATGAATAAAACCTTACTGGCAACACCCAAAAATGATAAGACTGAAGATGGGAAAGAGCAGCTAGTGTTACCGGATTGGGTGAGATGGCGAATAACCAGAACCTACCATGACATGAATGATTGTTTAGGACTTACCAGACATTCAATTAAAGCAAAGGCGCTACAGCAACTTCATCTCAAGCGATCATATGAACCCATGGTGTAGACTCAGTCCTAATATAGATGTCTATCAAAGTGAACCAGAAGACGCAGATTTGTCCGACAAGGATGAAATGTCAGGAGGCCGAGCTGTCAACGGAAACGCTGCCACAAGGAGTCCGAAACCGAACAACAATATGATTTGGACTCCTGTAAATAAAACAACAACAATAAATGACATGCTTGCGGACAGTGAATTTGAGCCATAAGAAGTTAAAGTCCGTGTTGGAACATTGCCCAATATGGGGAAGGCTCTGGCAAGCAATATCATTCCTAACATAGACCACGAGACCATGATGGGAAAAGAGTAATGGCACCAAGCTATACCCATGTAGATCAAACTCTGATAAATCAGTATTTACTGCAACCTGGGTTTCACTTAATGCCAAAACAACTGGCCTGTATTGAACAGTATAGACGTACACGTGAAAGAAATTCTTTCTTATACCACGAACATTAGAATACACGACACAAAAATCACTTTGAAAATCCAAATTTATCTCTGTAATAAACAAACTGTCTTAGGTGTTATGCCCATAAGACAGCTTGCATACAAAAAATCAATTTAAATATTCAGCACAATAGGACAAACTCAGATGCCCTTATCCATTTACCGCAAGCATTAGATGGTCATACGATGCCTACAGTAGATAAGAAAGAGGCAGTTAAGCACAAAGGTCTTGGGACAGATAAGAGGATAATTTGCAATGCGAGTGCGTTTTATTTACTTTTATTTTTTTTTCCACAGCGCGAGTGGGTATATTTTTCTTTCCTCCAACGACGCGAGTGGATATTACTTTATTCTTTACAGCACACACGAGGGTTTTTTTTTAAATTTCTCTAACGAGTGTGTATTATTATTTTTTTTAAAACACTCGCGATAACAATGCGCAATAACTTTTTTTTTTAGTTTTGTTTAATTATATGTGCGCGCACCTCGACGTCCGACGAGCTTAAGATCTAATCCACTTAACTGTTTTGCTGACGACTCTACCCTCAGCTTTTCATATTCGTTCGATAATTCACGTCCTTCGCCTTGGGATGTGTGTTAACGACAACCTCCGTTGGAACGATCATATATTTGAGATCGCTAAGAATGCTGCTAAGTGCTTAATTTTTCTGTATCTGTGTAAAAAGTATTTTTCCCCATCTGAATTGGCTACAATTTATAAAGCGTTTATACGCCCTAAACTCGAGTATAACTCCCACCTCTGGGCAGGTGCTTCACAAACATCGCTTCACCTGCTTGATAGAATACAAAATAGAGCGTTAAGATTGATAGGAAATAGAACTGCCGCTGAATCAATTGCCCCTCTCGAACACCGACGCAATGTTTCATGTCTTTCCTTATTTTATCGTTTCTTTTACAAAAAATGTTCACTCGAAGTAGCCAGTTGCATTCCTCCCCTTAAAAGTTTCTCCCGTAATACTCGTCTCGCAAGGAATGCTCATCAGTTTACCCTTGAGCCAAATTTCGGACGTACCGTGGGATTTTTTTTTGCCGAACAACACGAATTTGGAATAGTTTACTCGGCGAGATTTTCCCTTGCCATTATGATCTGCAAACATTCAAAACCAATGTTAATCGACACCTCCTATCTCTCCTCTCCCTCTCTTCCTAATGCCCGCGCAGTGTGTTACATTAAAAGGGAAACAAATAGTCCCTTGTGCGTGCGTTAATTATTAAAAAAAAAAAATACAATTTATCGATAGAAGGAAGAAGATTGGGAGAGTCTTCAATGTGGTATCAAGGGAGTAGGTCGCCATCTGCTTTTAATAATTTGTTCTTATGTAGTTTTCCTAAAATACATACTTAACGTAAATTATTTTCTCTTTATTAAAGTTTATTGTTCATCTAAACAAAATTAAAAGGTTTTTTTGACATCTTGACACATGATCAAAGTAGCCTTTTTATATTCTAGCATCTGCTTACCAAATTTGATCCAAATCCATTAAGTCGTAGCAATAAATAAATGGCAAATTACATAAATGTACAAAGCCGCTAATCGGTAAATTTTTTCTTGTCCCTTTGTTGGTTAAATGGCCACTTCCGGTTGCGTTTTTGGCGCTAGTTTACCTCATTGGGATCGAGTTAATGAAAAATGGGGTATCAAATGAAAGCTTAGACCTTAGAGCATCTACATACATTAAGAATCTGCTGGTCGGATGAACATGGGCCTAACATGCGTCCGACCACTTTTTTCAAAAGAAAATTACTGTAAATTTTTTTAGACAAATTAATATTGAAAAAGTGATCGGACGCATGTTTGGCCATTAGAAATAAATTTGTCAGACCAGCAGATTCTTAATGTAGATGGTCTAAGCTTTCATTTGATACCCCATTGGGCGTTCTTTTATTAACTATCGTTGATAATTATTGTTAACTATTTGTCGTTCCAAAATGCCAAATAGTTACAATTTGTAACCATTTCCAACTCATGTCCATGATATGAATTCAGATTGTTGATCTATCAAAGACAAAGTTCGTTTAGAATTCAAATCAAAATTGAAAATTCAAAAGAAAATTATTTGTTTTGCTGGTGTTTAGAAAATTAAAATTGATTAACAATTAGATAAAGTTTTTATTTTCGGAACTTACCCCGTTATAAGAAATATTTTCTTATTTATTTCTACCCGACGTTTCGAAGAAGTTTCATACTTCGTGGTCACGGGATGAGACTGACGTTTGATTGCTGTTGTTTAAGTTATTGGTTTTTAGCTCTCGCTCTCAAGTAGTACCGGTGCGTAGATGTTGATGCACTTGGATTGCTTGTGGGTGGTGGTGGTGTACTCGTTCTAGGTTGTTGTTGCGTTGAGTCGATGTATTTTTGGACACATGCAAAGCTCACGACATCGGCTATAGGTTTTTTGATTTGCTTTACTATGGTTTTGCTTATGAGAGGATCCCACGTTGGCGATAATTTAAAGCTAGAATCTCTATTGAAATTTGTATGTTTCTTAATTTCAATTGCTTCTCTGACGATTCTTGGTACATAAAATCTTTCATTTGCGATTGATCTAGCTTGATCAAAACGTATAAAGTGATCTTCGTTGTAGGCCAGATGTTCACATATTGCCGATTTTGTGACAGCGTTGTTTTGGATAGCTTTGATATGTTCGTTTAAACGTGTTTTAATACCTCTTTTTGTTTCACCAATATAAAAAGATCCACAGCTACAGGGAACAGAGTATACACCAGGATTTTGTAGTGGAATTTTGTCCTTAGGCGATCTTAAAAATTGACGAACCTTAGTTGGCGGTTTAAAGATGGTTTTAACATCATATTTTTGTAAGATTCGCCCAATTCCATCCGTTATGCCTTTGATATAGGGTAAAAAGGCCCTTTTATCAAATGCTGGAGGAAGCGAATGTTTCTGTGAGCTGGGTTCGGGTTTCTAGGTTCTCTGTTTGGAGTTGTAGCCATTCTTTTTAAGTGCAATGTCTATATACTTCAACTCTTGCTTGAGGTGTTCGGGGTCACAAATTTTGTGAGCACGGTTCACAAGAGCCAAAAAAATGTATTCCAAAAATACATCGACTCAACGCAACAACAACCTAGAACGAGTACACCACCACCACCCACAAGCAATCCAAGTGCATCAACATCTACGCACCGGTACTACTTGAGAGCGAGAGCTAAAAACCAATAACTTAAACAACAGCAATCAAACGTCAGTCTCATCCCGTGACCACGAAGTATGAAACTTCTTCGAAACGTCGGGTAGAAATAAATAAGAAAATATTTCTTATAACGCGGTAAGTTCCGAAAATAAAAACTTTATCTAATATGAATATCGTCCGCGAAAATAAAAACCTAAAATCTCATATTGATTAACAATGTTTAAAACATGAGCTTATGCAACGATAATACAAATACAATTATTTTCGATGGCAAAATCTGTATACATAAATATATTATTAACTATTCATTTGGAGAAGTACGTTGAATTTTTTTTGTAATACCTATTTGTTTGACAGATTAACGATAACGATAACAATAAATCGTTCCAAAATGAAATCGTTACAATCCCAACAAAGTCTAACAATTACACTTTAACCAATTTTTTTGACACAACGATATTTAATAAAAGATCGCCCTTCATTTTCATTTGTTCGTTGACGCGATGAGGTAAGCCAACACAAAACCGGAAGTGGCCATTTTACCGCCAAAGGGCCAGGAAAAAACATCGTGTGCTTGGAAGCTACTATGGAGTTCGGCTTTCAAACTTCAATGGCTGAACGAGTGTTTGAATGAATTTTAGTAGTTAGCTGAATGAGACATTATAGGTTAACGCAAAGCTATCTTTGCCGTTGCAACGCACGGGTTCCTGCTACAGGTAATATATAATTAACCTAACATTTGTTTAGTTTTTTTTTTTTGCAGAAATGTCACAAACGAAGAGGCGCAGACCGATAATCCCACTTTTAAAGAAAGGTTTTAAGCTGTTGCCAACTTACGAACTCTGTGATTTAAGCTCTCTGGAAAAAATCAGTAAATGGTTGCACAGACCTGTAGACGCATCCGCCCTAGGAATATTTCGTTTCCTGTTTGGTAATATACATAAATATAGTTTTTTTTTATTTTAACCATATGAAATTTCTTTAAAAAATATATTTAATCAGGTTCAGCTATGTTGATCGATATAGCAGAAGAACGAGGTGGCAGCCAAATAGACTTCAGATTTGGAGATGAGAAAACTTGTCACTTCCCCCTTTTTGATTTTATACCACATTTCAATCTTCCTGTAATGGGTCTAGTTTACCTAACGATGTGGATTGGTGCACTTGGCATAGCTTTGGGTTATAATTTCAGAATGAGCTGCATGGCATTTGTTGTGCCCTACTGGTATATTTTCCTCTTGGACAAGCCAGCATGGAACAATCACAGCTATCTTTTTGGGTTATGTGCTGTGCTATTAACGGTGACTGAGGCAAATCGTTTTTGGTACGTAAAACACATACACATATTTTTTTATAGAAATATAAATAAAATAATAATTGTTATTTAAATACATTAATTCAAAACGTCTGTTCTCTGTTTTAAGCTCATTTGATCATCCTTGCGTAAAACCCAACACATCATTCGTTCCTTACTGGAACTATTTCCTGTTAAAATTTCAATTTTTTATATTATACGCGTATGCTGGCTTGAAGAAACTTTCTACTGAATGGTTATCGGGGTACGCCATGTCGAGCTTGTCACATCATTGGATTTTTGCACCACTTAAGAATGTGCTTTCGGAAGAGATGATTGATTTACTCGTAGTACATTGGTTCACTGCAATCTTCGATTTTACTATTCCCTTTTTTATGACATTCAATGGCACTCGCAAATTTGCAACACCTTTTATGATATGCTTCCACTTAATGAACTCAAGACTGTTTTCAATCGGTTGTTTATCTTATATTATTCTCCAATATATATAGTAGATTTAATTTTTTTTTTTATTTTTTAGGAATGTTTCCGTGGGTTTGCATGGCTGAAGTTCCATTATTTTTTAGTTTTGACTGGCCACACCAATTAAGGTTTTATATACTTAGCATTCTGAAGAACAGATTTCACTCAGAAATTAAGAATTCAATAGTCGGGAAAACTCATCATAAAATAAGCAAAACTCCTCGATTAAACAAAACCATGGTTTCAAAATCATTGTATTCAGAAAATTTGGAACTTGCTTGCACCTTAAAATATAGACTCCGTTCGGTTCTGATTTTGATGTATTGCGGTATTCAGTTGTTTTTACCATACTCGCACTTTATTACAAAAGGATACAATAATTGGACTGATGGCCTTTATGGCTATTCCTGGGATATGATGGTTAATTCGTATGATACAGTGTTAATATCCGTCAAAGTTGTTGATGACAAAAATGAAAAAAGTTATTTCTTAGAGCCGTTTGCATTTACTCACTTTGACCGCTGGACCAAAACTGCAGACATGGCTAAGCAATATGCGGAATGTATTCATAAAAATATAATTAGAGAAATTTCCAAAAATCCAACGAACAAACACATGCTTTCTTCAAACATTTCTATTTATTTTGATATATGGTGTTCTATGAACTCTCGATTCCAACAGAGAGTCTTCAACCCATTAGTAGACATCCTTAAGGCGCATTGGTCACCTTTTCAACAAACTTCTTGGTCATTACCCCTAATAAATGAACTAAATTTTATGCGTCCAAAGCTGAAAGCTATTTCGGAAGACGTTCTATCCTGGAATAACTATTCGGACGTCATATTCGTTGCAGATTTTCCTGGACTAACTCTTGACAATTATATATCACCAGATTTAAGTAATATTACACTTACAGTAATCGACGGCAGTGTTACTTACAAGAATCAAAGTATGGAATATAATTTGAGCTCTGGGGAGAGTATATCACTCACTCCAGGAGAGGCTCATCAAGTGACGACAACGAGTTCAAAGACTTCGTGTTATCAGTACACCTTTATAAATAAAACTATGGAAAGCCTTAAAGAATCCCTAGAGGAAAGCAGTAATTGGTCACCTGACGACGGTGGTGGTCTTCTGATACTATGGAAGGAAATGTTGCAGAGACTTGCGAACTATAAAATATTTGTCCATCATATTATGAAATCCGTTATGTTTATTGTCAATAAAGTGCTTATTTCAACATATGTATATGTAGATCAAATAAATTGAAAATTATTTGCAAGTTGCGCGTAGTTCTTGGCTGAACTTATAATTATATCTATAATGTACATATATGTTATTATTGTTAACTTTTTTTAAATAATGTACTATTATTCAAGAAATTATTGTTATTATTTGTATACCTAGTTGAAATAATATTAGAAGCCAAGATATTTTTCTAAATAATAACAACTTATTTACGACTTTTAAGGTTAGTCTGCGATGATATAAAGCAGAAACACAATCGTTTGAGTTTCTCAGTTAATGCTGAAATTGCCGAGGAGTAATATCAGCCTAAAATTGGGGATAAGATGTTTTTTTTTTTACACTTCAGATTCTTTGATGTAGTAAGCTTAGAGCAAGCTTTTTTACTACAATCAGATGCTCATCATAAGTGAATGTGTTAGTTGTTAGTAAAATTAAAATACAATAAAATAATGATAGCCTAACAAATGCACAAAATACAAAAATTAACTAAAATGTAATCATGGCAGTACAATAAAACATTAAACAAAATTAATGTGTTTATATGTGTTTTTCACACTAGCAACTTAGTTGCTGTCTATACTGGTACATAGTAGAAGCTTTTGAATGAAGAACAACAACTTATGTGTACTACCACCAAGTTCATGTTCTCAGAACAGGTTTTGCTGGTTTATCAAATTGCATCGAACCGACTAGCATTTTTATTAGTTCACACAAGTTTTTGTTGTTGTTTATTCGATTTTCTTTCTGTTTTCCCCGCTCTGGTTATGAGCCAACAATTCGTATGGATTCACATAGTGATTCACAACAATCACGACAGTGGAGCACGAAATAAAGATTTTAATCTCACTATACTTAAGTTAAAGTCTATAAAAGAAGCGTTTAGATTAAAAAGTCTGCTCATACGGTTTAGAGCTTCATGTTTGCCATAGTTTATGTTTTATGTAGTGCCCCATGGCTTAGTGGTTAGTGTGTCGGACTATCTGGTTAGATCAGTATCTATATTTCAATCGACATATAGAGGCTGCTCTGGCCAGGGCTTAGGGAGCTTTTGCCCTGACAAGACGGTTGTTTTATAGCAGCCGCCTTGATAGCAGGGTGAAAGTGATTTGCTACATGGCCCTAATCAGGCCGATGATTGCCTATGGATGCCCTGTGTGGTTCAACGTTGCACCATCTCAAATGGAAAAGATTCGGGTGTTCGAGAGACAGTGCCTTCGCACTTGTCTCGGACTCTATAGAACACCAGAGTCGGAGTACAAACATTATTATTCCAACGAGGTTCTATACAACGGGGCCAATACAAACAGGATAGATAATTTTTTAATTAAGCTCATTCGCGGACATATTGCAAGGGCGATGACCTCAGCTAATGGACAAATCTTCGGGGCTTACTACCCCCAAGATGAATATTTTGAAAGCACACGTTCGAGTGGTTTTATCCCGCCCGAGGCTTTCCTATACCTTGATAGTCGAGGGCTGATTCAGGATAGATCGGCGGTTCCGTTGATCTACCACGTCGGCCGCAGAACAGTCGATAGGCGGCTCCTCTACGACCGAGACATAGTCGCTGGGAGCGAAGCAGAGCGCCTCCGTTTCAGTAGGGCCGTGCCCGACCGGGATCGGAAGGAAGCCCGTGATCAGGTCCACCAATTCTGGTGGCTCAGTTAAAAAACCGATATTTCAGTCGGCAAAAACGAAATATCGCCTATGGCCGACTTCATTTATCTATAGTATCTAAGTTAGGTAGGGCAGTTGCGATATAAGCGATATACCACTTTTTCTGCACCAAATAATAAAGCTATCAATATCTGCCGGCAGAAGACTGTGGTAATCGCTAGACTTTATTGTCTTCAATATCTTCATGTCGTCAGTGAATATAAGAATGTCACTTGATTGTATGCATGAAGTAACATCATTTATTGCCAAAATGAATAGTAAATGACCAAAGCTTCCTTGATGTACTCCAGAGTGGGCCACGAAGGGGTCTGAAAGAAAATTTCTAAATTTAACTTGGTACGAAAACCAAAAGCTTTTAACTTGAACAAGATTATTCCGTGACTTAGTTGGTCAAATGCTTTTGAGAAGTCAGTGTAAATGCAGTCAGCTTCATAACCTTTTTCTAATGCATTCGCACTTTGTAGGAGAATGTTAGAAGATTTGTAACAGTTAATCTATGCTCCATAAATCCATGTTGTTGCTCACAAATAAGATTTTTACTAAAAAAAATACCATACTCTCACAGATAACTTGTTCAAAAAGTTTTGGAATGCAAGATAATTTAGAAATGGGCCTATAGTTTGCAATGTCAGCCTTATCTCCTTTCTTGAATATAGGAGTAAGAAAGCCATTTTTCCATGTACTTGGAAATTTTCTTGCTTTAAGTGAAAGCTCAAACATAAACCTGATAGGCTGAACTACAGAATGCTTACACTTTTTTTAATACTATTGGGGGAATTCCATCAGGACCAGCTGAACAATTATCGTTTAACGAAGAAAGAGGGTAAAGCACTGTACTCTGCAGTACGGGGATATGGTTACAGCTAGTTTGCGAAAAGGTATGTAGATTGTACAAAAAATTTGCATCAACTTCAATTGGTTTTTTAACAAAAGAATCACGAAAATTTAATGCAAAGGCGTTAGAAATATCGTCATTTTTTTTTAACTGAATGTTATTGTATGCGAAAATAGCCGGAAAGCCATCTGACTTTTTCTTTCAATTAACAAGCTTCCAAAATCTCTTATAGCGAGTTTCATTCAAATTTCAAAGATTTGATCTGAAAATCAAGATTTGCTCTTTTCAATGAAACTTGTTTCATCATTTAATCCTAGTATTGGTCATTCACTGACGAGCATACACAGTATTTGATATCACACACAAAAATACCAGGCATGTACAGTATATATATTTAAAATGCCATATTTGTATTTTCTCACTTCAAAAACTTTATTTGTTATTTTGTATATTTAATGGATATTTGTTAATTTATTGACTAAGCACGGGCTTGCACAAGTGCACAACAAACAACAAAAATAACAAAATATTTTCCATTTGACGTTTGACCGAAAGACTATTTACATGTATGTGTGTATTCAGATCAAATCTGCCAACCCATCAGAGATCAAATCTTTCGTGTTGAGATTTGATCTAGATTTGCTCTTTTTCTTGCAATGAAACTCTCGTAATTGAAAAAGATCAAATCTTTTGACAGAAAGAGCAAATCTTTTCTTGAATGAAACTCGCTATTAGGGTCATCTTTTAAAGTAATACCCATATCATTTGCGTAGCTAGTATATAAAATGCTTGACAGATTATTAAAATCGTTGGAGAAAGAGTTTCAAGGTAAACCTTCCATGCTTTATTTCTTTTATTACGAAGAGTCCGTAGCTCTTTCGTGTACCATGGGTGAATAGTGTTTGTATTATTCGATTTTTATAAGGTCAAATTGTTACTTAAGCAGTTGTTAAGAATATCATAAAATTTTGTGACTTCTTCGTCAATTTTCGAAGAATCTAATGCATTATCTATTCCAGAACTAGTTAAATCTTCAGACAATACCTGGAAATTTGCTTTTCTAAAGTCAAAACTATAAGAGCAATCAAAGGTGTTACTGTTTTCAGAATTTTGATCACTCAAATCCAGTGGTGGATGATAGTTATCTATATTAGTGATACTAGATCTAGATTCTAGAACGAGTTTACTAATAGCGTCAGAGGAAAATATTAAATCGAGTTCGATTTTTTGAGTTTTTAATACAGCTTATTTGCTGTAAGTCAGTATAAATAATTTTATCAAGAAAAGATAATGAAGGTTCTAAGTAGGATTCATCTTCAGAAGGAATCCAATTAATGTTAGGTAAATTAAAATCACCTAAAAGTAAAATATTGCTATCCGAACAGGATAGTTCAATAATAAAATCAAATGCCATGCACCATAAACAGAAGATAAACTTTTTGGTTTAAAAATATACAAGGTTTTTGTCCCTACAATAATTTTTACACAGACTAATTCTATTGATAGTTCAAACGGGAAAGAGACTGACGAAGAAAGAAATGTGTGTCTTACCGCAATCAAAATACCTCCACACATTTCTTTTGCATTACCATTATGACGATCTTTTCGATAAACTAGGAACTCTGGGTAAAAGAAAGTTATGTGTCCAAGAAACTTGAATTTAACCAAGTTTCTGTCAAAACAAATATTTCATGTAGAAATGCTTGAGTTTGAATAAATGCCAGGGTTTTACTACGAAGCCCTCTTACGTTTTAGTAAAAGAGGGTAATCCTTTTGAGTTTTTTTGCAATGGGAAGTTTAGTTGTGTCGCGTTGTTTCTTAACTGAAATGAATTTCTTTATAAAAGTCTCTGGGGGCCAAAGCTTAGTATTGCAAATGGAGTCAAAGTAAGTAGGTTTTTTAGATTAGATTATTTTTATTATATTCGTTAGAATGTATGTACAATTGGTCTTAAACTAACTTATAACTAAAATAAATCATGTCGGCTCAACAATAGGGGCCCGACTTACTTCAGCTGACTCTATACAATGCTATATTTTTACTTATATCATATTGTTGTTTGCATAATCTGTTAATTGAAATTCTTAATTATAATTTACTGTCTTTGGTTTTAAAATATTGGGGTTAGGATGCTGTGTTGCTTATCCTCTGTTGTGTCCGCTGCTGGTTCTCTCGTAGAACGGGGCTCTATCATTGTTCATTATATCCTCGAATCGATCGTCTGTGATGGCTCGAATGTTGAGGTAGCGATGGCTGGGCTCTAGTTGTTGCTGGATTTCCAAGTTGGGGTGGTCCTCCAAGTTCCTCAAAATATTTTTGGAGAGCTGTGTCATGAACTGATTTATTGGGATCACTTTGCTGTCTTCATATAGCTTCTTGTTTGGGACATATTTCCTTGTAATGGGGTTTCGGTGTAGGCCTTTACAGCTACGGAGTATCTTCCTTTCAAAAACTTCGATCTTCTTCATATATGTTGGTGATATGGTGAACGAAATAGGACAAGCGTACGTGAGAACTGGACGGATCAGCTGCTTATAGATGAGGAGTTTGGTATTAGTGTTTAGTCCGTTTCTTCTACTAAGAAGCGGGTGGACCAGAGGTAGGGAGAAGTTGGCTCTCTTAAGCATAAATGAAGCGTGCTTATTGAATTGAAAGCGGTTAGTGAAATTCACTCCAAGGTATTTTGCTGTTATCTTTGTCCTTATCACTGTGTTGTCTGGTAGCTTGATACTGATATTATCACAGCGTGATGCGAAACGTCTTCGACCTCTTGTTGCTGTTGTTGGGGTTCTGAAGCAGATAAGCTCGCTCTTATCGTTATTTATCTTTAGTCCCCATTTAAGGTAGTAGTCCCACAAATTTCTTATGTGACCTTCAACTCTCCTGGCTGCGATTTCTGGTGAAATGGATGTTGCATATGTTAAGGAGTCATCGGCATATAGCTTCGTTTTCGTCCCTGGGATGTCAGTAGGCTGGTCAGCTGTATAAAGTTGAAAAGTATGGGGCCCAACTTGGAACCTTGTGGAACTCCAGCGCTGATCGTCTTTCTTTGTGAATATTCTTTGTTTACCTGTACAGAAAAGGATCTATGGGTAAGAAAATTTTTGATTAATCTTACCAAGTGTTGAGGTAGTCCAAGACTTGACAGTTTGAATATTAATCCTTTTATCCAAACTGTGTCGAAGGCCTTTTCGATGTCCAGTAAACAAGCGACTGTCGTCTTTTTCTTGTTGAGTCCGTTTGTCACGTCGGAGTGCAGTCCAAGAAGCGGATGGATGGTTGAGAGTCGTGCTCGGAAACCATACTGACATTCCGGTATGAATTCCCTTTCCCTGAAGAAATGATGAAGCTTTCTCAGGATAATTCCCTCCAGGATTTTGCTGACACAGCATAAAAGCGAAATCGGATGTTATCCATCGACACTAGTCCTGTTGGTTTTCTTCGGAACGGGCACCACTTTTGCCGTTTTCCATGTTTCGGGGAAGTAGCTGTTATTAAGGCAGTTAGTATGGCGAGATTTGGTAGCTTTTTAAGCACAAAGTTAGAAATCTCATCATTTCCTGCTGACTTCTTAGAATTTCCTCCGTGGATTATGTCAGTTACTTCCTCGATGGAAGTAAAAGCATCTCCAGTTGGTCCAAGTGTAGGACTGTCCTCATTAAAGTTGGTCACTGAATTATTAGAGGCTGCAACTTCTTCAAACTTGTTTTCAAGGGTAATCCTTTTGAGTTTTTTTTTGCAATGGGAAATTTAGTTGTGTCGCGTTGTTTCTTAACTGAAATGAATTTCTTTATAAGTCTCTGGGGGCCAAAGCTTAGTATTGCAAATGGAGTCAAAGTAAGTAGGATTTGTAATCAGTTTATATGAAGAGACGAAGCAATGTATATTTAACAGAAGTGTTACCAGGTATCACTTTGCTAAATACTAAATGTGAAATAATATCATCAACAGTTGTGTCAGGCACCAAACGTTTCAATAGAGTTAATGGTTGAAACTGTGGGACTACTTCTGAGATTTGTTCGCTTAGAAGGGGGTTTGGGTTTTTAAGAAGCAATGATTTTTCTCGACCTCTTATTTTTATTTTTATTTGGTTCGGATACAATTACCTTACTGATGTCAGGATCTGGCTGTAAAATAGCCTTCTCCTCGTCAGCAGAAGTTATTGAAGGTGTATTTTTATCGAGAATCAAATCATCGGTACAAGTTGAGGAATTTACCCTGTCGTTGGTTTCAGTAAACGAATTTAAGTTGGAAACGGTGCCGTTGAAAACATTCAGAAGTTCTTGAAAACATTTTGAAAGTTTTGAGTTTGAGTTGTTGAGTTTGTTAAATTCAGTTTTTTCCAGATTTGGCTGGTAAATCCGTTGGATTGATATTTTAACTTTACTTGGTCGGCAGATGGAGGAATATCCTGCAAAGGGCTTGATTTTGTCCTTTGAAGTTGTTGACTTTTCTTTTAGAATTATTTTGGTAATTAGAGCTTTTTCTGATTATTCTATTTAATTTACTAAAGACGACCTCTTTTTAAAATTGGATTCGTTGTGAATTGTGATGATATATTGAGTCCCTGAACATTGTGTACGCACAATTAAATAAATAAGAATAAAGAAGTAATAATTCTGATTATTTAATTCCCTGTTCTGGATCGTTTAAGTTTTTCCTCAGCCGCTGCCTGGGAGCATATAGATTTTGTGTATACCCTGAAAGGTATGCAGAGAATGTTTGCTCGAAGATGAATTGAATTTAGTTGTTGAGGTCAATTGGTGCATTATTGGTCGCCTTGGCTGGATTTAGTTACAATACAAGATAATTAGCTGCAAATACCTTCTGTGGTTTCTTATTTTTAAAGTAGCTGCATTTTCCATTTTTTTGGCAATTAGTCATCATTTGCAACCCATTGTATTGTCCGGCAACATGAAGAAAGAAATGACAACGGCAACGTGTCAAAACTACTGTCTGTTCCTACAAGCGCGGCAAGCACATACGTTAGTAGGTGTTTCTTATTTTCAATGTAAATTTTAGTTTTTTTTTTAAATTAGCACACATACCTGGTAATTTAAGGCATGTTTCCAAAAACAAAAAATAGTCGATTGGTAGAATTCTGTGTTCCTGCTTTCTTGTTGATTAAAGATCCCGTAGCATTTGTGCCTGCTTGGTTTCTTGGGGCGGATGTTGCTTTGGTGCTTTGAACGGGACTTTGTTGGCCTTATTCTCTTTCGTTCATATACTTTTGAGTTTTGTTTAAACTAGGTTTGGCACAACAAAAATACGATAGATCTTTTCTTAAACAATTCTTCAGCAAAGAACAAATACGATAAAGTTTGAAAAATTGATTTTGATAATATCAATCACTTCCTAAAAAAACAATAAAAGCACTATAAACTCTTGAAACATATTTTATTTGTTGCTTGACATACACTACAACAATAACAACAATTAAACAATTTTGAAAAACAAAACATTGGGTAAATTATTAGAGATCAGCATACAAACTTTGATTTGCATAAACATTTTTCAAATTAAATTGACATGCGATATCTTATTCAATTAATTGTTTATAACAATTACTTTTTGTGTTCTTCTTTCCATCTCTGTACATACTAATTATTGTCTCTTTTCGGAAGGAATACCCATCATTACATAATATGCCATCACTATGCGAATATTTTAATTAACAATTTCGCCCATATGATAAATAAATAAAGAGTTTATTGAAGAACAATTGACTTCAAACAAACATTATGACTCGTAATGGTAACAGAGATGTTTTTTTAAAGCCTCTGAAATTAACAAAGCGTATAATTATGATAACTAAAATGTTTATTTCTAGATCTACTATATTAACATTTTGATAATCTGATTGTAGTTTTTAAGCTATTCTGGTTGGATCAATAACACCACCCGGGCCAGGTAAGCAACTGGGATGTCCAAGCAGGTATGAATCCACTTGACGAGCTGCTTGTCTGCCTTCCGAAATGGCCCAAACTACCAATGATTGTCCTCTTCGGCAATCTGGTCAGACAATAATAAATTATTATAAAAAATGTGAACTCAAGAATTAAATATGATTTATAAAATGTACCTCCGGCTGCAAACACTTTAGGATGAGAAGTTCCATACATTCCGTTGACAGCTTTAATGTTGCCCCGTGCATCAAGCTCTAGACCAAGCTCTGTTGTAATAGCTTTTTCAGGTCCGAGGAATCCCATAGCTAGTAAGATTAAATCGGCTGGATATTCTTTCTCCGAATCTTTTACATAGTCCATTACCCACTTGCCGGTTGGGGACTTATTCCATTCAACCTGAACTGTTTTAACAGACTTAATATGGCCATCATTTCCTATGAATTCTTTTGTGGTGGTTGAATATTGACGTGGGTCATTACCAAATTTAACTCGCACTTCTTCGTGGCCATAATCAACCCTAAATAAAATATAAACTTGTTTTTACCAAAAAAAATTAATATTTTAAGTTTACCTAAAAACTTTAGGCCATTGAGGCCATGGGTTGTCATTTGCACGGGACTTTGGAGGTTCTGGAAGAATTTCAAATGTCGTAATACTCCTTGCACCTTGACGCAATGAAGTCGCTATGCAATCACACCCAGTATCACCACCACCAATAATTATAACATCCTTTCCTTCAGCTGATATAATGTTCTTAGAACCACCTAACTGTTTCTTTTGCTGGGCTTCCAGAAACTCCATTGCAAAATGAATGCCTTTAAGTTCTCGATTAGGAAGAGGAAGATCCCTCGGCCATGTTGCTCCAGTTGTTATAAGGACTGCATCGTACCTAAATAACAAAGAAAAACAAAATTGAAAATTCATTGCGCAAATAAAAAAAAAGGAAATTCATTATTTGCCTAGCATGCAGGCATGCAGAAGGCTTGGGTCTTCTTTTATACATACATACACACTTACATATATCGTAAAGAATTTCATATTATAAAAATCTCGGGCCGCCGAGAGAATATTCGTGTCCGGGGGTATTCATATACGCCCGTCCCTTATAATCGTAAATAAGACTACATCTTATATTTAATAGAAAACTTTGTTAAATCATCATCATCATTAAATCGCTTTGGCCGAGGGAAAACGTTGATGGAGGAATTTAAATCTAATTTCCCAGCCAATTCCAATTATAGACAAAGTATTGATAATCCTGACTTTTTTTGGGCCGGATAGGAACGATAATTTTTTATCCTTACGAGTAGATCGCTCACCACTGGTAACTGACATTGGTAATGTACCGAATATGCGAAATTCTATTAAAAAGTTTGGAAAAAGTGTGCTCAATTTCTTGGAAGTATGTCAACCAACAATTCAAATGGAGGATGACAAAGCATGACATATTCTCCATTTTTTTTATCCCAACAACTGAAATAAGGGCTATTATAGTCATAAAACCATAGAAAATAACATAGACATGGAAACCCAAACTGACTATACTGTACCGCACTTAGATTTCAACACGGTGGCACTTACAGACTTTCCTGCAAGATAATGCTGGAAGGAAAACCGGGTCATAAACGAAAATTCTATATCGGTCTATACAGGTGGTTCAAAAACGGAAGCAGATGTAAGGTAATTATTAATACGTCAACAGCATATTTCTCATTTAATACTGGTTGTGGCATTCATGATATATCACCTTCTTCCATCTTTGGAAGCCTCCACAAAAACCACGGAAAATCTGTGATTGATTCCTGATATGACTGAATCAATTATCGCGTACAAAATATCTCTCTTGAATCCGATTTCTTCTCCAGAATTGTCTTTTTGTCTTGGGTAAGTACAGCACCCAAGTGTTTTCTTTTTCTGAAGAGCAGGTAACGTTTTCGATGTTTGATTTCGCAAAAGCTCCAATTCATCGAGAACGCCGGCAAGATGTCTGGCCTGCAGAAGAAATCTTCAACCATTGATGGCGTTAAAAAAACTTTGAACCATATAGACGCCATTAAAACACATTTAAATTTGTACATGCCCTGCTTATATGTGTATGTATGTAGCTGCATTTATTTAGAGTAGAATCTGGCAAAATTATTTGTATTTATGTATTTATGTTGACCTAATTTCCTTTTCTTACGTGGAAAGTCCTTGAGTAATTTAAAGTAACAACTTTGTATATCGTTATTTTAATAAACAAACAAGAAAAAAAGCGAAACAATTCGGCGGTAAACTGTAGGTCCCTTTCCATTCTTGCAGAATAACAACACACACACAGGAATGGTTGAGAGTATAAGTCACTAGGCCTTGGCTCCTTAAGGAGCTATCGCGCCAATAAATTTATTTATTTACATATATTTTCCTAACTAGTTTTGTGTTACATACAGATTCTTTAAAAAAAATATGTCCCGCACCCACCCGCAGTTATGATATTATTATAATTTAACAAAAACTTACTCGTTTAATAAAAGTTCGGCTTTAATGTCTTTTCCTACATTAGCTCCTGTTTTAAACTCTATTCCTTCAGCTGCCATAAGATCTACTCGACGTTTTACAACATCTTTAGATAATTTCATCGTGGGAATACCATACTGCAAAAGTCCACCTACTCTGTCGTTTCTCTCAAAAACAGTGACGAAATGACCAGCTCTGTTTAACTGTTGGGCCGCCGCTAGGCCAGAAGGTCCCGAACCCACTATGGCAACACGTTTACCAGTACGTTTTGCTGGAACTTCTGGTTGAATCCACCCATTTTCAAAAGCATGATCAATAATGGCACACTCTATATTTTTTATTGTAACTGGAGGCTCAGAAATTCCTAAAACGCAAGCGCCTTCACAAGGAGCTGGGCAAACTCTTCCGGTAAATTCTGGGAAATTATTGGTTTGCAATAATTGTCTTAGGGCTTCTCTCCATTCTCCATGGAAAATGAGATCATTCCATTTTGGAATAATGTTTCCCAACGGACAGCCATGGCTATTCGATTGACAAAATGGTACACCGCATTCCATACAACGAGCAGCTTGAACTTTCAAGTTCTTCCGGACATGAGGAAAATTATAAACTTCATTCCAATCTTTCTGTCTTTCTGCAGCATCGCGATATATAGCGGTTTCACGTTTATATTTAACAAAGCCTCTCGTTTTGTCCAAAATTCTATCAGCTCGTTTCTGTTCTAATGCAATATCTTGTATAGCTTCTTCTATGTCTTTGACCGATGGCTCGTTTTGCTCGGTCTTTCCGTTTTTGTTATTCTCTATTCCCTCGTCGATTTCATTAGACAATTGTTCTTCTTCTAAATTTTTCAGAGCTTTTTGATACTCATATGGAAATACCTTGACAAATTTGCTTTTATATTCAGCCCACTTTTCAAGAATTTCTTGGGCAACCAAGGATCCAGTCTTTTCTATAAATTCTTGCAAAAGTTCCTTAACCAAAGAAACATCCTTTTCCAATTCTAACGAAAGAAGCTCGACTGATTCAGTGTTAACCTTTGGTTTAAATGAGCCATCAATATCATAGACGTAAGCAATTCCACCGGACATTCCGGCGGCAAAGTTTCGACCTGTCAGACCAAGAATTAATACTGTTCCCCCGGTCATATATTCACATCCGTGATCACCAACGCCCTGTAAAAATAATTAAATATCTGTTGTTGTATGTAAGCAATTTAATCATACCTCAACTACTGCTGTAACACCAGAGTTACGCACACAAAAACGTTCAGCAGCTATTCCACGGAATAGTGCCTTGCCATCGGTAGCTCCGTAAAGACAAACATTGCCAACAATAACATTTAAGTGCGATTCAAATGGAACGGTCACTGGAGGTTTGATGACAATAGTACCACCGCATAGCCCTTTACCAACGTAGTCATTTGAATCTCCGATTAAAGTCACATTAACGCCTTTTGCAAGGAACGCGCAAAAACTCTGTCCAGCAGAGCCTTCCAACATGATATCAATGTTTCGTCCTTCTGGAAGTCCAGCTTCCCCATATTTGCTAAAAAGATTTTATAAACATAAAGCAACATAGCTTAAAAGTTATATTTTTACCAAGCAATGTGGTAACTCAAAGTGGAACCGAAAGCTCGTTCTTCATTATGAATTTTTGAAACAAATTTAATTGAATTTTCATTTCCAGCTAATACTTCTTGTGCCTTTTTGATAACTTCATTATCCAGTCTTTTTTCCAATCCAAAGTCTTGAGCAACGGATCCCCCAACAATGTTAATGCCTGGCCTTAGCTTGGTTGCATCTTGCAACAAATGAGAAAGATCTAATGTTGCAGCTTTGAGTGCCAGCTGCTGACCAACTTTTAGCAAGTCTGTGCGCCCAATAAGATCTTGAAACTTTCGTATACCCAGGCCAGCCATTATTCGTCGAATCTAAAATGTAAAAAAGACAATTTATAATTAGAAGCATTTCTTAAGAACATCAACAAAAACGTACATCTTCAGCAAGCATAAAGAAGAAATTGATCACATGCTCAGGCTTTCCTGTGAATTTTTTCCTCAAGTAAGGATCTTGAGTAGCGATTCCAACAGGGCATGTGTTTAAATGGCATTTCCTCATCATGGTGCATCCTTGTAGAAAATAAATATGTCAATTCAGTTTTTTATTAATTATTTCAATAATGTGATAAAATAGTACATAAACTTGGATTAAAAAAAACAATCAGCGAAATTTAAATGAGGACAGAAAAATGAAACTGCAAAAATTTCATTTCCAAAAACCGTAATCTAAGCTTTGTATAAATGCACGTTTAGTTTTAGTTTTATTGATGTTGTCAAAATAGACAACATAAAATATAAGTTAAAATTATAAATATATATAACAAAAATAAATATGTAAAAAAACTTAACATTTATTAAACAGAGGCCAACAAATTAAACGAAAAAAGGTTACGAAGATTCTTCAGCAAGCAGTTTATATTGCATTATTCCCTTTTGCGATTGCTTATATAATTGCAAGACAATCAAAATGAATTGAGTTTATTGAAATAAACACAGCCACTTTGTGAATGGTTTCACTAAATCTAGTATTAAGCTAAATGCGCTGAACGACATAAGTTAGAAGAATTAGATAAGATAAGTGAAGAATTTGTCGATGCAGAACGAGTACAAGGTCACTATTTTCTCACTTTAAAAGAACGGACGACATCAACTAGGAGTTTGGTATCCAGTCTGGGAATTGATTTCATGACGTCTGGGTTAGCAAGCAAACACTACTCCTCTGTGACACAAATATAAAAAAAAAGAATTCAACGTACTTCTCCAAATGAATACCTAATTAAATAAAGAGTTTGCCATTGAAAATACATAATTCAATTTGCAATATCGTTGCATAAGATAATGTTTTTAATCATTGTAAATCTATTTTAATTTTTTAAACACCACAAAAATAAAACAATTTTTTTTTTGAATTTCGAATTTTGATTTGAATCTCAATTCATAGCTTTGTTCCCCACATGCTCCCCAAAACTACGAATTTTAGCCAATTTTTATGAAAAACAGCCAAATACTGTTTTACAAGACACAAAATTCGTGGTTTTTGACAAAAGAGAGTGCTCACGAGAGATTAAAATATTTCCCTCTCCTGACAATTTCAGCCCAAGAAAATTGTTTGGTCAGAAAAATGAGTTTCATATTACGTCAGTTTGAAATTTAAAAAAAGATCAGCTGGGATATTAATAGCAAGTTTCATTCAAATTTTAAAGATCTACCCTCATAATCGAGATTTGAGCTTTTCAATGAAACGTGTTCATGATTTAATTGTAGGTGAATGGCTGACACACTTCCGCATTTAGGGATGAAATATCGTTCATGAAAATATCGATATTTGAAATCGATGTTATGATGTTGATACCAATGTTTTCGCGATTTTTAAGAAAAATGTTTGTGAAGTGATTTTTAGATACAAAATGGATTTATTTAAGAAAAAGGTGTACAAAAAAACATTTATTCCTCATCATTGAACTTAAATACAATATTGGACAGACGATAAGTAGGTTACCATGCACATTAATTTTGAATTTAATTTATCCTATTTGCAATGAAGAAGGAGACATCATTTGCACCGATAGTAAAATTATAAATAGTTATAATAGCTTCAGTAATATTCCACTATCAATTCTATTTCAATTATATTTTCTCCCTCAAATGAACAATCAAAATTTCATATATTCAATAAATAAATGACATTCCATGATGTTGAATTCTAAACTGCGTTCACGTGTGCGTGTTTCTAGTTTTGATTCTAACTACGAGAACGGAATCGATTCATTAATTACCAAACGAACACTTTCAGAAGTATTCGGAATGCTACTGGACTCTTCTAGACGACCAAACAAAAATGATAAAGCGACAATGTGATAATGAGTAAAAAACTACACAACAAATATTACATTTGCCTGTCCACAAAATAATACTACGAATACATTACAAGCTAGTTATCTATACCCATAAGGAATACCTTAACCTATAACTTATTAACTACCACAGCTTTTACTTGGTAATACAAAAATGGTTTTGCATAAAATTACTCTAACTAAATTTGAAATCACTACGTTTTTCTTTTTATGACATTTCGACGCACATATGGTACTATTATCGTTCACCAAGAACCATTCATCGATTCTTAATTGGGTTTCATCAATGTGACGACATCGATATTTATGACTGATACATCGATTTTTTAAAACATCGTATCTACATGTATAATCAGATCAGATCAAGTCTTCCAATCCTTCAAAGATCAAATCTTTCGTGCTGAGATTTGATCTAGATTTGCTCTTTTTCTTATAATGAAACTCTCAAAGTTCAAAATGATCACATTTTTTTACAGAAATTTTTAAAGCTGCCCATTTTAGTCCAAGTCTATGTGGAACAACTCTCATGTCTTTATGTCATAGACGCATTAATTAGGTTTGTTCCACATAAACTTGGACTTAAATGGCCAGCTTTCAAAATTTAAATAGTAACGATGAAAATCTCACACAGAAAAATAAAACTACACAAATCTTCGGGAACGTATTGATTAACCACTTTTAACCACTTTTTAAACGTTAAAGTCATATGATTAAGGCTCTCACAGACGGACGAAAAACGCAGCAACACTTGCGTTTGAGAAAATGAAAACCAAGATCCAAATATTTAACGCGCTGCTTACAGCTCTGTGTAACATTCTGCAACGCTAAGTTAAAATGCCGCGTCAAAATAACCTCAACTTCGCGTTAAATAATCTCAACGCCTTGCCCAAACAATTAAAAAAATAATCTGCTCTAACGCGGCGTCAAAAAATAATATGTAATTTGTTTCAACGCCTTATTTTCACACCGCGTATTGACACCGCTTAAAACTCGACGCGGCGTTGAAAACGCGCTTTTTATGACATCGGATATGTATTGCTGTTTACTACAACGTAGCGTTGAAACCCTGCGTAAAAACGCGCTCTGTTTGACGAGGCCTTAAAACTTTGACGTTACACATTTGACGTCGTTTGAGAATAAAAATTCTGGGAAAGAGCCATTGTATATACATTTTCTATAGTACTCTCATGGTGGTCATTTTTCGTCTGGCCATCTTCCTGGTTGATTCGAATCTAACTCTAAATAGTGAAGGGCACGACTGGGTCGCACGTACTTGCTCTTATGTGCCTGATTACATTGGAAACCAAGATCTTTGACAGAAACAAGTAACATTTACGTTGAAAATAGCACAGTTTGAACTTATTAAAAGTATCAAAACCACAATACTTAACGGTTTTTAGTAAAAATGAAGTATGCCATCACACGTCTTAAATAACAAAGAATTTATGAAAAAATTATTTTGAAAATTGTAGCACCGGTTTTGATAAAATCTTGTTTTTTATTTTTAGTTTTTTAGAGTTTATTAATATACATGTGGATATAAAATTAAAAATAATTTTTTTTGATTAGTTTTAAAAATATTGATTTTTCAAAAAAAAAATTAAAAATTAATTTTTATTAGAAAAAAAAGTTATTAAAAAATTTGATATGCAGAATTAACAAGGCTACTTAGGTCTTTTCAAATATAAAATTTGACAGAAATCCAAACTGCCGTTACCGAGAAAACCCAAAATTGAAAAAACCGTTTATGAAAGGTCCCGTTAATAGACTTTTCCCGTATATGTGGTTCTAACCAAATGATAGCCAATGCCCTCAAAAAAAATCTCAAAAATTTTCATCAAAACCTTTGGAGCCGTTTTCGAGAAAAATAAGCTTTTCCTAAACGGTCATATGTCAGGTCCCGTTATTTTTAGGCCTAAAAATAAAATTTCAATTTCCCCTCTGGTAAATGCTAAAATAATCCTACAAACCAAATTTGAAGATAATCGCTTTAGCCGTTTAGGCTGCAGCTCGTTATACATACTGACAGACAGACAGACATTTTTTCTCGATCACTTTTTTAGACTTCTCTATGATCGTAATGTCATGTTTGATTGTTATCTCAATTTTTTTTAATATTCACGAATCCAAAACTGCCTTATAGTCCCTATAATCGCAAGTAAAAATGATGCTTCATGATGGTACTACAGGCAGTTTATATATAATGAACGAGCTTAAAATATTTTTTAAAATTGAATACAATTCACAAACATGGTTTTTTAGTGGTAATACATATTTTTTTCTGGATTTTGTTAAAATTTTGCAAATTTCTTTGAAATAAAATGTTTTTTTTTGCGTATCTCGCCGTCAACTCGTATTTACCGGAACCGCACCGGAGCCGCAGCCTTTATCCGGTAGATAGTGCGCGGCCACAAACGCGACACATACTTCATCGTATCGCCGATGTGGCGCAATCAATTTTTGTGGAATTCTATAAGAATCCGCTTATTATGTCACTGCGGCCATGTTTGCATCAGAAAAATGTTATTTAAACGGTATCTTTTAAAATTTTCACTGACCATATTAAAAGAAATGGGCGATTATTGCAACTATTTGTTATTACGTTTGTCCGTTTTGGACATAAAACTATTCAAAAATTTGCCAAACCTTTTGCGGTTTTTAAGTGAAGAGTTAAAACGCGCCCAGTTTAAAAGGTTTTTAATATTGTTTGTATTGTTTTCGTCATCACCTTTGCGTTTATTTGACATAGGAAGTCCTTATATACACATGCATACCGAGTTTATTAATAAAAAGAAAGCAACTTTTGTGTGAAAGATAGTCATATACCGCCTGTTGATTGCCGCGAAAAAGTTGTCCATTAATCGTTTTCCGTTTGCGGGAGCCTTAAAACCCCAGTTGATCTTTTTTTAAATTTCTAACTGACGTAACATGAAACTCATTTTTCTGTCGAAAGAATTTTCTTGGGCTAAAATTGTCAGGAGAGAGAAATATTTGAGTCTCTCGTGAGCACTCTCTTTTGTCAAAAAACTACGAATTTTGTGTCTTGTGGAACAGTATTTAGCTGTTTTTCGTAAAAATTGGGTAAAATTCGTAGTTTTGGTCTTAAACTAACTTATAACTAAAATAAAATAAATAAAATAATAAAAAAAAGTTTTGGCTTTGTATATACACTGCCAATAGTACTATAATGAAGCATCATTGTTTAATTACGTATCAAGTCGCAATGAGTGGCGCTGAAATCGTTAATTGGTGTGGATGTGGATGAATAAGAACAAACAACAAGTGTATTAAATACTGGTAAAATATCGGTAAATGTTTTCGTCTCCACTATTTAGAGTTAGTTACGAAACAACCAGGAAGATGGCCAGACGAAAAATGGTTTTGGGGAGCATGTGGAACAAAGCTTTAAAGTTTTTCAATGATGCATTCCAATGATAGCTATGTATGAGTGGCCCCTAACAAAGCGTGATCCATAAATAAGCTAATAATTTTGAGAAATCCTCACAATTACAATTTTCAATTAAATACAGCATGGCGAATTAAGCTGGTACTGCAATTTACTAGAAGATGTCAATAGCATATGACGTTGCAGTGCTATCACAGATAAAAGTCAGACGTTAGAAATCCCGAATAAAAAAAATATGCAGCTACACAGCATTTTTTTGGCCTCCAACATGAAACAATCCAAAATCGGTAGACGTTTTCTGAGGTCAAACGGGTGAACTTCATAGATGGAGCCTATGGGCGAAGCAGAAGAAGAATAGTGGTCTCAATCGACAACATAACAATCGTGGGTTAAATAAATGGTACGACTGGGTCGCACGTACTTTTGGTCCCATAAAATCATTTACGCTTTCGTAAGGAGGAGTTCTGACACCTGCGGCCAGCGTTGAGTTTGCCGCGAATTGGGCAGCAAGCAGATCTGCTTTTTCTTGAGAACTGACAGCAGGAGTATCGTTGAAGACGAACGTAGGAACTGATGATGACGAAGAGTTCTTTACTTTTTTACAAATGACCAAACAATTTTACTGCCTTTGGGACATGGCAGTACTTTGCCGAATTTGATGCTCATGTAAAAATTTGGTTTTACGAATATGAACATGGCAGGCCTTTCTAATTTGCTGAAACTTTTTCCGGTTTTCCTCAGTGATGTTGGCTTTATAACAACGGAAACTTACATTTCCGTCATTGTAATCTTATTACAGAGATTAATTTGGATTTTCACTGCATGGTTCGACTTAGTCAGAATTGTGTTTTGTGTGTAAGTATTTTGAAATGGTAAGTGATTTTTGTGTCGTGTATTCCAATGTTCGTGGTATAAGAAAGAATTTCTTTCACCTGTACGTCTACACTGTTCAATACAGGCCAGCTGTTTTGGCATTAAGTGAAACCCAGGTTGGAGTAAATACTGATTTATCAGAGTTTGCTTTACATGGGTATAGCTTGGTGCCATTACTCTTTTCCCATCATGGTCTCGTGGTCTATGTTAGGAATGATATTGCTTGCCAGAGCCTTCCCCAATATGGGCAATGTTCCAACACGGACTTTAACTTCTTGTGGCTCAAATTCACTGTCCGCAAGCATGTCATTCATTATTGTTTTATTTACAGGAGTCCAAATCTCGACAGCAATTCCACTTGTAACGAGTTTGATGCGCTGTCTGATTCCATCTCGAAAATTGTTTCCCTTTGTCCTCGCACTGAAATCGTTATTACGGGCGATTTCAATGTACACAATTCCAATTGGCTCCGCTATTCTGGTCAGACAACACCCGAAGGAAGGTATGTCGAGCTCTTTGCCGGGTTACATCACCTTACCCAACTGATCGATGTGCCAACGCGTATACCGGATGTTGCTGGGCAAGCCGCCCATACTCTTGACTTGTTTCTTACTTCTCACCCTGATAAATATACCATTAGTGTAACTTCTCCATTTGGCACTTCAGACCATTGTGTCATTTCAGCTAATTTCTCATCCTCCACCCATCCAGTTAAAGAAAAACTTCCCACCAGGACCGTTTGGCAATACGAGAAAGCCAACTGGGACGGCCTGAATATTTTTTTCCGAAACTTTAACTGGTCACTATGCTTCCTCGATAGTGACATTGATGCCAGTGCTGAAATGATCACAAATGTGATTCTTCTAGGGATGCGTGCTTTTATTCCTAACAGAGTAAAAAGCATCAAACCTAAAGAAAAGTCTTGGTTTAATTCTGAGTGTAAAGAAGCTATCAGGCTCAAAGAAGTAAGTTTCCGTTCTTACAAAGCCAACCCTTCAGAGGAAAATCGGAAAAAACACAAACAAGCAAGAAACTCATGCAACTCCGTTATTGAAAGAACCAAATTTTTGCATGACCAAAAATTACGGCAAAAAATTCTGCAGTGTCCCAAAGGCAGTAAAAATTTTTGGTCATTTGTAAAAAATATTAAAAACTCCTCAACATCTTCGGTTCCAACGCTCATCGACAATAACAAACCAATTGTTTACTCTTCAGAGAAGGCAAACTTGCTCGCCGCCCATTTCGCTGCCAGCTCCACGCTGCCGCATAGCAACGTTGCCCCTCCTGTACTTGAGAATGTAAATTTTTCCATGGGACAGATTTTTTTCCGCACTCGTACAGTAGCAAGAGTTCTCAAAGATCTCGATATACACAAATCCGCTGGCCCGGATGGTATACCCCCGATTCTTCTGAAGAGGTGTTCTTCCACACTGGCAAAGCCACTGCGTAAGCTTTTCCATCGCTCCTACTCTTCTGGAATCTTTCCTAGAAGATGGAAAACAGCATTTGTCCAGCCTGTCCCTAAGAAAGGTGACCCATCCTCCCCCTCCTCCTACCGACCCATAGCACTGACGTCCCTTCTTTCTAAGGTCATGGAAACACTGATTAACCGTCAGCTTAAGGAATATCTCGAAGATCGTAAGCTTCTCCATGACCGTCAATATGGCTTCCGCAGCAACCGTTCCACTGGTGATCTGATGGCATATCTCACCGAACAGTGGAACAAATCTTTACATCGCTTTGGTGAAAGTAAGATTATTGCTCTTGATATCTCCAAGGCATTTGATAGAGTTTGGCATGAAGCTCTCTTATCGAAAATGCGTGCTTTTGGGATCGATAATACTCTTGTTCGTTGGATTAGAAGCTATCTTCTGGACCGTTCAATACAAGTTGTATTGGACGGATTCAAGTCTGATTCCCATAAAATAAATGCTGGTGTGCCCCAGGGCTCTGTTCTATCTCCGACTCTTTTCCTCATTTTTATAAATGATCTTCTGTCTGTTACTTCTAATCCACTTAACTGTTTTGCTGACGACTCTACCCTCAGCTTTTCATATTCGTTCGATAATTCACGTCCTTCGCCTTCGGACGTACAATTGCAACGGTGCCGTATGTCAAGCTCATTAAACTCCGATTTATACAGCATTGTCAAATGGGGTAATAGAAATCGTGTGGAGTTTAATGCTTCGAAAACTCAATGCTGTCTTCTGTCGTTAAAGCTTAACATACCCCTAACGCCATTGTCCATGAATGGCACTTACATCGAAGAAACCGAAAAGCTCTCAGTACTCGGTATGTGTGTCAATGACGACCTCCGTTGGAACGACCATATATTTGAAATCGCTAAGAATGCTGCTAAGTGCTTAGGTTTTCTGTATCGGTGTAAGAAGTATTTTTCCCTATCTGATCTGGCTACAATTTATAAAGCGTTTATACGCCCTAAACTCGAGTATAACTCCCACCTCTGGGCAGGTGCTTCGCAAACATCGCTTCACCTGCTTGATAGAATACAAAATCGAGCGTTAAGATTGATAGGTAATAGAACTGCCGCTGAAACAATTGCCCCACTCGAACACCGACGCAATGTTTCATGTCTTTCCTTATTTTATCGTTTCTTTTATAAAAAATGTTCACTCGAGATAGCCAGCTGCATTCATCCCCTTAAAAGTTTCGCCCGTAATACTCGTCTTGCTAGGAATGCCCATCAGTTCACCCTTGAGCCCAATTTCGGACGTACCGTGAAATATAGGGATTCTTTTTTTAGCCGTACAACACGACTTTGGAATGGTTTACCCGGCGAGATTTTCCCTTGCCATTTCAATTTGCAAACATTCAAAACCAATGTTAATCGACACCTCCTATCTCTCCCCTCCCTATCTTCCTAATGCCCGCGCAGTGTGTTACATTATAAGGGAAACAAATAGTCCCTTTTGCGCGCGTGAATTATAAAAAAAAAAAAAAAAAAAAAAAATTTCTTAACCTAATAATCTCTCTACAGATCGAATCAAACCATGAGTTTACCTAAGGTTTGATAATTTTCGACCTTGGGATAACATTTCTCATTCCTAAAAGAATTAAATTTGTGACCATGTCTGCGCTGGAATCAATGTCACTATCGAGGAAGCATAGTGACCAGTTAAAGGTCCTGAAAAAGTTATTAAGACCGTCCCATTTGACTTTCTCGTATTGCCAATCGGTTCTCCTGGGTTTTTTTCCTTAAAGTTGACACGAGTTCTTTGAGTTGACCCGAGAAATGCAGAGATGACACAATGATCAGATGTTATTTTAACCACATGAAATTGAATTCCGTGTTTTCGCACGTTGTAGTATTCAGCCATGGACTTAATAGATATGGACTGCCAGGAGCCAACCTTACGTTGGTTTCTTACAGCGCTTTAATCAAACTGTTTGCAATATATAAGAAACAAAATTTCAATGAAGATGCGTACATTGGTAGGAGGCAGAAGGGCAACTAATCCCTCTTAAAGTATATAGGAATTTATGAAAAAAATGTTTCGCATATTGTAGGACCGATTGTGATAAGACGTATCTATTTAATTAAAAAAAAATTGTTTCGCAGTTTTTTTTCGAGACAAATTATTACTCTTGGAGGTTTTGTCAGTTCCTCGCAAGAGGCAGTACTCCGGAAAAGAAGGTGTCTATGAGCTGGATTCCAACACTGGCTCATTCGCTTAGCAGTCCAACACACTAACCACTAAGCCACGGTGCACTACGCAGTTTTTTAGAGTTTTTTTTTAATATACAGCTGATCATTTAATTTATTAAAGTTTTAAGAATATTAAAAATTAAAAAAAAAATCAAAAATTAATTATAAATAGAAAAAACTCATCGAAAATGTTGGTATGTGTAATTAATTTGTCAAATATAAAATGTTATAGAAATCTAATGAGCTACCGAGATACATATATGTATAAGGCGTGTGATGGCGCACTCCATTTTTACTTGCAATTATAGGGACTATAAGGCAAGTTTAGGATTCGTGAATATTAAAAAAATTGAGATAACAATCAAACATGACATTACGATCATAGAGAAGTCTAAAAAAGTGATCAAGAAAAAATGTCTGCCTGTTTGTCTGTCTGTCTGTCAGTATGTATAACGAGCTGCAGCCTAAACGGCTTAAGCGATTATCCTCAAACTTGGTGTGTGTGATTATTTTGCCATTCCCCAGAGGGGAAATTGAAATTTTATTTTTAGCCCTAAAAATAACGGTACCTGCCATATGACCGTTTAGGAATATCTTATTTTTCTCGAAAACGGTTCCAACGATTTTAATGAAAATTTTTGAGAATTTTTTTGTTGGTATTGGCTATTATTATTATTAAAAGTCTATTAACGGGACCTTTCATATAACGGTTTTTTTAATTTTTGATTTTTTGGTTCCGGCTCTTTGGATTTCTATCAAATTTTAAATTTAAGAAGATCTAGGTAGCCAAATTAATTTTGCATATCAAAAATTTGAATAACTTTTTTTTATAATTAAAATTAATTTTTGAATTTTTTTTTTGAAAAATCAATATTTTGAATACTAATAAAAAAAAATTATTTTAAATTTTATAATCACATGTATTTTAAAAAAATTCTAAAAAACTACATGCCAAAATTTAAAAAATAATTTTTTTTCAAAAAACTAAAAATAAAAAACAGGATTTTATCAAAACGGTCCTACAATTTTCGAAATACATTTTTCATATATTCCTTGTTATTTAAGACGTGTGATGGCATACTTCATTTTTACTAAAAACCGTTAAGTATTGTGGTTTTTAATACTTTTTATAAGTTCAAACTGTGTTATTTTCAACGTAAATATTACTTGTTTCTGTCAAAGATCTAGCCTGCCAATGCGATATGGCACATAAGAAAAAGTATGAGCAACACAGTACTCTCCATTTTTTGTTTAGGGGAAATACATTTTCCCTCGGCATTATAGTTAGTTTTACTGCAATCAAACCAGTGCAGCGTTATGTTATGTAAATATGTATTAGTTTGTATTAATGTAAAGTACGATTGTTCAAATAATACACATAATATAAATATAAATTAATATATAAATAGCATTAAGAGCTTACCCATGACGATCAGAGGAGCGGTACTAAACCCGAATTCATCAGCCCCAAGAAGAGCTGCAACAACTACATCGAATCCGGTTCTTAGCTGTCCATCAGCTTGAACAATGACTCTGAGGGAAAAAACAAAATTTAAATATAAACGCATTCTGCTAAAAGGTATGGGTAATAACATAAATTACTAATGAAACACCGCGCCGGAACACCTACATAGAAGAGCTACAGAACTAAAACGAGCATTCGACCTACAGTCTGTACTTTACCGCATGTGACCCTTTAGTTTAGTCTCAAAGCACTGTGATCTCGGAATCGTGGTTACTCATCTGATTAACTCTGACTAGCTCTGAGGGGAGATGACTATGTGTGACAAAGTATTCTTACTTGTATAATACAAAAGACAATGCTTAAAATTAGCGAAGGGAAAACATCAAAATCACATCTCACCGCAAGAGTGTGATTGAATATTAAAAGCCAACAACGAAAGGCATTTTTACTGAAGTAAACAACTGTGATCTGCTCTTATAAATTGCGTCCATTCGATATCCAAAATCTGGATAGCCAGGTTTCAATGTTCGTATAATGAGCAGTGAATTCTTCAAAACAATTTACCTTGATCGTAGATTATTTAAAACAAGAACTTGATGTGTTTCAGCGATACCCAATTCCCACGGCAGCCCAGCACTTTTAATTCCTGTCCATGAACTGGCACCAGTTCCTCCGTCGTGACCGGAAATAACAATATGCTCCGCTTTTCCCTAAATTTAAAAATAATTTATAGCAGCTCATAAAATAATTTTAGACAAAACTAACCTTTGCCACCCCAGCAGCCACAACTCCTACTCCGACTTCTGAAACAAGTTTAACGCTTATTCTAGCCTTAGGATTTGAACACTTAAGATCATAAATCAATTCTGCCAAGTCTTCAATTGAATAAATATCATGGTGAGGTGGTGGAGAAATAAGACCGACACCTGGTACTGAATGACGTGTGTAAGCAATGTCTTTGGTCACTTTATAACCTGGTAATTCCCCTCCTTCGCCAGGTTTTGCCCCTTGAGCCATTTTTATTTGAAGATCATCAGCATTTGCCAAATAAGAAGCTGTTACTCCAAATCGACCCGAAGCAACTTGTTTGATAGCAGAACGCTTATTGTAATCTGGGTCTTGGTCTATTTAAGTAAAATAAGAAGAAAACATTTATTTAACTCCCAATTTGTACTAAAAGTGAAACTTACTGAGATACCGATCAGCGTCTTCGCCACCTTCACCCGTATTGCTTTTGCCTCCTATCCGATTCATTGTTACAGCAAGAGTTTGATGAGCTTCCAATGAAATACTGCCAAAACTCATAGCACCCGTTGCGAACCTAATAATAAAGACAATAATACACATATACATAAAATACTTGACTCAAAGGTAGATAATTATACCTTTTGACAATCTCGCTAGCTGGCTCGACCTCTGATGGGTCAATACTTTGTTTATCAGTAACAAACTCTAGCTGCCCACGTAGAGTGCATTTTTTGACACTATCCAGAGTTGAATCTCTAAAAGCTTCAAATGCAGTTTGGTTATTACTAACCGCAGCTTCTTGTAAATTGGCAATCGAAGCAGGCTCATTGATGTGACTTTCGCCACCATGCCGCCAATGATACTGTCCAGGATTACGCAGAATACGTGTGTCGGGCGAAACTTTACAATAAGTCATTTGAAAACGATCCAACCCTTCAGTTGCCAGAATTTCCAAAGTTACTCCTCCAATGCGACTATGCGTTCCTCGGAAGCAACGGTCAATTAAATGTTTGCCTAATCCAACAGCTTCAAATATTTGCGCACTTTTGTATGATTGCAACGTACTTATTCCCATTTTAGCCATAACTTTAGCAATACCAGTGTCAATTGCTTGGGCATAAGCTCCGTAAATTTGTTTGTCTGAAACATCAGGGCTAATCACACCATCGTTGCGAAGAGAAAGGGCCAACTCAAATGCAAGATAAGGACATATAGCATCAGCACCATATCCCAAGAGAACGCAGATGTGATGAACCTCTCTGGCCTCTGCAGTCTCTACAATAATACCAACCTTCATTCTGTGTAACGTTTCGATAAGATGATGATGCAGCGCCCCTAAAGCAAGTAGGGCAGATATAGGTGCCCGACCACTACCAGCATTTCTATCGGAGATAACTAAAAGTTGATATCCTTTTTCGGCAGCTATTCGGCCTTCGCGGCAAATGCGCTCGATACAATTTATGTATCCTTCAACACCTTCTTCAAAGTGGAATGTTATATCCAAAACTTTGGTTTTCCAACCGCGATGAGTATTTCTCTTGAGCAAGTCGGTATCTGGAATGCTTAAAATAGGATTTGGTAACCAAATGCGATGAACCTGATTGGCTGATGGTTTCAGCAAATTGCCCTCAGGACCCACTGGACATTGCATTGACATAACTACTTTCTCACGGAATGGATCAATGGGAGGATTTGTTACTTGTGCAAAAAGCTGTTTAAAATAATCATAAGGTAGAGGTTGAAATTCAGAGAGACATGCTAGCGGTGCATCGTTTCCCATTGAACCAAGTGCTTCTTTTCTAAATAAAATTGTTTTGGTTATATGCATATACTTTGATGTTTTATAAAAAAAAATAATGTCCGATATTTTTCTTACTTGTTATTGAACATGGGCACCAGCAACATGTTCACAGTTTCAGTTGTGTAACCAAAAAGCGCTAGACGAGGATCAAATATTCCTATTTGAGCTTTATCAACACCATTTGTGTGCCCATTTGATGTTGATTTTCTCAGTTTATCCAGTTTATCAGCATTGCGAATCTCATCCATTGTAATCTAGAAAAGACATGAGCAAATATTACGAATGGAATGAAACAACCACTTAAAATCTTCAAACGAGGCGCTATAAAAAACATGCTTTAAAATAGCTTGAATTTAATTTTCTGAAACTTACCATCTTCGCGCAATATCATGTGTCAAGCATAAGAAAGAAAAAAAAGTTATAGACACCAAACTTTTGTTGCAATATTTTTTAATTTTTTTCTAAACATTGTTTTTAATATAAATATCATTTGGTGATGTTCATTCTTTACTGTTTGATTGTGACGTTAAAAATGTATCGCAACTGTTTTTGGAAATTTAAAAGGAGCGGCAGTAGCCCTTAAGAAAAGTCGCAAGATCGGGACGGCCTAGCGATACATGAAAATGATAACAGCGGCATCGCCGTGAGAAAACTCAGTCGCATGTTTCTTCTTAACAACTTCGGGTGTTTCTTCACCTGTATTGCATGTAGTACTGACTTTTTAGAACAGTACAGAACCGCAACTCAGTATGTATATCAATCTCGATTTCTTCACAAAAAATCGGTTTTTTTGGAAACCGTTGACGGAGACCGTGTTTTCTTTTTTATTCTAAAAGAACTAAAGTTTTGACGATGCCATAAAACGCACCAAACAGTCCAAGTTTATAGACGTATTGATGTGTGGTCTAGAATTTGTGAATTGCATTCGCACCAATAACTACAAGTTTGCTTGTTGACATAGCCGTTTTGCAAAAATTGTGTCTCGTCTAAAAAGAAAAATTAAATGTTCGCTTCTTTCTCCACTTTCTTTACAGGAAAATACTACCCCTTCCATACTAGGGGTCGTTAAACATCGATAGTCTATCGATAGTATCGATAGTGAAAAACTATCGAATGTGTTGATAGTTTTAAAATACTAAGGATAGTTTTTAACCACACAAGCTTACTAGTGGGAAATATCATTGATTAAATATTTTAAGATAACAATAAAACATGACGTAGTGCCCGGTGGCTTAGTGGTTAGTGTGTCGGACTGCTAAGCGAATGAGCCTGGGTTCGAATCCAGCTCATAGCCATCTTCTTTTGGTACTGCTTCTTGCGAGGAACTGACGAAACCTACAAGAATAAAATTTGTCTCGAAAAAGTGCACCTCATGTAGCTGTTCGGACTCGGCGGTAAACTGTAGGTCCCTTCTATTCTTACAGATTAACAACACACACACAGGAATGGTTGAGAGTATAAGTATACTCAAACATGACATTACGATGATAGAGAAACATATTTGAGTTACTGGCAAAATTTGAAAACTATTAAGGGAACTTCAAAGATTATATTCGATTTTTCTGACTTTTGATTGTTTGAAAAAACTACGTAAAATAGTTTTCAGCGGAAAAATTTAAACGCCATTTTATTTCTTTGAAAAATATGAAAAAGTGTGAATTTTTTTTTCAAAATCGTAAGAGCCGTTTTTAAATAAAACAGTTTTTTTAACAACTTTTTTTTAAAAAATTGAAAAAAATAATTCAAGAATACAAACTTAGCACAAAAATAACGTTCATTTAAAAACAAAATTTAAAAAAAAAATTCACTTACCCGTTTTAAAAATATTGATTTAAAATTTTTTTTTTTAAATTGTTAAAAATACAAAAAAAGTTTTCGAAAAAAAATTTATGCAAAATTACTCAGGCTGCCTACATCTTCTTGAGTATCAATTTTGATTGTAATCGAATCACCAGTTTGGAAAAAGTCGAAGAAAAAAAAACCGGTTCTATGGGAGGTACCGTTTTTAGCCCACCATATTATATATAACGGTTATATGACAGGTACCGTTAATTTTTGAGCTAAAAAAAATTGAAAAAAGTCCTCTGTAGAATGTCAAAAGAACCTTAAGTTCAAAATTTGAAGACGATTGGCCCAACCGTTTAGGCTGCATTCCAAAATACATCCGTACAGACAGACAGACAGACGGACAGAATTTTGCCAGTAACTCAAATATGTTTCTCTATCATCGTAATTTCATGTTTGATTGTTATCTCAAAATTTTTAATCTGCACGAATGCATAGCTTGTATTATAGTACCTATAATCGCAAGTAAAAACTATCGATACTATCGAAACCTATGACTGTCGATGTTTAACGATCCCTAGCCCGTACTCAGGGAACGAGTGCCATCAGTATTGGCAGTATTTCCTTCGAAGCTCAACAAACTCTTGAGGTAACAATGAATCCAAATGGAGATACACAAATCACTTGAAATAATAAAATGTACGTGTGAACCATTTCTGAGCGTTCATAAATATTGTAGGACCTATTCAGTTTGTGCGAAAAATAAACTGTCTTTCCTTTTTAAACGTTGTTTTTTATCATATTGGGCTTTCGGTTTTGAACTTCTGAGAACAAATTTAGTAATGTGAGAGGGTAGGTGTTGTCGTATTTGTGTATCAATAGTACTTATAGTTGGAAAATCGTTAAAATGAAGTTAAATTTTGTTAGCTTTCGGTATTTTAGTGGAAAGAAGTTAATTTCTCGAAATTTGCAAGTGCATTACGTGATCATATTAATTCGGAAAAGTATTTTGACGTGATATTGTGTTTTTATAAGAATGATGTGGTATTGTGATTAGTAAAAATAAATATCTATAGTATTATTAAATAAAGGGAACTGAAATTGGTTTAAATTGTTATTAAACTGTGAAGTGCTAATGTTTTTTAATAAAAAGTGAATGCATATTTTTTAAATTATAGTAATGTATTGTATTGTAATCAGCAAGCGGTAACCCTACGCACATTGCTCTCCCATTTGCGACAATTTATAATGATAAGTACGGAAACCCTGTTAGAGCTTTTACTTGAAACAGAAAAATGCAAGCCAATGGAACCAAACGTCTATCTTCTATGTACTGACAATTTTTGTTGAACAGACTATAGAGAAAAAGTATGGTATATTTTGAAAAAAAAAATTTCTTTAAATAATTAAGAGAATAGTTAAAATTATAAAACAATGTTAGCAAAAAAATTCAAAATATTCCTTTAAAAAATGCTGCAGGTAGCTTTTGCGTTGAAACGATGTGTATATAAAGAACCTCAAAAAGTACATAAATATTAATTATTTATTTACCTTTTGTTGAAGCCATTCGGAGTGGGGTCTAGATTTTGCAATTTTTGATTTAAGTTCGACATCTTGGATAAAGGTCTTTTCCTGAGTGTCAACCAAAAGCATTCGACCTGGCTTTAAGCGACTTTTTAATGTAATTTGAGATGGATCAACATCATAAACGCCAACTTCAGAAGCCATAACCAGAACATTTTCTTTGGTAATATAGAACCGCGATGGGCGCAATCCATTTCTATCAAGAACTGCTCCAATGTATCGGCCATCGGTAAATGAAATTAAAGCTGGGCCATCCCAAGGTTCCATTACACATGCAGCCCATTGGTAAAAATCACGTTTCTCTTGAGGCATTGTTTTATCATTTTGCCAAGCTTCTGGAACCATAGTCATTACGGCTTCAGGTAAAGAGCGCTCTCCAGCCATTGTTAAAAATTCTAGTACACAATCAAACGATCCCGAATCGGAAAGATTTGGCTCAACAACAGGGAAGAGTTTCTTGATATCCTCTCCGAACATCTGGCTCTCCATCACACCTTCACGGGCTTTCATTAGGTTTACATTGCCCCTCAATGTGTTAATCTCTCCATTATGGGCGAGTACACGGAGAGGATGTGCACGCTCCCAAGATGGAAAGGTATTTGTACTAAAACGTGTATGAACCAAAGCCAAATATGTTTCAAATTCGGGATTTCGAAGATCAGTGTAATAATCCCATAATTGATCCGAAGTAAACAGACCCTTATAGACAATCGTCTTTGTTGACAAAGAACATATATAGAATCGACGACCAGGCTTGGATAGCAGGTGACTGGCTTGTTTTCGCAAGAAAAACACTTGGCGCGCAAGTCTTTCCTCATCTAAATCTGTGCAGGTTACAAAAACTTGACGAGAAATTGGCTCGCTTTTACGGGCAACGGCGCCAATAGCCGCTTGATTTGTGGGAACTGTTCTCCATGCCAACATTTTGAGTCCAAGACCCTCGGCAAGTTTGTTGAACTCTCGTTCAGCTTCACTTTGGGTATGTTCATCCAAATAAAATATTCCAGTAGCATACTTTCCAAAGGGGGGTAAAGTAACGCCCTGAGATTCTCTAGAACGAAAAAAATATTCCACAGAGATTAGTATAATTTGATTTACGCGCAAACAAAAAATGCTAAATCAGATAAAATTATAGTCAACACATTGGTTCATACCTCATCGAAAAACATGGCCAAAATAACATTTTTGGCCATGTTTTTATTTTTTGTCTCGTAGTATAAATGCGCAATCAGTGAGCCATGTCTGTGACGTCTTCATATTAATATTCAATATACATATATCAACTAAAGGCTAGCATTTCAAAATATATTTATCAAAGCTTTAAAAAGCTTTTTAAGTATTTTATCTCGCTGAGACCAAATCATGAATCGCAAAGTGGAATAAATTTGGGTTCCTTGAACTTGGCATTGGTGGTTCGTTTATAGATAACTATGAAAGTAGAAATAAAAGTACATATGGATAAGGAATGGCATAATTTGTCTGCTTAAGAATAAGGCCTCGATAAATTGTAAACTACTTTGTATTCAATGATATCAAATAACTCAAACTACAAAAAAAATTATGCTAAGCCATCCCATTGTAGGTTTCATGACAGACAATTAATGAGACATGAGATTTAATGAGTACAAAGCCAGAGATGAAATACTTTTTCGAAAACTGCTAAATAAGCCATGATCATACTTCATATAAGACAGTCCATCGCTGGAACTTGATAGTGTGTATTTTTCAAAATTAATGAGATGAACAACGAAATTTGAAGAGAGTTGCGCAGTAGAATGGCCAAGTGAATTGGTTCAGGCAATATAAAAATTTCCAACAGCCTACACGCAACAGCAGATATGAGCTTTCATCAAGAGCTGACAAAAAGCTATTTTAAGCAAAGAGGATGTTTTCCTACAAAGAGAACAACTCTGAAGATCTCTGTCGTTTGGAGCAACGTTCGGACTTTACTGCGTAAGCAGTAGATCTAAAGCGGGGACTATAACGCCCCTTTTAGGAGGGAGGTTCAATTTTCTTGAAAATTATCTAAAATGAACAAAAAACAATTATTTAAAAGCAACGGCAACACTTACAATTAAAAGTTATACTTCTTTCTGAGAGATAGAAATGCGCCCTTAATTTTAGAGCTGTACGAGAACCCCTTTAAAATCTTGGCTCTGAATGTAAATTCACATCACGATCTTGACATAATCAACAACATTGCGAATCAATACACATCTTGTGTCATTGGAGGAGACTTCAACGGTCGGCACCCTCTATGGATGGATACCGTGGAATCTCGCAAAGGCAAAGCAATTGTTGACTCGCTACAAGGAAATTCCGACATCACTCTTTGGTTGTCGTGTCTCAACCAAAACCAACATTCCCTAGAACTCCATCTCATTTGGATTTCTTTCTGGTTACGTCGAACTTCATCAACATCCTACCTGAACTACGGAACTACAATTGCGTAGCACACTATAGTGATTCCGACCATCTGGCAGTAGAAGTAAGGGTAAGCCTTAATCAAAGGACATTCTGCGAACAACCAAAACAAGAGCTCCACATAAGGTATAACAGGGTGAACTGGAGAACATTCCGTACCGAAATTGAAAGAGATCTCCCGGGAGTCCCAACCAGCAGCAATCTCTCAAACAGCGAAATTGATAGTGCCATACTCCAATTCGAGACAACAGTTACCAACGCCTTGAAAAAGCTTAAGACTGCAAAAACCAGCAGAGACCGATATGAGAATATGCCGGAACATATACAGGCCATATATGCTTGCTCACAGACAGAGACTCCGCAAAAAACTTCAACGGATATACCACAGGTTGTTCAACAGAGAGAACGACGAGTATAGACGCATATACTCCGAACTCCAATGCACCAACACCATGTTCAACCAGGCAGTGAAACATCACCAGGAGGATGAATTCAGGAAAAGACTTGCCAAAATCAAACCGGGACCCGATGCCTTCAAGAAAATTAACCAGTTCGTTGGGAAAAAGAACTCGATGCCAGATACAATAATGCACGGACAACATTCTGCAATAACACCAACCGAAAGAGCAGAAGCTCTCGCTAAGCATTTTGAAGAGACCTTCAAGGATCGCCTGCCCAATCACCTTTCAACAATTTTCTAACACATAGTTAGTTCCTGGAAAATCCGTGAAGAAAGGACGTATAATTGAGCTGCTAGAGAAAAATATTTAATTTATTGAGTTACACGTGTCGGGTGTTACCCAATTAGTAACAGAATACACGGAAGTTAATTTCGGAATTTAATAATTCGAGCTAAACGTTTTAAAAAGCATAAATTGTGCAAAAAGAAAATTAAAATTAAATTTCTAAATTAGCGGCATAGCCGGTAATGAGTGAAAATATAGAGCCAATAATATATAAAAATAACTGAACGAAATACAGTGTTATAAAAGTAAATAGAAAAATAAAAATGAGTGACTGTGCATAATGCAATAAACTTATTGGCAGACAAGAAAACATCTTTTTGTAACAAGTGCACAAACTTGGGACAATATGAAAATAATGTTCTCAAGCACAAGAATGTTATGTTTATATGCGATGAATGCAAAAAATATTTAAATGTAATTATATCCAAAATGGATGATGTACTTAAAGTAGTAAATGAAAATAAAAATGCTTTAAATGAAATAGAAGATGTGTTAAAAGTAGTAAAAGAAAATAGAGCAGCATTAAATAAGCAAGAAACTGAAATAAAAGAGTTAATGAACTGCATGAAACTAATTAGTGCAAAAGAGACAAATAGTGAAGTGAAAAATGTAAACAAGCAGAAAACATATGCAGAAATAAGTTCAATAAAAAATATCCCACCGATTATAGTGAAGCCAAATACAAGTCAAAATAGTGAAAAAACTAAATTAGATTTAAAGGAGAAAATTGATCCCGCGGAACTTGCTATAAAAATCAGTGGAGTTTCTAAAAGTAAAGATGGATCTGTGTTTATTAGATGTGAAAATGAAGAATCTACAAAAAAAAATGGAAAATGAAGTAAAAAAAAAATTAGGCGACAATTATAAAGTAAATGTGCCGTTGTTGCATGATCCAAAAATAGTTATTATAGGAGTAGATAAAAATATTAATGAAAGTAATCTTATTGAAGTTATAAAAAAAACAAAATAAAATGGATGGAAGCTTAAAAATTATCAAATCGTATAATAATTATAAAGATGCAAATAAATACAATGCTATAGTTGAAATAGATAATAAATTGTTTAAAAATATTATAGAAGCAGAAAAACCAAGTTTGAATATTGGATGGAATAAGTGCACAGTATATGACAAGATCAATATTAAGAGTTGTTTCAAGTGTTGGGGATTAAACCATATGGCAAAACAGTGTACAAATAAAACAAGTTGCCCTAAATGTGTTGATAAGCACAAATTAAATGAATGTCAAAATGAAAATAAACAGTGCGTGAATTGCATATTTACTATTAATAAATTAAATATTGATATTGACCCATGTCATGATACTAGAGATATAAACTGTCCAGTGTATTTGAGAAGAGTTGAAAGAGAGAGGGAGAAAATTGCTTATTAGCAACCAAAGTTCTTTGAGTGCATGCAGTTAAATATACAAGGGCTAATCAATAACTTCAGTGAATTGCAAAATAGTGTCTATGAAAATAAATTTGATATGATTGTGTTAACTGAGACGCATGTAGGAACAAATGTGGATAATAAGCAAATAAATTTAAACAAATACCAGATAATAAGATGTGAATCTACGTCATCGCACACCGGGGGAGTGATTATATATTTGAAAGACTGCTATGAATATCCTACAGTTATCAATAGTATTCAAATTGGGATGATGTGGTGGATATTGGTAATTAAATTGGAGATTGAAAACAAATCTATTATGTTCTTAACCTTATATAGATCTCCTAGTACTTCGATAAGACAATTTTGTGATTGTTTTGATGATTGGATTGATGAACTATCAGATACAAATATACTTATACTCGGTGATTTTAATTTGAACTGGCTTGAAGATAGTATTTATAAAAGAGAACTTGAGAATTTATTTAGTGAAAAACTTTGTAAACAATTAATTAATGAACCAACAAGGATAACTACGACTTCGAGTTCACTATTAGATTATGTGGTAGCGAATATACAAAATTGTGAAGCAAAAGTTGAAAATGCTTTGAAAATCAGTGATCATGAAACTATCTTAATTAAATTGAATTTAAAATGTGATAATCAGTGCTATATACCAAGTAGGTTTAAATTCGTCAAATATAACAGTTTTCAATTTGCACAAGCAATAAGACGAAGTGCTATTAATGAAATAAGTATATCAACACAATATGGTGAGCACTTGAGTGAAATTTTTGAAAATGAAATGTTAAATGTTATAAAATTATTTGTAATTGAAAAACCAGTATATAATAACAAACAAAAGTGGTTCAATGATGATCTCAATAGACAAAAAACCCTTAAAGTTCAGAGTCATTTAAAATTTGTGATGACAAGGCAAGAGTCAGACTGGGAAATTTATAAAAAAATAAGAAATGAATACAAAAGAAAACTAATAACAACAGAGCGCGAATATATACAAAATAAAATAAGAGGAGCGAATGATCAGAAGTCAATGTGGAAATTCATTAAATCTTTGGTGCTAGGAAATGAATCAACAGATCAAAATGTTATTGAGTTTGAAGGAACTAAAACGAAAGGTAACAAACTTATTGCAAACAAATTTAATCAATATTTTGTAAAAAGTGTTACAGATATAAATGACAGTATACCAAGTGAGCCGTGGTTAAATAGTATAGAGAGAAGTGAAAACTGTTTTAGGTTTAAACCTTTAAATTCAATAGAAGAACTGTTAAAAATATTGGACAAGTTGCCGGATAAAAGTGATTTTAATTTGATGTCTAAAAAAATGTTAAAAGACAGTTTTAATTGGGTGGGCCCCGCTCTTTTGAAAATAATAAATTATTCGTTAACGAGTGGAATTTTCCCAAAAAATTGGAAAACTTCGGTAATAATTCCCGTACCAAAAATTGAAAATTCTAATAAATGTGAAAACTTTAGACCGGTGAATATGCTTCCCTTACATGAAAAAAATTTGGAAAAAGTAGTTCAAATTCAACTTGAAAAATACATTGAAGAGAACAATATCCTTATGGAAGAGCAATCGGGATTTAGACGGAAACATTCATGCGAATCTGCTCTTAACTTTGTCATAGCCGACTGGAAAGAGAAACTACATGCAAATAAAAAGATAGCAGCTGTCTTCTTGGATCTCAAGCGAGCTTTCGAGACAATAGACAGGAAGTTATTATTGAATAAACTTTTTGAATACGGAATAAGCGGTGTTGAATATGAATGGTTCAAATCATATCTGGAGGATCGCAAACAAGTGGTGAATTTCAAAGGTGAATTGTCTGAAGCGGTTGAGTCTGGTCTGGGAGTTCCTCAAGGTTCAATTCTGGGACCGCTTTTATTTTTACTATACATAAATGATTTTAAAAAAGTGATAAAATATAGTAGCATAAAATTCTTTGCTGATGATGGTCTGGTATATATTGATGATTATAAATTTGATGATTGTATAAAAAACTTTATGAAGAAATAGAAAATATTGAAATGTACCTAAATATGAATAAACTTAAATTAAATGTAGATAAAACTAAAATTATGTTGTTACCTGAAAATAATGTGATTAAACAAATACAACAATTTGAATGTGTCTGTGAAATTAAATACTTGGGAATAATATTAGACTCTAAACTTAATTTTAAAAAACACCTAGAATAAATTTATAGAATTTTAAAATGTAGTAGATATACACCCATTCGAAGAATTTTAGAAATGCTTAAGTAGTTAAAAGTAAAACAAATAATTGTTATGAGTTCGCTTATCTTTATTTTTAAAATTAAAAACAACATGTTACCTAGCTATCTGAGTAGAAGAATGACAATTAGAGGTAGATTACAACCATATAATTTAAGAAATGTTAATAATTTAAATGTGCAATTATTTAGAAATTCAAGATCACAAAATATGTTATTTTATAAAGGAATACAAATTTTTAATGCACTCCCAAATCATTTGAAAACAGAAACGAATATAACAAGATTTAAAAGAGATGTAATAACTTTTTGTAAGAATAATTATTAAATTTAAAACTAAGTTATATCTTATAAGATAAATGTAAATGTTTTTTTTAAAATAGCAAAACCATGCTACTAAATAAATATTATCAAAAAAAAAAAAAAAAAAAAAAAGATCCTTTTATGTACAAAGAATATTCACAAAGAAAGACGATCAGCGCTGGAGTTCAAGGTTCCAAGTTGGGCCGCATACTTTTCAACCTTTATACAGCTGACCAGCCTATCAACATCCCAGGGACGAAAACGAAGCTATATGCCGATGACTCCTTAACATATGCAACATCCATTTCACCAGAAATCGCAGCCAGGAGAGTTGAAGGTCACATATGGAACTTGTGGGACTACTACCTTAAATGGGGACTAAAGATAAATGAAGCTATATGAAGACACCAAACTGATCCCAATAAATCAGTTCATTATACAACTCTCCAAAAATATTTTGAGGAACTTGGAGGACCACCCCAACTTGGAAATCCAGCAACTACTCCAGCAACAGCTAGGGCCCAACCATCACTACCTCAACATTCACGCCATCACAAACGACCGATTCGAGGACATAATGGACAATGAAAAGCCCGGTTCTACGAGAGAACCAGCAACGGACACAACAGACGATAAATAATACCGCATCCTAACCTAACCCTAATTTTTTAAAACCAAACAAGACAGTAACTATAAATGAGAATTTCAATCAAAAGATTATGCAAACAAAAATATGATATAAGTAAAATTATAGCATTGTATAGTCATCGGAAGTACGTCGGGCCCCTGTTGTTGAGCCGACATGATTTATTTTAGTTATAAGTTAGTTTAAGGCCAATTGTACATACATTTTCATGAATATAATAAAATAATCTAATCTAAAAAAAAAATCAGACAACACAGTGATAAGGACAAAGACAACAACAAAATACTTCGGAGTGAATTTCACTAAGCGCTTCAAATTCAACAAGCACGCTTCATTTATGCTTAAGAGAGCCAACTTCTCCCTACATCTGGTCCACCCGCTTCTTAGGAGAAGAAACGGACTAAGCACTAATACTAAGCTCCTCATCTATAAACAGCTGATCCGTCCAGTTCTAACGTACGCTTGTCCTATTTGGTTCACCATATCACCAACATATGGAGCCAGCTGAAGTACGTCGGGTCCCTGTTGTTGAGCCGACATGATTTATTTTAGTTATAAGTTAGTTTAAGGCCAATTGTACATACATTTTAATCTAATCTAAAAAAAAATGTAAACTCACTTATCAGGACCGAGCGAAAAGCAAACTTGTTTCAACTATTGCATGATCAAAGTCCAGATGTCTTTTTGGCTAGCTAAACCAGAAACAAAAACTGAGTCATAATTACAATATCGTAAGAAGGGACTAGCCCAACTGCACTCGTGGGGCGGGGTCGCTATGTTTTTACGAAAAGGTATTGATCATAAGAAGGTCATATATAATAAAAAGCTTGCATCATATGCATTCTTCTCCAACATGGGAAGCGAATTTATGTGATCGCTGTGTACGCACAAGAAGCAACCTGCAAATTTCGCTAGAGCTCGAAAAACTGCCTTAGTCTGCAATCGGATGAAAGCTATTATTTAATCGCTAGGGATTTAAATGCCAAACACGAAGATTGGGGAAATCAAATCCAAAATCCAAGTGGTGCCATATTTTTGATCTTCAGATCTTAAGACAGACAACTAAACCATACTTCTGACCGCAAGAAAAGATCTTGAGAATGCCGTCTTGGACGAAGATTTCTTTGTGATCGAAGATCCATTGGAGAAGGTTGAGACAGTGGGCTCTGCTTTTCAGCAAGTGTATACGGTGAATGAATCTATTCACCCAAATCCTGGAGAACAGAGCTCTGCTGAATAACTTTGACCTTCAAAATAGCATCACGCAATGGCGATCTGAGGATCATGGTTTTACCGGGTTCAATGAAGACAACCTGGCAAACGCCACCATCGCCGAGCAAAATGGGCCAAGTTCCCTGCTTATCTCGAAGGTCGAACTCCAGATGATGTTCGCATCATTAAAGAAAAAGAAGTCAGCAGGAGTCGATGGTATACCCAATATTGTACTACGACATCCCGAAAAAGGGAAAGGATAATTCCAATCCGGCAAATCTCCGGTCGATAAGTCTTCTTCCGAGTATCAACAAGGTATTCTAAAAAGTTCTCAAGAGAGCTCTGTCCAAGTGGGCCGAGGACACAAATATAATTCCAGACACCCAGTTCGGCTTTAAGGGGGAGACATGACAATTCATGCTGCGTCTTAATTAGTCTCTGCTGTCCAATGGAACAATGTTAAGAATCAATGCACGGTTGCCTGTCTGGTTGAGCTTTCGACACCGTATGTTTACTGGTTAGAAGGTCTTTATCTGAAGCTAACCGGATGAGGCATAAGTAAACCAAAATTATATATGCTTTACGACATGCTTAATGGTAGAAAGTTTGTTGTCAAGAGTGGCAATGTTACATCTACCACAACGTTTGATATTAAAAACGGTCTGCAACAGAGAGCGGTGAACTCGCCGATTCTCTTTAGTATTTACACCAGCGATCTCATAGGGAGTCTACCACATGCAATTGCGTATGCCGACGATTTAAATGCGTACAGAACAGGTGATTGAAAGCTGAAAATTAACTTCCAGAAATGTGAAACTATCCTGTTTAGAACACCTTTGTCTAGGGCTTCTAGGTGCAAGATAAAGAACTGACCCAAGCTAGTGATTGCTGGGCCACATGGACATCCACTGGCGAGTAAAGATGTGGTAAAATACCTTGGTATCGGGTTGGATCGGTATCTATATTTCAATCGACATGTAAAGGCTGCTCTGGCCAGGGCTAGGGGAGCTTTTGCCCTGACAAGACGGTTGTTTTATAAGCAGCCGCCTCGATAGCAGGGTGAAAGTGATTTGCAGCATGGCTCTCATCAGGCCGATGATTGCCTACGCATGCCCTATGTTGTTCAACGTTGCACCATCTCTTATGGAAAAGATTCGGGTGTTTGAAATGTACAGTGTCTTCGCACTTGTCTCGGACTTTACAGAACACCAGAGTCGGAGTACAAACACTATTATTTTATATAGAGATGACCTCAACTAATGGACAAATGTTTGGCGCTTACTACCCTCAAGATGAATATTTCGAAAGTAGACGTTCGAGTGGTTTTATCCATTTAAAAAAAACCTTGCTGTGGCTGTTCGTAGATTTAATTATTTTAAGTTTATTTTTAGTAATTTTAATTTTATTTTTAGTCTATTTGAAGTAAGTTTTAAGTCGTATTAAATAGGTTAGTTAAAAAACGATCCGATTAACCCAGTTTTTGATTTTACTGGGTCAAATATAAAACCCACTAAAGTTAAGATTAATAATTAAGATTAATTTAAGATATTTTTAGACCGAAACGCAATCAATATTAAGTTAGAGATTACTTTAGAGTACCCGCATAGGGCCAGTAAGTTAATTAAGTTGATAGCTTTAGCTAGTTTTAAGATTTCTGTCTAACTTTTAAGTAGTTATAAGTTAAAATTAAATAAAAATTTATAAAAAAAAGGATCGCTTGCCGTGAGATCAGTGAAATCAAGCATTGTTACGCGTGTTTAGTAGTCAGATGGAGGACCGTCCGAAAACCAACTGTGTGATGTTGACATGTGTTTTCCGTTTTTTTCCTTTCTTCTGTTCTGTGCTGTATCAATGTTGTTTTGTGTGTTGTCTTGTAATTGTCTGAGCCAATGGCCTAAGTAGCCAGTGCTCATAATGGCTAAAACGCAATTACAAGTTCAACCCTAGGAAATCAGTACATCCTATCACAATGTCGCTTTAGCTTTGACGTTACGTTTGGTGCGTGTTCAATATATATAAATATCATTCAAAGCGGACACAAAGCGTGTGAAATGTAACGTGACGAAGCCATAGCTGAAGCGTGATTGTGTTTTAGCCATAAGTGACTCTACTTCGTAGATTTATCTACGGAGTAAATCAATATGTAATGCAACGTAACGTAATGTCTTTAATTTGCCACAAAAATAATCTTTTTTTTCGATTCAACTGAACCACGCGAAAATGTTGTTTAACAATCACAAAAATATAAACATACACAAATTTAAACAAAAAATAATACTTACAACGCTTTAACGTATAACCCGTGGGGTATCGAAGCCATAACGCCAGCACCATCGCCAGTATCATTGTCACAGGCGCAGGCACCTCGATGATTCATCCGTTCTGACAAGGTCTGGGCATCACGAAGAATCTAAAAAAAAACATATATTTTATACAACATTCAAGCAAAGTATTATAAATATAAACAAATACATAAGTGCTATTTTATTCAATGTGCACAAGATTGTTTATTTTTGGATACTTTATTTTATCTACCGGAGCTATGCGTCTCTAATGGAGCTAACCTACTCCTATATTTCAAGGTTTTCAAATCGAGATGAAATATCTATTCAACACGAAAATATTAAAGGCTTAAAGGGTTAGTGGCCAAATTCCATATATCTTTTACACATTTTCTGTGAGAACAGTGTTGAACCAAAAACAAAATAACATAAAACAATAACATGTTATATTGTTTTTGGTTGAACTATCAGGGTAGTGGAGCATCAATTTGAAGTATTGCAATCCTTTAACTACCTTGGATCAAAAGAAGCAGCCGATTGTAATATGGCGGAAAAAATTCGCGGGTGGCTGCTAAAATCAAACACTACTACTAGTCTGTCGAAGTTCTTTAAATCATAAGTATTTACTCCTGTGTGCTAATCCTTTTTAAGTGCAGGCGTCTTTTTGAAAAAGATTTAATTTTACTATTTTTTTTTATGTGCTTCTTCTTTAGAATCGTTGTGATTTGAAATTTGATGAAACGAAAATGCGTCAAGGCAAGGTACAGGTACATTTAACAACTTTATGAAATCAAATGAATTAATTATAATAATTATCAGTCAGCATCGTGCAGTCATACCGCACACACCACGAGCGGAAGAAAATAATTTTAAATAATTAAATTTCTACCCACCATAAAAACAGACACACACAGGTATACCTGCGGGCTACCCTAATTAAAAGTAATTAACCTTTTAATCCGGATTAATGTGCGCGAGTAGTTTTTCTTAAAATAGGTCGTGTAATTAAATTCGGGTGTAAGTGTAATAAAAAATTCAATTAACAGTAAAAAAAAAAAAAAATAATAATCATTTCTTGGGAATTCCATTATGGGTAAATCTGAGAAAAGAAAGAGTGATGTGAAAAAGGCCTATGAAGCCTTTGCACGCCAAGCTGAGCGACATCGACCAGTTATACGAAAAAGAAGAGGAGATGGACATCTACGATAAAGAAATTAATAGTGATGAAGAAGATGAAGCTACTGACAATGAAGAAGAGCCAACTTTACAAGAAGTCAACGAAGAAGAAGATGTCGAAAACATGGTCGACCTTAACTCCGACTATGAACATTTTGTGATGGTTCAACGTAAGAAGAGGAAACCTTCACCACCAACATCTCCAAAAAAGAACCTTCATCCAAGAAGATAGCCATGAAGGACGGAAATAATTCCCCTAAAGACAAGGACATTGCCACCAATAACAAAGAAGACGATAAAACCCCTCAACGTGCCAGCAACAGCGCCTCAACCACTGTAGAACCACGCCCCACCTTGATGCCACCAATTGTATGTTTAGGACTCAACGTAGCCAAAACTAACAAGATCCTAAAAGAACAAGGAGTTGCTTTTAAGATTCATAACATTAACATGAACAAATCTGTCATTACAAAAAAGACGAAGGAAGACCATCAAAAAAATCGTAAAATGCTGAAAGAGGGAAGCACAGAGTTTAATACCTACATGCCAATGAAGTCAAAGAAGAACTATCGAAGGAAGGAATATCTGCTTTGGCAGTAAGCCCATATAAGTCAGTAAAAAAATGCAACAGCTTCGTGGTTGAAGTAGACAAGACAGCGGATATCCGTTCCATATATGGTAAAACTCTCCTTTTGAACCAATGAATGAAATTTGAAATTCAAAAGTACCAGCATCTCTCAGTGCAAGAATTGCCAAAAATTCGGTCATGTAGCTAGCAACTGTGGAATGAAGTACAGGTGCGTCAAGTGCAAAGATGACCATTTGCCGGGCCAATGTACAAGAACCAGCAACGGCATAACGGACGACAAAGTTTTCAGTGTAAACTGCCAGCAGGGCACCCAGCAAGCTACAATGGATGCCCAATGAGAAAGAAGAAACTTGCCGAGAAGGTAAAATCTGCAGCCCAAAAACAAGAGAAACACGCTTTTGCAGTCCAATCAGCAACCAGAACTATTGTTAGCGGTCTTTCGTACGCCAACATAGCAGCAGCAGTCGGGCCAACCCCCAAATCCGTTGGACCAATACCTACGAAACCAGCTCTAAAGCCAGGAAAAAAGCCCTCACCACAACTTCCAACACAAGCCTTACAGAAGCCAACAGCATCAAAAGCAAATTATCTTCAAAGACCACCAACAACGAATAATCAAAGTGTCGATCTTAAGCTCGTAGAGGACGGACGTCGAGGTGCGCGCACAAATAATTAAACAAAAGTCAAACAAATAATTATTGCGCGTTGTTATCGCGAGTGCTTTAAAAAAAAATAATACACACTTGTTAGAGAAATTGGAAAAAAACCCTCGCGTGTGCTGTAAAAAAAAAATAATAATATTCACTCGCGTCGTAGGATGAATGATAAAGATGCCCACTCGCGCTGAGGAAGAAAAAAAAAATAAATAAAACGCATTCGCATAACAAATTATCCTCTAATCTGTCCCAAGACCTTTGTGCTTAACTGCCTCTTTCTTATCTACTGTAGGCATCGTATGACCATACAATGCTTGCGGTAAATAGATAAGTGCATCTGAATTTGTCCTATTGTGCTGAATGTTTAGATTGATTTTTTGTAAACAGGCTGTCTTTTGGGCATAACACCTAAGACAGTTTGATTATTACAGAAGTTAATTTGGATTTTCACTGCGCAGTTCGACTTAATCAGAGTTGGTTTTTTGTATGTAAGTATTTTTAAATGGTAAGTGATTTTTGTGTCGTGTATTCAAATGTTCGTGGTTTAAGAAAGAATTTCTTTCACGTGTACGTCTACACTGTTCAACACAGGCCAGCTGTTTTGGCATTAAGTGAAACTCAGGTTGGAGTAAATACTGATTTATCAGAATTTGCTCTACATGGGTATAGCTTGGTGCCATTACTCTTTTCCCATCATGGTCTCGTGGTCTATGTTAGGAATGATATTGCTTGGCAGAGCCTTCTCCAATATGGGCAATGTTCCAACACGGACTTTAACTTCTTATGGCTCAAATTCACTGTCCGCAGAATGTCATTTATTGTTGTTGTTTTATTTACAGGAGTCCAAATCATATTGTTGTTCGGTTTCGGACTCCTTGTGGCAGCGTTTCCGTTGACAGCTCGGCCTCCTGACATTTCATCCTTGTCGGACAAATCTGCGTCTTCTGGTTCACTTTGATAGACATCTATATTAGGACTGAGTCTTCACCATGGGTTCATATGATCGCTTGAGATGAAGTTGCTGTAGCGCCTTTGCTTTAATTGAATGTCTGGTAAGTCCTCAACAATCATTCATGTCATGGTAGGTTCTGGTTATTCGCCATCTCACCCGCTCCGGTAACACTAGTTGCTCTTTCCCATCTTCAGTTTTACGGTGCAAGCGTCCGAAGTTCATCCCGTAATCCTTTTGTGTCTGTTTCGTCGTTGGATCATTTTGCGAAGTTCCTTTTTTCAAAATTTTGATAATCTCTGCGAGTTTCGTATCCCTCATTTTCAGCTGTTTTGGCATTAAGTGAAACCCAGGTTGGAGTAAAATACTGATTTATCGGAATTTGCTCTAGAATTTGCAAGCCGCCCATACTCTTGACTTGTTTCTTACTTCTCACCCTGATAAATATACCATTAGTGTAACTTCTCCATTTGGCACTTCAGACCATTGTATCATTTCAGCTAATTTCTCATCCCTCACCCATCCAGTTAAAGAAAAACTTCCCACCAGGACCGTTTGGCAATACGAGAAAGCCAACTGGGACGGCCTGAATATCTTTTTCCGAAACTTTAACTGGTCACTATACTTCCTCGATAGTGACATTGATGCCAGTGCTGAAATGATCACAAATGTGATTCTTCTAGGGATGCGTGCTTTTATTCCTAACAGAGTAAAAAGCGTCAAACCTAAAGAAAAGTCTTGGTTTAATTCTGAGTGTAAAGAAGCTATCAGGCTCAAAGAAGTAAGTTTCCGATCTTACAAAGCCAACCCTACAGAGGAAAATCCGAAAAAGCACAAACAAGCAAGGAACTCATGCAACTCCGTTATTGAAAGAACCAAATTTTTGCATGACCAAAAATTACGGCAAAAAATTCTGCAGTGTCCCAAAGGCAGTAAACATTTTTGGTCATTTGTAAAAAATATAAAAAACTCCTCGACATCTTCGGTTCCAACGCTCATCGACAATAACAAACCAATTGTTTACTCTTCAGAGAAGGCAAACTTGCTCGCCGCCCATTTCGCTGCCAGCTCCACGCTGCCTCAAAGCAACGTTTCCCCTCCTGTACTTGAGAATGTAAGTCTTTCCATGGGACAGATTTTTTTCCGCACTCGTACAGTGCAAGAGTTCTCAAAGATCTCGATATACACAAATCCGCGTGTCCCTAAGAAAGGTGACCCATCCTCCCCCTCCTCCTACCGACCCATAGCACTGACATCCCTTCTTCCTAAGGTCATGGAAACACTGATTAAGTGTCAGCTTAAGGAATATCTCGAAGATCGAAAGCTTCTCCATGACCGTCAGTACGGCTTCCGCAGCAACCGTTCCACTGGTGATCTGATGGCATATCTCACGGAACAGTGGAACAAATCTTTACATCGCTTTGGTGAAAGTAAGATTATTGCTCTTGATATCTCCAAGGCATTTGACAGAGTTTGGCATGAAGCTCTCTTATCGAAAATGCGTGCTTTTGGGATCGATAATACTCTTGTTCGTTGGATTAGAAGCTATATTCTGGACAGTTCAATACAAGCTGTATTGGACGGATTCAAGTCTTAATCGCACAAGATAAATGCTGGTGTGCCCTAGGGCTCTGTTCTGTCTCCGACTCTTTTCTTGATTTTTATAAACGATCTTCTGTCTGTTACTTCTAATCCACTTAACTGTTTTGCTGACGACTCTACCCTCAGCTTTTCATATTCGTTCGATAATTCACGTCCTTCGCCTTCAGACGTACAATTGCAACGGTACTATATGTCAAGCTCATTAAACTCCGATTTATACAGCATTGTCAAATGGGGTAATAGAAATCGTGTGGAGTTTAATGCTTCGAAAACTCAATGCTGTCTTCTGTCGTTAAAGCTAAACATTCCCCCAATGCCATTGTCCATGAATGGTACTTACATCGAAGAAACCGAAAAGCTCTCAGTGCTCGGTATGTGTACGACGACCTCCGTTGAAATGACCATATATTTGAGATCGCTAAGAATGCTGCAAAGTGCTTAGGTTTTCTGTATCGGTGTAAGAAGTATTTTTCCCCATCTGATCTGGCTACAATTTATAAAGCGTTTATACGCCCTAAACTCGAGTATAACTCGCAGGTGCTTCGCAAACATCGCTTCTCCTGCTTGATAGAATACAATATCGAGCGTTAAGATTGATAGGAAATAGAACTGCCGCTGAAACAATTGCCCCACTCGAACACCGGCGCAATGTTTCATGTCTTTCCTTATTTTATCGTTTCTTTTACAAAAAATGTTCACTCGAAGTAGCCAGTTGCATTCCTCCCCTTAAAAGATTCTCCCGTAATACTCGTCTCACAAGGAATGCTCATCAGTTCACCCTGGAACGAACAACACGAATTTGGAATAGTTTACCCGGCGGGATTTTCCCTTGCCATTTTGATCTGCTAACATTCAAAACCATTGTTAATCGGCACCTCCTATCTCTCCCCTCCCTATCTTTGTAATGCCCGCGCAGTGTGTTCTACATTAAAAGGGAAACACATAATGCCTTGTGCGCGCGTTAATTATAAAAAAAAAAAAAAAAATTCAGATGTCGAAAGGATCAACGTCATTCAACATCTTTGAGGATACCGAAAGACTGTTTGGAGCAGATCTCTTCTCCCTTCTCCGGAAGGCAAAAGAGATAATTCCAAGCAACTACGGTACTTTGGATGATAAAGATAAGACAAATATATTGGGTCAACTTATATTCAAATTATGTATATAAAAACCCAACTTTCAATTATAACATATAACGTTAATTATATTTATTCCACAGCCAGACGAATTTCTCTATCTGTTTTTAAAATAAAAAAAAAACACATTATTTTCTTACAGGAAACCAACATCACAGCGAAGAACAACTTTAAATCAGACCATTACACATCCTACAGAGAGGACAAAGGAGCGAGCGGCAGAGGAACAGCAATTCTTCTCAAATCGGACCTCAGGAGCGAAAAGAAAATTATAACTGGACTTAGATGCATGGAAACAACGACAGACAATAAACTGACCCGAGTCTGAGACGCTTCTGCTAGTCTCAGTATACATCAAGTGCAACTCAACAAGAAGCGACATATATCACGATCTCCACATTATCAACAGCATTGCTAATCAATACACATCTTGTGTCATTGGAGGAGACTTCAACGGTCGGCACCCTCTATGAATGGATACTGCGGAATCTCACCAAGGCAAAGCAATTGTTGACTGGCTACAAGGAAATCCCGAGCATCACTCTTTGGTTGTCGTGTCTCAACCAAAACCAACATTCCCTAGAACTCCATCTCATTTGGATTTCTTTCTGGTTACGTCGAACTTCATCAACATCCTACCTGAACTACGGAACTGCGTAGCACACGATAGTGATTTCGACCATCTGGCAGTAGAAGTTAGGGTACGACCTAATCAAAGGATATTCTGCGAACAACCAGAAGAAGAGCTCCACATCAGGTATAACAGGGTGAACTGGAGAACATTCCGTACCGAAATTGAAAGAGATCTCCCGGAAGTCCCAACCAGCGAAATTGATAGTGCCATACTCCAATTCGAGACAACAGTTACCAACGTCTTGGAAAAGCTCAAGACCGCAAAAACCAGCAGAGACCGATATGCGAATATGCCGGAACATATACAGGCCATATATGCTCACAGACAGAGACTCCGCAAAAAGCTTCAACGGATATACCACAGGTTGTTCAACAGAGAGAACGACGAGTATAGACGCATACACTCCGAACTTCAATGCACCAACACCATGTTCAACCAGGCAGTGAAACATCACCAGGAGGATGAATTCAGGAAAAGACTTGCCAATATCAAACCAGGACCCGATGCCTACAAGAAAATTAACCAGCTCGTTGGGAAAAAGAGCACGATGCCAGGCACAATAAAGCACGGGCAATATACTGCAACAACACCAACCGAAAAAGCAGAAGCCCTCGCTAAGCATTTTGAAGAGACCTTCAAGGATCGCCCGCCCAATCACCTTCCTGAATTCATCGAAGAAGTTGAAAACAAGTTTGAAGAAGTTGCAGCCTCTAATACTTCAGTGACCAACTTTAATGAGGACAGTCCTGCACTCGGACCAACTGGAGATGCTTTTACTTCCATCGAGGAAGTAACTGACATAATCCACGGAGGAAATTCTAAGAAGTCAGCAGGAAATGATGAGATTTCTAACTTTGTGCTTAAAAAGCTACCAAATCTCGCCATACTAACTGCCTTAATAACAGCTACTTCCCCGAAACATGGAAAACGGCAAAAGTGGTGCCCGTTCCGAAGAAAACCAACAGGACTAGTGTCGATGGATATCGGCCGATTTCGCTTTTATGCTGTGTCAGCAAAATCCTGGAGGGAATTATCCTGAGAAAGCTTCATCATTTCTTCAGGGAAAGGGAATTCATACCGGAATGTCAGTATGGTTTCCGAGCACGACACTCAACCATCCATCCGCTTCTTGGACTGCACTCCGACGTGACAAACGGACTCAACAAGAAAAAGACGACAGTCGCCTGTTTACTGGACATCGAAAAGGCCTTCGACACAGTTTGGATAAAAGGATTAATATTCAAACTGTCAAGTCTAGGACTACCTCAACACTTGGTAAGATTAATCAAAAATTTTCTTACCCATAGATCCTTTTCTGTACAGGTAAACAAAGAATATTCACAAAGAAAGACGATCAGCGCTGGAGTTCCACAAGGTTCCAAGTTGGGCCCCATACTTTTCAACCTTTATACAGCTGACCAGCCTACTAACATCCCAGGGACGAAAACGAAGCTATATGCCGATGACTCCTTAACATATGCAACATCCATTTCACCAGAAATCGCAGCCAGGAGAGTTAAGGTCACATAAGAAATTTGTGGGACTACTACCTTAAATGGGGACTAAAGATAAATAACGATAAGAGCGAGCTTATCTGCTTCAGAACCCCAACAACAGCAACAAGAGGTCGAAGACGTTTCGCATCACTCTGTGATAATATCAGTATCAAGCTACCAGACAACACAGTGATAAGGAGAAAGACAACAGCAAAATACCTTGGAGTGAATTTCACTAACCGCTTCCAATTCAATAAGCACGCTTCATTTATGCTTAAGAGAGCCAACTTCTCGCTACATCTGGTCCACCCGCTTCTTAGAAGAAGAAACGGACTAAACACTAATACCAAACTCCTCATATATAAGCAGCATATCACCAACATATATGAAGAAGATCGAAGTTTTTGAAAGGAAGATACTCCGTAGCTGTAAAGGCCTACACCGAAACCCCATTACAAGGAAATATGTCCCAAACAAGAAGCTATATGAAGACAGCAAAGTGATCCCAATAAATCAGTTCATGACACAGCTCTCCAAAAATATTTTGAGGAACTTGGAAGACCACCCCAACTTGGAAATTCAGCAACTACTCCAGCAACAACTAGAGCCCAGCCATCGCTACCTCAACATTCGAGCCATCACAGACGATCGATTCGAGGATATAATGAACAATGACGGAGCCCCGTTCTACGAGAGAACCAGCAGCGGACACAACAAAGGATAAGCAACACCGCATCCTAACCCCAATTTTTTAAAACCAAAGACAGTAAATTATAATTAAGAATTTCAATTAAAAGATTATGCAAACAACAATATGATATAAGTAAAAATATAGCATTGTATAGAGTCAGCTGAAGTAAGTCGGGCCCCTGTTGTTGAGCCGACATGATTTATTTTAGTTATAAGTTAGTTTAAGACCAATTGTACATAAATTCTAACGAATATAATAAAAATAATCTAATCTAATCAAATGAATTAAAATACATAGCTTAATTATGTTTGATGGATGGATAAACGTATGGTGTAGGTTCATGGAATTTATTTAGGATATTATGTACCTATAATAAGGTTGGAACTTGGAAGGAAGGTAGGTACTAAGATTAACCACTGGTGCGTAATCAGTACTCGTAAACTTAACACTGTGGTTGTTTTTAGGCAGGTGTAAACTTTTGTTTTGAAATTTTTGCATTCAATACTCGAATACATTTTTATTTGTTAGTTGTTTTTGTGTGTTTATGTGTTTATCATCGTCCTTATTATTTATTCTGTGTGGTGTTATGATCATGAAATGCTTTAAAATACGTAGGTATTAGATAATCCTATACTCCTATACCTATTAGGTGCACAACGAAATTTTCTTTTATTTGAGTAGGCTCAACTGAGCAATATAAAACAAAATTTGCGGGAAAACATTAAGCAACAAAAATTACATGAAATCAAAAAAACGACTATTTTAACGTTTTTTTGGAATCAGATTTTTTTGCTGTTTTCTATTTCATGAATTTTTCATTTCAAAATCGTTCGACCAGTTTTTTAAAAACAATATTTTATTTTTGAAAAACTTTTCGAAAAATATTTTAAAATTTCTTTGAGTATGTTAATTATAAGAAATCTATAATATATAATATATATCTATATATATATAATATATTATATATATTATAGATATATATATTAGTATATATATCTATATATACTAAGAAAAAAATCAAACAAAAATTCTATCGACTCATTTTCAAAATAATCAGAAACCAAAAAATTTATTTAAAAAAATAATAAAAATTAAAAAAAATTGTTTTGAACATTTAAATAGGTCATATTATTTGAATCATAAAACACTACCTATTTTGAAAATTTCATCAAAATCCTTCAAATAGTTAAGGATAGTCTGATTAAAAAAAAAATCATATGGGAGGTACCGCTATCAAGACTTTTCCTGAAAAATCCATTAAAACCAAAAGATAGAATAGAAAACACCACTCAGTTTTATCGAAATCGTAGGAACCATTTTTGTGAAAAACAACTTTTTCATTAAAAATCATATGGCGGGTACCGTTAGTTTTAGAGCTAGAATGCTTATTCCAAAAACCCCTCTGTAGGACGTCATAACAATACTGTGTATCAAGTTTGAAGCGAATCGGTCCAGCCGTTTTAGGCTCTAAGTGCCGATATAGGCACTTTTTCGACTTCTCTATTATCGTAATGTATTGTTTGATTGTAAGAATCTTTTTAACGAATGCATAACTTGCCTTAGCCCCTATAATGGCCAGTAAAACATACAGTGGCTAAGCTCTTTGGCTCAATTTTGTTCAATTGACTTCGGAAGTGGGTCGATTCAAGACAAGTTTTAAACGTTTTCCAAGCGGGATTTAGGAAACACCACTCCGCAGCTGATCAATTTTGTTCATGTATTAACATTGCCGATAGCAATGTACAAAGAAAATGTAGCACGAGTATGGAACGGATTGCGTGTATAACTATGAGAAGAAAGCATATACCTTGTCTGATGTTCGCAGACGATAGTCTTCCTAGCCGAAACTATCGACGGGATGAAGTTGATGATAAATAGCCTTCAACTCTATAGCAAAACATGGAATCTATCAGTAAATCTTTCGAAGTCTAAAATGATGATATTGAGAAAGGGTGGTGGGAGATATTTCAGGAGTGAGAAATAAGTATCTGAGAGTCTTGATTATTTCTAACCTAAACATGAATAAACATTTGCAAGCTAAATTAGCGTAATCCAAGCTTACAATGAGCTCGGTGTGGAGAAGTTGTATTCTCAAAAATAACGTTTCGCACATAGCTAAATATAAAGCCTTTCAAGCAATAGCAATTGCAATTCTGTTCTAAGGCGCACAGGTATGGGGATATCGTTCATTTGAAGCTGCGGAAAAGTTTCTGCTACAAAGTACTTCACCAAACTATATGGTACATCTTGAAACATGAAAAGCACCGCTCTTTTTAGATACTCTCAAATTACATTTTAATTACGTGGCAAGGGTTATGGCGATGAGTGAAGAGAGGATTCCGCGACTAGTGCTAACGCAAGTTACAAATTAGGAAGGAACGTGTGTGAAAGAGTGGAACAATCTGGCAGTCGAGTTTACCCTGTCAATATCTGCACATGAAAACCCCGATTCGATTAAGGTGAATCTTGATAATTTGCTGAAGAAAGCCGGCAATATGATGTATGATAAGTTCATGAAAGAAGCTGAATCGTCTATATACAGCTTACTACAGTAAAATAAACCATTTCTTAAGCCATAAAACCTACTTTCTATCTGAAAACAACATTGGAAAAATTAGTTTCATAATCAAAGTGAGAGGCGAACTCATCGGCTTGGACTACATTCCCCATCGATCAGAGCTGCCAATATTGTGCGATATATACAATCGAAAAGAGCGTGAGGATGTGTTCCATTTCCTGGGAATTTGCCCAATACTTAAGGAATTCCGGAAACACTTCTTTGGAGTTGAAATTCTCAATTTTTAGGAAACGATTAACATTTTAAATGGAGAACGAGGATGGGATGCACTGGAACGAAATGTTCCATTTTTTGTGAAATGGCAATCAGCTGTTCAGTAAAACCAATGTTCATCAGTAGAATACATAAATGCTTTCTTAACAAATAATATTGTTTTTTGGGTTATGTTTTTGTAAAAATACATTATTTCAAATGATTCGCCATCGATTCGCATATTTTTCATGCTTTTAATCTTTTTCTAACACATGAAAAGATCCAAATGAAAATTTTCAATGATGGTTGTTTTTTTTGATCGCTATAACTGGCCCCTAAAACTAAAAATAAGAAATTGTTGTAATAAAAATTAGTTTTTTTTCATACCATTAATTAAATAATAAAACAAATGTCAGTCTGGTAGACGGCCTTCGGCCAAACCATTGTAATAATTAAAGTTATGAAAATCTTATTTGTATTCACTTTTGAAGTTAATAAATCTGATCTAATTATTTCTAATCTTCGGGCTCCGTGTGCGAGGGAGAACGATTCCGGAGAAGACACACTCATAAATTGTATGAAGTTTATCTCGAAGCAGATGTTGTGGAAAAAATAAAGCTCGGTAGACTCCGGTGGGCTGGGCACCTAGCTCACATGAGCCAAGAGGAACCAGCTCGGAAAGTCTTTTTAGATTAGATTAGATTATTTTTATTATATTCGTTAGAATTTATGTACAATTGGTCTTAAACTAACTTATAACTAAAATAAATCATGTCGGCTCAACAACAGGGGCCCGACTTACTTCAGCTGACTCTATACAATGCTATATTTTTACTTATATCATATTGTTGTTTGCATAATCTTTTAATTGAAATTCTTAATTATAATTTACTGTCTTTGGTTTTAAAAAATTGGGGTTAGGATGCGGTGTTGCTTATCCTCTGTTGTGTCCGCTGCTGGTTCTCTCGTAGAACGGGGCTCCGTCATTGCTCATTATATCCTCGAATCGATCGTCTGTGATGGGTCGAATGTTGCGGTAGCGATGGCTGGGCTCTAGTTGTTGCTGGATTTCTAAGTTGGGGTGGTCCTCCAAGTTCCTCAAAATATTTTTGGAGAGCTGTGTCATGAACTGATTTATTGGGATCACTTTGCTGTCTTCATATAGCTTCTTGTTTGGGACATATTTCCTTGTAATGGGGTTTCGGTGTAGGCCTTTACAGCTACGGAGTATCTTCCTTTCAAAAACTTCGATCTTCTTCATATATGTTGGTGATATGGTGAACGAAATAGGACAATCGTACGTGAGAACTGGACGGATCAGCTGCTTATAGATGAGGAGTTTGGTATTAGTGTTTAGTCCGTTTCTTCTTCTAAGAAGCGGGTGGACCAGATGTAGGGAGAAGTTGGCTCTCTTAAGCATAAATGAAGCGTGCTTATTGAATTGGAAGCGGTTAGTGAAATTCACTCCAAGGTATTTTGCTGTTATCTTTGTCCTTATAACTGTGTTGTCTGGTAGCTTGATACTGATATTATCACAGCGTGATGCGAAACGTCTTCGACCTCTTGTTGCTGTTGTTGGGGTTCTGAAGCAGATAAGCTCGCTCTTATCGTTATTTATCTTTAGTCCCCATTTAAGGTAGTAGTCCCACAAATTTCTTATGTGACCTTCAACTCTCCTGGCTGCGATTTCTGGTGAAACGGATGTTGCATATGTTAAGGAGTCATCGGCATATTTCTTCGTTTTCGTCCCTGGGATGTTAGTAGGCTGGTCAGCTGTATAAAGGTTGAAAAGTATGGGGCCCAACTTGGAACCTTGTGGAACTCCAGCGCTGATCGTCTTTCTTTGTGAATATTCTTTGTTTACCTGTACAGAAAAGGATCTATGGGTAAGAAAATTTTTGATTAATCTTACCAAGTGTTGAGGTAGTCCTAGACTTGACAGTTTGAATATTAATCCTTTTATCCAAACTGTGTCGAAGGCCTTTTCGATGTCCAGTAAACAGGCGACTGTCGTCTTTTTCTTGTTGAGTCCGTTTGTCACGTCGGAGTGCAGTCCAAGAAGCGGATGGATGGTTGAGTGTCGTGCTCGGAAACCATACTGACATTCCGGTATGAATTCCCTTTCCCTGAAGAAATGATGAAGCTTTCTCAGGATAATTCCCTCCAGGATTTTGCTGACACAGCATAAAAGCGAAATCGGCCGATATCCATCGACACTAGTCCTGTTGGTTTTCTTCGGAACGGGCACCACTTTTGCCGTTTTCCATGTTTCGGGGAAGTAGCTGTTATTAAGGCAGTTAGTATGGCGAGATTTGGTAGCTTTTTAAGCATAAAGTTAGAAATCCCATCATTTCCTGCTGACTTCTTAGAATTTCCTCCGTGGATTATGTCAGTTACTTCCTCATCTCCAGTTGGTCCGAGTGCAGGACTGTCCTCATTAAAGTTGGTGACTGAAGTATTAGAGGCTGCAACTTCTTCAAACTTCGGAGTCTTTTGCAGTTCTTTTTTATATGGTAAAACACAACGTGGCAGACCCTGCTTACGTTGGAAGGATGGCATAGACCAGGACGTCCAAAGCCTTGGGGTGCGCAACTAGATGACGTCGGCCAGCAAACGGGATGTTTAAAGAACTTTTTAAACGAAGCCGCGACAGAATCCCGATTGTTGCGCCGATGATGAAATAAAAATGGACAACTTGTAAACATTTTTGTTAGCGAAGTTAACATAATGTAAATGGTGATTCGGACTTTTTTATAACAATGCACCATTTCTTTGTCCAGTTCTTTTTTTTATTTTATTAGGCTTTTTCTGATGCTGTTTGGGTTGACGGGTGAGTCGGATGACGCAAGCAAATATGGTTATCATGACTATCTCCTTTTGGTCGAATATCTCAAGTATAAAGTACGAACAATACTGAACCGTACACTTCATTGTCGTCACCATTTGATGCTTAAAATGGCGAATACTCAGTTCTTTGATTAACTCGAAAAATATATTTTGTAGGAAGGATTCCAGAACGTAAGCAATATGTTTTGTGGAAAAACCTGTCTAAATTTTGATCTTAATCTGTCTTGCCATAATTTACTAAAGCTTTCATAAAGTTAAGAAACGCGATTTAACATATCATTTTCGATGCTGGAAATTTTTAGTTGTCTATTTGGATATCAGCCGGATAATTCAAGAACTCCTGTCCATCAAAATGTTTGAAAGGTTCTACGAATGGTCCAGAGAACAGATAGATTTACCTTGCTGAGCTCATCCTCTATCGTTTCTTAGACAAAAAACTTACGATAGCGTGTATATTATGTATTTTGTTAAAAATGATATAGCAGGATTTCATTGGTTTTATATATGTATGTAGATTGTACATATGCTAGAATTTTGTCACCCTTCTTACCTGGTTAAAATTTATAAAGCGTTTATACGCTCAAAACTCAGCTATAACTGTCATTTTCGAAAATTGAGCTTTTCCTTAAACGTACAATGGCAGGTAGCGTTATTGTAAAGCCAAAAATACATACATATTTCAAAAGCCCCTCTGAGGAATGTGGAAGAATCACGCCTACCAAATTTAAAGGTAGTCACTTCAGTGTTCAGTAGTTTAAGCATACAGTCAAACAAAATTTTCTTAATTAGTGTATTATTTCTCATTACACGTTTTTCTAGCTCACTGAGTCTCCTTTTGGTTTTCCTCGTGGCTAATTTATCAGGTACGGCGGTAAGAAACATGTCTAGGGGGTTAGTGCTTTATTTTCTTCTCACTGAGTCTCCTTTTGGTTTTCCTCGTGGCTAATTTATCAGGTACGGCGGTAAGAAACATGTCTAGGGGGTTAGTGCTTTATTTTCTTATCACATTGATTAAATGTTTTTTTTGCTAGACTTAATCTTTATGTTTCAAATCATGTCTTTAGAAGTCGAAATTTAGTTGAAGAAGAAAGTCCTAGCCCTAGCGACTCCTCGAATTCGCTATATGGAAGAAGTTACACAAGGTGGGGAAAAAGTAATCACCCGATGTTGGCTTGAGCCAATGTTACACGTTTTAGGCGGTCAACATACAACACCTTATGCACTGTCCTAACTATGTAAGGGATAATATTCAGGTCTTTTATCATAATACCTAATTGGGCGGCCGGCTTACCCGTGGCATGTCGTAAATGTTTAGGGCTTTAAAAGTTTGTGCTTTTATCCAGAAATCATAATTACAACATTTGATCATAATTCAAGTATAACAGAAGAAATGAGGTAAAAACTTGGATTTTTTTGGCATTTTTAGGGAAAATTGAAAAAAATTCTTTTTTTTTTAAGCGCCATATCTTTGATAACGAATTGATATAAAAAACGGTGTTTGAATAACCAATATTTTATGCTCTACAAAATATGCATGAACGTTTTTAAAGTAGGACGTAAACAAACAAGTTAAAACAGGGTTCACGAGGTCCAAAACTTGAGAAAAAGTAGATTTAGTATTCTTAATCAGTTGATTAATTCATTCTTAACCAGTTGATTCGTAGTGCCCCGTGGCTTAGTGGTTAGTGTGCCTGGGTTCGAATCCAGCTCATAGCCACCTTCTTTTCCGGGGTACTGCCTCTTGCGAGGAACTGACAAAACCTCCAAGAGTAAAATTTGCATCTCATCTAGCCGTTCGGACTCGGCGGTAAACTGTAGGTCCCTTCCATTCTTGCAGATTAACAACACACACACAGGAATCGTTGAGAGTATAAGTCACTAGACCTTGGCTCCTTAAGGAGCTGTCGCGCCAATGAATGTATGTATGTATGTAACCAGTTGATTAACCATTCTTATCTTAAAGTTTCATTACCGACCTTTGTCGACTATCTTAAAGTTTCATTAACGACCTTTGTCGACTTAACGGATATTTTGTTTACTAAAGTTGGATTATAAACTGATTTTGTGATAAAATGCACCAGAAAGGAATTATAAGCAAAATATTGAACAAAATGCCGATTTTCACTATTTGTTTCTTTGTTGTGCAGAGGGCGGAGGGGGCGCGGTTGTAGAAATTTGTCTTTTGGGTAGAATCGGCTAACGCTAAGGTGATAAGCGATCGTTGACAGTCAAAAACATCAATTTTGCTCCATGTAAGGTGATGATCACTTTGACCGTCGGTCGCTTTGTTGGATCGTTTTCGTGTGACAGCTATTTAGGTGCCATTTCCATACAATATTCTAAATTTCATTTGCAGTCAGAAATTAACTTGTAGTGGAGTGAAAAAAAACTAAAAAAGTAAGGTGTTAAGTTCATAAACTACAATTTTTACTTAATTTGAACTCATGAATGTGCGAATAGAGGCGGGAGTGCAGAACATTTTTATAAGAACGTTCGTCTACGTTCATAGTTGTTTTATTGTAGGATGAGACCTAAAGAATCAAAAACAAATTTAATATAATATATTTAAGTTTAGTTATATTTTAATGTGTTAAGATATACTCGCGTCTTAAGCAATTAAACATTCAAAAACGAAAAAACAAAGTAAAAACAGACCAAGTTTTGTTTTCGTTTGAAACGACAGCGAGGGCTAGTCAAATGACGTTTTTTTCTTCATAAAATACGAGTGCTGCAAAGCACTTAACATTTGTTTGCGATCACTTTACACAGAGCAAAAAACAAAAAGCGACAGTCAACTATCACCTTAGCCGATTCAACCCCTGTAATCTGCGTCGGATTACTTCCTAATCGTTATAGTCTAAGATGCGGTATAAGAAATACTTACCATCATCTGTTATTTAATGATAATAAAGAAAATATGCTAAAGACCATGTATACACTGATGCATCGGAAATAGTTTGCGATACAATTTTACATCCAGGCAACCCTGGATTAAATCCATTTTTTATAAGGCATGCCGTTAGATTAGGAATGAAATAAGCTTCCATTTGATATATTATGCGCATCGCAAGTGCATTCGATTATCATATTTCGCAGCACAAACTCTTTCGCGTCTTTAGTTTTAAGGATTTGGGTGTACATTTTACCTCCAACTTTGAATTTACTCAACACGTTAATTTTATTGTGAATAAAGCTAGCTATTTGCTAGGATTCATAAAACGCTGAGCAAAGGAATTTAGTGGTCCACATGTGACTCTCTTCTTGTACAATTGTTACGTACGCCCCCACCTTGTGTATGCTTTACAGGTATGGACTCCTTATTACGTAATTCATAAGAACTGTATTGAAGCAATCCGACACAATTTCATTCGTTTTGCCTTTAAAGGTCTACGTTGGAATTGCAGATGCAAACCCTTTAACAAAGGCGTGTTAATAATGATTTAATATTTTTTCATCAACTTATTAAGGGCGAAAATAGTGCTCCTTATTTATTAGCCTGTATTGGGTTAAATTACCGTGGAGGATCTTATCACCTGCGTGGATCAGAACTTCTGCATGTTGACTTTCATAGAACTAACTATGGCAATGGCAAATATGAAGCTCTAAACCGTATGAGCAGAATTTTTAATATTAATGCTTCGTCTATAGATTTCAATTTAAGTAGTGGGTTTAAAATCTTAATTTAGGACCAGTGCTCCACTATCGTGATTGTTTTATGTTTTTAAATGTTTTTATTATGTAAAAATTAGTGTAGTTAACTTTTACTCTTTTAATTCTTGTATTTTTTGCATGTGTTATTTTTATTTTATTTTACTAACAACTAACAGATGCACTTATGATGAGCCTCTGATTGTAGTAAAAAGCTTGCTCTAAGCTCTGAAGTGTTAAAAAAAAAACAACATGAGGGTATATTTTCAATGCTAACCTACATGTTTATACCTGACAACTCAGCATTTGGCACTAGAGGAGGGTAGGCAACATGTTTTTATGTTTTTTTAACTCCTTGGGGAGTTATCATCCTCTCAGATGATGGGCAGATGGGCAGTTAATCAACAAAATTTAATTAAATATTTTATTGTTTAACATCATCGACACCAGATTAAGCTAGGCAACCTATTAGCGATGAATCAGTGTCATTGTTATCATTAAATAACAGATGAGGGTATGTATTTCTTATACCGGATCTCGTGCTTTAAAAACATAATTCACATTGCCGCATTTTTGAAACAGTTAAAGCGTCTTCCAATGCATTATCTCATTTGATTTCATTTAAATTATTACAACAGAAGAGGAAAACTTTAAAATATGTTTAGTTTATATTTCCATAATAAATAATTTATAAAAAAGACATGGTTTCACAGTCTGTTTTCTGTGAATTCCCGAAAAAAACATTATCTATTCTAAACTATAATTTTTAAATTTTACAACTAACAAATAAGTTTATATATTATGCATCACATAAAATGCATTAATTAATCAAACATACCTTGTGAGAACGCTTCCCGTCAATAGCGACGATAAAACCAACTCCACAGGCTTCATGCTCATTCTGGGGATCATATAATCCTTGCGCCTTAGGTCCTTCCCATGGCATTTGATTCTTTGCTGCATCCGAAAATAACTCATTTTCACTTGTAAGTTGTTGTTCGTTTGATGTAATTAAATCAATTTCACTTTGATCTACACTTTCACTATTTTCACAATTTTTATTGTCACCTTCAAGAGATTCATATCCTGATTGAAAATTATTAATAATAGTTGGGGCCATTATATGAACAAACAACCCTAATGCAAGCCAATTTTATTATATTAAACTTAATCACGATATTAATAGTATTTTTGTTCCTTAAATATTATAACACTACTTAGAGTAAACACTAATGATAAATGCAGCGTATTAAGTTTAACTTTAAATAAATAAATATTTTGTTTACTTGATTTAATTCAAATAGCAATCAATGAAACAATTATTGTTTATTTCACTGGTACCTACGTATATTTTCACTATTTCTTACTCAATCGAAGAAATCTTTTTAATGTATGTATCTGAAAAGAAAAAAAAAACTATTAATGCAATTGTAGTACTGATATTATTAATTTGTTTTTTAATTTAACGCGTAGAAAAAATTTGATATACAACCAATTAATTTACGAAGAATACCTTTTTTATTTGATTGTTAAATGCCAAGTTAAAAATCTTTAATTGAGCACAATGTGAATCGAATTCGTCAATAGCTTTCACGAGAATGAGTTTAACTTTTCTCGATTTTATTTCACTCATTCGTTGTTAAGGAAAACACCCACCAAAACAGCTGAGACAAATCTAAATCTAAAAACAGTTCTCACTTCCATCCAGAAATTGAACAGCAATTGATAACGTAGTGTTACATACTTGTATATATTAACAAAGGTATAAGCGTTTTCACCTACATACCTATCAGTTAGAACATCACTTTGCTTTATGACTCTATCGTTATGTATCAATGTCAAAATCATCGTAAAGGTTATTTTTTTATAAAACGATAACAGCACTTCTATCTGTTTTTACTCTTATCGCGTAAATTTTATTATTTGAACGCAATTATACATGCGTAAATAGTTATACTTGAAAAATATAGGTGACAAAATGCTGTTGACAAAACTGAATGGTATACATACATAATGTTTATATACATATGGAGTAGACAAAAGTTGCGTAACAATAATGTCGTATTACGACTGCACCTGCTGTATGTCAATAAAATAATAATTTGATATTGGATAATATTCAATTGGTTTTCCGATTTAAAGGTCTGCGAAAAGAGCGGTTCATTCAATGTTTATTTTTTATTATCGATTTGAAGATGTAAATACATACATATGTAAGTATTAGAAACTAAAAGGGCAAGTTTTGGATTCGAAAATATAAAATAGAAATGGGAACGCATTCTGTGGAATGTTGTTGATTTTCATTCTTTGCTATGCGAAAAAAGTACAATTTCTACAAGAAGAAATTAAAACTCAATAAATAAATATTTTCAATATTGTAAAAAAAAATTAATTGGCTTGGATTTCTTATTCTCATGATTTTACGTACCAAATAATCAAAAAAAAATATAATTTCATCGAGCAATTTAAATTTAAGAAAGGAAGAAATTTTTGTTCTCGGTAATCTTATCAAAATTAGTGTTACAAATTTCAGGTAATAGAATATTATGCACCACTGTCATAAATCGGCTTATTTATTTCATTAAGTGGGATTTAGTGAAATGGGATTCTGTGTTTCGGAATTTTGCTATGCGAGATTTTGAAAAACAGGATTTCGTGAAGTGAAACGGGAAAACGTAGCCACCCCGTTGAAATCTAGATAGTAATAAGAAAAAAGAGTTGGTTGTATGTAAAGTCGTTTAACGGACGATAATTTTACGTGATAACGTCATAAGAAAACAACGATGTCAGCAACACCAACATACAGCTCATTAACTCACACCCACAAATCCTCTTTTTAAATCCACACACAGACACCAATATCTACATCTACTTTCTACTTTAACAAAACTCCGTCTATTTTCTTTTTGAATTTGAGTGGATTTATTTTAGGAGTTTGCGCCTGTTCCTTTGCATGTTCGTCTCGTGCTCAGAATACGTTTGCGATCGATTTTTTTTTGAAAAAAAAAAAAATTACCTACAGACCCTGTCGTTTAATCACACACAACCCAATATCTACATCTACTTTCTACTTTAACGAAACTCCGCCTATTTTGTATTTCTTTTACTCTTCTTGTTCTTTTTGAATTTGAGTGCAATTATTTTCTGAATTTGCGCCTGTTCTTTTTCATGTTTGCCTGATGCTTGCGATTGATTTTGGTTGGAAGAACCACAGTATCGCGGTTAGCATGAGTCATGAGTCTTATCAGCATGAATCATGTTATTTCGTACGTGTAGCCTGTCATCCCGTCAATAAACACGACATGAATGTCCACTTTACTTTCAGGGCGGGAATATAAGAACCAGAAGTTCACGTGAACCTGAATTTCAGTTAAAACTTTTAGTTTTAGGCTGCTCCTTCACTTGTCGGTGCAGTATCGTTTCTCTCAATTTCCTCGGTACACATTCGGTACCGATATTTCACTGAATATATACATTTCAATGGGCACTTACTGATTTGTGGTTTCAAAAAGTTACACCCGTAAATATATTTGAAAGCGCATTCAACTAGTAATGAGATCTTGAATTTGGAGAGAAACAACAGATAAGCATTATATTTTGTCTTACTTATTTCCATATTGCGTTTGCGTTAACCACAATAGTCAACTTGAAAATAAAAATAAATACATATGTATGTACATACGTACTATAAATGAATGAATATTACAAGAAAGTCGTTATATATGAATAAAAACGGATAATTGAAATTGTCTATTTACAAACAAACAGCAAATGGCGAAATTAATTATAAATTGATAAAATAAGATTGTTGAACAGTCAGTGGTTTTAGCGCACTATAAGGATGGCACCTATTCAAGTTGTTGTCAAGGATCTTCGAATCTAGAAGTCTAGAAGTCTAAGTCTTATTAGGAAACAGTTTGGTGTCGTTTGGGGCTTTTTTTATGATAGAATTCCGCATTTCCGACCTGCCTATGTTGAAAGAACGACTAAGACTAGGACGTCTCCGTAGCCTTGGGGTTCGAAATCGAGATACATATGAAATTATTAGAAATGGATAAGGCCCGGTCCGTAACAGGCCGACTCCACACGATATAATTTCTCTCAGGATCTTCAAAATGAGATGAAATATGCAATGGAGTCGCGTTGTTTCGGAGTCTGTTGGGATGTTAGACAACTCTTCGCGGTTCTATCTTGACATCGATGTCTTGATAACAATTTGATGTTTATGTTTTTTATTTCTTTTTTTAGGGTTCATCTCATTATTTTTTGTCTCTCATGCGGGTAGTTGCTCTTTTTGTGCGCTTTAAAAATTTAGTTTGCAGTGAAAAAGCCTGAATACAGTATTTTTATTAGTTTATGTATATTAACAAGAGTAAATGAGACAATATCTATATTTTTTTAATGGAATAAATGTTTTAAAATGATAAAATTAACAAATATAAGAAGGAGAATTTCTATCTATTGACTTTTGTCAGAGATACAAACACATTAGCCTCTCTTGCTTTAATGAAATATCAAGACATGAACTGGCCAGCGAAGAAAAAAGAAAATGGTCTGATATTAATGTCAGAGATCTGGTTAGCAATACAGATATCGCGTGGAGTCGGCCTGTAAAACTGGAAGTTTAGTCTATAGTCTATAAGATAGAAAAAAACAAGAAAGACAACTGAGAGGATAATTCTCTCTTCGCCTTCAAAATGAAAAAAATATCCCCTCAGCGACATATGTGTACCGGTCCCTGTATATTTCTTAAGGGACTACTAATACGTCTGCAGTTTTGGGGAGTATAGGAAACGTATGGCTCATTGGCTGCTTCTCACATGTATTCACATACACAAAATATAATTTCAGAGTTTGCAGGGCATGGTCGGTACGGGTCTCAGTTCTTTTTTCTATGGTCTATACACCATACCACAAAAATCTATTTTGTGTGGTGGATAAAGTTCTCATGTTATTAACTTTTGTTTCACTCGCCACTGGAAGCAATTCAACTTGATTTATTTAAATGATGTTATATGTATGATATACATACGTATATATGTATATGCGTATATAAAAACATACTTTGGTTAATTAACGGTTCGTTCGAAATTTAACAAGTGTGGAAACAAACGTTTTTCTCGTATATCCGAGCAATAGTAAATGAAATATAAAATAATAAAACCATGGAAAATCTAGATTCATTCATATTTTATTTGCTTATCAAAATTTCAACCTTTGAATACGTATGTATACATACACATAAAACAATCACCCTTCGCAGTTTCTTTTAAAAGCAGCAAAACAATAAAGATAAAATCAAGTTAATTATAAACACAATTTATTTTTGACCTAGACACCTAAACGAATTATAGGTAGCTATGAACGAGATATTCGTCCATTCAACTTATTAACTTCGTAAGAGTTGTCGAAAAATTATAAATATTTTTACTTTTTTTTCTTGTACATTAAAGGCTAATAGACCAAGAGCTGACAGCAAATTTTGGGAGTGGAGGTATAACCAAAATTGGTATACGTGTATTTGTAGATATACGCGATAATATATCAAATCGAAAAGTCTGGCAGGGTTATTTTTCAGCCGGGGCAGCAGAGGGCCGTTCGAAAACGGTAATTTTCCGATTTTTGTGTGAGAGGTATAACCACTTCAAATCATACAGAATCGATAGAGAATTGCGCACTGATTTAAAACATCTCGGTGCCAGACGTTTTACTTTCAGCTTTCTCCTTGCCAGACGCCACCCAAAAGGAGCGGAAAATCAGCTTTTGGTGTCAGAGGTATAACCAAATGAGTGATACATCAAAACATGAGAATAAATCTCCGTATTGTACATATGTGTGTCCCAGACGTTTTATGTTCAGCTTTCCCCTCACCAGACGCCCCTAAAGTATGCCCAAAAATCAACTTTTTTTCTTTAAGGTATAACCAAATGAATGATACACCAAAAAATCGGAATAATTCGCTTTATTGTACATATGGTGTCCCAGGCGTTTTATTTACAGCTTTCCCCCCGCCAGACGTCCTTAAAGCATCCTCAAATGCATTTTTTGTAATAAAAATCAAAAAACTTATTTCTTTTCAACTATAACCATATGTTGGTCACATCGAAATACTCTGATTTAAGTCCTGATTATGAATATGTAGTTTTCAGATAAATAACTTACAGCCTTCACCCCGCCAGACGTCCTTAAAGTATCCTTTTTTGCATTTTCTTATGAATACCTAAAAGTTTTTTTAGTATGATAGGAGATACGGAATGAGTGATACTATAGATTGTTTTTGCCAATATATAGGAAATTCTTTTTTAATTTATTTAAATTATTATATTTGAATATTCCATTTACGAGTATATATGAACTGTTATAATTTATTTTAAAAATTAAAAATGAATTTCCTATATATTGACAAAAAAAATCTATAGTATCACTCATTCTGTATCTCATATCATACTAAAAAAAGTTTTAGGTATTCATAAGAAAATGCAAATAAGGATACTTTAAGGACGTCTGGCGGGGTGAAGGCTGTAAGTTATTTATCTGAAAGTTACATATTCATAATCAGGACTTTAAGCAGAGTATTTCGATGTGACCAACATATGGTTATAGTTAAAAAGAAAAAAAGTTTTTTTGATTTTTATTACAAAAAATGCATTTGAGGATGCTTTAAGGACGTCTGGCGGGGTGAAAGCTGAAAATAAAACGCCTGGGACACACATATTCGTAATCAGGAATAAGAGGATAGTATTTCGATGTGACCAACATATGGTTATAGTTGAAAAGAAAAGTTTTTTTGATTTTTATTACAAAAAATGCATTTGAGGATGCTTTAAGGACGTCTGGCGGGGGGAAAGCTGAAAATAAAACCTCTAGGACACAGATATGTACAATGAAGCGAATTTTTCTGATTTTTTGGTATATTACTCATTTGGTTATACCTTTGACACCAAAAGCTGATTTTTCGCTCTTTTTGGGGGGCGTCTGGCAAGGGGAAAGCTGAAAGTAAAACGTCTGGCACCGAGATGTTTAAAATCAGTGCGCAATTCTCTATCGATTCTGTATGATTTGAAGTGGTTATACCTCTCACACAAAAATCGGAAAAATTACCGTTTTCGAACGGCCCTCTGCTGCCCCGGCTGAAAAAAAATCCTGCCAGACTTTTCGATTTGATAATTATCGCGTATATCTACAAATACACGTATACCAATTTTGGTTATACCTCTGCTCCCAAAATTTGCTGTCGGCTCTTAGACTATAACGTTTTGGACTTGCAATGTTGGACGTAATCGATTTTAGAATAATAAAAGTCCATGTATTTTACTTAAAAAAAGAAGGAATTTGTTAGAGCTACTAGTGGTTATTCTTATTACATAAATTGGATGTTAATATATTTATTGTTATATTTTAAAGTGTTCCCCATTCTAGCAAAAGCCGTTAAATGAAATTTTTTCAATTCTAGAATCTGTTGGTTAATTAAAATCTTTTTTTTTTTTGTAGGATTATCGATTTTTTGAGCGCATCAAGTAGGTACTTTTGTTTTTATGAACAATGTTAAGATAGTAAAGATAGTTGTTTTTGTGACAAACTTGCTATTATACCAACATACATACATAGTTGCCAACAAATCGGATTAATTATCAAATTTTCAGTTAGTCACTAATTCGCCGTTGATACATATACATAAATATATACAATACATCTGTGTGTAAAAACAAAATCTCGATGACTTTTTTTTTGAAAAAAAGACAGATACGTAGGTATATTGTGGCAATGAAATAAACGAATTATTGCGCAAATTTTTTTTGACGAACTCATTCAATTCAAGCAAGTTGTTTTTTGTTGATTACTCCTAAATTCACAAAATGTTATATGCATACTGCATACATAATATATGCACACAAACACAAGTGAAAAGAACCAAAACAAATTAAATCGGAAAAGAAATAAACATGCCACCAAAAATTATTTGCAAAACTTACACTTCACTCAATAGAAGCTTTCCACATGTCTTCGCTTGTTTTTTACAGTTTATCAATAATTTATCAATTTGGATTCTAAATACCGATACATTAATTCAATGATACAATTTGAAAACTAAATATGTTTGTTTTGTGAATGTAAAGGATTGGAGGGAACCTACAATTTACCTTCAAAAGTACATACATAGATGCACTTTGGCATAACATTTCGAGAGAACGCGGTAGAATCAACTTACCAGATGCTAGGAATCTCAGCAGGGATCAGGGATCAGGGATCTCGAATGCAAAAAAATTCGAAAAAAAAAACAATTTTTTAATCTAGAATCCACAAAAATCTGGAATGGGAAAAAATTTCGAGACCATATCTCGAAAAAGATCTGTAAAAAAAATAATTCCAGTGTTTTTTTTTTACTTTTTAAAGAGTTTAAAAACTTAAATAAAAGTAATTTTGCATATACCCAACCTCGCACCTACTCCAAATTCAAAATTGACACCCCAAGCAGGAAGGAAGGGGGGGGGGGTTGTACGGGGCAGCATGCCTCGCATACTTCACTGTCATTATTATCAAAACCGAGTGATTTTATTTATTTAAGGGTGTATTTAAAGATAATATTTTAAGAGGGGATGTTATATAAAAGGATATTTTTAAGGAACCTTAATTTTTTCAAAGAATATTTTCCTGGAGGATTTTGATCGCGGATATTAATTATATTAATAAATATATTATTCTAGATTTTTGAAATCCAATCGCGAACCCAAGTTATTCTTTTTTAACAATAAAATATTGTAACTGCAGTTGCTAAACGTTGACGTCTTCTCGCAATAATTTCAAAATTTTAAGTAAACAACCAAATTTCTTGCGACATTAATGGCTCTCTTGTGTAAATACCTCTGCAATAAATTGCGACAATGTGATGCGCGAGCTTCTTGCAAGATATTTATTGCAGAAGAAATTGCAAGATTTCATATATGACTTCTGCGAGTTTACCAACAAATGGAAACGCGGCCTTAAAGTTGTCGTCATCGTTCGTTGGTAATAATCTTGTATTATTTGTAAAGGTTTTGCGTTCGTTGACTTAACCAGGATAAAAATGTTGTTTTTTACTAAAGGTTTTAACTTTGGAAGTTCAATGGTATAAATGTGCGTTCACAGTAAAAGTTATCAAAGCTGTCAAGTCGCGATTGGAAAACCCTTTTAATGGGCGAAGCTAGAACGTTAAGCCGATCTTATTAGGCGTTTCTCTTCGTTCGTTCAGAGCATTCTGATTTGTCAAAAATAAGTTGTATTTCTTTTTTCGCTCAAAGCGTTCAGGGGTAGAATCAGCTAAGGTAATATATGATAACACAATTGTATATACATTGTATATACATTCTCTATAGTACTCTCATGGTGGTAATTTTTCGTCTGGCCATCTTCCTGGTTGATTCGGAACTAACTCTTAATAGTGGAGACGAAAACAATTCCCGATATTTAACCAGTATTTCACACGCTTTTGTTGTCTGTACTTATTCTATATTCACACCAATTGGCAATTTCAGCACGCCTCATTGCCATCGTGTGAAAAGCATGACATTGCCATATTTAAGCCGGACACTTCCAGCTACTGTGACTTGTTTATGGTCATCGCAAATGCAAGTGTCAGTGGGGGCTGAATAAGTTTTAACGGGAACTGCAAATCCTTTGAAGTAATGTTTCTCCCTTAAACCGCCCTTTCAAAATCTTTGCCACAATCACATTGTTTATTAGCTTCGTCATAATTTCATAATCAGTCGAGTTCCATTACTCAGTTTCGGAGCATGAAGATTTCCGCTCACGCAACAAAATCCAGGCGGTTCAAATTTTACTGCACTGCAATGCTGACAACCGACACAAATCTGATTGAATTGAACTGATGCGTGTGCATTGTATTGAATGTTTGGCTCATATCGAAAGGCCAAAGGCTGGGATTTTAATGTTCACCGGAAGAATTTGTTCTTATTGGCGTTGTCGTTCAATAATCACACGCTGAGAACTCGCTTCATCACATTGCCGAGCACGAACAATTTTTCTCCTCAATCGTTCTTGCTAGTTGTAAGTTTCGTTTATCTCTTCTGACAGTCGCGCACGATTTTCAATCATTATTATTCGAGCTGATCCCCTTTCAATAGCACGATCCTCTTCCGTTCGACGTGCTGCGACATTTCGGTGTCGCGTTGCATTCTTAGAACCCCGGGCTGACTAATCTTGCCATCGTAACATATATCGAACTGTTAATGAATATCACTATAAATCGCACAAAAAGCTTTCACTAATCCATAACTATCTTTCAAATAGCAAAAGCGAAGAGTTGAATAAAAAAGTTAGAATTGAAATATTGCAACAAAACAAATCGATTACCAATAAATGAAAGTTTTTGTGACTTTTATTGATAAGATATATTTAACTTTTTGTGGGCTATAGGTCGAAATCGATTACTGATCTATTCAAATGGAAATTGGTTTTGGTTTTCGCCGACAAACAAAAACAATGATCTTACTTTTTTGTGAACGAAATATGTAAAAAAATATCCCTCAATGATAAATAATAAAAACATCATCAAAAAAACAAAGGAGTCCCGTCAAAATTATTTTGATATTAAAAACAGATATTTGGTTTTCATTTATACGTTTAAGAGATTATAAATATGTATTTAATTGTGTAATTTTGAGTCAAATCGGTCTGTAAATAAGAAATGTGCACCTGCACATAATTTGTATATACATAATAATAATAATAATAATATAATATAATAATATAATATATATACGAATAATATATATGTATATATGTAGATATAGAAATAGAAGATTTTGACGGGATATTCACACGCAGATAGCTGATATTGTAAGGAGTAAATAAGGCTATTTTAATCAAGCCTGTAGTATTTTTTTTTTTGAAAATTATTTGTTATGCCCCGATTATGACGGACTTTTACAGGCAGATAGATGACGTTGTAAGGAGTAACTAAGGCTATTTTAATCACCCGTTGGTACAACCACTGGTGTCGTTTCATAAGCAGATAGAAACATTTGGAAGAAGTAACTAAGGCTATTTTGATTACTATAGTCTGTTCAACAAAAAATTATCAGTACAAGGAAGATAGGACTTTTTGCTCTCAGCCTGCTTTTATGGGCTTGCATATTTCTGTTTCAAGTAAAAGCTCTAACAGGCTTTCCGTACTTATCATTATAAATCGTCGCAAATGTGAGAACAATGTGCGTAGGGTTACCACTTGCTGATTACAATGTCCCGAAGATATTATCCGGAAAAAAATTATTGGACAACATCGGAGTTCAGCGACCCCAGAAACATAAAAGGAGCCACTAGAAACAATTACACCAGAATTTTCCACTTTAAGCCTATTTTGAACACCATCAGATTCATGTTCAGAGACCCCAGAAACATAAAAGAAGCCACTAGAAACAATTACACCAGAATTTTCCACTTTAAGCCTATTTTGAACACCATTTGATTGGGGAATTATACTATAAAAGACTATGCCTTAGTGTATTTTTCCAGTACAGTGAATTAAATTGAAAAACAATGAGTGTCAGAAATCACTGCTTCTTCGTATTTGAATACGATTACGATACGCGACGCCTTTAAAACTGTGTGTTATTACTTCAGACGCTCCGTTTGTGACGAATCAAGATCCGTCAATAAAACGACGATATCAGAAAACGGAACTAAGTAATGTGTTGTTGGGTTGGGATCCACAAACAAATTTGATATATTTTAAAAATTCGTTTCGAAAGACAAGTCTAATAAAACGATATCTAGCATTGCATTTAACATTCTCAGTTGGCGATAGTCGAACGGTGACGGTTCTGGGAAAAGCAATTGTTGAGGTTATGTGAATTTATTTTTCAAATAAGGAACGCTAAAAAAGAATTTGTTCTTTTATTTAAAACATACTAATCTTGTATGTATCTGATAATTCTCAAAAACAAATATTAAGTAAATATTTGCGTATTTTTGGGGAAAATCTAGTCAAAAAGTGGAGAAGTGGTTATTAATTTATTTATTTAATAAATGTGGCTGTATAGAAATCCTCAAATTTGGCTTTTTTAAATTCAAGTATTTATAAATATATGTAGGTATGTACCTGTATCAAACTGCTTGGGTGGCGTAATAATGATACGCTTTCAGGTCGAACGCATGGGGAATTTTGAATTGTTGGTTAACCTTCCCCCACAAAAATGTTTATTTTGTTTGTTTTTTTATTTATTTCAATGATTTTCTTAACACTGTAAGATACATTATCTTATAAACAAGTGAAAAGTATGATTAATTATACAAATAAAAGCTACAAAAGTTACGTTAAATTATGAAGAAAGAAAATGAAGAAAATTAATAATAAGAACATTTTTTTTAAAAATAAAATATAAGATTAAAAAAATTATGTTATGAATTATTCAATTATTAAATTTATATTAAGTACAAGAAAAAGCAATATTAAGTTTATGGTTCTAAACATAGCCGCAATTATAAAATATTTCACTTGAACAGGAGCAGCTGGTGATTTAGCTAAAAGACAACCTGTTTTAAAGGGGGTGAATGGTTGAGTGGTCAAAAGCGTACGAGTACCCCATAAGTCTTCCCTACAGCAGTGTTGATATGATTGTAAATCATAGGTTTTTAGCAGTATCCACGTTTTTAACACTATCTTCATCTAACAAGATGAGAGGAAAATAAGACAGATCTAAAAGTTTTTTCGATATAAGCAATTGGACTCTTTAGGATTTAAAATAAGACCAAGAGACAGCTCATGACAAGTTGTACATCTTCAGCGTACATACCCATACTTCACGAAATAGTACTCTCCATCATATTCGAAGTATTAACATAATTTGTTATTTTTGTTTATTCTATTTTTAATATAAACGTTCGTTCATGTACATGCGTACATACATTTATGTGTTTGCATTTTATTGTATGTTAACATTTTTTTATTATGTTTCATTAGGTATAAAGTATAATATGTGTAATTTTTTTACAGTTTGTTTATAGAATTTCGAGATTATACAAGGGTACCCTTTTTAAGTTTAAATTTGTTATAATATTGGCGCAAAATTATAGACATTCGATTTTAAGAGTTTTAGTTTGAAACTACTTAAGTTACTTTTAAGTTTAAAATAGTTTTCTTAATTTTTCTCAATTATAAACATTTTTAAGTACTAGCACAACTAGTGTAGGGTTAAGAGGATTGCATTAAAAAAATATGATTGAACACACCTAAAAAGTGACAGTTCCGCTCGAAAAACAAAGGAAACATAATTATCTTTAAAAAAAATCGTTTATTTGTACATAAAAAGAAAATATGTCATTGTGGGTAAGTAAAAGATGTTCTCATTTTGTTTAAACAAAATTTAATTCTAACTTGTTTCTTCTTCTAGCTTTGTCGAAAATTATTCATCTGTTTGGTGAACTACATATATCAATTAAAAGAAAGAAATGTGTGGAACTGTATAGAAGACTGTTTTAAATGATATTTTCATGTTGGAGTTATTTGGGAGAAAATTATTGTTTGTACATTGTACATTGTACAATAATCAAAATTTCTAACAAAAATTATGCAATTTTTATTTAGATAAACGTGAAGAAAATGCGGATGCATTCAAGGACATTGTCCTCATAGTCACAATAGCTGAAAGTTCCCGATATACTGATCTATTTGCCCATTATTCCTATCTTATGTGGCGCTACAGTCCTGGGTGGACCTGGGCCTCAACCAACAAGCTTTTCCAGCCAGCTAGGTCCCTAGCTAGCTGCCTACAGTTTCGCACGTGGAGTCCAGGTAGAAAAAGTCCCTAACTACCTCCAAGTTATAGCTTTCTATCGTGATGTTTTGTCCAAGACGTCGATGTGGGATGTCTCTTCTTGATAACAGCATATATTTGGTTTTGCTATCATTGACTGCTAAACCCATCTTCGCCGCTTCCGTCTCAATACTCACGCTACTGACATCACGCTGCGTTTTTCCGATTATGTCAATTTCGTCAGCGTATGCGAGTAATTGGACGGACTTTTGAAAGATCGTGCCTCTGGTGTTGGCATGAGAGTTCTGCACTATTCTTTCAAGTATGATGTTGAAAAATTCGCATGACAGCGCATCGCTAAATCTAATTCCTTTTTTGACCAGAAAACTGATAACTGTTTATAATAACCTATCCTTGGGAAGTTCCACGAATAAAATTATAAGTTAACCTGATGTTTACAAAACTTATTTTAAAATTGCAAATTTTTCAGGGTGCATTCCGTTTAAGTTGCCAGCATGTTCTTAAAACCCTACGCAAGGAAAGAGAAACATTGCTGACACTTCTAGAAGCTTTTGTCTATGATCCGCTTGTTGATTGGGCAGTCGGTGATGATGGCACAACTACAAGTACCCGTTCGACAACTGCTCTAGTTGCTGCTACAAAAATTGCGGAAGGAAGACCGCGATTTGTTGCAGGTTGGGAGATCTCGATATTTTCCACCAAAAACTGGACCGTGGCCTTGTCAAACCTATACCTGGAGTAAAACTCTTCATCGTCAAGAACTGAAAAAGGGTCAGCTCGTTGCACTTTTTGTTTTCGAAAAATTTCAAAATCAGCAAATATTTCAAAATCTTCGTCCTCAGAAAACATTTTGCTATAGGTACTTTTTTTTGAAGAATGTGACAGTTGTCAATGTGATAGTTTGACACTAAAAAAATTAAAATAGGGCTTGGTACGTTTTATCTTTAATGCCAGTCATTAAAATAAAGTCGGTTTTAAATCGTCTATAATTTACAAAAATATTAATATCGTCTAGTGTGAAACTAAATTTTTGTTAGTGTCGAATTAACTCGACTATAATTTTGCGCCATTGATTTTAAGTTTCAGTATTAACTTTTTAAGTTTGAGGTTAGTACAATCAGTTTTAAATAAAGTGACGAATAAATCATCAATAATAAGTGGTATATTAACAGTTTGATTCGAATATATTACGTGCGTAGGTAAATACTTGCATGACGATTTAAGTATAAAAAAACGTTTGTTATTTCTGTAGCAAGTTGGAACTTTTTATTTCAATAACTAGAAATATTGTAAAACATTTTTTTTCAGAAGTAATATACATCTCCGATTTTTGTAGGTACTTTTAAGAATGCAATCTAATGAAGTCTATTGAAGATGAGAATTGTTAAAGACACCCAAATGAACGATATCATCATTGAGGTAACATGAATTTATTAAATATGATCAACCAAAGCAATAGTGCACCACACTAATTTGAAGAACAAGAAAGGTATGACAAAAATTTATTTTTTAAAATTAAAATTTGTTGCACTAATTTGTTTGAAAAATATCATACACCGAACTTGTCTATATCGGCATACAGTAGAATATCATGTAAAGTCGTAGTCGATCCTTTCAGTGGTGGAAACCCATAAGCCCTATCATTAAACAAAATAATGGTAGGTATCACTCACTTGGCCAAATACTCGAAAAGCCGATGTTAATGCTATCAATTTTGTTTCTGTTCTAAAAAAATTATCCAGAACCTAAAATACATTTGAGAAGCTTGGCTAACACGATAGATTTTGAAACGTTACTAGCTGAATGGTTGAACTCCATGTGATTTGTTCCTGTTCAACTGAGGCTTACCAACACCTGACACTTAGATAATTTTTAATATTCTTCATCAAAATTTATTCGAGTCCCAAAAACTTTTCAAAATATGTAGTTTGAATCTCGTAGCAAATGTCGTTTGTTGGATATCTTTCCGATTTCTTGGTGTTGACCCAATTCAAAAACTTTAAGGGATAGTCCAGGAAAAATAAACAAAAAAGTGCCAAAGAAAGAAAAAAAATAGAGGCTGAAATTTGAAATGATAATTGGTAATGGGACTCTTTATAGAGTTCCTGACCATTATGAAGGGTCACAGAAATGTTTTTTTCTTAAATTACTCACAAATATGTTTGTTTTAGAAAAAAATGTCCCACAAAACTTATAGCTGAAACAATTTGGTTGGTTTAAAATATTTGGCCCCAAAATTAAAATTAAATAAAGTTCCGAACATTGAAATGATGTAACTTGTTAAGGGTACATACATAAGTGCTATAGACTATTTTTATTGGAAATTTTCTTAGCTATGTTTGTAGTAAAAACATTTTCTAAAAAAACCGTTTTTGAATAATTTCCAAAAAACATAAAAATTAAAAGTCTTTGAGCTGCAGTAACTTTTTAACCGTATTTAAATTGGGTTTTTTTCTAACTATTTTTGTGGAAAATTATTTAAGCTATAAGTTTGTGGAACAATTGTCATCTAGGTATAATATAAGTCTATAATGCTGAAGAGAGAACTCTATATCATTATTTTAAATGATTTTCGTGTTTTTTTTTAATGTAAATCTTTTTGTCTAATTCATACGCCCTACATAAATTAGAGAAGAATCAACAAATAAAATTGAGATAGTTTTGGTATCAGTCCTTTTAAATTTAGAGATTTTAGATCTTTATTTAGATTTAGAGAAACGCACTAATAAAAGTGAATGTATTCATAATAAATATCACAGATCATGGATATTGCTGCATCTATGGTTTGATAAGGAATTTGATAGACCAACGCATAATTTGCTTAAGATTATTCTATCAATTTGAACTTAGTCAACTCTATATACAATATGATGCAAGTTCAATTATAAGTGACAATAAATATAAACTTAGACCTCGATAGGCACTTTAAGACAAAAAGTTTTTTGAACGCAGCTTATCAAAAATCGTCTTTGCTAGGATAAGTTTCTAAATTTCAAATAATCAGTTCAGCTTTAAAAAAAATCGGCAAGACTCTTTCTTATGTGGTATGGAAGATATTTAATAGAAACAAGCAACAAACTTTTACATAGAAAATCACACGGTCTTGACCTGTAAAAAGTGCCAAAACTACAACAATTAACGGTTTTTTTTAGTAAATATGGATTACGCCATCACACTTCTTAAATATTATTGAATTTATGAAAAACATTTCGAAAATTGTTTATTTTAATAAAATCCTGTTTTTGTTGTTTTTAATTTTTTGAAAAAAAATATTTTTTTGAGATTTTGGTATGCAGTTTTTTAGAGTTTATTAATATACAGCTGATCATAAAATTTAAAATGATTTATTTTTTATTAGTTTTAAAAATATTGAATTTTCTAAAATTAAATTATTCAAAATATTGGTATGCAGAATTAATTTGACTGCTTAGATTTTTCACATATTTAATTTATTCCATTAGATAATTAAACATTGGAATAAGACTTAATCTACGGACTAAACTTTCTTATTAATAAAAACAAAATGTACGTGAAATAGTAAAATGACGTTTACCAAAAATCCCTTAATCAACTACAATATGTAAGATGCCTGTTCAGTAACTTGTTCAAACTTGGATTTTTTTGTATGAAAAAAACAATAAAAAAGCTCACATTATTGAACGCACCTAATAATTCATTTCAGAATAAATTTGACGTATCTGGTTCTTATTCCTTCGCTAATCCACCTTCTTCGGTAGACTAACTTAGGAAACGTCGATTAGTAGAAATTTTGTTTTATAAATAACATTTTGCACTTAGTCCACGGAATAAGGCCTAACCTTTCGCTATTCCACGTTTATTAATTTGCCTGTAAAAGATTAGAAGTTTTTTTTTCAAACACAAAGTAGAATTCCTATAAGAGGGAAGTCACCTCACTTTAAACGGGTTTTTAAGGAGTTCATTGTCCTTATAAAATATTTTATATTTATTATTAAAAAATCATAAATTCTCAGATAATTTCCCATACAAAGCTAGCTTCAAAATCTTTTATATACAAAATTATAGCCATTTTAAAAATCTCAAAAATTCAAAAAAACTGATGAAACCTTAAAACTAAAGTACCCTTATTTTTTTTGTTCAACACATTTTTCTGAAAAGTTGTGTCGAAGTATAAGGAAGAACATTATACATACATAAGTTAAAAGTCTATTCGAATTGTATATGGAGCCATGTTTTTGTTTCCTCGGCTATTATGGCGTTGTAGTGTCAACAATTTATTTGTTTATCGTATCCTGAAGCATCATTTCTACCAAAAAATTGTCGAAGCCGAACTATAGCAGCTAGAGAAATCGCATTGATGTGTTTATTTTAATTCCACGTTCCACCTCTTGTCTCCATCACCTAAAAAACTAAAAATGTGACATAATAAATCTAATTATAATATTCTTAGATACTGTTAATTGTTTACAAAAAGATAAATCTCAATGAATAGATAAGATTTTGTTCCAAGCTGTTTCTTTAAATCTAGACGTTCAAACTCCTCAGAACGGCCGAATCACTTTTATTTAATCGATTAGAAAATTTTGTGTTCATTAATATATTCCCACAATTCAGTGCCGCACTTAGACTTAGTCATTTGTTGGCTAGTCTTCTTACTTCTTATATGATTTGCGGTTCATGTTATATCAAATGGTATTCATGAACACGGAAATAAATTGAGTCAGGTATTTGCTACTATAGTGACAATCACAGTCCTTAAAGTTAGGTAATTAAATTAGGTTGGTGTTGGATTTTTTTTTTTAGTCAACTCCGTATTATTACTTTAATTTTTGTTTTATTTGGTGGGCGATTTGTTGCCTCTAAACATTAAACCCAAAGAGGCTGTTTCTTGACAAATCCGGCACTGCATCCATATATGAATATACTATATACATATAGGTATGCCATTTCTATAAGGTTATACACAGGCGGAGCCAACGTTTGGAATACATATTTGTAAATATTTTATTACACAACGTGGGTAAGTTATGGCTACCTACCCTACATCCAGATAACTGTTGCAACGCAAATAGGAAATAATACTCCTTGTTGGAGACGTTGCAATGGTTGACCTTTCAAGGGCACTCTATTGCGATGTAAATTGAGCTGATTGCAAATTTTAAGAATGAACTGGCTGCACCTACACACACATGAATTAAAAATCAAGCTCCATTAGAGATTGTGTGTGCATTCACACCTATGTACATATATTTTCGTCTTTCGAATGGAGAGAAGATATTTTAGTTTATGCAACCTGTAACATCACTTAAATCAACTATTGGTTTGCGGTCGATATTCGATATGGATGATACAAAAACTAATGTATTGAATTCCACACGATAATAAATTGTTTGCTTCTAATAAGCGGTGTATCAGTTTTCATTGATAACAATACTCTTGCTCTTGACGTCTACATGTCATAGGTATATGCGTAATCAAATAAATTGCAAATATTGTGAAACTTACGAAATGGATATCTCCATACAAATAAAATAATACTGTGCAAAGTTATTTGATTTTGATAAGCTAGTCAACGCAGTCAGTTAGTAAGTCTATTAGATACACTCAATCAGGTTTAGATGCAACAGTAACGGGCAAGTTAAATATTAAGTCAGAATTTGTTTATAAACGTATTATGTTGTAAACGTGAATTTCTACTGAAATACCGCGGAATTGATTTTATCAAAACTGTAAGTTTTTTGCGAAAATTCAATGTGATTTTGAATTTAAATTAAATTAAACTAAATCGTACCGCTGTATCGGGGGAGAGTACGATAACTTGGCCGACAAGATTTGATAACGGGTTTTTGTAGAGGGGTCAAAAACAAGCACTTTTTACTATGGGAAGGGGGGTCTATCTCACCCCGTTTAGGAGGTAGGGGCACTTAGAAAACATGGTTTAAATTGACAAAAAAAAATATTAAAAAACAACGGCAACACTTACAATAAAGTGCTATACTGCATTATTTTTTTCAAAAACTAGAAGACAAAACCATGCGGTTTTTATTGTTCGATTAAGAACTGATAGTTACATGGAACACATATAAGCTAATTTACAATTCCATTTCACAATTTTGAAAACAATCGGTCTAAACTTTTTTTTCACGTTATTTTATCAAAATTTGGACCTTAAATGCGATTTTTTTAAAAACAATTGACATGAGTAATTTGATTTAAATGCAGGATTATAGAACAAACTTCTGGCTTTCAAATGCAGTATAGCACTTTATTGTAAGTGTTGCCGTTGTTTTTTAATATGATGTTTTTTAAATTTAAACCATTTTTTCTAAAAGTGCTCTACTTCCTAAAACGGGGGTCTACCCTCCCATAGTAAAAAGTGCTTGTTTTTGACCCCTCTACAAGAACCCGTTATCAAATCTTGTCGGCAAAAGTTATCGTACTCGTGCCCTGTATCGCTACCAAAAATTGGGTTTTTGTCGCGATAAGTTGATAGGCCAGAGGGTCGGTATCTAGATTTTTGTCTGAAATCGAAATTTGTATCTCTTTTACGCTAAAACAAAGCAAAACATTTCTGTCTAAACCTACTCAACTGAAAAGTATTTAATATATCAAGATTCAGTATCCGGCCACTGATTTTGGTCGAAGGATTTCTATGGCCGGTTTTTAGAACAAGGAGCATTGGTATACGGCCACATAACTAATTGTATGTAACTTCATATTTTTAAAGAAAATGACAGAACAAAAACCATAAGACGTTTTGCGAAGTGAAAAAATTGAACATGATTTCAGTAATATTATACCTAGATGACAAGTTAAGCCATAGAACAGTGGCTTCCAAATATAATGTAGCAATTATTTGGCAAAGTTGATGAATCTTGACAAACAAAAGGGACACTATTTTATATTTTGAAGAGTAGAAACCAATAACCAACATTAATGTAGCAAATCGTGGTATCACATTAAAAAACAATGACCTTTTCGACACAGTCTTTTATTCCGGGGATATTCCGTTCAAAGATGATCGACTAGACAGAACGTGACTCCGCTCACACTCAGAATGTTGTTCAAAAGTAACCCATACTTGATTCTTGACAAGCTGATACTATATTAAAAGGTAGAATAACAGTATTCAAAAACGGTTTCGCTATCTTGAGAGCTTCCTCAAAATAATGAACATGATAACATCCTACTAGATCTCAATAGAATTTTGAACGGATATGAAACAAGTTTTTCAATGTGCCGCAGGGAAACAGGGAAAGTAATTGCTCCAAAAGGTTTCAAAAGTGTGTGCCAAGTCCAAATGGCGAAGGTAAAAGACACAACTACAGTGCTCGCCATGATGACAGCTTTTGCCACCTTTGTTCGTTTTTTCCTATACCACAAGAAATTCTCAAGAGCGTTAAAAAAAAATTGGTTTCTAGAAACAACAACTTCTAGATGGACGCGAAGCTAAACTTTCTATGTGTATATTGCTAACCGTTTCATCATATAATGGGTTTATGATAAAAAACTAATAAAAAACTGTTTTTCTATTTGTAAAAGCACACAAATTGCCACGAAAACCAAATATTTGTGTAGGCCTTGTCTCCAAACACGACTCACATTCTGAAACCAGCTGATGTAAGCGTGTTCAAACCTCTTTTCATTCCGCTTTTAGAAACCGTTTTTACAAAAAAACGAAAAATTTGGCACAAACCATAAAAAAAGGTTTTCGAAAATGTTGAATTTTTCAATTTAACTCTGATGCGGTTGACTAAATGTGTTCTTATATATGCAGCCTGCAAAAGTCGTAAAGCCAGCGCACGATATAGAACCAGTGCAACCAAAAGAAGACTGAATTAAAAGTGCTATTTGAGCAACCAAATAATAATATGTGAGCTAGATGTTATTAAACATAAATATTATTAACATTTTTTCAATTTGTATGTTTCATATTTCTCAAAGAAGAAATGACCTGGCCGGATATTGGATTAAAGTGGCCGGTTAATGAAATTTGGTGGCTGGGTACTGGTGAAAATTTATTTTTTTATAAAATTAATTGATATCAAAAATTATATTATATAGGAATTTCATACTTGTATTTTTTATTCAATATCTACTTAACAAAAGCAATGATTGATCAAAACAAATAAAATAGGCGTATATAAATTAGGTGAATTAGTTAACCAGCTTCAAAATAGGAGAAAATGTGTTAGGTGGCATGGTACTGGTACACTTACCCTAGTGTGTAGCATTTATATTTAAACTAACTGTGCCCGCAGCTTTGCTTGCGTTAGCCTCGGAAACAACAATCTTATTCAATTTTTTTAAAGACACGTGACTTAGGTATTTTTTATTTAATCTTCAATGTTAAGATAAAATATTAACTAAAGAAATAAAAGAATAATAAGAGATGATAGTGACGTCAGAAAAATGTATGCATCATACCTGCATACCCGGTACTTCTGTGTATCATTGTATTCCTTTTTATAATATGTTTATATGCTATTTATATATGTTTTTTCCGACTTTTTTGACACTTATCGTTATACATTGGATAATATACGATATATCTTTATGAATTGTAGCCTATGTGTTATTCTGATATGTAAGCTATATTATTGTGAAGTTTCATCAAAATCCATTCAGTAGTTTTTGCGTGAAAGAGAAACAAATACGATATATCTTTATGAATTGAAGCCTATGTGTTATTCTGATATGTAAACTATATTATTGTGAAGTTTCATCAAAATCCATTCAGTAGTTTTTGCGTGAAAGAGCAACAAATACGATATATCTTTATGAATTGTAGCCTATGTGTTATTCTGATATGTAAGCTATATTATTGTGAAGTTTCATCAAAATCCATTCAGTAGTTTTTGCGTGAAAGAGCAACAAATACGATATATCTTTATGAATTGTAGCCTATGTGTTATTCTGATATGTAAGCTATATTATTGTGAAGTTTCATCAAAATCCATTCAGTAGTTTTTGCGTGAAAGAGCAACAAAGATACATACTCACAAACTTTCACGTTTATAATATTAATAAGATTAAATTAAATAGAGATAATGCTACGTTTTATAAAATTAAATTTACATTGTGGGGTGCACATTTAATATTATTTTAAAAACTTATCATTTTCCTGAGATCTTGTGCAGATTAAAATTGCTTTAAAAAATACAACTTTAAGGCGTGAGGAGATCGCTTTTCTCAACATTTTTTATTTCACATATTGTCAATAAATTATTTTTTGTTGGATTTGTATTCAAATACAAAATGCACAATTAACATTATTAAAGATTAAACAAACCTATATACACTTATTGTACAAACTATCTTATAGACGTCAAAAAATAACCTGAGATTAATTATTTATGAAATGCTTTAATGTATTTTATTAAAATAAAAAAAAAATCTTGCACTTCATTGGAAATGTGTTCATTAGTAACTTTAAACTAATTATATTCAGGCAGGTTTTTGTATTTCACACAATCTAACATCATATGATAAATACATTACCGTCCAGGTGGTATATTAAATAGACACACAACACGAAAATATTGTCTTGTTAATTGTGTTTAACTTGAGATATATAGACATATAGAAACAATTGTGGAGTTCCTCAAGAATTATAAAAAAAATGTCAATTAAATCTGAATTTACAAAAACATCGAAAACTTCAATACATTTCAATTTCTTCTTAAGATTGCATATTTTCCGGTTAAGAACAAAAAAATGTGTAGTTTTTCAAAAACACAATGAAGAAGGATATATACATTAAATTGTATGTACTCAGGCTTGCCATATTTTTAACCAGCTCGCCGCCGCCGCCCCGAATTTCAAAATCGGCAAAAATCGGAGCCGAAAGATTAGCCCAAATATTATAGTCCCGGAGGCAGCGGTTTTTATTACATCATTTCCGCAAGCTCAAGAGTACAACGGGGGTTTCAAGAGGGTTTCAAACCCTGCTAAAAACATTTTAAAATAGTTCATAGAAGCAAACGGGAGTACTTTGACAGATTTGCGATTAACCTCAACTCTCTCGGTCTTCCGTCTCGTGAAGGAAAGGATTCGCACAAGGTTCGTTATAGGTTTCTAGCCAATTTTTAGTTATTTCTTTAAAGTATTTTTCTTAGGTTTGCTTGGACTTTGAACCGAAACTTAAAAAGAAAATTTCTAATAACAAAAAGGACCATCTTCTTTTGGTCAGCAACGATCCCTATCAGGCGTAATAATGTGGAGAACAATACAAATTCCAAGGAATATTAACGACTTCAGTAAGGAATTTGTATTAGTGGCAGAACTTAGAGAAGTCTTCAACTGTGAACTTGTTTTGTTTAAAACATATTTAAATGTTTGTTTGTTTAGCCGGAAATATGAAATAAACCTTTAGAAAAAACCATTCTTAAACTGATTTAATAGACGTCGTAGTTCGTTATTGGTAATACCACGTTAGTAACGTTAGTAATTCGCTAACAGTTCGCCTGAAAGCGAACGTTCGATTTGCTAGTCATAAGGGCCTAATTTTAATTGAAAAAAATAAAAATGATCACATTGTTACATTACTTAGTTAAGTTTGCAAAGCATATCAGATGAGGGTACAAGGTCTTTACAGCAAATTATTTACGTCAACGTATGATTGCATCAAGTGATGCTGTTGTGCATTGATTTCACGGCTTTGGCTTAACACAATTCATGAAAGAAAATGTTGTTTTAACTACTTTCCTGACAGGCAAAGTTAATATTTGGATAACAAACGAACATCGCTAAAAACTAATTTGTTAAAAGTATGTTTTGCGTTCACAGCCGATTGTTTTCCAATAAAATATCCAAATTTGTTGAAATTTTGGAGGGAAAAACCAAAAGAAATATCACCCATGATTAGATTTTAATCGATTTATAGCTCAATTATGATTAGATTCGTTCTGAGATTATTGTTGTCGGAAATTTAGGAAAAAGATAGCCCCATTTCCGGCAAATCACCAAATCTGCCAAGCAGGTGTACATTATATACATAGTGCCTGGACACATTGACGGAAAGTCGCAATGGCTCACCGCACATATCGTAACTACACACAAAAATAAACTTACTTGCTGATGCAAGAAAATTGATCATTAATTCACCTCCTTGAGCACGAACTAGTGAATAACTTACAGCAAACAAAACATAGCGTAGTAGTTTCATTTACCCTCGAGAAAGCATTTGACCGTGTCACTTCAACTCCCGTCATCCACCAACTCCACCATTGGGGAATCCCAAAGGAAATCCTCAGACTCGTATTATCATTCCTTTCCGGAAGAAGTCAAAGAGTCGAAGTAGATGGACACAGCTAAAACATTGCAAGAATAGAAAACGGAATCCCTCAAGGTTCCCCTTTATCTGTACTTACAGGCAACCCCAATACAGCAAACAGGGCGATTTCTATCTGGGCTAACGACGTGGGGGCTATCATACCCCAAACAAAAATAGAAGCCTTGCATGTGTGTACAAAAAGAAACTGCTCAGCTAATTACATAATTCTTTCTGACGTCAGTATCCCACTATAAAACGAGCTCAAGATTCTTGGCATCACCTTCAGTAAAAGTCTTAAATGGAATACACACACTAAAAATATCGTCAACACATTAAAACAACGTAATAACGCTTTAAAAATGATTTGTTCCCGAAAAAAGGGCCGCATATGGAAATAGCTCTCCGTATAGCAAAATCGTGGGTCGAAGGTATCTACCCTTCAACATGGCTTAACAACTTATATGTGGACAACAACAAAAAATACTAAAAAATTGGACGTTGCCATCAACGAATGCTACCGGGCTGCCACCAGTGCCCTAAGAACAACTCCTACTGATGTACTCAGAATAGAGGCCGGGTTCTCAGCTTTTAAAATATTCGCGAAACGCAGAGCAATTTCTATGGGCTCAAAAGCCCTATTAGACAGAACACATCCATTACAAGCAAGTATCAATGAGGCATTCTATAAACAAAGAAATAAACGCAAATCAAAGTCAGGACTTACGAACATTTCAACAATCCTTCAAGACTATCGTACCCCTCTTCCCGGACAACACGATTATCCACTTCGCATTCAACACCCACCATAGAAAAGGAATCTTCTCCAGATTGATACCAGCCTATCAACATACAACAAAAACTCCACTCCGGATACCTTTTTTCACTGCCTCCACAAGGAACTTATTGAACAATTAAGCTTCCATAAAATTCTATACACAGACGGCTCCCACCTTGAAGGAAGTACTTCTTATGCAATCGTAGAGCTATCGACCGCAGGACAAGTTACTGTCTTTCACCAAGGACTCCTTCCGGAAATTGCAGGCAAATACTTATCGTAACAGAACTATCATTTGTACCGACAACCTGAGCATTCTCCAAGGTCTCAAGAACCCCATCCATCGCTGGAAATCATCCGAAACCAAATAAGTTTAAACAAAAACATCTGGCTCTCCTGGGTTCCAGGTCACACAGGAATTCCCGGAAACGAGGCAGCTGATGAAGCTGCAAAATAAGCAACAAGGTATCCTCTAATTACCGAAGCACCAAACTTATTTCATGTTACACAGAGTCCATATGGCTGCAGAAAATATCCTATTAGAATCACAATGGCAGGAAAGTTCATGTTTTCTCCGAATCCACCACTCTTCATTCAAACGTATCACCTACAACTCCCACTTCACAAGATACGAATGTGTCAAACTCTTTAGTATCCGAGTCAGTAAAGCCCTCTTCATTAGCAGACACTACTTCAATGGCGAACCACAAGAAATTTGTTCAGAATGCGGAACCGCTCTTACAATACAGCATATACTTACTAAATGTCCAAAATCGTCACTCATAGGGCTGAGTGAAGAAGCATCAAAACTGGCAGAATTCCTTAACCCGGCAACGGCAATTATTGAATTTATTAATCACATCAAATTTTCTACCTCCCTACATACAAAATTCAACGATATCTAAGCATACCCATTTATTTTAAAGACGGCATTACATGGCCTACTGCCCGAATGCCTTAAACCAAGAAATATTATAGATTAATTTTATATATTTCTCCTAAATAAAATAAAATAAAATGTTGGTATGAAGAACTAATTTGGCTACCTAGATTTTTTCAAATATAAAGTTTTACAGAAATCCAATGAGTCGTTAGCGAAAAAGACGAAAATTAAAAAAATAAATTGCACGACTGGATCGTACGTACTTGCTTATATGTGCGGTCAATCTGACCAATGTGATGTATGTAGAATAAAATTTAAGAAAATTAAAGTTAACATCATAGCATTTATTCGATTTTTGTGACTTTTGATTGTTCGAATAATTTACGTTAAATTGTATTGAGTGAAATAATTTAAAAGCCATTTTATTTCTTTAAAAAATGTTAAAAAGTGTGACTTTTTATCAAAATCGTAGGAACGGTTTTTAAATAAAACGTTATTTTTAACAACTTTATTTAAAAAATTTAAAAAAAATAATTTCAGAACACAACCTTAAGCACAAAAATAACATACATTTAAAAACAAAATAAAAAAAATCATCTACCCGTCCGTTTTCAAAATATTGATTTTTCAAAAAAAAAAAAATTTTTAATTATTAAAAATACAAAAAAAAGTTTTCGAAAAAAAAATTAATGCAATATTACTTAGGCTACCTACATCTTCTTGAATATCAGTTTTGATAGTAATCAGATTACCAGTTTTCGAGGTACCGAGGTACCATATTAAATTTTTCTTCACCAAAATATAATGCTTACCTCCAGTAGTACACTTATTTTTTTCAAAAAAATTCTTGGAGCCGTTTTCGAGAAAAATAAGCTTTTACATAACGGTTATATGACAGGTACCGTTAATTTTTGAGCAAAAAAGAATGAAAAAAACTCTGTGGAATATCAAAATAACCTTAAGTTCTAAATTTGAAGAAGATTTACCCAACCGTTTAGGCTACAGTCCAAAATACATCCGTACAGATAGGCAGACGGACAGAATTTTTCCAGTAGCTCAAATATATTTCTCTATCTTTTTTTAATTACTTTAGCCGTTTAACTTCAGACCGCTATACGTAAAGACAGACATTGCTTTCAAAATTCAATGCTCTTAATAGTTTGTCGTCAAAATCAGAAAACTGGATGCTCTAATATCTTGTAACTTTTTGAGAAATGTTCTGTTTTTGAATAAAAGCTATCAAGGCCCGTTTGCTGATACTCTCTTAAATCTGTGACTTAACTAAGTTCATCTTAAATTCTAAGTAGAACATAATTTATTTTTGTTTTTTTTAGAAAATTATTAAGTAACACTTACATATGTAAGTTCCACCTAAATTGAAACGCATCTAACTTCGTTTAGTTATTAAATGTCAAACGGACTTCATACAAAAGTCAATGTTTGCCGCGAAAATTTTAAAACGGTATTTTGAATTGTGTTATGTGCAAAGAAAAAATAATTTTTAAATATTTTCTTTGTAATGGCTGACAAAATAAGAGGAAGAAATCCAAATTTCTCACCAAATGAGAAGCGAATGCTTTTCATGAAAAATCTGTTATAGAAAATAAAAAAACAGACGAAGTGACATGCAAGGAAAAAGAAGCGGCTTGGTTGAGAATCACCACGAACATTAATTCCCAATCTGATTCATCGTGCTACAGGATCGCTGAATCCAGACCAGAATTACAAAAAATTCTGATGTCATGAAAAAAATAACCCTACATATTTTCTGAGTAAAACTTAGGAGACTTATACTCTACTATTTCTTCTCCTTAAAATAAGTACCACTTAGCGCCATTTATGACAGACTCTAAGTGTGGTGCAAACTACTAAGTAAAACTTAGTTACTTAAGTGGAACTTAAAAAAGTTATGAGTCGTATCAGCAAACAGGCCTAAGAGCATTGAATTTTGAGTACAATTAAGGTGATAGCTGATAGATAATAAGGCTAAAGTTGTAGAAAGTTTAATTGTGTAGAAGTTTTGCCTCTATTATTTTTGTCAGAAATTAAAAATGGCGAAGTTATTGGATAAAACAAAATCTTCATTAAGTTCAAGATGGCAGCTGAAGCTCCATCACGATTTTCTTGAAAACCAAAATTTAGACTACTAATGACCCCCCCAACGAACTGTAAAAGAAAATTGTACGAATTAATTTTTTCCATTTCATATGTTTAACCCGGCTGGACTAAGAGGAATGCTGAAACAACCACCCATACTAAATTTAAATATAACCACTTCGCCGTGCTATACATAAAGGCGTACAGACAGGCAGAATTAAGTCAGCATCGTGCAGTCATACCGCACTCACCACGAGTGGAAGAAAATAATTTTAAATAATTAATTTTCTACCCACCATAAAAAAACAGACCCACACAGGTATACCTGAGGGCTACCCTAATAAAAAGTAATTAACCTTTTAATCCGGATTAATGTGCGCGAGTAGTTTTTCTTAAAATAAGTAGTGTAACTAAATTCGGGTGTAAGTGTAACAGTAAAAAAACTAAATAATCATTTCTTGGGAATCCCATTATGGGTAAATCTGAGAAAAGAAAGAGTGATGTGAAAAAGGCCTATGAAGTCTTGAAGGCAGGCATAAAGATTCACGGGAAGGAATTCCTGGTATCTATGCACGCTAAGCTGAGCGACATCAACGAGTTATACGAAAAAGAAGTCATCACAACAAATACGAAGGATGACCATCAAAAAATACGTAAAATGCTGAAAGAGGGAAGCACAGAGTTTAATACATATACATCCAAAGAAGACAAAAAAAGCTGCTAGTTCTTAAAGGTATACATTATAGCCACGATGCCAGTGAAGTCAAGGAAGAACTATTAAAGGAAGGAATACCTGCTTTGACAGCAAGACCGTACAAGTCAACAAAAAATGCAACAGCTTTGTGGTTGAAGTGGACAAGACAGCGGATATCCCTTCCTTATATAGTAAAACTCTCCTTATGAACCAAAAGGTTTACTGGGAGAAATTCAAAAGTACCAGCATCTCTCAGTTCAAGAATTGCCAAAAGTTCGGTCATGTAGCTAGCAACTGTGGAATGAACTACAGGTGCGTCAAGTGCAAAGATGACCATTTACCAGGCCAATACACAAGAACCAGCAACGGCATAACGGACGACAAAGTTTATTGCGTAAACTGCCAGCAGACAGGACACCCAGCAAACTACAATGGATGCCCAATAAGAAACTCACCGAGAAGGTAAAATCAAGAGAAACACGCTTTTGCAGTCCAATCAGCAACCAGAACTATTGTTAGCGATCTTTCGTACGCCAACATAGCAGCAAAAGAGATAATTCCAAGGAAATACGGTACTTTGGATGATAAAGATAAGACAAATATATTGGGTCAACTTATATTCAAATTATGTATATAAAAACCCAACTTTCAATTATAACATATAACGTTAATTCTATTTGTTCCACAGCCAAACGAATTTCCACATCAGGTATAACAGGGTGAACTGGAGAACATTCCGTACCGAAATTGAAAGAGATCTCCCGGAAGTCCCAACCAGCAGCAATCTCTCAAACAGCGAAATTGATAGTGCCATACTCCAATTCGAGGCAACAGTTACCAACGCCTTGGAAAAGCTTAAGACTGCAAAAACCAGCAGAGACCGATATGCGAATATGCCGGAACATATACAGGCCATATATGCTCACAGACAGAGACTCCGTAAAAAGCTCCAACGGATATACCACATGTTCAACAGAGAGAACGACGAGTAAAGACGCATATACTCCGAACTCCAATGCACCAACACCATGTTCAACCAGGCAGTGAAACATCACCAGGAGAATGAATTCAGGAAAAGACTTGCGAACATCAAACCGGACCCGATACCTTCAAGAAAATTAAACAGCTCATTGGGAAAAAGAGCTCGATGCCAGATACAATAATACACGGGCAATATTCTGCAACAACACCAACCGAAAAAGCAGAAGCTGAATGTCAGTATGGTTTCCGAGCACGACACTCAACCATCTATCCGCTTCTTGGACTGCATTCCGACGTGACACACGGACTGAGCAAGAAAGAGACGACAGTCGCCTGTTTACTGGACATCGAAAAGGCCTTCATCACAGTTTGGATAAAAGGATTAATATTCAAACTGTCAAGTCTAGGACTACCTCAACACTTGGTAAGATTAATCAAAAATTTTCTAACACATATATCCTTTTATTTACAGGTAAACAAAGAATATTCACAAAGAAAGACGATCAGCGCTGGAGTTCCACAAGGTTCCAAGTTGGGCCCCATACTTTTCAACCTTTATACAGCTGACCAGCCTACCAACATCCCAGGGACAAAAACGAAGCTATATGCCGATGACTCCTTAACATATGCAACATCTATTTCACCAGAAATCGCAGCCAGCAGAGTTGAAGGTCACATAAGAAACTTGTGGGACTACTACCTAAAATGGGGACTAAAGATAAATAGCGATAAGAGCAAGCTTATCTGCTTCAGAACCCCAACAACAGCAAGACGTTTCGCATCACGCTGTGATAATATAAGTATCAAGCTACCAGACAACACAGTGATAAGGACAAAGACAACAATAAAATACCTTGGAGTCAATTTCACTAACCGCTTCAAATTCAACAAGCACGCTTCATTTATGCTTAAGAGGCATGAAGCTCTCTCAAAAACGCGTGCTTTTGGGATCGATAATACCCTTGTTCGTTGGATTAGAAGCTATCTTCTGGACCGTTCAATACAAGTTGTATTGGACGGTATCAAGTCTGATTCCCACAAAATAAATGCTGGTGTGCCCCAGGGCTCTGTTCTGTCTCCGACTCTTTTCCTCATTTTTATAAATGATCTTCTGTCTGTAACTTCTAATCAACTTAATTGTTTTGCTCACGACTCTACCCTTAGCTTTTCATATTCGTTCGATAATTCACGTCCTTCGCCTTCGGACGTACATTTGCAATGGTGCCGTATGTCAAGCTCATTAAACTCCGTTTTATACAGCATTGTCAAATGGGGTAATAGAAATCGTGTGGAGTTTAATGCTTCGAAAACTCAATGCTGTCTTCTGTCGTTAAAGCTTAACATATCCCCAATGCCATTGTCCATGAATGGCACTTACATAGAAGAAACCGAAAAGCTATCAGTACTCGGTATGTGTGTTAACGACGACCTCCGTTGGAACGATCATATATTTGAGATCGCTAAGAATGCTGCTAAGTGCTTAGGTTTTCTGTATCGGTGTAAGAAGTATTTTTCCCCATCTAATCTGGCTACAATTTGATTATATAGGAGATAATGAGAAAGTATTTAGATTTCAGTTTGTGACTTTTAATGGATAGAGAAATTCTTTTAAGAAATCTGGATAAATATGGAATTAAGGATAAAGAATTAAGATGGTTCCAATCATATTCGCAAGGGCGTATGCACAGAACGAGAGTGGAAGAAGCAGTTTCAGAAGCTATAAATGTCAACTTAGGAGTTCCTCAAGGTTCTATATTAGGAACATTGTTATTTATAATTTATATTAAGGAAATGCCTAGAGTTACTAAATATTCGTCTTTAAAATTATTTGCGGATTTGGAATTAAGCAAATGGTTTCACATGAATAAGTTAAGTTTGAACGTAGGAAAAACAAAATGTATATTAATTAATGGAGAAACTGAAAATGAAGTTAAAATTGAAAACCAAGTGATAGAAGTTGTAGACAAAATAAAGTATCTGGGATCATGTTTGATATGAAATTAGAGTTCAACCCTCACATTGACTATATATGCAAAAAAAATGGAAAAAAGATTGGTTTTTTCTCGAGAATCAGAAAATGAATGTCAACTTTATGTGCAATAAGAGTGTAAACACTGTAATAAAATCTCATTTCGAATATTGTTCCACAATAATATATCTTGGTAATATAACAATGTTAGACAGATTGCAAAAATTACAAAATAAAGCAATGAGAATAATATTAAAATGTCATTGGTTAACACCTATTGTAATTATGTTAGATATGTTAAAGTGGCTGAGCGTAAATCAAAGAACCATAATGAATGTGTTGATATTTGTATTTAAAATGAAAAATAGAATGCTTCCCAGTTACTTATGTGATAAAATCCAGTATGTTAGTGATGCGCATAGTCACAATTTAAGAAATAGATGTGATATTCGTCTTCCATTGTTAAGAACACACTCTGCGCAAAATATGCTTATACATAATGGACTTAAATTGTTTAATGAGTTGCCAAATAATTTAAAATCAGAAAATAATTTGAAAATGTTTAAGAAAAACCTAGTAAATTTTGTTAAAACGAAATATGTTTGATTAGATTATTATTTTATTTTTTATTTAATTTATATACTAATAGTAGTTTGTAAATAGCTAAATTATTGCAAAATAAAGAAATGAAATGAAATGAAAAATGAAACTATTTATAAAGCGTTTATACGCCCTAAACTCGAGTATAACTCCCACCTCTGGGCGGGTGCTTCACAAACATCGCTTCACCTGCTTGATAGAATACAAAATCGAGCGTTAAGATTGCCCCTCTCGAACACCGTCGCAATGTTTCATGTCTTTCCTTATTTTATCGTTTCTTTTACAAAAAATGCCACTTGCATTTCTACCCTTAAAAGTTTCTCCCGTAATACTCGTCTCGCAAGGAATACTCATCAGTTCACCCTTGAGCCCAATTTCAGACGTACCGTGAAATATAGGGATTCTTTTTTTAGCCGAACAACACGAATTTGGAATAGTTTACCAGCAAGATTTTCCCTTGCCATTTTGATCTGCAAACATTCAAAACCATGTTAATCGACACCTCCTATCTCTCCCCTCCCTATCTTCCTAATGCCCGCGCAGTGTGTTAATTATAACAAAAAAAAAAAAAAAGAGAGCCAACTTCTCCCTACATCTGGTCCACCCGCTTCTTAGGAGAAGAAACGGACTAAGCACTTTTAATAAGCTCCTCATCTCTAAACAGCTGATCCGTCCAGTTCTGACGTACGCTTGTCCTATTTGGTTCACCATATCACCAACATATATGAATAAGATCGAAGTTTTCGAAAGAAAGATACTCCGTAGCTGTACTGGTCTACACCGAAACCCCATTACAAGGAAATATGTCCCAAACAGGAAGCTATATGAAGACACCATACTGATCCCAATAAATCAATTCATGACACAGCTCTCCAAAAATATTTTGAGGAACTTGGAGGACCCCCCCAACTTGGAAATCCAGCAACAACTAGAGCCCAACCATCGCTACCTCAAAATTCGAGCCATCACAGACGACCGATTCGAGGATATTATGAACAACGACGGAGCCCCGTTCTACGAGAGAACCAGCAACGGACCCAACAGAGGGTAAACAACACCGCATACTAACCCCTGTTTTTTTTTTTTAACCATAGACAATTATTATAATTAAGAATTTCAATTAAAAGATTATACAAACAAAAATATGATATAAGTAAAAATATAGCATTGTATAGAGCCAGTTGAAGTACGTCGGGCCCGTTGTAAAGCCGACATGACTTATTTTAGTTATAAGTTAGTTTAAGACCAATTGTACATACATTTTAACGATGTAATAAAAATAATCGTATCTTGAGTAGATTTATTTGTGTGAAAAGATAGGCAGAATTATATCACTAATTGCATTTATTGTCTCTATCATCGTAATGTCTCATTCTTTCAAAAATATGTACGAAATTGTGAATTACATTATTTTCGAATAACGACTTTTTGCATTATTTTTTTTTTTAATTTTAATCAATATTTTGAAAATATTTGGGTGATTTTTAAATTTTTTTTTAATGAAGGATTGTCTTTAAATTTGCATTCCTGATTTTTTTTTTATTTCATTTGAAAAAAAAAATATGTTTAAATTTTGTTTAAAATCGTGTTTGAATACTAAGTATATATTTTGTCTCTAAAATGTTTTTAGAACTTCCACCCATTAATAAACGGCGCATTTTAGCTCTTTAACCCTGAAAAAAAAAACAAATAAAGACAACGCATTATACATTATAGAATCAAATGTTATCTTATCTTACAAAATATTATGTATACAAAATGACGCTACCATAGATATCTATTTGATGATATTCCGAAATTACCTATTCTTATAATTATATACCTACAAAAGTTTGTTCTGAGTTGTTTCGAAATATAAGGCCCTTGTCAATGCCGCCGACAACGCGCTGACAGCTGTTTGTATTGATCACACTACTAGCGAGTTTCATTCAAATTTCAAAGATTTGATCTGAAAATCAAGATTTGTCTTTTTCAATGAAAGTTGTTTCATCATTTAATCCTAGTATTGGTCATTCACTGACGAGCATACACAGTATTTGATATCACACACAAAAATACCAGGCATGTACAGTATATATATTTAAAATGCCATATTTGTATTTTCTCACTTCAAAAACACCTTTATTTGTTATTTTGTATATTTAATGGATATTTGTTAATTTTTTGACTAAGCACGGGCTGGCACAAGTTCACAACAAACAACAAAAATAACAAAATATTTTCCATTTGACGTTTGACCGAAAGACTATTTACATTTATGTGTGCATTCAGATCACATCTGCCAACCCATCAGAGATCAAATCTTTCGTGTTGAATGAAACTCGCTATACGACGACTTTGTGATCAAAAATTGAAAATAAATACATATAAAGTCCCGTGTACGGAGGAGGACGATTCCGGAGAAGATACAATCATGAATTGTATGAAATCTACCTCGCACCAGATGTGGAAGAAATAAAGCTCGGTAGACTCTTCTCCGTAAGACTTTCCTTTCGAACGCGGATAAGAGATCAGAGTGCCTTTTTGTAAGCACCCAAGGCTCGGATCTTTTATCAGCTGTTCAGTAGAATAACCAATTTTCATCAGTAAAATAAATAAATGTTTTTTTTAATAAATAATACTATTTCCCGGGTTTATTTTTTGCCAAAATAAATTATTTCAATTGATCATCGATTCGCATTAGTTTCATGTTTTAAATCTTTTTCTAACACACAAAAATATCCAAATGAACATTTTTACTGATGGTTTTTACTGATCGCTATAACTGGCCCTAAGTGAAAAAATATTTTGAATTTTTGCTGGCTGAAAACGTTTTCCCTGAACATTCAAAAGCGTTTTTGGTTAGTTGTATAAGAAAAGTATAGAAATAAAGTTTTTTTCTTATTTTTACTACTTTGTTTTTTTTTTACTATGGGACAGTAATGGCACGCTCCTATGGAAAAAATAGACTCTCTGGCGGCAATGCTGGGTACTAGCATGATGACAAATCAACCATTACAATGACATAAACAAATCAATCTATTGATTATAAGAACAAAAAAAAACTATTTTTCAGATCAAAAACTGAAATCCCAAAGGAAAGTCCTATAAGATTATTTTTTTAACCGTTTTCTTTAACCGTTCCTGAGATTTTGAAAAATAATCATGCTTTTCACATTTTCTTATAGCGAGTTTCATTCCAATTTCAAAGATTTGATCTGAAAATCGAGATTTGCTCTTTTCAATGAAACTTGTTTCATCTTTTAATCCTAGTATTGGTCATTAGCTGACGAGCATACACAGTATTTGATATCACACACAAAAATACCAGGCATGTACAGTATATATATTTAAAATGCCATATTTGGTATTTTCTAACTTCAAGAACACCTTTATTTGTTATTTCGAATATTTAATGGATATTTGTTAATTTTTTGGCTAAGCACGGACTGACACAAGTTCACAACAAACAATAAATAACAAAATATTTTCCATTTGATGTTTGACCGAAAGACTATTTACATGTATGTGTTCATTCAGATCAAATCTGCCAACCCATCAGAGATCAAATCTTTCGTGTTGAGATTTGATCTAGATTTGCTCTTTTTCTTGCAATGAAACTCTCGAAATTGAAAAAGATCAAATCTTTTGACAGAAAGAGCAAATCTTTTCTTGAATGAAACTCGCTATTAGAGAAGTTAAATGGCGTTTAAATTTGTGCACTGAAAAATCTTTTACATTACGTATTTTTTCAAACAATCAAAATCGAATAAAAATTTTGAAATTACTTTAATATATTTCAATTTTAATTCGACGATGTGGCCGGGCATAAGTGAAAGTAGCACACCAGTCGAGCAATTTATTTTGGAGTGCGGGTGAGAAGAAAAAGAAAATTACTGAACGTATGAAAATCGCCTGAACTTTCAAATCGTTGGACCCCCATGATCAAATCCTGGATATGCCACTGTATGTAGATGAAATTATTAAAAAATTGTTCAAAGAAGACTTGATTTCTATATATATTTACCAAAAAACTTTAAAAAAAATATGTTTTTGTACCTAATACTTGTCTGGTTTTAAACTTAAATTCATAGTTTTGCATACTTTAAGGTGCTTACATAATTCATTTCAAAGTTTGGTTTGGTAAATGGCAACCACTGCATGGAACTTCACTCCCGCGCCACCCGCAAACACATATAATGATTCCAGGATACGCCACGGAGTATGTTCCTTTTTTTCAAGTAAAACCTAAGATTGACATTCAAATTACACAAAAAATTGCTTTGTACTCAGAATGATGAAGCAGTGTTTCCTTTTCGCCTACATTTGTATGCATAATTACATATATGTTTGTTTAGACATTGAACAAATCTACAATAAGCTGGTGAAATGATTGACAAGACCGCGCAAGATACCATGCAAAATAACTCGGTCTAGGAAAAATGTATAATCATTTCGGCTTCTTTAATCGTAGTCACGTATCTTGAATACCTAACAAGGTACATTACATACATTTTTTCCCAACTTCAATTCCATTTCCTCTTGGAACAATGCGCCCACGTAAAAAGCAATGCATTTTGTATTATTAGTACAATCAGATAAATAAAAATAGATTAATGGTCTGTAAAATTATTAATGTTAGCTACTGATTCTTAGGTTTTGATTTAAGGAGGTACACATACATAATATGTGATTAGGTTTTACTGGAGAACTATGTATGTATATACTATATTACTATATAAAATAAATACAAAATATACATATAGTTTTTTTTCATTTCAATAACAATAATAATATAAACTAAACTTCCTAAACTTATTAAATGATTATAAGTACGCAAAAGGAAACCTTGCATCCGGATAAATTTATTGTCCAAGTCATCGTGCGCAAACTCCATTTTTCCGATTTATCAGACTTCTTCCAATGTGTAGGAAAAAAATAAAAAATTATATATACATTCTCAATACGTTTCCTAAGAACTTTTTTATAATTTAAATAAAAATCACATATAATGTATGTAGGTACTTTAAATGCAAAATGCATGTTTATTTAATTTTTTAATTAGACCGGCAAGAGAGTACTTTGTTTTTCTTTAATGAACTAACGATGAGAATGCGAAGCTTAAAAAACAGAATAGATCCAAAGGGAAATCCGCGAATAATTTGAAGGATTCCTTATTCAACATGGAATGCGAATTACATAAATCCTTCAAAAGCACCATTTTATTAAAAAAAAAAAAAAACTTGAGAGAACATAAGTACAGACTGTCCTTATGAAAATTGAAAACCTTTATCATTATAATCGTGATAGGTATTAACATTTATGAATAGCAATATGTCCATACATAGGAATTTGTTTTCTATCATTTTGTTTTAATATTCTTTACTCAATTTTACAATATGTATGTTAACATTTTTTATTCGTCCGCGTTGTCGTTGTATTTATGTTATTCCATTGATTTATAATAGAAAATTATATAAAAAACATATTAAATGTTTTAGCACAATTTTTTTTAACGTGATATATATAGATAAATTACATAGAAATATATAAGAGAACTTTACTTGTTTCACTCTTCTTTAAGTTAAAGTAGCTGGAATCTGAACGCCAAAGAAACGTCTTACGATAACCGAACGCCGAATGAAACTGAAACTGAACTGAACCTGAACAATAGCAAGAGCCCAAGAGCAAAAGCAATGCAAGCAAATCAAATAAGTTGTTCTCTTTATGACTTTACGATGCCATATTCTGCGTCTGTCTCTGCCTCTGGCGAAGATGATACCGAATAGCTTTAGATCAAAGTGGGAAAGGAGAAAAGAAACAGCAAATATCACAACTGACAACAACTGTGAAAAAAAATTATCACTTAGAATCTTGGAATGGAAGACACTTGGTTTGATACTTGGAAGTTGTAACTTAGAAGTGTGTTGGGTGTTGGCTCATGACTTTCGGATTGGAATGGAAATGCCAGAACCAAGAATTGTTAGTGGTGCCTCTGCCTCGTGTCTGAAACGCGACTCGTGGTCATCATAAGTCATGACTCGGAATTCGGGAATCCGAGCTTATATTATTATTTGTACGTTTGAAGACGTACAAACTTTAAAATGAATGAAATAGGTCAAGTGTAAGGTTGGGTCGTATGCACTTGCTCTATTAACACTGAGTCACATTGTAGCTTGAAATTAGAAAGTTCATTTTTAAAATACAATTTAATAAATAATAACAAAAATGCTTATTTCTTCATTCTAAATTAAAGTTAATATAATATATTACTATAATAATAATAATTAAAGATAACGTTTATACGCCCCATATATGGTTTACCATCCAAACATATAGGTAAAGGTATATCATAATAGGTAGACTCGCAGTTGACGTCATCTTGAAAATGTTCATCTTATGAATTAGTTTTTATTCACTTAATTTGAATGTTTTTTAACTTTCGATTATTGGTAGTTATTGAGTTATGAGTTTTGACGTACTCAACGACGAACATGATAGCCGAACTTGTTCGTGCTCGCTACATTTTCGTCGTATATTGGGTTGGTTCGCGAACGGAAAAAAATAGATTTTTTGGTGTTCGTTGGCTTCGATGTTCGCCATGTAAGGCCATGTTCGCGAGCAAACCTCATTTTTCCTGTGAAAAATAACCATACGCGCAACCACTTCTGCTTCTTTATTGCACATGTTTACGCTTTTAAGAATCAACGCGAAATGAATGTTTGCCAAATTGTCGCCGTGTAGGGAATAATGCAAACGAATAAATTCAGCGAGCATATTCGTTGTTTAGGGCTACCTTCACCCAACAACAAATATCCGGCGGTAACTACACGATCCAATCGTCGTACAGACCTGAGCTGTATCCAATTTGGAGCCAACAATATTGTACGTAGCACACACACAAACACAATACAACAGCATTAACAACCAGTTGTGTGTATAGGGCATACACGAAACAAACATGTTTGCGCAAACATTTGTATATTTTGTTGTTGCCAGATGTTTGCACAAACTGTTTGTGTCGTGTTTCCATTTGTCCATGTTCGCTGTTTGCAGCAAGAGTTTTGCGTGAATTAAATATACCCAAAATAAGCCATTATAAAATGCGTATATTTATGCATGATTATTAAATTATTTCAAAAAAATCAAAACGACTACTGTACCAACCTTGAATTTGTTCGCTGTTCAAGTTATTGGGGCTATGAGTAGCAAAAAATAAAAAAGTTTTGTTGGAAATAGAACTTTATTATATTGGAAATAAATAACTTTTATAAGCCAAAAGCCAAACAGTGGCATAGAGTAAATATATTATGTACAGGAAAATCTTTCGTACGTTCCACACCTCACACCATCAATTTTCGTTGTTGCTTGGTATATCATTCATTGTGTTTCATGTCCTCTTTTGTATGTCATTCATTGTCCGCGTAAAAAAAAAAGAAAAAACGATGTGGTGAGTTTTGTTCTTTTTGACATTACATTTTGTTCTTGTTGCCAACAACTGTCAGTAAAATGATTTTGTTTGAAGAAAAAGTAAAAATATTAAAATTAAATTTACAAATTCCCGATTTCAATTCAAACAAATTCACAAAAAAATATTTCAAAAATGGAAAATAATAACTACTTCAACGTAACATCAGAATGCAAAGGCCTGAGTGCAAGTGAATCCACAATTTATTGAACACTCAACAACCAAAACAATTATTGTCCCCCTAAAATAAACGACAATGAAAATGTTTCCATCACCACAAACACAACACCCCTTGCTGATGATAGAAATGGACCAGAGCCGCAAGCAATTAGAATCACCAGATAAACAACTGTTGGAAGGTGATGTTTTTGTTTCGGCTGCTGTTCCGAAAGACAAGCAGACAATAAAATTGTCGCAGCCGCAGTTGACGAGTGATGATAACACATCGGACGACTCTGATTTCTCCGATCTGAGTGGACTCTCCGAGGTATCAGGCAAAGAATGGAAACCAGTTGCAGCAACAAAACCCATCAATTGGGTACAAAAACAAAAAAATCGGGTGCGAATCCCTGAGATCTATTATCAGAGATTATGTGTTTATATGAGCAATCTATTTTCAGATGACGGCTTCCATCTAACCAACACTGGTTATGATTACGGCAAACCAATCCTAATCGATTTTCTTCAAATGATGTCGACTTTCCATCCAAATCCTGAATTGTCGTTTTTTTTTTTTTGAGAAAATTATATGGACCTCTTATTGAATCTTTCATAATTTAACGGCTCTTTGGATGTCCGTCAAATTTTATATTTGGGAAGAACGACGTAGCTAAATTAATTCTTCATATCAACATTTTGAGTAACTTTTCTAATTAAAACTAATATTTGATATTTTATTTTATTTAATTTAATTATTTTAAAGGGTCCGCCATCTAACGTTTTTTTCAACTAGTGCTTATTTCGTGAATGATAACACTTAGCTCATGTCTGATTTGACAAATAATTAGTTTTATCCTTCCGCTGAACGAATATGGTTGTGTATACGCTGGGAAATATTGCGACATTACTGCCTGCGATCGACTTAGAGAAGATGCCGATTTTGCCAAAAAAATCATCTTTTCAGATCAAGCTCATTTTGATCTTAGCGGGTATGTAAAAAAGCAAAATTGTCGCATTTGGGGCACAGAAAACCCGCACGCATACATTGAAAAGCCGATACACCCAAAACGAGTCACTGTTTGGTGCGGATTTTGGTCCAGAGGCATAATTGGACCATTTTTCGAAAATGAGCTAGGAGTTGCCGTTACAGGCAATGGGGATCTTTATCGGGCCATGTTGAACGAATTTTTATTCACAAAAATTGAAGAGGAGGATATTGGCAACATTTGGTTTCAACAGGACGGCGCTACGTGCCACACAGCCGAAGCTACACTCGATGTTAAAGAAGCATTTTCAAAAAAAAAGTTATTTGGCGGACCCGTTATTATAATCACATGTAGTATATTAATAAACTCTAAAAAAACTGAATACCAAAAATTATAAAAAAAAATTTCCGAAAAACAATAAAAACAGGATTTTATCAAAACTGGTTCTAAAATTTTCGAAATGATCTTTAGTATTGATCGCTTACTTGTCATCGAAAGCATTGTCCAAAGCATCAACGACACGGCCCAAAAGCTCACCACCGATTGGAACGTCCACAATAGCACCGGTATGCTTGACAATATCTTTTTGTTTGATCAGCTTGTCGTTACTGAAGATGACAACACCGACATTGTGAAGAGAATTGCACCATCTCATCGGCTTGTATTTTTTTTAATCCGAGCAATACCATCACCAATTCTCAATACACGTCCAGTTTCTTCCAAATCGGCCTTTGCAAGCAGCCTTGGGAAGAGTGCGAACCACAGAAGAGGCCAAACGTGCAAAGTTGGACAAAACCTTGGTATTTTGCGCATAGTTATTATTGTCACTACACAATATTCGTTAAACAATTTGCTTCAATGTTCAATGTTATCACTCGATGCTCCAACGACGGGTGGGTGTGTGCTGCTATAGCAATAAGTCCACTAATATGGACACCAAATTATTTTTACAACATCTCCTTACTTCAAAATGCAATCGGGATCATTCTTGGTGGGCGAGAAATAACACACACAGATGTTGACTGATGCACAGGTTGGGAATGAATTCCTTTTTTTGAAGTCTTTTTCCTTTTTGTGAACTAATGTGGAATTCGTTTTCAATTTTCAGATTTGATCTTATTATCATTAATAAAACGGATAAGCAGTTTAATTTTGTAAAAAGGACACAATAATTCACGGAGATCCTTCTCTTTGAAACATTTGTGAGAATTTCATCATCAACGACGACGACGTGCCTGAGAGAATACTTGGTACAAGATACAATTCTCATCAGGCACGTCGTCGTCGTCTTCCGATCGTGGTATTTTGTGAAATTCTCACAAATTGTTCGAAGTGAAGGAACTCCGTGAATTATTGTGTCCTTTTAACAAAATTAAACTGCTTATTCGTTTTATTAATGATAATAAGCACATAGTTCTAATTTCAAATTGTCACTATCACTACACAATATTCATTAAACAATCTGTTGTTGACGTTTTAGAAGCTCACCTCCACCATACTCCTACATATCGAGAGGGATGTGTTCGAAATGTATTCCTTAAGGCTTAAGGTGATTTTCTTAGGTCTTTTAGAGCTTGTTTACATGATTTCTTTTTTCGGATGTTTCTGCATTCTTTCTTTTTGACAATTTGGTAAGGGGTGTAGATAATTACGGGGAATGAAGTAACGAATGGAAGAATGAAAATTTTAAGAATTTTTATGCTTGAGCTTTGAAGTTTCTCGTTTGATAAAGAAAATGCTATGCACGGACTAAAAATAAGAACTTTTGAAATTGAAAACAATTCCCAATTATGTTTTTTAGTGGTAATGGATGGTTTTAATTGTTTTTTTTATAATTTCACAAATTACTTTAGAATAAAACAGCACAGTTTGTAGGAAAGCATTGGATATATTCGTGGTAATCCAAATCAGTGTACACACCAACGTACGTGCCTGTCCAAAAGAAGAATGAAGAAACAACCGAAACAAGGAATCATGTACACAAGGTCTAATTAGTACGGAAAAATATAATGTCTACAATTTTCTAATATAAACCAATATAATGCAGTGTAAATATGTAAAAGGCAGGGAAAAAAATAATAAAGTATAACAACTTGCATTAGAGTAACTTCCTAGTGTCTCCTCATGATACAAGAAAACAAGATAGCGACTTTCATATTTTTACGTCATCAGTGACCCTTGTTGAAAAAATTAATTTCCGTTTTAGAAAAAAACGGAGAAATAAGTTTTAATTGATGCAGGTTTGGTCCAATGTCTTATCTGATTGATTTATAATACATTTTAAGTCCACAAATCCTTCGGATTCTTTCCAAAAACGGTAATGTAATTTAGTCAGTTTGAGGCACTGATGACGTCAAATTTCGGGATGGCGCTTTTTATTATCAAGTATCTTCCAACACGCCCAATTTCGTGATGAAAAAGAAAAGGAAACTGAAAAAAAGAGGTCAATTATTATAATTTATTATTATTCGACTACTACACTCTCCATAGGCGTCAATTATTTGACAGTTCAGCACTACTACACTCTCAATCAGCTTCAATTATTTGACAGTTCAGCACCACTACACTCTCAATTTGCGTAAATTTTGTTTGCAGTTCTACACCAATACTTATTTGACCATCTTGTAGGCATTGACGAAAGAAGGCAGTAGATTTCCCTCTTTATAGTATAGTTACTCTATGACAATGGTTTATTTTGTTTCAAGAAAACAGTTTCAGTTTACTGGGTGAACCATTCTTATTCAGGGGCTTAGAGTAACTATACTATAAAGAGGGAAATCAACTGAGTGTAGTAGTCAAATAATTGACCTCTTCTTTTCAGTTTCCTTTTCTTTTTCACCACGAAATTGGGCGTGTTGGAAGATACTTGATGATGAAAAGCGCCATCATGAAATTTGACGTCATCAGTGACCCAAACTGACTAAATTAAATTTCCATTTTTGGAAAGAATACGAAGTGTTAGTGGACTTAAAATGTATATTAAATCAATCAGATAAGACATTGAACCAAACCTGCATCAATTAAAACTTACTTTTCCGTTTTTTTTCTAAAACGGAAATTATTTTTTTCAACAAGGGTCACGGATGACGTAAAAATACGAAAGTCGCTATCTTGTTTTCTTGCATTATGAGGAGACACTAGCAAGTTACTCGAATGCAAGTTGTTATACTTTATTATTTTTTTCCCTGCCTTTTACATCGTGTGTTCTTGAAAACTCTATATAAACGTTTAAAATTGGTTAAGCAATATTCAATAGTTTGAACCATTTTACCTGATACATAAACTGTTGATAGTGTATTGATTGTTCTAAGAATGAATTTAAACAAGCATTCGGTCAGAATATATATTTGCAAGATTGTATTATACACCCTATTATACTCGCATACATAGGAGTAAAAGCTTAGTCAAACAGAGCTCGTTCTGACGCAGCGATGTAATATACAGTATAACATATCCCAAGTCACATAGAGCGCGTTTTCAACGCCGCGTCAAGTTCCACACGGCGTCAATTTTATTATTTTACAAATTATTTTTTTTTCACGTCGCGTCTTCGTTAAACAGAACGCGTTTTTAACGCGACGTAGAGATTATTTTACGCAATGTTTAGATTAATTTGACGGCGTTCTAAAGAAAGATTTTTTTTAATATTGTGTGCCTGTTGAATTAAGTTATTCTTAATTTGTTGTAGAAATTTATAAATTACTCTTTTTTTTTGACTTATTTTGTGTCATTTAATATTGTCAAGATTCAAATATTAACGCGCTTCGGATAGCTCTCTGTCTCACGTTCTCTAACGCTGTGTTTAGAATGCCGTTGTAAAATAATCTCAACACAGCGTAAAATAATCTCAACAAATTATTAATCCTACAAACTTAAAAAGAAAAAAAATGCATTATATTGGTTTATATTAAAAAATTGTACACATTATATTTTTTCGTACGAATAGACCTTGTGTACATGATTGCTTTTTTCGGCTGTTTCTTCAAAAAAGGAATCATATACACAAGAAGGTCTAAGAAAATCACCTTAAGCCTTAAGGAATACATTTCGAACACATCCCGCTCAATATGGTGGAGGTGGGTTTCTAAAACGTCAACAACAACATAACAGAAATCAAGTTATAGTTACAAATTATTTTCAATAGAAAATTTTATTAAAATACATATATCAATATTAACATTCAGCAAATTGTTTAGTGAATATTGTGTAGTGATAGTGACAATGAGAACTATGTTCTTATTATCATAAATAAAACGAATAAGCAGTTTAATTTTGTAAAAAGGACACAATAATTCACGGAGTTCCTTCACTTCAAACAATTTGTGAGAATTACACAAAATACCACCATCGGAAGACTACGACGACGTGCCTAATGAGAAATGTATCTTGTATCAAGTATTCTCCGTCGTTAGTAGTGTTTTCTGAAATTCTCACAAATTGTTCGAAGCGGAGGAACTCCCTGAATTATTGTGTCCTTTCATTGTATATACATTTTCTATAATACTCACATGGTGGTCATTTTTCGTCTGGCCATCTTCCTGGTTGATTCAAAACTAACTCTAAATAGTGAAGACGAGAACCTTAACCGATATTTTACCAGTATTTAATACACTTTTGTTGTCTGTACTTATTCTATATTCACACCAATTGGCAATTTTAGCACGCCTCATTGCGACTTGATTCAGAACTAAAAAAATGATGCTTCATGATGTCCTTTTTACAAAATTAAACTGCTTATTCGTTTTATTAATGATAATAAGCACATAGTTCTAATTGTCACTATCACTACACAATATTCACTTAACAATTTGCTTCAATGTTCATATTGATATATTTTATTAAAATTTTCTATCGAAAACAATTTGTTTGCACCTAACCTATAACTTTAACTTGTTGTTGTTGTTGACGATTTAGAAACTCACCTCATAGTTTTTTTTTTCTTTTTTTTTACGCGGACAATGAATGATATGCAAAAGAGAACACGAAAGAAATGAGTTCCTGGATATGGGGTCATAAGGTTATATTTCAAACCAAATGCTTTGTCTCCGAACTGGCAATCTTTTCCCAATCTTCTGTTTTGGGGACTGGCATTACCAAATTTTGTAAATGTTTATTGATAGCTCGGATGGTTTCAACTATACACTTCCTAACTGTGGTTTCATCCATTAAAAATCGGAAGGATAAGTCTGCAAAACTTGCATTAGTTGCAAGAAATCTGAAAGAATACAAATTCAATAACTTGCAACAGAGATCGCTTCAATTTTCTTACCGCAGGGTCAACACTAACTTTTCCTTGGCAGTAATAAAGTCAGGTCGATATAAGTTAAATTTTACTCTTATATCTTTGCGTATTTTCGATAAAACAAAATTGAAGTGGTATCGACCCATTCTAAAGTACTCAATTTAAATTAAATTTAAATTTAATTGGGTACCTTTCAAGCAAATGCATGAGGGAAAAGAACTCACCCCCGTATAGTTAGCAGCACTATGTCGGGAATTTTGATTTTTTTGGTGCCCCGAATTTGGAAAACATTTGGAAAATTTGGAAAACCATTTTTAGAATTTGGAAAACTATAGTTTAAAAGTTATTAACAATTAAAGGTTTGGCGTATAGTTAGCAGCACATATAAACAAAATTAGACTTTTTTGGTGTCAATCGATGGGGAACAGTTTGGACAAATTTGGAAAACCATTTTTAGAATTTGGAAAATTGTAATTTAATAATAAACAACAAAAATGTAAAAGTATTGACAGAATCTATAAACAAATACTCGTAACTTAACGCATTAGGACACGTTGGGACATAAAAACGGGCTTACATCTGCCAGTAAAAACGAGTTTTGTTTTTTTATTAATTCGTAAGGTATTCGCTTAAAAAATATCAACGCGAAAATAATTGTTTATGAATAATTAATTTATAATTTTCAAATTCTTAAGAGTAATTGCAAAATTTTGAAATCAATTTTAATACTCTTTATGAGTTTTTATAATTCAAAAAACCTTAATATATTAGCTAATCTTCATTATTTATATGTTAAAAATTTTCTCAAAGTATCAAATTAATGAAATTATTTCATTTAAATAATTTTCAATATTTATAAATCTTGTGACTGAGTTCGTTAGAAGTTTTCAGATTTTGAAAACCTTAATAAATTAGTTATTAACGTATATTTAAATGTTGAACATTTTCAAGAAACAATGCAGATAAAAATTAAATTATCAAAAACTTTAAACATAAACTTTTCCAAATAGTAAAAATTAATTATCAAATTTTAAAATTAATTAAATAAACTACTTACAAATTTCCAGAATTTGGAGAACCTTAATTAATTAGTTATAAACAATTGTTTAAAATTTTAAAAATGACCCATACGAAAAAATCTCAAAAATATCTCTGTGAAATAAATGTCCATAACTTTTTAAATATGCTTTTCCAAATTCTGAAAAAGGTTTTCCAAATTTAAGAATTATTTCAGTAAGCTCCTTACAAATTTCCAGAATTTGGAAAACCTTAACTAATTAGTTATAAACAATTGTTTAAAATTTTAAAAATTACCCATACGAAAAATTCTCAAAAATATCTCTGTGAAACAAATGTCCATTACTTTTTAAATATGCTTTTCCAAATTCTGAAAAAGGTTTTTCAAATTTAAGAATTATTTCAGTAAACTCCTTACAAATTTCCAGAATTTGGAAAACCTTAATTAATTAGTTATAAACAATTGTTTAAAATTTTTAAAATTACCCATACGAACAATTCTCAAAAATATCTCTGTGAAACAAATGTCCATAACTTTTTAAATATGCTTTTCCAAATTCTGAAAAAGATTTTCCAAATTTAAGAATTATTTCAGTAAACTCCTTACAAATTTCCAGAATTTGGAAAACCTTAATTAATTAGTTATAAACAATTGTTTAAAATTTTAAAAATTACCCATACGAAAAATTCTCAAAAATATCTCTGTGAAACAAATGTCCATTACTTTTTAAATATGCTTTTCCAAATTCTGAAAAAGATTTTCCAAATTTAAGAATTATTTCAGTAAACTCCTTACAAATTTCCAGAATTTGGAAAACCTTAATTAATTAGTTATAAACAATTGTTTAAAATTTTAAAAATTACCCATACGAAAAATTCTCAAAAATATCTCTGTGAAACAAATGTCCATAACTTTTTAAATATGTTTTTCCAAATTCTGAAAAAGGTTTTCCAAATTTAAGAATTATTTCAGTAAACTCCTTACAAATTTCCAGAATTTGGAAAACCTTAATTAATTAGTTATAAACAATTGTTTAAAATTTTAAAAATTACCCATTCGAAAAATTCTCAAAAATATCTCTGTGAAACAAATGTCCATAACTTTTTAAATATGCTTTTCCAAATTCTGAAAAAGGTTTTCCAAATTTAAGAATTACTTCATTAAACTTTTTACAAACTGCTGCTAACTATACGGGGGTTCCGCACCCCTGAAACTTAAAACTCACAATATCATGTTTCTAATAGCGAAACAAGAAAGACAATATAACCCTTTTTTCTTTTAATCATGGAACATTGTATTTTACAAAAATTTGAAGTTTTTTCACAATTCACACATCACATTCTCTTCTTACAGAAAACCTATACAAACTAACAAATTCCCAGGAAATTATTTGTGAAAAGGATCAGTTTCCAAAGATTCTAAAAAATGAACTATAAGCTCCCTATTTTATGGTAACCAGATATATTTATAAGGGACGAAACGCTGAAAAAACGTCTCGGAAACTCTCCTAACACTTACACTTGATTCGGAAGCAATTGATGTTAAAAAAAAAACAAAAAAAAATATCAAAAAAAAGGTAATATCGAATCGAATAATGGCAGTGTAACTGTCTGTAAAGACCGAGACTCAGGTGGCGCACACCAGTGGAAGAGGACCTCAACTGACTCTATGTGCGAAACTGGAGACAGCTAGCTAGGGACCGAGCTGGCTGGAGAAGCTTGTTGGTTGAGGCCCAGGTCCACCCCGGACTGTAACGCCAACTAAGAAAAAGAAGAAGAAGAAGAAGTAAGTAAGTAAGTAAGTTATTCATTTTGGTGATAGATAGATAGGTAGATACATTTTACAGTTTTAATGAATTAAGAAGCTATGGCATTGCCGTCAGCTCGGTTGGTCAGTTAAGGTTTTTTTTTATATACATAGTAACATTAAATGCTCTTACTCAAATTCAGTAATTAAAAAAAAGGTAGAGTATCTTCCAGTTAGTATCATTCAGTGTTAAGATTGTTTCTTTCATTGACAACGTTTTCTTTCCGAAATATGAGAGACGTTGAGGAATAAAAATCGGAAATACACTTATAACATGAAAGCAGTCTTCTTTGGCATTCAAATTACAAAGAGTGCAAAATTGATGGAACGGGCACCCATTGAGAGCTTATAGTTCGCATCTGGTTTTAAATATTAACGATATTTCATTGTAACTCATCGAATCGTTGAAGTAGTTACCTTCCATTAAGTCAGGCTTGAGTTGTGAATATAAAATTCTGCTTTCTGAATTACGGGCTTCTTCTTCTAGGGCAAATCTTACTGAGGATTCGTGTGCTTGAATGATGCGGTAAATGCGGTAAAGCTGTTCTTTTAAACTTCCTAACTTATTTGGATCGAACGTCACTACTTCTCCACAAGCTTGTCCTAAGCTTATCCAGCTTTGCGCCCACCAGTTTTTGTTCCTCATTTCGTATAGAGCCATTTTTTCTGATAAACGATCGTTTGGAGAAGACAGTAGCTTAACGATGTAATCCGCCTGCCACTTAAGGGTAGATGTGTAAAGTTTAGTAAGATCCGTTTCCAAATATAACGCATAGTTTGGTGTATTGAGCGGGAGGTTAAACAGTTTTTTCAAAAAAGAACGATGAAACTTTTCTATCACAGCATGTTCATTATACGATGTCGATTTAACCACAGCATTAAAAATTTTATACTTAGCAGATAATATGATGCGTTCGTTTATGAAAATGGACTTCCAAGATTGATTAATTAAGCTTTGGGCAGATTTGACTTTCTCATCCAGGTTTTTGGAGAAAATAATATTCTTATTTAGTTTAACTGCCAAATATTTGTACTCATCTGCTATATCTAATGGGTTTCCATTAAAATTCCAACTACACGAGTTTTGGTTCCGGTTAGATCTAGAAAACAGCACCACTTTTGATTTGTCCGTGTTAATAACGAACCCCCATTTACTGCAATACTCGGCTAAGCGGTTAATCATCAATTGGAGATTTTTGGGTGATTCTGACAGCAGCACTATATCATCAGCGTATAGAAGTACATTAACTATCTTTTCAACACTTCGTATTCCTCATGGTAAGTGCGTTATAACATCGTTAATAAATAACGAGAACAAAAGAGCGCTTAGAGGACATCCTTGTTTGACACCAGAGTCTGTTTCAAACCATTGTGTGTAGTGCGAACCATCCCAAACTGCTGCTTTTGAGTCTCTATACATCTCCTTCAAAACATGAATATACTTTGTGGATATACCTAGTTGCGATAGTTTGTAAAATAGTGCATTACGATTTACAAGATCAAACGCTGACTTGAAGTCGACGAATAATGCGTATATTGTTTTATTTCTTGCTTGATATGCTTTTACAATGGATGTCAGAGTGAAAATATGGTCCACGGTCGAGTATCCTTTCCTGAACCCAGCTTGAAATTCCGAAAGGATGCTGTTCGATTCTACGATCTACGTTCATGAACGAGATACCGCGATAATTTTCTACATTATTTAAATCTCCTTGTTTGTGGATCGGGAATATTATAGAAGTTTTGAACGATGAAGGTACATCTTCATTCATACATACATAAAAAGTAGACCAGATTTTCCATAAAGTAGATTTTTGAAGTGGATCGAAAGAACTTCGGCTGATACTCCTGTACCTATGGTAAAATTTGTTCCGTCATTATCAAACCACTTATTCTTGAACTTCTTGCACTTATTTGTAATGGTTTTTGATGAAGAATTTTTTATACAAGAAATAAGTTGATTGGAATGTACTTCAACTGACTCCGATAACTCGCTTAGACTTTAAATATTATAGTTGAACTTGTTTTGATAAATCAATAGATCATCCTGTTTCCAATTTAATCGAGGCAGTAGTTTGCGGTTGCTTTACTCTGATGACGCAACATTTACCCATTCCACAATAATAGGTAAGTGATTGGAGAAATTCTTACATTGTACTTCGAATTTGGATACTAAATCATTCCAATCATTGTTTACCGCACAATAATCAATGACAGATTTACCTTGTCCTCCAATAAAAGTGAAATGCCCTTCGGTGTCTCCATTTGCACATTCGTTTCAAATAGTAAAATCGTACATCTGAAACAAATCAAGTATTTTCGTACCATTTTGATTGCATACACTGTCCTTCGAATTTCTCTCCTCGTTGTTTAAAGTAGGATTGCTGGTGTAACGGAATATGGTAGTTTGATGATTGCTGGTTTTTGCATTAAAATCACCGATCACTAATACATTTTTATTGCCAGGTGTAACATAATGTTGCTAAGTCGTTCATAGTCATCGGACCATTTGTTACAATTTATATAGAACGGGACAATGTACATATCATTTCTATTTAAAAATTTTATAACCGTTGAGTCTTCTATTACTTCAAAATCGTAGGATTTTAATATCGACGTTTTTATTCCGTACAGTGTTCCGCCACTTGCGCGTCCTTTTGTAAAAGTTCTTACAACAGCATTTGAGACAATTTTATAACCATTAAAATATTTCGTGAATTTGTTTAAATTTTCATAAGTAACATGTGTTTCATACAAACAGAATATATCAAAATCTTTGACGTAATTAAAAAAATCTACATATAACAATTTGTTACTAAGACCGGACACATTATAAGATAAAATATTACAAGTAAAAGAAGATATTGTGCTGACGGCATCACAGTTTCAATTTCATGCTAACGTACTAGAATTTGGTAAGTTTTGATAAAGTGGCGTCACTGGTCCAGCAGCGTCAAGATCTGGGGCCAAATTACGGCTTCAGTGAGCGAGTGCCATCAGTGTCTAAAGCGCGAAACAGATTGAACCAGTGACAGCACCAGCACCGTCAACAGCAAACAGTACGCTGACCAGCAAAATAAATTGAAACACATTGCCACTAGCACCAGCATCGTCTTCTTACTTCTGTTTGACACTTTGTGTCATAAAAAAGTATACGAAGTTTTCTTTTGCAGTATGGTGCCCCTGAATTTAACTTGCGCAAAGTTGGTAGCAGTGGAACAGCAACAGCAAATTTAGGACTTTGGTCTAACGACGCTGGTGACGTTGCTGGTGCTGGTCTAATCTAACTTGAGCCATTGAAATACATTGGTTGTAAATTAATGGCGGCCGCTGTTGCTGGTGCTGTCGCTGTTGCTGGTTCAATTTGTTTCACGCATAACTATTATAAATTGTACTAGCTTTATTCAACTTAATAGTGTATTTATTGATTTCTCTATTGCCTAACAGATGTCGTTAGGATACATTTTGTTTTGGATAAAAGAATTTCATTGGTGCGAATAAAAAGAAGGTGAACATTTTGTAATTATTTTAACATGTAAAATGATTCATTTTAATTTTGAGCAGAAATGTCTAACAAATAACGACAACATAATAAAAGTTCATATATTTTCGTTAAGGTAACAATAAGTGAGCACTTTATCTATCGAATGAAAATCTGGTCGATGGTTGAAGTGAAAATGTCAAAAAAAATAGTACTATGTAATTCCAAACACATATAATACAGTCAGTTATTGCTCGATAACTGATGCGGTAATTTGGCCCTGGTTTCGACCAATTGTGCCGTCTATTTGACATCGTTATCAGTTTGACATCTTTGAAGTCAAGTTCACCAAACATATCTCGCAGGTGTTTTTCTCCGTCCTCATTTTTATATTGTAATTTATTATTGTCGTCTAAATAAAATACTTTATCAGAAACCACAAAAGAGTTATTTTTAATTTGTATTCTTTCTGATGGCTTTTTTGATTTAATGATTTTCCGGTAGCTAAGAAGGATACGGCGTTATTGTTGTACTTGTTTTGTGAGATCACGTTGAATAAAAGTGACTGTACCTTTTAGCTTAGAAGAGTTCTGTAGCATTTTCATGGCATTTTCCTTAGATCCAGTGTTGATTTTAATTTTAATTATATTTCCATTTTCACTCAACTTCGTCAAATCTATAATTTGATACGGATCGTCAAGCAGGAGCTGGGTGATTGAATTAATTTTTGTTTGTGTGTCAACATGATCTTTGGGAAAAGTGATGATATTCTTTGATTTTAATTCCCGACCTTGCATCTCTAGTTCGTCTTCCAAAATGTTACATCTAGTTTCAAATTGTTTGATTTGTTTGGTTAAAAAATCATTTTGGGCTTGCAACGAGTTAGTTTCAGTTTTTAAAGATATGAGGTCGTCCTTGGTATCTAACTAGGCGGTTGCTCTTTGAAGTTCAATATGAAGAGATTTGTCGATTATTGTTTTAAGTTTCTGGAGATCGGCTTTAGAGATACTCGTTGACATATTAATTGGATTTTTTTTTTCAAGTTTTGATGTTCTGCTGATAAATGACGTTTTAGATTTACGATTTTCTTCTGGAGAGGTTTCGTTTAATGTCCTTTTGTTTACGGTCATTTGACAAGTTGGGTAGATATTATTAGGACAAATATAACTATTTTTACCTGATATATTTGCACTTATATATATTTCATTTTTATATTGTAATTTATTATTGTCGTCTAAATAAAATACTTTATCAGAAACCACAAAAGAGTTATTTTTAATTTGTATTCTTTCTGATGGCTTTTTTGATTTAATGATTTTCCGGTAGCTAAGAAGGATACGGCGTTATTGTTGTACTTGTTTTGTGAGATCACGTTGAATAAAAGTGACTGTACCTTTTAGCTTAGAAGAGTTCTGTAGCATTTTCATGGCATTTTCCTTAGATCCAGTGTTGATTTTAATTTTAATTATATTTCCATTTTCACTCAACTTCGTCAAATCTATAATTTGATACGGATCGTCAAGCAGGAGCTGGGTGATTGAATTAATTTTTGTTTGTGTGTCAACATGATCTTTGGGAAAAGTGATGATATTCTTTGATTTTAATTCCCGACCTTGCATCTCTAGTTCGTCTTCCAAAATGTTACATCTAGTTTCAAATTGTTTGATTTGTTTGGTTAAAAAATCATTTTGGGCTTGCAACGAGTTAGTTTCAGTTTTTAAAGATATGAGGTCGTCCTTGGTATCTAACTAGGCGGTTGCTCTTTGAAGTTCAATATGAAGAGATTTGTCGATTATTGTTTTAAGTTTCTGGAGATCGGCTTTAGAGATACTCGTTGACATATTAATTGGATTTTTTTTTCAAGTTTTGATGTTCTGCTGATAAATGACGTTTTAGATTTACGATTTTCTTCTGGAGAGGTTTCGTTTAATGTCCTTTTGTTTACGGTCATTTGACAAGTTGGGTAGATATTATTAGGACAAATATAACTATTTTTACCTGATATATTTGCACTTATATATATTTCAATGGAAGAATAAGTGTTATTTAAAACTTTTCTTAATTAATTTGTAATAAATTTGCAGTTTTTACTGTACAAATAAAATAAATTGCGAGAGCGTTAAATACATTGAACAAAGCACTTTCATAGCAGAGTTGCCAACCCGCATTATGATAAGTTTTTTTAGTATTTCACATTTTCACAGATCGGGAATTGACCCCCTGGAAAAATTTGCTTACATTACGTTACATAACCACACACCACACTAGTTGTCTTAACTTGTTTTAAATTGAGAAAATGTTAAAGAACATTCTTTAACTAGAGTCGGTTCTATTGCTAAAATGAATAGCGCTAAATTATAGTCATTTAACTCGACACTAAAACTTATTTAGTGTGAAACTAGTTTAATTTTTTTTTGAAAATATCAGCTAGTTTGACACTAAGTTTTTGATATAATGTTGACTTTATTGTCCATAATTTTGCGCTAATGGCAGTTTTAATAACAGGAAACCCCCGCATTATCTTTTTAATGTGAAATTAAATTTTTTTGAGAGAATGAGAGCTCGTTCTCACAAAACGCCATTTTACATATAAAACTACACACAAATACTAACTAAATCAAATAACAACATAATTCCCTAAAGTTCTCAAACTTTCAAATTTGGGGCCGAGCAATAAGTGACTGAATTATATATGTTTGGCTTTATCGCTTACGTTATTGTGCATTCTAGTACCATTTTTTGACATTTTCACTTCAGTCATCGAGCAGATTTTCATTCGATAGATTAAGTGCTCACTGATGGGTACCTTTACGAAAAAATATGAACTTTTAGTATGTTGTCGTTGTTTATTAGACATTTTTCTCTCAAAATTTCATAAATATTACCTTTGTTTGATGAGTATGAATCATTTTCCATATTGAATAAGTTGCAAAATATTTACTTTCTTCTGAATCGCAACAATGAAATTCATTTATCCAAGACTAAATTTATCCTAACGGCATCTGTTAGCCAATAGAGAAATCAATAAATACACCATGACGTTAAATATAACTAGTACAATTTATAATAGTTAAACGATACGTCAGACTACGAATGCCATCATCCCAAGTGGTTATTCGTGCATTCGATCACTGATGGCACTCACTCAATTCGGCCCCTGATTTTAACTAGAAGAGGGTTTTTTGTGTTTATAATTTAGGACAACTTAGTGCAGAACTAAACATTTTAAGAAGTGTGAAGTTAATGTATTAAAAATAGGTTGTTAATAATTTTGCGCCAATTGCGCAAAATTTTAGTCAGCTCTCGATTAAGGAATAATACCGACTCTAGATAATGTAGACTTTTAATTGAGAACCCTCAACTAATTTTTTCTCAATTTTAAACACTTTAGACATCTACTGACATGTAATAAAAATGTTTTTCGAACTTACCCAAATTTGTCATGGAGATGTCGTTTATTAAAAAATTATTAAAAACAATTTAAATCTGTTGCTACATCTCCTGTAATTTTGCAGAAAAAACCCTTAAAAGTTGTTGTAAGTGGCTCGAAAAAACTCGAAATAAACTTCAACTCATCTTTCTCCCCACCCAGCAAATGATGAATGCCGCCGGAAGTATATTGCTGCTACTTGTACCTACAAATGATGTTCAAAAATTCGCTCAATTCCTCCAGAAATATTTGAAACGTGCTCTTTTGAGTGGAAAGTTAATGCAACCCAAGGACAAAAGAGCTTCTGGTTCCTTCAAACTGCGTCAAAAACCAAAGAACCAAACGCTACTGTGACGAAAAGTCTGCTGCAAAACCACAATCCACAAACTGCCGGTGAAAAAAAGTGAAGTGCTGTTTGAATTGTTTGAATAAAAGAAGTTTTTTTTTTTAAATAGCTATCGAAAGATACAAAATCTTCAAGAATGTCGAATTCTTCATCCTCTGAATACGTTTTTATAACTTGTATTTCTATTAATTTAATTTGAAATGTGAAACGGTCAATGGATAAAGTATAGATTAAAACGATAATATGGACTTTTGCTGCTATTAAAGGTAGACAAGTCAATTATCCTTTATTCTTAAAGCATACATTAAGTCGATTAAAATAATCAATAATTTTTTTGTTTAGAGTCGACTCTGACATTAAAAAGGATCTAGAGTCGGTATTAAATCTTTAAAATTTTGCGATAATGCTATTTAAAATTTTGCGCCAAAATGTTTGATGAAATAATTTTATAAAATCAATAGTATCGAATAAGAATGAAAAACACAGGTACACAATTGTTGATGCAAAAGATGAGTTTCCTTCTGCTCCTTTATAATAATGTGAACAATGGCTTCAATATTTTCGCTTCCCAAGTTTTATAATTTTTTTATGAAATTTCATGTGTATATTTGGTTAGGTATGAGAATAGGTTGTAAGGTATTTTTCATTAATATATATAAATTTTTATACTTAATACTTGATTTTAAAAAAGAAACTGCGAGTTTCATAGAGCAAGCTCATTCTTTATTCAACTATATTAGAGTTCTTATATTACTTGTAGCGAGTTCTACGTCAATTTAAGATCTGTCTATTGTTTTCCATTTGGGCTTATTTATAACAATTTTATGTGACTTTCTTCATGGAAGTCCGTTTACACTAGATAAGAATAATCTTGAGCATATCGTTGTTGTATGTTCAGGATTATTGTTTATTTTGTTACTTTGTTTCTTATCTCTAACATGAATTCTATTTCTGTTTGTATAGGTCTTGTTCGTGATATTTCAGTTGTTCAGAACGGACTTACTTTGTGTAGAGGTTCATTGTATAAAAGTCCTCCCTCTTTAGAGACTTCTATCGGTTGAAAAGCGACCGATGGCAAGTCTGCAATAGTATTGTTATTATTTTTCTTGATTTTAACACAAATTATAATAGAAATAATGACAATAATAAACATGATTGTTGAAAAGCTGAAATATAGCGTTTTCCTTTCTTCTTTTACTTCAGATATTTCTTTTTAGTTTTCTATTGATTCATAATTTATTTCTTTTAGGTACTCTTCCGAATACTTATGTTTCGTAATGGTAATATTTTATTTGTATGATACAATTTTTTATTAAAAACTATTATTTATTATAATTTTCGTTTGCAGGCTTGTTGTTGCTTCGCAACTAGTTGTTTTTGGTGTGGCCGGGAAGTTACCCCGACGGCACAACCCCCACCCTGGAGGACCAGGTCCTTATTTTGACTCCAAGGACGAAGAGCCGGATAAAGCGCTCCTTATAGGCGTGAAAACCGAAAACGTCGTAGTAGCCCATATAAGGTGTTCACTAAGTAGTTGAATCTGACTGGAATTGTAGACGCCACCGTTGATTCCATCTAGAGAATTCTTCGGCTGCCGCCTGGATGCAAGGAGTAGTGCCTTAGTGGTAACACTCCTCCCTCCCTCTCTCGTTTGCTGCCACCAACAACCTTCCAAAGGGGTTTGAACCCAATCTCCAGTTGAGGTACTAGGCACCCGATGTTCACCACGTGGAGGTGAGAGTAGGAGTTGATAGACAGGGATGATTTGCGGGTGTTTGTACCCACACACATACCTATTCTTTGAACATCGTAACATAATCGGAAGAACGCAGCGTGATGTCAGTAGCGCTTTTGTGAGTATTGAGACGGAAGCGGCGAAGATAGGCTTAGCAGTCAATAAGGGCAAAACCAAGTATATGCTGTCATCAAGAAGAGACACCAAAAATCGACGTCTTGGACAAAACATCACCATCGACAGCTAAAACTTGGAGGTAGTTAGGGACTTTGTCTACCTGGGCTCGCTATTAACTCAGACAACAACACCAGCGCTGAAATCAAACGAAGAATTACTCTTGCCAATCGCTGATTCTTCGGGCTTGGAAGGCAATTGAGTAGCAAAGCCCTCTCTCGCGCAACTAAACTGTCCCTTTATAAGACTCTCATCATCCCAGTCCTGTTCTATGGTGCAGACGCATGGAGGCTGTCAAAAGAAGATGAGGACACTTTAGACTGTTTCGAGAGAAAGATTCTCCGGGTGATTTTTGGTCCCATATGCATAAACGGAGAGTGGAGAAGAAGATACAATGCAGAACTTTACCGGCTGTACAGCAACACAGACCTAGCCAAAAGAGTAAACATTCAACGTCTCATATGGCTGGGTCATATAGAGCGGATGGACATCAATGCTCCGGCCCGGAAAATCTTCGAATCCACCCCAGAGGGACGGCGCAGTAGAGGAAGACTGAGACTCAGGTGGCGCACACAAGTGGAAGAGGACCTCAACCGACTCAACGTGCGAAACTGGAGACAGCTGGCTAGGGACCTAGCTGGCTGGAGAAGCTTGTTGGTTGAGGCCCTGGTCCACCCCGGACTGTAGCGCCACCTAAGAAGAAGAAGAAGAATTTATTATAATTTTACAGTTTTCCATTTCTATTAAATAATTTCCTTCTAAAGTATTGCTTAAATTGTTACAATTTTGATTTATATTAGTTTTCTCTAGATTTTTTATTTTTAAGAATTGATTGATGATTTCAATTATTTCTTTTTACCTATAATAGTTAATAGGTTTACAATTTATAATCTTATTTTCTAAAATACTTTGAATACATTTATTTTCAAATGTTTGTAAGTTTTTGATTTCTTTTGATAAGTGAAACATAGTATTATTTACATTGATTACGTCATTTGTTTCTAAACTTAATATTTTATTTTTTATTGGAAAGTTTTGAATGTAATATTTATTATACTTTTCTTTTGTATATTCTGGGATTAATAATATAATTAAAATATTTTCTTTATATTTAGCTAAATTTATATTTAATCCTTCTAGTTTTTCAAGTGTGGTTTTATTTTTTATAATTTCTTGACTTGTTAAAATGTTTTGTGTTAGTGCTCCTGATCTGCTTGTCATTACTATGTCTCATATTTCGTCAATGGAGTCTGTGACTTCTTTTAAATTGTCCTTAAATTCAATTTCAATCTTTAAATTGCTTAATTCTGAGTTATACTTCTTCAAATTATTAATTGTCTCTTTACTATTTGTTAGAATGTCATTTAATTTAATAAATTGGTCATTAAAATGTTTGTTTATTTGCGAGTTAACATTTGTGATAATATTATGGTTATTTTCTGCTATATTTGTTTACTTATTTTCTATGTTTATACGATCATCGTCATTCATAGTTCCGAATATGATTTTAAGAATGTTTCCACCTAAATTTATTAATCCTCTTTTCGATTTCTGATGGGGAATAAGAGTGTTTAATTTGATGTCTAATTTTTTTATTTTACTAAGAAATTTGTTTTGTTTGTATGGTAAGATTTCATATTGTTCGTTCAATTGGTTAATTAGTTGTCTGTAATTGGTGGTGTTTATCAAATGTATGATTGAGTTGTAACTTTGTATTAATTCTACTTTTTCTTTTTCAATAATTAAAAATTCTTGTTCGATTTTATTTATTTGTTTGAACTGTGCATAAGTCATTGTCGCGATTAATAGGATTATCGTCAGTTTCGTCAATTTAGTATTTCTTTAGATTTCTAAATTGATCTTTGTGAAGTATCTGTATTTCTCTTTGCGGTTTAATTATTATTTTCTTTCCTTTTTTATTTATTATTTTATCTGTATTTCTCTTTGCGGTTTAATTATAATTTTCTTTCCTTTTTTATTTATTATTTTAACCTTTTTTGTTTTGTATTTAATTTGTCAAATTTAGTTGGGTTATTTATTTTGGTATATTTTGGATTTATCTTTACGATTTTTGTTTATTCTTTTTAGTACATTTTCTTTTGTTCTTTCTATTTTATTTTAAATATTTTTGTAGTCTATTTTTCCTAGGTGTATGTCGATTGGACGTTCTTTTGTTGTAAGGTGTATAGTTCAGTTGTAGATTTCCACTACTTTTATTATTTTTAAAGATATGGGTTGATCGTCGTCGTCGAATAATCTTAGATTTTCGTTTAGCTGTGTAGTTTTTCAATATCTGCGTTTCCAGTATGCCTGTAAGGAGTAGTTGTATGTGTTTGAATATTATTTTCTTTGAAATACTCTTTGATAGAAAAGGTTTGGAATGTTGGATCGTTATCTAATGTCAGTATTTCGGGTTTATTCATATATGAGAATATTTTTATAATGGCTTCTAAAATGTACATTTGATTTTTTGTATTAACTTTTTCAACACTTATAAATTTTGAGAATTTGTCGATACACGTTAAGTATTTCGTTTTATTTGGAAGTATCCAAATGTCGATATGATAGTGTTTGTGAGGTTCTAGAGGGTTTTCTGTTTTTTCTATAGGTAATTTAATTGGATTTCTTTCTATTTTTAAATTGATTTTTTCACAGTTGTTGATTATCTTTGTTATTAGTTCTTTTTTTTTAATTGGGATAGTAATATTTCCTTTTGATTTCTAGATATGTTTTCTCGATGCCTATGTGATTATAGTATTCGTGTTCTTTGCATATTATGTTTTTCATTTGTTCTGTGTCTTGTACGTCTTCTAGTATAATTTTTTGTTATAGTTGTTATTTTCCAGTGTTCTTGAAATTTTAAGAATATTTTGTCTGGTATAAAGTTACAATTTTGTATATTTGGGTCACATTCATTTGTGATTTTCTCGAAGTCTTTTGTCATAAAGTCTTTTCGTCTTATGTTGATTCTTCTTTTTTGAAAAGGGAAGGTTGTTTCTTTGGAATTTTTGTCGTCGATTTTAACTATTATTTGTCTCTTAAATAAGTTTATAGGTTTATCTATATTTTTTACTAGATTATTACTGTCGCTTTCAGCGCTATGTTTAGTACTTATGACTTCTTCTTTTTCTAACGCGTTTATTTCGTTTTCAATTTTTATTCAAGAAAGTCAGTCAGCCACTTTGTTTTCTTTTCCTTGGAAGTATTGTATTTCAAAGTCGAATTCTTCGAATTTGATCTTCCATTTTGTAACTTACTGTTATGTTCTTTTAGATTTTGGAGCCAAACAAGTTGTCTATGGTCTGTTAGGATTTTAAATTTCCTGCCGTATAGATAACGTCGGAATTGTTTAGTTGGCCATACTATTGCTAGTAATTCTTTTTCAATTGTCGAATAGTGACATTCATGTTCGTTGAGTGTCCTGCTCGCAAAGCATAAAGGTCCATGATTTGGACTGAGTACTGCTCCAATAGCAAAGTTGGAGGCGTCTGTTGTTAAAACAAATTCTTTCGTAAAGTCGGGATGTCTGTTTAATAGATTGTCTTGCATTAGTTTTTTCAAAGGTTCGAACGCTTCTACATATTGTTCATCTTTAATGTTTATTTGTGTGTCTTTTTTTAGACATATTGTCATAGGTTTTATTATTTTTGCGTAATCGTGAATAAATTTACGATAATAGCCTGTGAGTCCTAAAAAACTCTGTATTTCTTTAATTGTTTTGGGAATTGGGAAGTTTTTTTTATTGTTTTGATTTTATCTGGGTTAGGTCTTATGCCTTCTTTAGTTATAACATGACCTAAAAATTGGGATTCTTTTTTCATGAATTCACATTTGCTTAAACTTACTTTTAAATTTACGTTTTGAAGTGTTTCTAGTATTTTGTTTAAAGCAGTAATGTGTTCTTCTAATGTGGAGCTAAAGATAATTATATCGTCTAAATAGACGTAGCATGTTTTGCCAATGTGTTCTTTTAATACTTGATTCATCATTCTTAGAAAGGTTGCTGGAACATTTTTCAAACCGAAAGGCATTCTTTTAAACTCATAATGTCCGGAAAGGGTGCTAAATGCAGTTTTCTCTCTGTCTTCAGTGTTTACTTCAATTTGATGAAAGCCTTGAGTTAAATCTAGGGTCGTGAAATAGTTTGCACGTCCTAATTTATCTAAAATATCGTCAATTATGGGAATTGGATATTTGTCTTCTTTAGTTTTTTGATTTAGTTTCCTATAATCAATAACTATGCGCCATTCCTTATTTCCTTCTTTATCTTCTTTTTTTGGGCACGATCCATATTGGAGCGTTGTATGAAGAAGTTGAATTTTGTATTATGCCTGAATATAGCATTTCTTGTTTTGTTGTTGTTTTCATTTGTTTGTCCACTTCTTTCCTATGGGCTTTTGGGTATCTAAATTCTACTGAATATAGGGTCTTCATTATCAGTTGGTATGTTGTGTTTAATGTGACTAGTAAACGTTAAATCGTCACATTTTTTTGTAGAATGTTCTCCCATTTTCTTTGACTACTTTTGTTAATTTTGATGTTTCTTATTCTTCTTGATTTAAATGTTGTAATCTGTCTTCGTTGATCTCGATTTTTAGAGTTATTTGGTCACCATCAATGCTTTCAAAATTATGTATAGTATCTTCAGATTCTAGTTCGTCTTTTTTGTCAAAGAATATTGGGAATTGATTGTTGTTTATTGTCAAGAGTTTTGCTTTATAGTTAATTATTGTATTATTACGGATGAGAATATTATTACCTAATATTGCGTTAAAATTGTTACTGAAGTTGTAAATTTGGAATAAACAATCTTCGCAAGTGTTTATTGCAAATTTTTTTTTTGGGATTATTACCTCTTAATTAATTATTATAGGAGTTCATACTGTTTTAATAATTAAAGGTTCTTTTCAATTTTTAACATTTCAGGTGGTATGTCTTCTTTATTTAATAAACTGTCTACAAGTCTTTTGATAGAATTGTTTTTTGTTAATTTAAGATAGGATTAGTTTCCGAGGCTTGTACTTGAAAATCCTGACTATTAGGTTTTTCGATCTTTGTTTTATTTTCATTATAATGGGAAACTTGGGTTTGTACTTCCCTTAATTGTGATGAAGTAGGATCTACTTCTAAAGGTTGAGGGTTTTGTCCTCTTTTATAATTTGGATCATAATTATTCCCATGATAGTTGGGATTTCTATTATTATGAATAAAAGAAGGCTTTATGTATGTAGGATTTCTAGGTTGAAAATTTCTATTCTGTATAAAACTATTATTGTATTTTACCTGTGTGTTATAGTGTGCTTTAACATTTTGGGGTTTTTGATAATATTTTGTTTCAAACTTTTCAATGTTTTTGCTTTTTTCGTCATTTATTCATTTATAAAGTTTGCTTGTGTAAGTTTGTTAAGAGCTTCTTGTAATTTTTTTGATTTTAAAGCAAATAATACAGTAGGCATGTATACAGGTAATTTTTCTTTAAAAATATTCAAGGCAGTTGAATTATTATTCTCTATCTCAAGTGGTTTATTTTCTTGGATAGTTTTTTGGTTAAGTTCACATAATTTTAGAATTTCATTACGTTATTTTTATAAGTGGTTTGTCGTAATTCTTCATAAAGTGTGAAAGAGTTTTTGAATCCTCCAAAGTTTTTTTATTAAGAGTTCTTTAATGTCTTTCCACTTAATTAAATGTCGATAAATGTGGATACATCTTCTTGCTTTCCCTATTAGTTTTGTTTTTAAGATGTTAATACACATGAGTTGTGAGGCGTCATCGTTCACTTTTACTTACTTTTAAATGATTTTTATTTTACCTTTACTTATATCTAAAACTATCATCTTAATTAACTTACTGGCCCTATGCGGGCACTCTAAATTAATCTTTAACTTAATTTAATTGCCTTTCGGACTAAAAATAACTTAAAATTATTTTATCTATTACGGGTTTTATTTTTTACCCAGAAAAATAAAAAACTTTCGCTTTCTTAATCTATCTTAAACTACTTAAAAACTAACTTAAAATAAACTAAAGATAAATTAAAATTACTTAAAATAAACCTAAAATACTTAAATTTAGAACAGCCACAGCAAGCTTTCTTGAATTTTTTTTATATATTTTTTTTTGGTGCCGCCGCAACTGCCCTACCTAACTTAGATGCTATAGATATATGTAAGTCGGCCATAGGCGATATTTCGTCTATGTCGACTGGAAATATCGAGTTCTAACTAAGCCACCAGAATTGGTGGACCTGATCAAGGGCTTCCTTCCGATCTCGGTCGGGCACGGCCCTACTGAAACGGAGGCGCTCTGTTTCGCTCACAGCGACTATGTCTCGATCGTAGAGGAGCCGGATGGTGCAACGTTGAACCACACAGGGCATCCATAGGCAATCATCGGCCTGATTAGGGCCATATAGCAAATCACTTTCACCCTGCTATCAAGGCGGCTGCTATAAAACAACCGTCTTATCAGGGGAAAAGCTCCCCTAGCCCTGGTCAGAGCAGCCTCTATATGTCGATTGAAATATAGATACTGATCTAACCAGATGCCAAGGTACTTTACTACATCTTTACTCGCCAGTGGATGTCCATGTGGCCCAGCGATCACTAGCTTGCGCCAGTTCTTTCTCGTATCCCTAGAGGCCCCAGACAAAGGGGTTCTAAACAGGATAGTTTCACATTTCTGGAAGTTAATTTTCAGCTTCCATCATAACAGTACTTTTGAATTTTATCGAAATCACGTTGCAAGAGAATTCTGATGACTTCAACTTTTGGACCTGTTCTGTACGCAACTAAATCATCGGCATACGCAATTGCATAAGGTAGACTCCCAATGAGATCGCTGGTGTAAATACTAAAGAGAATCGGCGAGTTCACCGCTCCCTGTTGCAGACCGTTTTTAATATCAAACGTTGTGGTAGATGTTACATTGCCACTCTTGACAACAAACTTTCTACCATTAAGCATGTCGTAAAGCATATATAACAGTGGTTTACTTATGCCCCATCTGGTTAGCTTCAGATACAGACCTTCTAACCATACGGTGTCAAAAGCCTTCTCCAAATCAACCAGACAGGCACCTGTGCATTGATTTTTAGCTTTGTTCCATTTGACAGCAGATACTAACTTAGACGCGGCATGAATTGTGTCATGTCCCGCCTTAAAGCCGAACTGGGTGTTTGGAATTATATTTTTGCCCTCGGCCCACTTGGATAGAGCTCTATTGATAACCTTTTCGAATACCTTACTGATACTCGGAAGAAGACTTATCGACCGGAGATTTGCCGGATTGGAATTGTCCTTTCCTTTTTTGGGGAGAGGATGTACAACTGCTGTCTTCCAACTCACTGGATAATGTGTATTATTCAGCGCGTTGTTGACAGTGTTGTGTATATGTTTATTGCTTCTTCAGGGAGATGTCGTAGTACAACATTGGGTATACCATCGACTCCTGCTGACTTCTTTTTCTTTAATGATGGGAAAATCATTTGTAGTTCGACCTTCGAGATGAGCAGGGAACTTGGCCCATTTCGCTCGGCGATGGTGGCGTTTGCCAGATTGTCTTCATTGAATCTGGTAAAACCAGATCGCCATTGCGTGATGCTATTTCGCAGGTAGAAGTGATTCAGCAGAGCTCTGTTCTCCAGGTCGTGATTTGGATGAATGGACTCATTCACCTTATACACTTGCTGAAAAGCAGAACCCACTGTCTCAACCTTCTCCAGTGGATCTTCGTTCACAAAGAAGTCGTCGTCCAAGACGGCGTCCCCCAGATCTACTCCAGCGGTCAGGAGTATGTTTTCGTTGTCTGTCGTTCTTTGGAGCTTAAGACACGGAAGATCATTTTGAGTGTTCTTTCTAAAGATTTTATTAATCTCGGGAAACAAACTCGGGTCGCTAGAATTAACGGCTCGAATTCTGTTATCCCAGTAAGAGTTAATAGACAATCGATAGTTTTGTTTAATGAGCGAGTTGACATTTTTGATTGAAGACTTCAGTGTCCTAATCTCCAGATCGTTTCTGTCAGTAAACCGCCTGTACAAGAGTTTTAATCTTGTTAGGAGGCCACGTTTTTGTCTATGTAGTGCGTCTATTGTCGCGCTCTTGTACATTTCAGTTGCGTTATGTTCTTTGTATCGTGGGATCGTTCTGTCCATCGTTTGTTTTATGACACCATCCATCTGAAGCAGGTATCCATCGATCTCTACGTTCGATAGATTCCTGTCGTTTGGAGGCACAATGTCGTTAGAGAGGAGTTCTCTTGTCAGGATGTTGGAGAAACGTGGCCAGCGTGCCTTACTAAAATTGTAAGAGCGCGCAGGCACAAATTCATCCAACACCACAAGTTCATTTGGTAGCTGTATGACGGCGGAAAGTCCGCAGTGGTCACTGTCGTATTCTACCGTCTGTAAACAGTTTCTTGTCTGTTGGCCCACAGAGTCAGTTACTGTCAGTCTTGAGTCTAACAGTAGTAGATCTAGAAAAGCACAGTTCCTTGGGAACGATGGTCTATCTGTAGCAAAAAGGTCGATTTTACACTCAATATGGTGTCGACCGATCCAATTAAAAAGATGGTATCCCCTTGGATTTTGGATTTGATTTTCCCAATCTTCATGTTTGGCATTTAAATCTCCGGCGATAATGTAGTTGTTTTCATCCGAGCACAGACTAAGACACTCGAAAAGTTTTTCGAGCTCTGCAATAAGGTTTGCAGGTTGAGGTGCTTCTTGTGCGTACACTGCGATCACATACATTCGCTTCCCATGTTGGAGAGGAATGCATATGATGCAAGCTTTTAACAATTTGAATCTTCGCACTTCACTATTATATATGGCGTGCTGAAATTGCCAATTGGTGTGAATATAGAATAAGTATAGACAACACAAGTGTATTATATACTGGTAAAATATCGGTAAATGTTCTCGTCTCCACTATTTAGAAGATGGCCAGACCATTGTATATACATTTTCTATAGTACTCTCATGGTGGTCATTTTTCGTTTGGCCATCTTCCTGGTTGATTCAGAACTAACTCTAAATAATGGAGACGAGAACCTTTACCGATATTTACCAGTATTTAATAAACTTTTGTTGTCTGTACTTATTCTATATTCACACCAGTTGGCAATTTCAGCACGCCTCATTGCGACTTGATTCAGAACTAAAAAATGATGCTTCATGATAGTACTATATGCAGTGTATATACAAAGGCCAGACGAAAAATGACCACCATGAGAGTAATATAGAAAATGTATATACAATCTTTGTATATACACTGCATATAGTACTATCATGGATCATCATTTTTTAGTTCTGAATCAAGTCGCAATGAGGCGTGCTGAAATTGCTACGTTTCTGAAAACATAACATACAACCTACTCTCTCATCACTATATTTCTTTCTGCTCTCCAAAACCCATACAAATGTATATCGTGTTAAGCAAAAAGCTATTGCAGCGACGTGGTGGCTCTACCTCGCTTAACTAGAAGCTGCCTCATGATACTACTATAGGTTCTATATACAAAGGTGGGAGTCACAAAAACAATTGAAATTGTGGTCTACTTCAAAGCAGGGGCCTATTTCTCATAAGCTACATCAATTACATTGTTTGTTTCACAAAAGCAATGTAGAATATAAATTAATATAATAGGTTGAAGTTGCATTCGAAAACAAAAAGGAAGAATTTCACAAAAGCAAATAATTTTTAACAGCATAATAATAAGATTGCAGATTTTAGTAAACTTCAGTTTACGAATTTATAAAATGGAAGTGAATTTCATTGTGGTTTGTAGGGCATCTTATTGCAGAAATTACATAGCACAGAAGAAATTAACAAAAAACATTTGTTAACAATTCTTCACTTTCTCCGAAATACAACATTTCATAACATATTTTCAAATATAATAAAGCAAAAAATGTTTGTTTTCTTAAAATTGTATATACTTTTAATAAAACCAAGAATTAATTTATAAGACCTACATTCCATTGTGCGTACACTTTTGATAAAAAGTGTTCTTCAATATCAACTCTGACGTTTAATGAACAGCTGACTGCTTCCCACATTTACGCAGTTTGTTTCTAGGGGTCGTTCATGCAAATGTTTGCGAAATATAGAATTTTCTACAGCGGATACATTTATCTCGTTACGTGAATACACTATATAGTTCTCTCTTTGATTATATTATCGCCAGATTAGTTTCTTGAAAAGTTTCTTTGGGGCCAGTTATATAATGATGAAAATTGGTTTTAGGGGCCAGTTATAGCGATAATTAAAAACCATCATTAAAAAAATTCAATTGGATATTTTTGTGTGTTAGAAAAAGATTTAAAACAAGAAACTTATGCCAATCGGTGGCATTGTATTTACATGTTCTATAGTACTCTCATGGTGGTAATTTTTCGTCTGGCCATTTTCCTGGTTGATTCGAAACTAACTCTAAATAGTGAAGACGAGAACCTTAACCGATATTTTACCAGTATTTAATACACTTGTGTTGTCTGTACTTATTCTATATTCACACCAATTGGCAATTTCAGCACGCCTCATTGCGACTTGATTCAGAACTAAAAAATGATGCTTCATGATAGTACTATATGCAGTGTATATACAATGTCGATGGCAAATCAATTAAAATAATTTATTTTGACAAAAAACAAACCCGGGAAACAGTATTATTTATTAAAAAAACATTTATTTCTTTTAATGATGGAAATTGGGTTTACTGAAGAGCTGATTGTCATTTGACAGAATAATGGAACATTTCGTTCCAGTGTTTGTGGCCCATTTTTTTAATGTTCCAACGCATCATTAAAAACTTTACTGAAGCATTTTGCATCATTAAAACAAATTTGAGGTTATGACTGGTGTGGTTGGCCTGTAAATTCTGACAGAACTTTAATGATCGCTATAACTACCCGTACGTAAAAAATTCCAGTTTCCAGCTGTTTCAACTTTTAATGATGGATTTTTAATGATCGCTATAACTGGCGCCTTTGGTTTGGACACACCTTAAGTTTCATATACAAAGGCGCAAAATTTTAAACAATTAAAACCTACTCTAAATCAATTTTAAAATGGGCGTCGGCTCTAAAAACAAAATATAAAACGAAGGTCGGCTCTCTGTTAATTTTAAACGACATAAAGTATACTTTAACCTTAAACAACTTGTCTAACCATAAAACGAGCAAACCACTTGTTTATCTTTTTAAAGTATACTTTAACCAGACGACATTTTGTAATTTCGTACCAACAAAAATAAGTGTCTTATTCTGTCAATAGTAAGCCGTGTTGGGGTCGATTCCCAATCTGTGAAACTGTGAAATGGTATTTTTTGTCGATCTTAGATGTATGAACAAAGAAAAACAAGCGTCAAAAACTTTTCAAAATGGTGAATTACTTTTCACAACCAAAACATCCCATGAAGAGCCCCGCAGTTTTGAGATCAAGCAACGATATATGGCGAAGGCAAATGATGGTGGAAAGATTCATTCTACGTCAATTTCCATTTTTTTTTTATATATTTACTTAATTATATTATTTTTTTTATTCTTTTACGACATTTGTTAATATTTAATTACTAAATATTGATTATTAACACTTCTAACGCATTATGATAAGTTTTTATCATTTCATATTTTCACAGATCGGGAATTAACCTCCTGGAAAAAATTGTTTACATTACGTTACATAACCACACACCACACTAGTTGTCAGGGTTGTTTATCTTGTTTAAAATTGAGAAAATGTTAAACAAGGGCTCGTGTCTAAAGAACTTCTTTAACTAGAGTCGGTTCTATTGCTAAAATGAATGATGTTTAAAATTTTGCGCCATGATGTTTAAAATTTTGCGCCAAAGTGTTTTGATACGCAGGCAAAATAAATAATCTATTACCAGATGGCGCTATTTCCCTGGTTGTTCAACAACCAATTTTATAAGTTTTCAAATAACTATTTTTGTCTAGATGTCAGCCAGATCTGCAAGAAGTTAGGAGAAGTCTCCTTTTTTGACATTTGACAGCAGTTAATATATATTATATACAGAGCGATGGAATCAGTTTGCTATTTGCTTTGCTTTATTCATTTGTGTTCTCATTGCAGCTGGTTTCTTCCAAAATTGAACACGTTTTTGTAACTTAAAAAAATATTTTGTTCTTTCTCGAAACTTGATCTGATCATTGATCTTTAATTAGGTTTTGAATACAGGTAAACCCGTTTTTCTTTAAATATGGCAGAAGAAGGACAATTTGACGCTATGCTCTTGGCTATTGCTGAAAAGCACCGCGAAGGAGTTACTGAAGTATGAACATGCTATTTCTGTATTCCTTTGAACAATAAACAAACAAATAAAGTCTTTTTAGTTTTTAACAACTATTGCTAGTTTTCTGGCCCGGAAAACTGATTTCTTTACTGGAGCATCACGTACCCAATGGGAAAAGGTAGACTGTATTTATTGTTTGTACACAGCAGTTACGTACAATATATCCAATTAACTACTAAAGGTGCTCTTGACAACGTTCCGAAAAGCTGGCCAAAAAGCTGAGGATATAGAGAAACAAAAGATTAAGGAACGCGAAGAGTCCGAACTGAAACATAAAGAAAAAATACGCAAAAAACAGGAAGCAGAACAGAAAGCAAATGAATCACAAATAAGTGAAATAACCGATGAAGAAGCTGCTGAAATTATAAAAGAGGAGGAAGAAAAGTAATAATTAAAATATGAATCTTTATAGTATCTTTTTTATATAATTTCTTTTATTTAGAAATAAAATTAAATCCGAAAGTGATTGTTCTAATCCAGAAGACCAACTCTCAGATGATGTGGAAGAGGCCGACAAGGGTAAATTAATGCCCAACTTGGGCAATGGTTGCAACCTACCGAATTACTCCTGGACACAAACTTTGGTCGAGGTTGAGGTAAGTGCTTATTAAGTTATATTAGTATACATGTCTTCCTTTTTTGACGAACCTCGACATATGTAGATTACTTTTGCTAGTCAGATATATTTGATCGTGGTCATTTTTGTGATTTGTATACCAAGTGCTTTTAAATTTTATATTGAAATTATAAAGAATAAAATATTTATATACATATATTGCCACAACAATAAGTGATGAAGTGGTGAAAAACCACTTTACAAAAGAAACATTAAGTAAAACTATCACTGAAAACATCATGAGTTAAACCAACAAAAAATAAGAGAAAAAGTATGCCTAACTTGGTATAGTAATAAAAAGACCATACGAAGGAAAAGAAAAGAATTACCGAAATGGAGTTGAACGCAATAAAAGAAATCAAGAGATTCTTTTCCTTCCTTATAAATTGTATAACCCGTTCATATGCCTTTCTGAAGCGAGTTTGATGCTTGTAAACAAATAAATTTATTGGCGCGACAGGTCCTTAAGAGCCAAGGCCTATTGACTTTATACACTCAACCATTCCTGTGTGTGTTGTTAATCTGCAAGAATGGAAGGGTCCTACAATTTACCGCCGAGTCCGAACGGCTACATAAGATGCACTTTTTCGAGACAAATTTCTTAACTCTTGGGGATTTTGTCAGTTCCTCGCAAGAGGCAGTACCCCGGAAAAGAAGGTGGCTATGAACGGGACTCAAACCCGCTTAGCAGTCCGACACACTTTTTTTTTTTTTTGTAATTCTGTATGTTGAGTATGTTTTCGTTGTCTGTTGTACTCTTAAGCTTAAGACACGGAAGATCATTTTGATTATTCTTTCTAAAGATTTTATTTATCTCAGGAAACATACTCGGGTCACTACAATTAATGGCCCGAATTCTGTTATCCCAGTATGAATTAATAGACAATCGATAGTTTTGTTTTATGAGCGAGTTAACATTTTTTATCGACGACTTCAGTGTCCTAATCTCCAGATCGTTTTTATCCGTGAATCGCCTGTACAAGAGTTTTAATCTTGTCAGAAGTCCACTTGTTTGCCTGTGTAGTGCTTCTATTGCGTTCTTGTAAATGTCAGTTGCGTTTTGTTCTTTGTATCGTGGGATTGTTCTGTCAAATGTTCGTTTTATAATAGCAGGTATTCATCGATCTCTACATTCGATGGATTCCTGTCGTTTGGAGGCAATGTCGTTGGAGAAAAGTTCTCTTGTCAGGGTGTTGGAGAAAGGTGGCCAGCATGCCTACTAAAATTGTAATAGCGCGCAGGCACAAATTCATCCAACATCACAAATTCGTTTGGTAGCTGTATGACGCCGGAAAGTGCGCAGTGGTCACTGTCGTATTCTACCGTCTGTAAACAGTTTCTTGTCTGTTGGCCCACAGATTCAGTTACTGTCAGTCTTGAGTTTAACAGTAGTAGATCTAAAAAACACCGCTCCTTGGGAACGATGGTCTATCTGTAGCAAAAAGATCAACACTATGTCGACCCATCCAATTAAATAGATGATTCCCTCTGAGATTTGGCTTTTTGGTTTCCAAATCTTCATGTTTGGCGTTCCAATCCCCGGCCATTAGATAATAATTCTTAACCGAGCGCAGTTTTAAACATTCAAAAAGTTCATCAAGCTCTGCAATAAAATTAGTGGGTTAGGGTGCATCTGGTGCGTACACCGCGATTATACATTCGCTTCTCATGTTGGAGAGGAATGCATATATTGCAGGTTTCTAGCGACCCGCATCTACGCACTTCATTATTATGTATGACTTTAAAACTAATGCCTTTTCGTAAAAAGATTGCAACACCACCACCTTGAACGGAGTTGGGCCGGTCTCTTCTTACGATATTGTAATTGTTTTTCAATTTCAATTTGTGTTTCTGGTTTAGCTTGGTTTCGCTAGCCAAAAATACATCTGGACTGTGATCATGCAACAATTGATACAAATTTGCTCTACGTTCGGTCCTGATTAGTGAATTTACATTCACAGCCAGGAATTTAAAGGGGTTCTCGTACAGCGTGCCCATTAAGATTTAAATTGTCCTAAGCTGGGAAAGTAAGCGTAGACATGGTCCAGTCTTTCCTCCTGCTTTCCGAACTGTAGTTGTAGGGTGGTTAACTGGGCCTGCATGGCCAGCAACACAGATATAATATCTGATAGATAGATAGATAGATAGAGAGATGGGTATTTATTAGCGTATTAATAAGCTTTAGATAACAATCATTTTATAATTTTTAAAATTATTCTACATTAAAAAAAAAATTATTATACATTAACATTTTTAATATTTCAGTCTCACAAATTCTACAACACTTTTTTATATATATTTACATTATTTTCAGATTTAACATGGTTAGCCATTAGATTAAAAATCTTAAAACCTTTATATATAAGAGAGTTTTGAGCTCTGGCTGTTAAAAAAATTGGTCATCTAAAATCATTCATATTTCTATACGGTTGAATCTGAGTGTACGAGATTTGGGGGCACAACGGATATCGGAACAGGATTTAAGGCTGGCCGCTTCTCCGCCACCTTCGGAACTTTTGTTTGTTTTATTTGTTAGAACTTGGGAGAGCCCCGATAGCTTGCAGGGTGCCCCTCGCCACCACACAGTACACATTTTAGCTGGGTCTTGTCTTCAACCCTTTCCTGTCCGAGTTTACACTCTCCTTGATTGTGATTCATACTGCATTTGACGCAGCGAGGCTGCATTTCGCAGTTCCCCGCGGCATGCCCAAATCTTTGGCAGCGCATGCATTGTAGCATGTCACCGCGTCTCTAGTTTATCCCATGTTACAACCTGGCAGTTTAGGACAGAGATACTTTTCAGACTATCCAGTTTGCTTCTGGGCGACAACTGTACCAGGTAGAACGATCGTTTCCGTTGCTCACGCCTGGCTCTTACCGTGGACAATGGCTTGACCCCGACGAACTCGAGATCATTAATCACGAGCTCTGAGCTCTTCTAAGAGCGCCGTCGGGTCAGTATTACTATCAAGGCCCTTTAGGAGGACCGTCTGGAATTTCTCTTCTTTAGGCGTGAAACTAAAATGTTCTGTTGTTGACTCGTTCAGAGCGCATGTAATGAAGAAAAGTAGACATATACTTCCGCGGCATTCCGTCCATTATGGGTAGACGTGCTCATTTGACAAACGGATTGGTATGTTTCGGTCGGTTTTGACACTAGCTTCCGCTTGCTTCCGACCATTATAGTTAGCCTTTTACACATTTGTATGGTTGCTTTCAGCTTCATCTTGAAGGTGTTGATAGGCGGCACGTTTTCTTTTTTTGGCTGCAATGGCTATTGCTGCTGATTCGGTTGTTGTTTCGGCTGTTGTCTCTGCGGCTGTTGTCTCTGCGGCTGTTGTCTCTGCTGCTGATGTTGCACATTGTCTTGCGACATTGCATGTTGTTGTTGTTGTTGTTGTTGTTATTGTTGTTGCTGTTGCTGTTGCTGTTGTGGCTGTTCTTGCAAGTTATTTGCTTTATTTACGTTTCATGCTTGCTGTGGACGTGCCTGGTTGGTAGGTTGAACCAACTTGCTGCATGCAAGATTATGTTAAGGCTGCAGCTGTGAGAGTTGTTGCTGCTGCAGCTGCTGTTGTTGCTCTTGCTCAACCGTCTGGGGTGCCCTTAATTTGGCTGCCTCCTTCTGCTCTTTTGCAAGCCTCTCCATCTGCCTTTGATCCTCCAGCGAAATGATTTCTTCATCCTCGTCTTCTGACTCGGATGAGGCCGGCTGTGACGTCAAGTCAACTTGTTTGTTTGCGGTGTCCTCTGGCGTAGTATAATGCCCCTCTCCTCCGTCAGACACGTACGACACCTCCATGTCTGCTTGGCTGACGTCACATCATCAGCAGATGTTTTTAGAAAGTCTTTCGATGTCCCCGGAACATCATCTGATGTTTCCGCCTTTTTACGTCACTCATTTGTTGTTGGACGCTACTACCGCCTTCCAGGCTTTTTCGATTTTCCAGGACAGTTCCCCAAAAAACATTTGTGAAATGCCCTGGGCTCGACTCGAACCCGGGATCCTCGTCTCCGTGCTCGGCCACTCTACCACTGAGCTATTTGGTATATGCCTTTGGGCTGGATTGTCCAAAGAACTACAAATACCACGAAATGTGTGGCTTTTTGTTGCTTAAATAATTTCCAAATTTATTTTGGCTTATTTAAGACAAATTAAAACAAATTAATTGCCTATTGGTAAAAAAATAACTATTGAATACTTTTTGTGAAAACACTTGAAAAGATAACTTTCTCACTGCCAAGTCGCCAGACGTTGATTCACCTTGACAGTAGCTGAACGACACACTGACCACTAAGCCACGGGGCACGGGGATCCTTGATTGAATTTATTGATCCCTGAATTCAATTTGAGTTTTGTAACTCATTTTTTTTTTTTTTTTTTGTTACGTAGTTCTTACGTGTCTTGTATGTTAAGATCAAACTTCTTGAACGAATGTTCGTACTTTACAGCAGTCAGCTTACTTACTTAGGGGGCGCTACAGTTCGGGACGAACCTGAGCCTCAACCAACATGCCTCTCCAGCCAGCTCGGTCTTTGGCTAGCTGCCTCCAATTTCGCACTCCAAGTTGGTTGAGGTCATCCTCCACTTGAGCACGCCACCTTAGACGAGGTCTTCCTTGACTGCGTCTACCCTCTGGGATGGAATTGAAGATCCTGCGAGCCGGAGCATTGTAGTCCATTTGCTTTACATGACCTTGCCATCTTAAACGTGATATGCGTGTTTTTTTTTGAACAGGTCAATGTCGTTGTACAGCTCGTATAGTTCTTGGTTGAACCTTCTCCTCTAAAGCGCGTTAACGCAGATAGGGCCATAAATCTTCCAAAGAATCTTACGCTCGAAACGACTAAGGATAACTTTATCCGCTTTAGATAGAGTCCATGCCTCGGCGCCATAGAGCAGGACTGGGACGATTAAGGTCTTATACAGAGTCTCCTTTGTCTTTCGAGAAAGGGCTTTGCTACTCAATTGCCTTCCTAGCCCATAGAAACAGCGATTTGCAAGAGTAATTCTTCGTTTTATTTCTGACGAAATGTTTTTGTCAGATGTTATAGCGGATCCGAGGTAAACAAAGTCCCTATCTACCTCAAAGTTGTACCTGTCTATTGTTTATTGTGATGTTTTGTCCAATCCGCCGGTGTTGTGTGCCCCTTTTGTGAACAGCAGGTACTTCGTTTTGGCCTCATTGACTGCTAGTCCGATCTTAGCCGCTTCAGCTTCAATGTTAGCAAACGTTCCAGTGACAGCTCGCCGAGTTCTGCCAATGATGTCTATTTCGTCAGCGTATGCTAGAAATTGCACAGACTTGAAAAAAATTGTCCCATTACAATTGACTTGCGAGTTTCCATTCATCAGGCATACTTTCTTCTGACCAAACTTTAGAGATGAGTTAGTGTATGCACTCCACCAGTTCATCTCCGGCCGCTTTTAAAATTTCGGCGGGTAGTCCGTCGGGTCCAGCAGCTTTGTTGTTTTTTAGTTTAGATATTGCTATCCTCACTTCATTTTGGTCAGGTGGACGGAAGTTTTGTCTGTCATCGTCCATGTTGAATGGTTCATTCTGCCTGACAGCGGGTTTTTTTGTCTTCATCGCCATTTAACAGTCTGCAGAAATGGTCCTTCCATGTACTCAGCACCGACTGTGACTCTACTACGAGGTTTCCATTCCTATCTCTACAGGCTTCCGTGCGGGTTATATTCTTGGCACGTTCTTTTTACCTGTTGGTAAAACTTCCGCACGTTGTTCCTGGGGTAGCATCTCTCAATATCTTCGATCGCGCGCTTCTCATACTCTCTCTTTTTCTTTTGGAAAAGCCAAACTTCTTTCCGTCTTTTCTGCTCGTAGAGCTCGCGAGCAGCTCTCGCCCTTCTTTGCAGCGTCGCTTTATATGCCTCTTGTTTGGCTGCATAGGCCTGCCTGCCTGGTTCTGGCGGTTTCTTGCGATTGCTGCTTTCCGACGTCATACTTCCTCACAGTATTACTCCGTTGTTGTGTTTGTTTTTTATAATTAGTCCGCACTAAAAGGATTTTGACTACCCTTATAATGTTACTTAAACACAGCGAGGGCTTTAGGAAAATAGAGAAGGATGTGAAAGAAGGTAACTATGCACATTTGTTTTAAATGAGGGAGGGAAAAACAGTGTCTGGCAAGGCATTCCACATTCGCGTGGTACGACTAAAGAAAGAATCCCTGTATTTGACAGTACGTCCGAAGTTGGGCTCAAGGGTATACTGATTCCTTGCAGAGCGAGTATTACGGTTGAATCGTTTCAGGGGAGGAATGCAACTGGCTATTTCGCTAGAGCATTGCTTATGGAAGTAACGATAAAATAATGAAAGGCAGGAGACATTACGTCTGTGCTTTTAGAGATGTAAATGTTTCTGTTATTGTTCGATTGCCTATCATTTTTAAAGCTCTTTTTTTGTATTCTGTCTAGAAAACTCAAGTGGGTTACAGGAGCTCCTGCCCAAATGTGGGAATTATACTCAAGTTTAGGGCGAATATATGCTTTATATACTGTAGCCAGATCAGACGGGGTGAAGAACTTCTTGCATCTTCGAAGGAAACTTAAACATCTCGCAACATCTCGCAGCATTTCTGGCAATGTCAAATATGTGGTCATTCCACAGAAGGTGGTGTAATGTTTTTATTTTATTTATGCCCTACTTGCGAGTATTTTACAAAGTTCTCCAACCGATTTTAGCCCGAGCATCAAAATGCACGATCGTTTTCTTCTAAGGTCGTCACCCGAAATGTAAAGAGTCAAAATTAAGTTTAAGGCTAACTTTTATTTATAAACGTCAGGGCTATTTATACTTAAATCTATCTTACAGATATTTGGGTTCATCCCCACTCTTATATATGCTATTTCAATTTTAACCCACATATGATGGCCCGAATGACGACAAAGATTCGAATTTCATTTGCACAGAATGAACGTTCAGTTCAATCCACCCAAATGCAATTCGATGCCCTTAGCCACCGCGACACATTCAGGTGCAGTCATTAATTGTTCTATTTATGAATCATTTTGTGCACAACGATTTACAATGTGTGATGACTGACCATTCACAAGTTTGTTCAAATGTAGGTCAGTGTATCCACGTTAAGTGCATAATGTATGTATATACACAACACCCTCACCCTTAAAAAAAAATATTTTCTTTTTTTTTTTTAGAATGAGAAAATTATTTTTGATACTATATTTTACATATTTCTTGCTCTTATTAAATTGTTATTGTGCACTTCTTTATTTACATTTTCAATACTTATTATACTATTTGGACCATTTTGAGCAATAATCTTGTATGGCCCTTTAAAAGGTTTATCTAACTTTTTTTTATTTCCTACTTTCAAATATACATAATCTCCTATTTTAAAATTTGATGTATTTACATTAGATTGGTTTCTGTGTATTTTATTCTTATTTTGTTCTAAACTTTCTTTAGCTCTATTATGCGCATATTGCAATTTCATTTTAAATTCATTCACATAATAATCAATGTTATAAATACTTTCTTTGTTTTTAATGATTTCACAAGGTAGAGCACATAGTTTTCCATATATTAATTCAAATGGTGAATAATTTGTAGTACTGTGTGGTGTCGTATTGTATGTGTATGTGTAGTAAGGTAGTAGTTCTTCCCAGTTATCTTTTCCGCCTGTAGTCATTAAATAATCATTTAGAATTCTATGATTTCTTTCTACTGAGCCTAAAGTTTCATGGTGGAAAGGAGTAGACGTGGGGTTTTTCTATTTTTAGTAATTTACAGATATTTACTAATAAGTTCGTTAGTGAACTCTGTGCCCTTGTCTGATTTTAATTTTCTAAAACAACCATGGTGGTTGGGTGCTGTATGAATAGGGTAGGCACTGAAAGGCATCAAACTGGTGATGCACAGTCGCTGCAACTATATCGTACACATCAATTGTGCTTATTTTACCTCCCCGCGGTAACCACCGGGTACTGGTCTGTCCACCCGGACATTCCTGCTAAACTTATAAGCGCGAGTGTTGAACACAGAAAAAATAGCAACACTATAATGCTCTGCTTTAATGACTGTTCTGATCGATTCGCAGAAGTCTTGCACGAGCCCCTCAGAAAGAGGACGTACGGCGGATGAGCCCAACCAATTGGACCAACGGTGGCGTCAACAGTCAACGAAGCAGACGCCCTAATGAGCTACTTCGACGTATTTGGAGATAAGGTCATTAGGACAATTCAATGCAAGTCAGGGCATTGAAATAGAGATGGTGGCGGATGAACCCTTAATGGGCCAACGGCAGCGCTCATATCCCCGAAGTGGGTTACTGACTCCGGATTCTCCGGTTCCTTTTGTCCAAGGAATCCAACAAAGGACCTGGCCCTCCAGGTTGGGGGTTGTGCGTGGGGTTAACAACCCTGCCACGGAAAAAAAGAAAAAGTTGCGAAGCGACCAATAGCCTCGGAAAAGGACGGATTTACTGTTGACGACCCGGAAAAACGAATCAAGGACAACGACCTTCGGATCTGCACGTGGAATGTTAGAACTCTTAACAGACCACGTGCATCCAAACAACTAGCGGAGGCCCTAGACTGCTACAGAGCAGGAATTACTGCCATCCAGGAAGTGCGATGGAATGGGCCGGGCAAAAGGAGGATGAAAAACTGTGACGTGTACTACGGTGATTGCGCAAGAAGACGACAGCGTTTATTTGGGTGCGGATTCGTCATAAGCGGTAGACTTAGGCAAGAAGTCTTGGGCTTTCGACACGTAAGTGAGCGACTTGTGACAATCCGTATCAAGGCTAAATTCGCCAACATTAGCCTAATATGCGCTCATGCCCCCACAGAGGACAAAGATGACGCCACCAAGGATGACTTCTATGAGCTCCTCGAAAAAACCTATGAGCAATGCCCTAAATACGACGTTAAGATCGTACTAGGGGATTTTAATGCCAAAATAGGTAAAGAGGGAATCTTTGGTAGGACTGTCGGAAAACATAGCCTACACGACACAACGTCTGAAAACGGACTTAGGCTAATTGACTTCGCAGCGGCACATAACGTCACCATTGCAAGCACACGGTTTCCTCATCTCGATATACACAAAGGGACTTGGCGACACCCAGATCAAAGAACCGTCAATCAGATTGATCACGTTGCGATCGATGCAAGACACGCCTCCAGTATCTTGGATGTTCGCACCTTCCGAGCAGCTAACATCGACTCGGATCACTACCTTGTTGCAGCAAAGGTAAGAATGCGAATAACCCGAACTCCACAACAACGGAGTAATACTGTGAGGAAGTATGACGTCGGAAAGCTGCAATCGCAAGAAACCGCCAGAACCTATGCCGATCGAATATCCCGTAACCTCTCAAGAAATCCAGTACCGCCAGCATCAAGTGCCGAAGATCAGTGGCAACACTGCCAACAAGCCATCAGAGATGCCGCAACTGATGTGCTAGGTTTCACCAGACCACCACCACGAAACCTCTGGTTTGATGACGAATGCAGGCAGGCCCATGCAGCCAAACAAGAGGCATATAAAGCGACGCTGCAAAGAAAGACGAGAGCTGCTCGCAAGCTTTACGAGCAGAAAAGACGGGAAGAACACCGGCTTCTCCAAAAGAAAAAAAGAGAGCATGAGAAGCGCGCGATCGAAGATATTGAGAGATGCTACTCCAGTGAACAACGTGCGGAAGTTTTACCAACAGGTAAAAAGAACATGCCAAGGAAAAAAATCCCGCACAGAAGCCTGTAGAGATAGGAATGGAAACCTCGTAGTAGAGTCACAGTCGGTGCTGAGTACATGGAAGGACCATTTCTGCAGACTGTTAAACGGCGATGAAGGCCAAAATCCCGCTGTCAGGCAGAATGAACCATTCAACATGGATGATGACAGACAAAACTTCCGTCCACCTGACCAAAATGAAGTAAGGATAGCAATATCTAAACTCAAAAACAACAAAGCTGCTGGACCCGACGGATTACCCGCCGAACTTTTTAAAGCGGCCGGAGATGACCTGGTGGAGTGCATACACCAACTCATCTCTAAAGTTTGGTCAGAAGAAAGTATGCCTGATGAATGGAACCTCAGCATCGTTTGCCCGATTCACAAGAAAGGAGACCCTCTAAACTGCGCCAACTATAGAGGAATAAGTCTCCTGAATATCGCCTACAAGATCCTCTCTGTCGTACTATGTGAACGCCTGAAACCTTTCGTCAGCAACCTGATTGGCCCCTATCAGTGTGGTTTCAGACCAGGAAAGTCCACAATCGATCAAATGTTCACGCTACGGCAGATCCTGGAAACCACCCAAGAATTCCAAATCGATACCCACCACCTCTTTATCGATTTTAAGGCCGCGTACGATAGCATTTATAGAGACGAGCTATACAGAGCCATGTCAGGTTTTGGCATTCCCACAAAACTCGTCCGACTGTGCAGGATGACGATGGAGAACTCTCGCTGCTCCGTCAAGGTTGGTTCTGACCTCACAGAAGCTTTTGACGTCAAAAAAGGATTCCGACAAGGTGATGCGCTATCGTGCGATTTCTTCAACTTAATACTTGAAAAAATTATAAGAAACTCGCAAGTCAATTGTAGTGGGACAATTTTTTTCAAGTCTGTGCAATTGCTAGCATACGCTGACGACATAGACATCATTGGCAGAACTCGGCGAGCTGTCACTGGAACGTTTGCTAGCATTGAAGCTGAAGCGGCTAAGATGGGACTAGCAGTCAATGAGGCCAAAACGAAGTACCTGCTGTCCACAAAAAGGGACACACAACACCGGCGGATTGGACAAAACATCACAATAGACAGGTACAACTTTGAGGTAGTTAGGGACTTTGTGTACCTCGGATCCGCTATAACATCTGACAACAACATCTCGTCAGAAATAAAGCGAAGAATTACTCTTGCCAATCGCTGTTTCTATGGGCTAGGAAGGCAATTGAGTAGCAAAGCCCTCTCTCGAAAGACAAAGGAGACTCTTTATAAGACCCTAATCGTCCCAGTCCTGCTCTATGGCGCCGAGGCATGGACTCTATCTAAAGCGGATGAAGATATCCTTAGTCGTTTCGAGCGTAAGATTCTTCGGAAGATTTTTGGCCCTATCTGCGTTAACGGGCTTTGGAGGAGAAGGTTCAACCAAGAACTATACGAGCTGTACAGCGACATTGACCTGGTCAAAAAAATACGCATATCACGTTTAAGATGGCAAGGTCATGTAGAGCGAATGGACAACAATGCTCCGGCTCGCAGGATCTTCGATTCCATCCCAGAGGGTAGACGCAGTCAAGGAAGACCTCGCCTTAGGTGGCGCGCTCAAGTGGAGGACGACCTCAACCAACTTGGAGTGCAAAACTGGAGGCAGCTAGCCAAAGACCGAGTTGGCTGGAGAGGCATGTTGGTTGAGGCCCAGGTTCGTCCCGAACTGTAGCGCCACCTAAGTAAGTAAGTAAGTAAGTAAAACAACCATATTTCAAAATAAATTTTTCTACAATAGTACAATACTGAAATCGCATCTTTTGTGACTAATGGAAATGCTTCTATGAACTTTGTTAGTTCACATTGGATGGTGAGAATATACCTGTATCCATTTGATGGTCTAAGTGGGCCTACTGTATCTACTGTTATTACTTCAAATGATGTATTTGGTGTTTCTGTCATCGTGAATCGTTCTTTAGTATATTTAGTGATTTTGACTTCATTACAAATCTTACAATTGTTTATATAGTTTCTAACCATCTTATTCATATTTTTCCATACATATTTTCGTTTAAGCTTTGCTATACATCCTCGTATTCCATTGTGCCCTCCTAATTTGTCATCATGATACTTATGTATTAAATTCTTCATTTCTTCTGCATGCTCTATTCTTTTTGGTGGATCGGTTAATATTATGTCTAGACAATTTTCTTTCTTATTCTTTTGCAGTTCGTTAAATACTTCTTTAAATTTATGCACTGATATTATTTTAAAAATATCATTATTATTTGCTAGCGCTAGCTTTTCTATCTTTTCATGCTTTGTATAAGATAACAATTTCTTCAAAATCAATTTTAACTCTGATAGAGAATTATCATTGTATCCAATTCTATCTTTAACTGCATATATTGTTTCTTTATGGGTCCCCATTAAATTCTTTATATTTTCAAGTTGCAACTTCTTAATATTTCTAGTGTCTGATATAGATATGCATTCCCATATGTGGAGGTGTACAGTCTCTTCTGGGGGCATAATTTCCGGATATTTTTCTTTCTCACTAGTGTTTACTTTTTTCTTTCTCAACTCCATTGCTCTGGTTAGAACATCAACTCTTTGTTGTGGTATCATTTCTATTAACTCTTCTGAATTCAACTTCATTCTAGACAATGCATCAGCATTTGTATTCATTTTTCTTTGTTTAAAAACTATATCAAAATCATAATCCATTAAATCTACTCTAATTCTAGTTAATCTAGATGAAGGGTTCTTATGTGTAAATAAACTAACTAAAGGTCTGTGATCGGTATATACTATAAATCTTCTTCCATACAGATATGGCCTAAAATGATTAATTCCCCAATGAATTCCAAGAAACTCTTTCTCTATAACTGATTTATTTAGCTCGTGTTTGTTTAATGCTTTACTTGCATATGCAATGGTTTTATCATTTCCTACCTCCCCTTGTGAAAGAATAGCTCCTAGTGCATAATTTGAAGCATGTGTTGTCAATATGAATGGTTTTTCAAAGTTTGGGTAACGCAGGATTGGTGGGGACATTAATTTCTTTTTTAGGCTTTCAAAAGCAATTTGACAACGTTCTGTCCAACTAAAAAATTTATTTTTCTTTAATAATTCATTTAATGGTTTTGCTATGTCGGCAAAACTTTGTATAAAACGTCTATAATAGTTACAGAAAGCTACGAATCTTCGAACCTCATCTACATTATCCGGTTTTGGGTGTTCATTTATAACTTTGTATTTACTTGGGTCTGTGGTGACCCCTTCTGTAGTTATTAAATGTCCAAGATATACTACTTCAGGACGGAGAAAATTACATTTACTTGGGTTTAGTTTTAAATTATATTAACGCAATCTTTTAAAAAACTTCTATTAGGTTATTATTGTGTTCCTTGAGATTTGAGCAAAACACAATTATATCATCAACATATAAAAATGCAGATGCTTGTAACCCATAAGTGCAATTGTTAACATTGTCTGAAAACTATTTGTTGAAATCTTCAATCCAAAAGGTAATCTTTTGTAAGAGGTCTGGATTTCGGATGCAATGGAATTTGGTGAAATGAACTTGTCATATCCAATGTTGAAAAAATATTTTGCTTTTTCCTAGCTTGTCTAGTAATCTTCTAAACGAGTTAATGGAAATTTATCTTCAACCACTTTTTTGTTATAAGACCTAAAATCTACTACTAATCTCCATTTTTTATTTCCATTTGCGCTTTTCTTTGGTACTATTAACAACGGTGAGTTATACGGACTAGTAGATGGCTCAATTATATCTTCATCTATTAACTTTTCAACTTGATCTTTTATCTCTTTCAAATTCGCAGACTGTAATTTTTTACGTACACTGGTGTTTTATCTATAGTTGTTATCTTTTGTTCATAAAAAATTATTTTTAGTTAGTGTTTCACCCTCTAAGTGAAATATATTCTGAAATTCTTTGCATATTTTTAATATTTCTGTTTCTGCGTCATTATCTAAACTGTCTACCTCCATTTCATTTTGGACGTTATTAAATCGGTTTTCATCTACTAAATTATTTTTAAACTGTAATACTGCGTAGTTGGAAACTGGTTCTATTCCTAAAGAAATATGATCTAGTTTTACTTCCTTTTCAGTTGTAATAAGAATTTTTATATGTTTAACTCCTATAGCTGGTATTAATGAATTTACTACAAATGTTCCCTTATTAATTTCTTTTCCATAAATTAAACTATCTTCATCTAAATCTAAATTAATTTTTTGAATTATTTCTGTTCTAGGTGGTATAGTGATATTACTATAAATTTCCCTTGTATCCATATTCATTGGCAGTATTATTTCTTCTTAATGAGATTACCAGAACACATGTCTCATAATCAATTTTGCAATTGTATTTTAATAAAAAATCTCTACCCAAAATTCCATCTGTGGCTAAATTTAAACTATCATCAGTTACATTAAATGTATGTTCCAATTTCATGTCTTCCATGTATAATTCTATTCTTGTTACACCTTTAGTTAATATTGACTCTTCAGATATACCATTTATTTTACATTTACTACCATACTCTATTCTATTAGTACCTAATGCATTATTTTTTATTATAGAAATATCTGCTCCCGTGTCTATTAGCATACTTATTGGTTGATTTCTACCGCTTATTTTAAGTTTTATAAAATTTGTTTGTCCTTCTATAGTTTTAATGTGAATTATCTTCTTCTGGACCTTACCCCCGGGTTCTGTTGGCCGAGGATGTACCCGTTTCCCTGAAAATTTCTTTTACCAAAATGTCCTTGTACTCTGCTGTTGTTGTTCTGACCCCTGTTTTGTATAAAATATCTGCTATTATTTTGGTGTGGGGCGTTAGGATTTGAAAAACTATTGAAATTTCTGTTGAAGTTACCTCTAGGGTTGCTTCTGCTTCTCTGTACCCTATTAAAATGCATTATTTTGTTTGGTTGGTCGGGTTCTGTTTCTAAGGCTACTTGTACAGCATCTGCAACCTTTTTTGGTCTTGCAGCTGTCACTAGTGATTTGTATGGTTCTGATAGACCATTCTTAAAAGCTGTCATTCCAATCTGATCATTTAGTTTTACTATTACTTCCCTATGCTCATCCCCTTGTTCAGAAATTTGGAGTTCATTTAAGGAAGCTAGTAGTGCCTCTATTCGTGAAGCGTAAGTCAGAACTGATTGACTTCCTTGAAAACATTTCGAAATTTCATTGTGTAACCTAGATGCAGTTTTATTTGATTTATAAGCAGTTTGTAGTATCTTCTTCAAATCTTTAAATTTGTCTGGTTTGTTTTTCATCAGAATTTTATTTTTTACTGTTTCTGAAAGCTTGGTGGCTAGATTGAACTTTATTAATGTTTCTTTTTGACTGTCATCCTTAAGAGTGTCATTGTAGAATTCAATCAAACCTAAAAAATTATTTAGATCCTTTTGATCTCCTCGAAATTCTGGTATTACCTTTGATGCAGTAATTAAATCGAAATTTGCCATATTTATTTTTGGAATAGGCTGCGAGCTAGTATTTTTAATTTTAAGAAAACTACTTATATGTTCAACTAATCTTTCATATTTATCTTTTAATCCTTTAATATCCTTCAGGTCCGCTTGTTCTGTAATTGTTTGTATTTTCTATGTATTCTTCACTATATGCTCTATCTGGTGATTTTTTAAGATTTTTTAATAACTTTTCTAATGTTTCGAACCCCATGAGTTAATTTATTTTAATATTTTTTTTTTATTATTTTTTGTTATATATATAATTACAAAACATTTTTTTTTTTTTTAACATTACTAATATTTTTAAAAGCGTGTTTTCTTAGATATTTCTTATAATATGCATTTAGTTTACATAATGTTAATATTATTAATAATATACAATTTAAATAAACTATTTTGCTATCTAAGTCGTTAAATGTTGTTGTTGCTGCTGCTGCATTGTTGTTTATTATTTCCTCTTTTGATTCCTTGCCACCCATCCTTTTTTATGTTTTTTAACTTCTTGACGAGTCTCCTTTTTTGTGCTCCAGAGCTTATGTTGATTATTTTTGGAATAGGCTGCGAGCTAGTATTTTTAATTTTAAGAAAACTACTTATATGTTCAACTAATCTTTCATATTTATCTTTTAATCCTTTAATATCCTTCAGGTCCGCTTTTTCTGTAATTGTTTGTATTTTCTATGTATTCTTCACTATATGCTCTATCTGGTGATTTTTTAAGATTTTTTAATAACTTTTCTAATGTTTCGAACCCCATGAGTTAATTTATTTTAATATTTTTTTTTTATTATTTTTTGTTATATATATAATTACAAAACATTTTTTTTTTTTTTTTAAACATTATTAATATTTTTAAAAGCGTGTTTTCTTAGATATTTCTTATAATATGCATTTAGTTTACATAATGTTAATATTATTAATAATATACAATTTAAATAAACTATTTTGCTATCTAAGTCGTTAAATGTTGTTGTTGCTGCTGCTGCATTGTTGTTTATTATTTCCTCTTTTGATTCCTTGCCACCTATCCTTTTTTAGGTTTTTTATCTCCTTGACGAGTCTCCTTTTTTGTGCTCCAGAGCTTATGTTGATTATTTTTTGTAGTTCCGCACACCTTCTCTGGAATGCTCTTTTTCTTCCTCCTCTCTTCTTTTTTGTAGTTAGAGTAGCCGCTGTTGTTTTTATTTGCCGGATGTTATCCTTTTGTTTTTCCTGTCTTCTCTTTTGTATTCCTCCAGTGACAATGGTTTTGGGCCAGCTGATATCGGCGTTGGAGTGTATGTTGGTGCCTGGTTTGCTGCCTCACATGTTATCGGTTGTGGTACATATTCCAAGAGCTTCTCCCATTTCTCAAATATTTTATTAATTTCTTCGAGTGAAGTCATGAATATTTTTGTTCGTAGTCCGCAGGATCGCCATGTAATGTTTTTATTTTATTTATGCCCCACTTGCGAGTATTTTACAAAGTTCTCCAACCGATTTTAGCCCGAGCATCAAAATGCACGATCGTTTTCTTCTAAGGTCGTCACCCGAAATGTAAAGAGTCAAAATTAAGTTTAAGACTAACTTTTATTTATAAACGTCAGGGCTATTTATACTTAAATCTATCTTACAGATTTTTGGGTTCATCCCCACTCTTATACATATTACAATTTTGATTTTTGTTATCAATATGCTATTTCAATTTTAACCCACATATGATGGCCCGAATGACGACAAAGATTCGAATTCCATTTGAACAGAATGAACGTTCAGTTCAATCCACCCAAATGCAATTCGATGCCCTTAGCCACCGCGACACATTCAGGTGCAGTCATTAATTGTTCTATTTATGAATCATTTTGTGCACAACGATTTACAATGTGTGATGACTGACCATTCACAAGTTTGTTCAAATGTAGGTCAGTGTATCGACGTTAAGTGCATAATGTATGTATATACACAACAGTGTAATGCACATACCGAGAAATGAGAGGTGATTGGTTTCATCTATGCAAGTGCCACTCATGGATATTGGCATTTGGGGTATATTTCGCTTTAACGACTAAAGACAACATTGAGTACAACATTGTACAATGCTATCAAGATCAGAATTTAATGAACTTATCATACGCTGCCGATGCAGTTCCACATCCGGAGAACGAGGATGTGAAGGATGTGAATCTGGAAACGAATATGAAAAGCTGAGAGTACTGCGAAAAAAATTGATAGGATTAGTTATTTCAGCGTTTATTTTGTGAGAATCAGACTTGAATCCGTCCAATACAACTTGTATTGACCGTTTCGAAAGGTAATTACTAATCCAACGAAGAAGAGATTCGTTGAGTCCAAATGCACGCATTTTCGATAAAAGAGCGTAATGCCAAACTCTATTAAATGCTTTAGAAATATCAAGTGCAATGATTTTGCTTTCACCAAAACGATGGAGAGATTGATTCCACTTTTCGGTGAGATATACCATCAAATCACCGGTGGACCTGTTGCTATGAAAGCTGTACTGCCGGTCATTAAGAAGCTTTCGGTTCTCAAGATATTTCTTTAGCTGAAAATTGACCTTGGAAAGAAGGGACGTAAGTGCAATTGGTCGATAGTTTGAGGGAGAAGAAGATTCGCCTTTTTTTAGGGATAGGCTGGACAAATGCTGTTTTCCATCCACTCGGAAAGAGACCAGAGGAATAGGACAGATGGAAAAGCTTACGCAATGGTTTTGCCAGCGTTGAAGAACATCTCTTCAGAACAATAGCTGGGATATTATCCGGGCCAGCGGATTTGTGTATGTTAAGATCTTTTAATACTCTTGCAACTGTAACGAGTGCGAAAGAAGATTGGTCCCATGAAATCATTTACGCTCTCGAGTACAGGAGGAGTTCTAACACCTGCTGGCAGCTTTGAGATTGTCGCGAATTGGGCTGCAAGCAGATCTGCTTTTTCTCGAGAACTGACAACAGGAGTGTCATTGAAGACAATCGTTGGAACCGATGATGGCGTTCGATGGTGTTCGGGTTATTCGCATTCTTACCTTTGCTGCAACAAGGTGGTGATCCGAATCGATGTTAGCTGCTCGGAAGGTGCGAACATCCAAGATACTGGAGGCGTGTCTTGCATCGATCGCAACGTGATCAATCTGGTTGAAGGTTTTTTGATCTGGGTGTCGCCAAGTCCCTTTGTGTGTATCGAGATGAGGAAACCGTGTGCTTGCAATGGTGACGTTATGTGCCGCTGCGAAGTCAATTAGCATAAGTCCGTTTTCAGACGTTGTGTCGTGTAGGCTATGTTTTCCGACAGTCCTTACCTAGTACGATCTTAACGTCATATTTAGGGCATTGCTCATAGGTTTTGTCGAGGAGCTCGTGGAAGTCATCCTTGGTGGCGTCATCTTTGTCCTCTGTGGGGGCAGGAGCGCATATTAGGCTAATGTTGGCGAATTTAGCCTTGATACGGATTGTCACAAGTCGCTCACTTACGTGTCGAAAGCCCAAGACTTCTTGCCTAAGTCTACCGCTTATGAAGAATCCACACCCAAATAAATCACCGTAGTACACGTCACAGTTTTTCATCCTCCTTTTGATCGGCCCATCCCATCGCATTTCCTGGATGGCAGTAATTCCTGCTCTGTAGCAGTCTAGGGCCTCCGCTAGTTGTTTGGCTGCACGTGGTCTGTTAAGAGTTCAAACATTGCAGATCCGAAGGTCGTGGTCCTTAATTCGCTTTGCCGGGTCGTCAACAGTAAATCCGTCCTTTTCCGAGGCTATTGGTCGCTTCGCAACTTTTGTTTTTCTATGGCGGGGTTGTTAACCCCACGCACAACCCCCAACTGGAAGGCCAGGTCCTCTGTTGGATTCCTTGGACAAAAGGAACCGGAGAATCCGGAGTCAGTAACCCACTTCGGGGATATGAGCGCTGCCGTTGGCCCATTAAGGGTTCATCCGCCACCATCTATATTTCAATACCCTGACTTGCATTGAATTGTCCCAATGACCTTATCTCCAAATGCGTCGAAGTACCTCATTAGGGCATCTGCTTAGTTGACTGTTGACGCCACCGTTGGTCCTATTGGTTGGGCTCATCCGTCCTCTTTCTGAGGGGCTCGTGCAAGACTTCTGCGAATCGATCAGAGCAGTCATTAAAACAGAGCATCATAGTGTTGCTATTTTTTTGTGTTTAACACTAGCGCTTATAAGCTTAGCAGGAATGTCAGGATGGACAGACCAGTACCCGGTGGTTACCGCGGAGAGGTAAAATAAGCACAATTGATGCGTACGAGATAGTTGCAACACTGTGCATCACCTGTTTGACGCCGTTCAGTGCCTACCCTATTCATACAGCACCCAAACAGCAGTCAACTATAACCTTAAACAAGAATCCTTCGCAAATTTCGTTGACTAGAATCAAAATTGTGGTCAAGGTGCGCATGCAAAAAGGTTTGACAACGAATTTCTGCCTGCTTACGTTGACACTTTTGAAATCGTCTTTAACGAATGGAATTCAAACAAAATGTTGGTAAATCTATTGTTTATAGAACATTTTGTCAGATTTTTTAAAGTGTACCACCATTTTTCTCAACTTCAAACTGTTTGCCTTGTTGTTTTTGATTATAAACCAATTGTCACATTTTTGGATAAAAAGTAAGCTACGATGGTCTCATGTGCAGGTGGTCCCAGCAATTGGACTTCATTTGGAACGCCGTTCGAAATGCATTAAGACCAGCAAACATTGGTTTATAATTTTCTTCCAACATAACTGTTAGAAGCAAAATCAGTATTTAATTACAAATTCGGTCGGATCTTTTATGTCAAACCCGTTTGTTTGGGCTTTATTTTAAAATGGCCTCTAACCTATTGAGAATACTTAAGGTTAAGCTTATAAGTTATAACATATGGCTATTCGCTATGTGTAATAGGGTGGGTCACTCCAGTATGGAAAAAAAAAGTTGAATCAAATACTAATAGTAATATTATGTCTGATCCTAATCGGCGAATTCGTACGAATTTTCACGAATTTCTGCTAATTCCTGTTCCCGTACACCAAAAATTCTTGGAAATTCGCAGAAGAGAGAGCTCGTGAGAGAGAAAATAATTTCCTCACCCTGCGAATTTCTGCTCAAGAAATTTTTGAAGGCAGAAAAAAGTAGCAGCCAAACGTCAGTTTGACAATTGAAAAAAGACAATAAATTAAATCAAATTTACGACACGTTTGATAAAGATTGCAGTTATTTTTAAAAGTTCATACAAAAACATAAAAAACCGGTGGTTCTGTAAACTTTCCCATGGATATTGTTGACGAAGTCCAGCAGGGTTCAGGCAATTGTTACAGAGCAGTGTGAATTGAGTCTTCTGAAGCCAGCTGTTTGCAAGAAGGAGTAGAGAAGAATTGTTGCTGGAAGCGTGGAAGCACCTACAAAATTACTAAATGTTTTGTTGGTGGAGCTGATGCAACAAATAGGCAAAACATTTCCCTTGAAATAATAAACAAAACATTTTAATAATTGTTTCGCAATAATTAGTTTCCACCAATCTTTTGACATTTAAGTAGTGATGCTCGAACTTCCGACAGCTTATCGATAGTATAGATAGTGAAAAATATCAGCTACTTCGATAGTTTAAAAAACAATCGAACGATTATCGATATTTTAAATAATTCAAACTTACCTTCACATTTCGAGCTTGAGGTTATTCAAGAGATGGAAACCTGTTGGAAAAGCTCATACTCTATGCTTAAACGATTATCAGATTTTCGATGAGAACTTGAGCTATGTAAGCTATGAGAGTGTCAAAAAGGTCTTGCTGCACTGACAGCCAAACATTTTCTTGCAATTGATAAAATCCTGCAGCTTCCTGAGTGCTTTAAAATTTTGAACACAACAATATCCAGCCAAAAATACATAACAATTTCCTCTTACAGGAGGAATTTCCGCAGTTAATAAGCGAATAAAACCTATTGCAGAAGAACGCTACTCGTGCTGTCTAAAACCTTTTCCATAACTTTTTACAATTTCATTGAAAGACATTATGGCTAAAACACAATCACGCTTTAGCTTCGGTTTCGCCTGACATATACAAGTTCAACCATAGGAAATCAATACATCTTATCACAATGTCGCTTTGGCTTTGACGTTACGTTTGGTTTGTATAAAATATAAGGTAACGTGACTCAAACGTAAAGCTTAAGTAGAAACTGGTTGAACTTTTGCTCTCTTTGACAGAAAAAAGCAAAAACAAAATCCGAAATTTAGAAAATGTCATTCAAAGCGGACACAAAGCGTGTGAAATGTAACGTGACGAAGTCAAAGCTGAAGCGTGATTGTGTTTTGGCCATAAGGGTACTTATAAATGGTGGTAAGCTTCACTTTTGTTTTATGGATAGGCAGTCATAAATCTAAAAATTTGAACAAGCCTATCGAATTTGATGACTTATAATTTGCGCCTATTCAATTGATAAATGTATCGATAGTATCAGTACTATCGATATTTTTTTCAAAACTATCGATGATATCGGAAATAAATACTATCGATACTTAAGCAACACTAGGAAAGAATGCTGCAATTTTTTTGGTTTAAAGCGTTCCCGTACGTTTTTCGTAGAAATCTCTCAAAGAGAGAAAATATCGCCTCTACTCAAAAATCTGACTGCTGCGAATTTCCTGCGAATAATTATCGGGGACAAACCTATTATGTTGTAGTGTACTATAAAATGTAGTTTTTGCTAAAAAAAGGATAATGGAAAATACATCTTCAGCCCGCGCATGCGCTTCAAAATTATACGTTTTTGAAAAAAACGTATTACTAAATGGCATAGTTCTTTATTAGAAATTTCTTAAAATACTATTGAAACAACAAATATTTAGTGAAAGACATATATTAATGTTTAAAACAAAAAACTTAAACAAATTAACATAAAGTTTATAAAAATAATTATTTATTTTTATACAAAAAATCCTGTCTACTATCGAATTTCGGCATAATTTTCCTTGAAGCAAGTTTCGCAAGAATCATGCCGTCCCTTGCTTTTTTATCACATGCCGACATTGCAGCTTCAGTCACTATCTTAACACTTCGTTCAACCGCTTGTGTATTGCAAGGCAGCCTAATAAACAACATCCTTTCGTCACCTTTTTTCTCTATTATCTGAATAAGTTCTTCATTCGTTTGATTTCTTAGAATAGGTGGATCAAAGTTTGTTTCTTGCCAGTTTATTAGATCAATGTAACATTTTGCATCAAGATTAAGTTTAGGCACTTCAAAAGTGCGTGGTAGTTTTCCAGTTGTAGGTGAATTACGCGCTTTAGAATTCTTCTATGCTTTTCCTCACCTGTAAACATCGCCAATAATAAATTTTGAGGATGAGCAAAATATGCGTTTCGTTGAATAACAGGATCTATGACTGCTTTTAATGCACTTGATAAAAATCGCGAACTTTCAATCAATTTGCAAAGGTGCGGTGATCCGTCTTTGCATGATGAGTGTGTCTTTATTTGGAACCAAACGGGAGCATATACTTTAACAATGTATTGAGCCAAAGTAATTGAATTAGTTGATGGTGTTGACGTAGAAATGTAAAAACGCAAGATCCGGTTTGCCTTAGTCAACCAACGGGCATGTGACATTTTACCAGGTGATTTATTTTCTAAGTCATCTCACCAACTTCCAGTAATTACTGCTAAGGTAATTTCATACAAATATTTTTGGTCTGTGCTTAAGTCATTAGGTTTTAGCGTTGGTAATTGACCTGGTATTGACTCATATTCAACTACAGCTCGCGTTTCACACTTATCCAGCAACTTACCAATAGGACCATTGTACGTAGATGGACCAGAAGTTTTACCATCCATATAATCAAACAAATGCCTTAAAGGCAGTTCATTTAAATGCAACATGCAAATTATCCATTGCAAAGGTCAATTCAGTATTTAATTACAAATTTGTAAAGGGCTTCGGTTACATCTTTTATGTCAAACCCGTTTGTTTGGGCATTATTTTAAAATGGCCTCTAACCTATTGAGAATACTTAAGGTTAAGCTTATAAGTTATAACATATGGCTATTCGCTATGTGCAATAGGGTGGGTCACTCCAGTATGGAAAAAAAAGTTGATTCAAATTCTATTAGTAATATTATGTTGTAGTGTACTATAAAATGTAGTTTTTGCCAAAAAAAGGATAATGGAAAATACACCTTCAGCCCACGCATGCGCTTCAAAATTATACGTTTTTGAAAAAAAAAAACACGTATTACTAAATGGCATAGTTTCATGCCTCAAAGGCAGTTCATTTAAATGCAACATGCAAATTATCCATTGCAAAGTTCTCTGAAGTCTTTTTCAAATAGCCTTATGACACCACTAAATTTACCTGTATTTCTCACTGTTCCTTCGCATCCAATAGCCAGGACGTCATCAGTACTAATATTTTTTGTCGAAAAGAAGAGCGTTTATTGATATCTCAATGGTCTTTGCAGTTCCTTGTAATGGAGTCACATACCCCACATAAATGGACTCCGGTTCTTTAATTACAGAAACGTGTTTGCACATCTTTGTTCCCTTTTTGGCGATCTTCAAGGTTTTGTCTTTCCGCCCATCAAAATATAAAGCAGGCAAGTTTAAAAGCGCTTTATTCTTCATAAGCGCGTCACGTGTTTCCCTTCTCTCTCTTCGTAGTTTGGATTTATCTATAACGATATCTGACGAAAGTTCGTGTAAAACTGCAGAAGCAATCGCAGCACCAGCTCTGTCGGATACTCCAAAACGGTCACATATTTCCGACAACACCGGTAAACCTTTCACGCATTTCTTATTTTCCATAGTTCGTGAGGTAGAAGGTAAGGGCTCTTCTTCTACTATATTTTTGTGTAGCTTTTCCGGAAATGAAACGCTTGTATCAGAATCACTACTTGTTGAAAATTATTGGTCTTGCATTTTGGATGGGTTGTTATCGCTCTTCAGACAGATTTTTGTTGCAGCTTGCTTTCGAACAATCTTTTTTTGCAAACTTTTTGTTCGATTGCGATCAATGCCACTGATTCTCATTTTTCTCTCACCCCGTTGATCAATAAAAAAATCGAGTTCTTCTTTAGGAACTTTAACTTCTCTGCGACAATCACACTGACTTATAATCTTACATTTGCAAGAACAAATATCGAACAAAATTTCGCTTTGATGCAAGAACAAGAACTCGGTTTTCTTCTCAGTTGACAACCTTTTCAATGATTTTATAATATTTTTGCATTTGGAATGATAAGCTTTCAGGATCTGAATGACTCTTGCATGCGAGACTACAGGGATTGATGGCATTTGCAATACTCCTTCAACTTGCTGGGTTACAATTTTTTCAATTTCGGAAAACGCGGGTTCTTTGTTACTGCTGCTATTTTTAATTTTCACCTGTAGTCTATTCCACTCGTAACATTTCATGACGTCCTGGTATGTTGGTAACACGTTTTCTTTTATATTCCTTATAGTTCCAAATATAGGGCACTTGTATGACTGTCTATTTGACATGATAGAAAAATTTAACTTCCAATTTCTAAAACAAAAATTACACAATTCACAATTTCACAAGACTTCACAAGAAACAACACACATCATTGATACATGAATTCTCTGAATGTACTAACTTACCTCAAAAAATCTTCTTTTAATAAACAACACCGTTTAAATAACAAAAGTCACGTCGTTTATTTCAATGAATACTAGTTAAAACACTTAACTATACCCAACGTCAAACGTGTAACTTAAGGTTTAAATAACAAAATGAAAGTGCTTCTTTACTTTTTTTCTTGCACGAAAATACCAGAGGTTTTGACATTTTTTCATTTCCCCTCCAGCAATAATCTACCCGAACAATTTAGCTACTGCACTTTCTTGCTTGTCAAACACGAAATCAGCTGATCGATAAAATGTTGAGTTTGAATTTCAAAGTCTGTGAATTGTGAATTTATTTGTTAAATTTTGTATCCTTCATTATTTTGTTTAACGCTTTGATTGTTAATGCTTTAATTTTTGCTTTAATTCCTTGATTGATATTCATTTTCCAAACAAAAAATTTCGTTTACTTACGATTAGCTTGTCATGTATGACATTTAACCAGAAACAGCCCAAAATGCGTTTCTTTACTTTTAAGCTCGGGCAGAAAATTACAAAAACAACATCAAAAAGCTCGTGCCCAAACTTTTTCCGAAACTTTCATCCAAAAAATACGGAAAAAGACCTCGTGTAATTTAAGGTGTAAAAGTGGGTTTTTGAACTTTTTTTTAAACTTCAATGGCGTTGCGCGGGCTGTTCCACTTAAAATAATTCAATTATATTTTAAAGGGTTTATAACGATACCCAACTTCAACATATTTTCGCTATTAGAAATCGTTTACTTAAAAAAATAAAAGGCACGACTGGGTCGCACGTACTTGCTCTTATGTGCTAATCCTTTTTAAGTGCAGGCGTCTTTTTGACAAAGATTTTATTTTAATATTTTTTGTATGACGTGCAACTTCCTTAGAATCGTTTTGGGGTGAAGCTCGAACGAACATGCGTCACGACAAAGGGATAAACACATAAATATATAGGATTGTTAGCTTTTGCAGTTTTTTAGTGTAGTATTATCTTTCCACTTGCTGCTTACTGTTTATAATATAATTTGCTAATAGAAAGATACAAAGGACTTTTTTCAGTTAAATTTTCATTTTGGTATGGAAAAATTTGAACAACTGGCATAAAGATTCGTCGGAATCAGCAGTATGGCAATAATGCTAGGTAAAGGGACCTTTATACATCCCAATATGGGAGCAATGGAATTTATAAAGGATTTAGGTACCTATAATAAGGTTGGAAGGAAGGTAGGTACTAAAATTAAGATACGTGTTCCAACTACTGCTAAGCCAGTAGGTATAGAGACAATATTAAAAGTTAACATAGTGGTTTTGTTTATTTATAGGAAGGTGTAAACTTTTGTTTTCTCGATTGAAATTTTTGCATTCAGTAGTAATCGAATAGTTTTTTTTATTTGTTAGTTGTTTTTGTGTGTTTATCAAAGGCTTCCTTATTTATTCTGTGCTTTTATGATGATGAAAAATACTTTAAAATGCGTAAGTATGTATGTAATGTAGGTTGTCACTTTCTTTTATTTGACTAATGGCTTGGCTAGGGCTTAGCCGAGCAATATGAAATAAAATGTTGGGGAAAAAAATTTATGAATTCAAAAAAACACTACTCAACGTTTTTTGGAAAAAATGTTGTAAGCCATCTTATTTCTTTTGCTGTTTTCTATTTTATGAATTTTTCATTTCAAAATCGTTCGACCAGTTTTTTCAAAAAAATGTTTTTTTTGAAAAACTTTTCGAAAACATATTTTAAATTTTTTTTTAGTATGTCAATTTTAAGAAATCTATAGTTTATACTAGGAGAAAAATTTAAAAAAAAATCTATAGATCCGTTTTCAAAATATTCAAAAAACAAAATATTTTTTTAAAAAAATTATTAAAATTTAAAAAAAAATGTTTTTGAAAATTTTGATAAGCAATATTATTTAAATCATAAAACACTACATATTTTGAAAATTTCATCAAAATCCGTCAATTAGTTAACGAGAAAGTCTGATTTTAAAAAACCGGTCATATGGGAGGTACCGTTATAAAACTTTTTCTGAAAAATCCATTAAAATTAAAAGATAGATTTTGCACAGAAAACATCATTTTGAAAGTTTAATCAAAATCGTAGGAGCCGTTTTCGAGAAAAATAAGTTTTTTAATAAAAGTTATATGGCAGGTACCGTTAGTTTTGGAGCTAGAATGCCAATTCCAAAAACTGTCGGGTAGAGCACTCTAAAAATACTATATACCAAGTTTGAATCAAATCGGCCCAACCGTTTAGGCTGTAGATATCGATACGGACAGACAGACAGACGGACGGAATTTCCGGACCCACTTTTTTTGACTTCTCTATCATCGTAATATCATGTTTGATTGTTAGAATTTTTTTTTTTTTTTTTACGAATGCATAACTTGCCTTATAGTCCCTATAATCGCAAGTAAAAATTTGACCCACCCTAATTGTGCAATTTGGTTCCAGCGCCTCTAGCGAAATCTCGCAAACATTTATATACTCGTACTGGTTTTTGTATATTATATTTGTATAAGTAAAGAAGGCGTTTTTTGTTTTGTGTTTAATTCAAATTGGAATCGAATTCAAATCTAATGAGTAACGGTTGACTAAAAATGGACATTATTATTACAAAGGGTTTAAAAAGTGTAACACATAACATCAAATTTAATCCAGATACTTATCGAAAAGGTGATGTAAGCTTTCAGCGAAATTTGAGCAATAAACTTGCTTATATCTGCAGATGAGAGTTAATATTATTGCCAACAATCCTTAACTCCAATGGACAGTCACCAGTTAGAGGCCTTTTATCAGTAGCATGTTGTGCTTAGTAAAAGTCAGATCATTGAATTATGCAAACGAACTGTGACCCAAAAAAATTGTAATGACCGGTTTGCTGCTAGAAAAATCAGGATAACAGCAAGTTCAATTACACACTCAATAAAAAACATTAAGAATATTTGGATACTGAGTATGGCAACAAAATGGAGAAAGTAGCAAAAGTTTGTTATGAAAAACTGCTCAGTGTGCAAATTGTACTTGTAGGAATGGTAGTTTCACATAATCAACCATAGCTTCGTGCATCTGGATGGAATCGTGGTTAAAGACGGGTGTATTACTCGATTAGTTGAATTTAAATGTCCCTTTTCTTGTAAAAACGACCCTGTTTACGACAATATCAATCATAGATTTAATGTCCCATACCTTAAGGAAAAAAGTGTTTAAGTTGTTTAATCTTAAAACACACTCATAAATATTACACACAGTACCAAATGCAAATGTATGTAACTGGGTTATTAGAATGTGATCTTTTTGTTTGGTCTCCTAAAGGAAGCTGCAATGCAGGTATAACAAGTGTTTTTAAAACAAGTTATTCCCTAATAACATAGTTTCTATTTCAAGCATTATCCCAAGGCTTTGTTTGAGAGTGAGCATGTTACACAAACAGATTTAAATAAATAATGTAAAAAAGTTTTTTTATTAATTAAACTAATATAAATTATGTTTAAAGAAGGTTGTTTTCTATTATTTTTAGGTGTTTAAACTAATCATTCTTCGAACTTTGTTTATAAGCCACATTCATCATCTCTCTGCTTTAAAATGGGAGGCTGTAAGTTTACAAAGACGCCACACATAAAAACAATGGAGTATGCTTTGAGAAAACTTATTTAAAATGTGTTAAATTTTGAGTCGTTGTATGATTCTTTCTATATGAATTCGGTGTCGAAAAATCTGATATGTTTTTTTTTCACTTCTTCCTTAATAAATTCCTTACAAGAAATGGTGTCATTACGAGTACAACTCCTTGGCCCGATGCATCCAAAGTGGTTTGTTTTTTCTGGAAATCCATTTTCTGCCAGTACCTGATCTCCAGGCTCTAACAGTTCCAACAAACCATTGTTGGTTGTAATTTGCGCGTCTGCTGTTCGGCCAACGCGACATTTTGATACGAAAGAAACATAACCACTTCGAGTACATCCTACCAGAATCTTTAAAGAGAATCTTTTCTGGTAATGCGAATACATTACACGATCGCCAACTCTTGTAGGCTGTTCTACCCTTATTTCGGTGCAAACAATTACAGTTCGGCAATTAGGGTAGTTTTCCCGAAAATTGCTCGGGATCGATAGCTGAACAGCTGCTTTAGAAGGCCATTTAACAAAATCCTTAGATGCACGTGTCATATAATGCATAACGGCATAAAATGTTCTTGAAATTGTCGTTCTGTGAATTTTAAAAAGTACTCCTATTGCCGAAAACGAGAGGCCACACTTCATCTTGATCAAAAATATACTTACTTATAGTTACAAGTCGGGGTGAACCTGGGCCTCAACCAACATGCTTCTTCAGCTAGCTCGATCTTTGGCTAGCTGCCTCCAGTTTTGCACTTCAAGTTGGTTGAAGTCATCTACTACTTAGACCGCCGAGAGCCCGCAACTGATTTCTTGCGTGGGAGGAAACCAGATGATATTGATGTTACAGTCAGTTAACAGTCCTCCTCAAGGTGATAACGCCATCAATCAATCAAACCCCTGACAGACGCTGCCGAAAACGCGTTTTTTTGACGTTTTTTTTGACGTTTTTAGACTTTTGGGAAACCACTTAAAATTAGTCGCATCCCAAAGCTCTTGCTTCCCTGAGTCGAAATGTATGTGACATATGTCTTACAGGCCGCCAAACCCCTGACAGACGCTATTTGTTTGGCCTTGTCACACTCAGCTTTTTGTTTTTTGTTTTAAAACAAATTAAAGCTCGAGATTTTGTCAACAAACAATAATGTTTGAAGTTATATAATTCACGACTGCTAACATGAAATACTAATTTTTCCCACTTGAAATGCTGGCAGTTAAAAGTTTGTTTATTTTGTTCGTGGCAACATAGCAAATAGTGGTTCTTAATTTCTCAGGTAAACGACTGGCTCACTTAGACCAAAGTAGGCCAATTGTGATACCTCATAGAATTGTAAAAAGTCTTACACAACTTAAACCAGTTGGAACTTTCGATGAAGCGGTGAAGATTAATATCAATGTTTGTCAGAACACAGGCCTGGCGCGCATTAGGCGACCAGGTTGTTTGAAACGATATCAGTGTGCGCGCATTTGTCACATCGGCCACAAGTTTTTTTGTATTTATTTGTAAAAGATCCAGAGTCTATTTTACAGTAGTATAATCTAAGAGTTATGCGGTCGCCTCGCCGCCAGTGAGCTTCTCCTGAAGATCATTCTCTTGACTTGTTTCTTACTTCTCACCCTGATAAATATACCATTAGTGTAACTTCTCCATTTGGCACTTCAGACCATTGTATCATTTCAGCTAATTTCTCATCCCCCACCCATCCAGTTAAAGAAAAACTTCCCACCAGGACCGTTTGGCAATACGAGAAAGCCAACTGGGACGGCCTGAATATCTTTTTCCGAAACTTTAACTGGTCACTATGCTTCCTCGATAGTGACATTGATGCCAGTGCTCAAATGATCACAAATGTGATTCTTCTAGGGATGCGTGCTTTTATTTCTAACAGAGTAAAAAGCATCAAACCTAAAGAAAAGTCTTGGTTTAATTCTCAGTGTAAAGAAGCTATCAGGCTCAAAGATGTAAGTTTCCGATCTTACAAAGCCAACCCTATAGAGGAGAATCGGAAAAAGCACAAACAAGCAAGGAACTCATGCAACTCCGTTATTGAAAGAACCAAATTTTTGCATGACCAAAAATTACGGCAAAAAATTCTGCAGTGTCCCAAAGGCAGTAAAAATTTTTGGTCATTTGTAAAAAATATAAAAAACTCCTCGACATCTTCGGTTCCAACGCTCATCGACAATAACAAACCAATTGTTTACGAGAAGGCAAACTTGCTCGCCGCCCATTTCGCTGCCAGCTCCACGCTGCCTCAAAGCAACGTTGCCCCTCCTGTACTTGAGAATGTAAATTTTTCCATGGGACAGATTTTTTTCCGCACTCGTACGTAGCAAGAGTTCTCAAAGATCTCGATATACACAAATCTGCTGGCCCGGATGGTATACCCCCCATTCTTCTGAAGAGGTGTTCTTCCACACTGGCAAAGCCACTGCGTAAGCTTTTCCATCGCTCCTACTCTTCTGGAATCTTTCCTAGAAGATGGAAAACAGCATTTGTCCAGCCTGTCCCTAAGAAAGGTGACCCATCCTCCCCCTCCTCCTACCGACCCATAGCACTGACATCCTTTCTTTCTAAGGTCATGGAAACACTGATTAACAGTCAGCTTAAGGAATATCTCGAAGATCGAAAGCTTCTCCATGACCGTCAGTACGGCTTCCGCAGCAACCGTTCCACTGGTGATCTTATGGCATATCTCACCGAACAGTGGAACAAATCTTTACATCGCTTTGGTGAAAGTCAGATTATTGCTCTTGATATCTCCAAGAGCAATAATGACAGAGTTTGGCATGAAGCTCTTTTATCGAAAATGCGTGCTTTTGGGATCGATGATACACTTGTTTGTTGGATTAGAAGCTATCTTCTGGACCGTTCAATACAAGTTGTATTGGACGGATTCAAGTCTGATTCGCACAAAATAAATGCTGGTGGGCCCCAGGGCTCTGTTCTGTCTCCGACTCTTTTCTTGATTTTTATAAACGATCTTCTGTCTGTTACTTCTAATCCACTTAACTGTTTTGCTGACGACTCTACCCTCAGCTTTTCATATTCGTTCGATAATTCACGTCCTTCGCCTTCGGACGTACAATTGCAACGGTACCATATGTCAAGCTCATTAAACTCTGATTTATACAGCATTGTCAAATGGGGTAATAGAAATCGTGTGGAATTTAATGCTTCGAAAACTCAATACTGTCTTCTGTCGTTAAAGCTAAACATTCCCCCAATGCCATTGTCCATGAATGGCACTTACATCGAAGAAACCGAAAAGCTCTCAGTACTCGGTATGTGTGTCAACGACGACCTCCGTTGGAACGAACATATATTTGAGATCGCTAAGAATGCTGCAAAGTGCTTAGGTTTTCTGTATCGGTGGAAGAAGTATTTTTCCCCATCTGATCTGGCTACAATTTATAAAGCGTTTATACGCCCTAAACTCGAGTATAACTCGCACCTCTGGACAGGTGCTTCGCAAACATCGCTTCACCTGCTTGATAGAATACAAAATCGAGCGTTAAGGTTGATAGGAAATAGAACTGCCGCTGAAACAATTGCCCCACTCGAACACCGACGCAATGTTTCATTCAATGTTAATCGGCACCTCCTATCTATCCCCTCCCTATCTTCGTAATGCCCGCGCAGTGTGTTCTACATTAAAAGGGAAACACATAATCCCTTGTGCGCGCGCTAATTATAAAAAAAATTCAAGGAAGCCCATCAAATCTCAAGAAACTTGAACTAGCTTAATCAAACGAAAACAAATTTTTTTATAAAACTGGTTAAAAAAGAGATATTTTATAGAGTTTAACCAACCGCAACTCTAAAAATATTGAAAAGAAGGTGTGTGGAGTAATATTTCGATAGCATTTAAGATATATATTATGTCTGCTATTAGACGATGAAACTGGATGCATGCACCTTGTTCGAATTCTTCGAGCATAGTAAGTGCAATAGAGAGAAAACATTCGCAAATATGAGACAGGTAAAGAGCTGTCCTGTGTCGCACGGGTAGCATTTTCGAAGAATCTGTTTGACGTTTTTCTGTTCTCTTGTTCGCTTTTTTTCATTCTGTACCATTGTTTCGTTATGCTCAGAGAAAACTTCTAATGAGACTCAAAGTAAACGAAGAAAATGAGTGAAAATAAAGTGGAAAGTAAATTTTTGTGGACTAAAGAACTTAATTTGGAGTTCTTATGTCTATGCTGCCTCCAGTTTTGCACTTCAAGTTGGTTGAAGTCATCTTCTACTTAGACCGCCGAGAGCCCGCAACTGATTTCTTGCGTGGGAGGAAACCAGATGATATTGATGTTACAGTCAGTTAACAGTCCTCCTCAAGGTGATAACGCCATCAATCAATCAAACCCCTGACAGACGCTGCCGAAAACGCGTTTTTTTGACGTTTTTTTTGACGTTTTTAGACTTTTGGGAAACCACTTAAAATTAGTCGCATCCCAAAGCTCTTGCTTCCCTGAGTCGAAATGTATGTGACATATGTCTTACAGGCCGCCAAACCCCTGACAGACGCTATTTGTTTGGCCTTGTCACACTCAGCTTTTTGTTTTTTGTTTTAAAAAAAATTAAAGCTCGAGATTTTGTCAACAAACAATAATGTTTGAAGTTATATAATTCACGACTGCTAACATGAAATACTAATTTTTCCCACTTGAAATGCTGGCAGTTAAAAGTTTGTTTATTTTGTTCGTGGCAACATAGCAAATAGTGGTTCTTAATTTCTCAGGTAAACGACTGGCTCACTTAGACCAAAGTAGGCCAATTGTGATACCTCATAGAATTGTAAAAAGTCTTACACAACTTAAACCAGTTGGAACTTTCGATGAAGCGGTGAAGATTAATATCAATGTTTGTCAGAACACAGGCCTGGCGAGCATTAGGCGACCAGGTTGTTTGAAACGATATCAGTGTGCGCGCATTTGTCACATCGGCCACGAGTTTTTTTGTATTTATTTGTAAAAGATCCAGAGTCTATTTTACAGTAGTATAATCTACGAGTTATGCGGTCGCCTCGCCGCCAGTGAGCTTCTCCTGAAGATCATTCTCTTGACTTGTTTCTTACTTCTCACCCTGATAAATATACCATTAGTGTAACTTCTCCATTTGGCACTTCAGACCATTGTATCATTTCAGCTAATTTCTCATCCCCCACCCATCCAGTTAAAGAAAAACTTCCCACCAGGACCGTTTGGCAATACGAGAAAGCCAACTAGGACGGCCTGAATATCTTTTTCCGAAACTTTAACTGGTCACTATGCTTCCTCGATAGTGACATTGATGCCAGTGCTCAAATGATCACAAATGTGATTCTTCTAGGGATGCGTGCTTTTATTTCTAATAGAGTAAAAAGCATCAAACCTAAAGAAAAGTCTTGGTTTAATTCTCAGTGTAAAGAAGCTATCAGGCTCAAAGATGTAAGTTTCCGATCTTACAAAGCCAACCCTATAGAGGAGAATCGGAAAAAGCACAAACAAGCAAGGAACTCATGCAACTCCGTTATTGAAAGAACCAAATTTTTGCATGACCAAAAATTACGGCAAAAAATTCTGCAGTGTCCTAAAGGCAGTAAAAATTTTTGGTCATTTGTAAAAAATATAAAAAACTCCTCGACATCTTCGGTTCCAACGCTCATCGACAATAACAAACCAATTGTTTACGAGAAGGCAAACTTGCTCGCCGCCCATTTCGCTGCCAGCTCCACGCTGCCTCAAAGCAACGTTGCCCCTCCTGTACTTGAGAATGTAAATTTTTCCATGGGACAGATTTTTTTCCGCACTCGTACGTAGCAAGAGTTCTCAAAGATCTCGATATACACAAATCTGCTGGCCCGGATGGTATACCCCCCATTCTTCTGAAGAGGTGTTCTTCCACACTGGCAAAGCCACTGCGTAAGCTTTTCCATCGCTCCTACTCTTCTGGAATCTTTCCTAGAAGATGGAAAACAGCATTTGTCCAGCCTGTCCCTAAGAAAGGTGACCCATCCTCACCTCCTCCTACCGACCCATAGCACTGACATCCTTTCTTTCTAAGGTCATGGAAACACTGATTAACCGTCAGCTTAAGGAATATCTCGAAGATCGAAAGCTTCTCCATGACCGTCAGTACGGCTTCCGCAGCAACCGTTCCACTGGTGATCTTATCGCATATCTCACCGAACAGTGGAACAAATCTTTACATCGCTTTGGTGAAAGTCAGATTATTGCTCTTGATATCTCCAAGAGCAATAATGACAGAGTTTGGCATGAAGCTCTTTTATCGAAAATGCGTGCTTTTGGGATCGATGATACACTTGTTTGTTGGATTAGAAGCTATCTTCTGGACCGTTCAATACAAGTTGTATTGGACGGATTCAAGTCTGATTCGCACAAAATAAATGCTGGTGGGCCCCAGGGCTCTGTTCTGTCTCCGACTCTTTTCTTGATTTTTATAAACGATCTTCTGTCTGTTACTTCTAATCCACTTAACTGTTTTGCTGACGACTCTACCCTCAGCTTTTCATATTCGTTCGATAATTCACGTCCTTCGCCTTCGGACGTACAATTGCAACGGTACCATATGTCAAGCTCATTAAACTCTGATTTATACAGCATTGTCAAATGGGGTAATAGAAATCGTGTGGAATTTAATGCTTCGAAAACTCAATACTGTCTTCTGTCGTTAAAGCTAAACATTCCCCCAATGCCATTGTCCATGAATGGCACTTACATCGAAGAAACCGAAAAGCTCTCAGTACTCGGTATGTGTGTCAACGACGACCTCCGTTGGAACGACCATATATTTGAGATCGCTAAGAATGCTGCAAAGTGCTTAGGTTTTCTGTATCGGTGGAAGAAGTATTTTTCCCCATCTGATCTGGCTACAATTTATAAAGCGTTTATACGCCCTAAACTCGAGTATAACTCCCACCTCTGGGCAGGTGCTTCGCAAACATCGCTTCACCTGCTTGATAGAATACAAAATCGAGCGTTAAGGTTGATAGGAAATAGAACTGCCGCTGAAACAATTGCCCCACTCGAACACCGACGCAATGTTTCATTCAATGTTAATCGGCACCTCCTATCTATCCCCTCCCTATCTTCGTAATGCCCGCGCAGTGTGTTCTACATTAAAAGGGAAACACATAATCCCTTGTGCGCGCGCTAATTATAAAAAAAATTCAAGGAAGCCCATCAAATCTCAAGAAACTTGAACTAGCTTAATCAAACGAAAACAAATTTTTTTATAAAACTGGTTAAAAAAGAGATATTTTATAGAGTTTAACCAACCGCAACTCTAAAAATATTGAAAAGAAGGTGTGTGGAGTAATATTTCGATAGCATTTAAGATATATATTATGTCTGCTATTAGACGATGAAACTGGATGCATGCACCTTGTTCGAATTCTTCGAACATAGTAAGTGCAATAGAGAGAAAACATTCGCAAATATGAGACAGGTAAAGAGCTGTCCTGTGTCGCACGGGTAGCATTTTCGAAGAATCTGTTTGACGTTTTTCTGTTCTCTTGTTCGCTCTTTTTCATTCTGTACCACTGGTTTCGTTATGCTCAGTGAAAACTTCTAATGAGACTCAAAGTAAACGAAGAAAATGAGTGAAAATAAAGTGGAAAGTAAATTTTTGTGGACTAAAGAACTTAATTTGGAGTTCTTATGTCTATGAATCCAGCAAAAATGTGCATGTGGTTAAACACAGATTCATTGCAATTGATTATGGAAAACGAAAATAAAAGAGAACGTTAAAATGGTTTCATAAAACTAAATTCATCGTGGAATGGTGCTTGCGACAGAGGATGAAATAACAAAGAAGAATTCGAACAAGGTGCATGCATCCAGTTTCATCGTCTAATAGCAGACTATGTGTTTTATATTCTTGGCAGCAAAATTGATATTCCGTACTTCACCATTGTGTTCGAGTCAGCTTCATCACTTAGCTTACATTTTGACGTGCTTCATCTTTGCGCTTCGTACTTCAACTTCAGCTTCACCAGCGTGTTCAGCCAGTAAAGCCAAAAACAGATGTGCAGTTTTCTGCACGCAAAACTGCGCGCAGAGCCGCACCTAAAACAGATGCGCATATTTTTTGACATTTATGTATTGCTGTATAAATGCCAAAATGCAGGGTTACCACTGGACATTAAATGTGACACTAAAAAAAATGTCACTTAAAAATAATGTAAATAAAAAAAATTTGAGTCGTTCAGAATATTAGTGGAATAAGTCCATCAAAGTTTAATTCGAGAAATTTGAAGTTTAATGAAAAGACGTTATAAAAATATTCAGGGAAAGCAAAAGAAATATAATGTTTATTTCATTTTAAAATTGTAACATTTATTTATGTACAAATAATAATAAAAAAAAAACATTTCAAGCTATACAATTAACTATAATATAAGCAAATGAAGAGGAAAATATGGACTTAATCCATTTTATTTTCCGCTTTTAAAATGAAAATTTTATATAAAGATATGTTAGGATTGATATTGCTTGCCAGAGCCCTCCCCAATACGGGCAATGTTCCAACACGGATTTTAATTTCTTGTGGCTCAAATTCACTGTTCGCTGGCATGTAATTCATTATTGTTTTATTTACAGGAGTCCAAATCTCGACAGTTATTCGACTTGTAACGAGTTTGATGCGCTGTCTGATTCCATCTCGGAAATTGTTTCCCTTTATCCTCGCACTGAAATCGTTATTGCGGGCGATTCCAATTGGATCCGCTATTCTGGTCAGACAAGACCCGAAGGAAGGTATGTCGAGCTCTTTGCCGGGTTGCATCATCTTACCCAACTGATCGATGTGCCAACGCGTATACTGGATGTTGCTGGGCAAGCTGCCCATATTCTTGACTTGTTTCGTACTTCTCACCCTGATAAATATACCATTAGTGTAACTTCTCCATTTGGCACTTCGGACTATTGTGTCTTTTTTCAGCTAATTTCTCGTCCTCCACCCATCCAGTTAAAGAAAAACTCCCCACCAGTACCGTTTGGCAATACGAGAAAGCCAACTGGGACGGCCTGAATATTTTTTTGCGAAACTTTAACTGGTCACTATGCTTCCTCGATAGTGACATTGATGCCAGTGCTGAAATGATAACAGATGTGATTCTTCTAGGGATGCGTGCTTTTATTCCTAAAAGAGTAAAAAGCATCAAGCCTAAAGAAAAGCCCTGGTTTAACTCTGAGTGTAAAGAAGCTATCAAGCTCAAATAAGTATGTTTCCGATCTTACAAAGCTACAAAGGCACAAAGAAGGAAGGAACCAAATGTTTGCATGACCACAAATTACGGCAACAAATTCTGCAATGTCCCAAAGGCAGTGAAAATGTTTGGTCATTTGTAAAAAATATTAAAAACTCCACAACATCTTCGGTTCCAACTCTCATCGACAATAACAAACTAATAGCTTGCTCTTCAGAGAAGGCAAACTTGCTCGGCGCCCATTTTTTTATAATTAACGCGCGCACAAAGGACTATTTGTTTCCCTTTTAATGTAGAGCACACTGCGCGGGCATTAAGAAGATAGCGAGCAAAAGTTCAACCAGTTTCTACTTCGGCTTCGCGTTTGAGTCATGTTACCTTATCTTGCACACGAATCAAACGTAAAGTCAAAGCCAAAGCGACATTGTGATAAGATGTATTGATTTCCTATGGTTGTAAAGGGTCCGCCATCTAACGTTTTTAACTAGTGCTTATTTCGTGAATGATTTGACAGATAATTAGTTTTATCCTTCCGCTGAACGAATACGCTTGAACAACGCTGGTAATGTTGCAGAATGTGTGCGAAAATTGCGTACGGATTTTGGGAGAAGAGAAGCACCGTCAGCTCCGTATGTTCGTTATCTTGTGACACCGTTGGACTATTATTTGTGAGGTGCCGTAAAAGATAAGTGTTTTTTCCATTATTAACCGGAAGGATTGTACTTTCAAATAAAAAAAGAAATTTGAGAAAATATTCAGTAGTTTTTTTTTATAGCATTTTCAAAAAGTTAAAATAAAAAAAAAATATATTTGGCGGACCCGTTACTTGTAAACGTCAGGCGAAACCGAAGCTAAAGCGTGATTTTAATTTAGCCATATTTTTTATAATTTTTGTGACAAATGTTTATACATATATCCTACTAGTATTATGAACGTGTTTGTATGTTTGGGTGTTTGGTCCGCAATCATGCCTCAACGACTTAACGGATTTGGAAGAATTTTTGTAGGTACACGAATGAGTGCTTACGACTGCACCAAAAAAAATCATTTAAAAATGTCTGGTGGACAAGTGAAGAACAATTTACACGTAATCAAAAAAAAAAACCTGCTGTTAGAAGAAACATTTACGTGCTCTTCTTGTCACGGTATTTGTGGGAAAGCTTTAATGGGTTTTAGGATAATTGTTGTTTTTTTTTCCACTAACTACCAACACTCCTGATGCCAAGATTGTGGAAATATAAGAGAAGAAAAGAAATAAGAGATCAACGAGAATAACAATCACTTGCACTGGGTAACTCAAGACAACATTATTTTTTATTTATAGTAACAACCATCCTCAAAATTATGACTTAAAATAAATAAATTTATTGGCGCGACAGCTCCTTAAGGAGCCAAGGCCTAGTGACTTACAGCCCAATTCTCCCCCTTGTGACGAATCACAAGTCACAAGCTCTGTGACTATTTCTTGTGAGGATTGCTGTGATTCGATAACATTTATCGGATTCTCCCCCCATCCCCACAAGGAAAATCACAACGAAACTCCCCACACCATGGTAAATTTGTATTGTGACTATCGTGGACAGCAGTTGGTTAAAAATTCTGTGCTTTTGTACAATTTTTACTTTTTTATTTTCGGATGCAACTTCTATCTACTGAAATGGCAAAACTCAAATAATTTGTGAGTTTGTGACCTGCTCCGAAGGAGATCACAATTTCGATTGATTTTGTGACTCTCACAAGTATAGAATTTGGAGGAGAATACGGTAAAGTCACAAAATCGGTTTCACCTCTTCTTGTGACTTGTGAAGCATCATGGATGATGGGGAGAATCGGGCTGTTATTCTCTCAGTCATTCCTGTGTGTGTTCTTAATCTGCAAGAATAGAAGTTATAGAGTTCGCGTCTATTTAACTTTGACATCGCTTCATACTTAAGCTTCAGCTTCACCATTGTGTTCAGCCTATTAGGGTCGCAAAATAAGGAATTATCGAAAAATGTGAACACATGTTTTTTTCCTTAAAATAAAAATTTCCATTGAAATAGCCTAACATTTGTTTGTGCTGAGCCCCTTTCGAGGGATCACTTCTTCAAGATCTACAAATCTTACAATTTGTTCAGTTCAGATATCTTTTTGGATCCTATTCTTATGTTAATTTTTTTTTCAACAGATGTTAGGAGTAAATTGCAGAAGTATGTTAAGCCTTTATACATATTTGTATAATTTATTACTTGCGATTTATAGGGACTATAAGGCAAGTTATGCATTCGTAAAAAAAAAAAAAATTCCAACAATCAAACATGCCATTACGATGATAGAGAAGTCAAAAAAAGTGGGTCCGGAAATTCCGTCCGTCTGTCTGTCTGTCTGTCTGTCCGTATCGATATCTACAGCCCAAACGGTTGGGCCGATTTGATTCAAACTTGGTATATAGTATTTTTAGAGTGCTCTACCCGACAGTTTTTGGAATTGGCATTCTAGCTCCAAAACTAACGGTACCTGCCATATAACTTTTAATGAAAAACTTATTTTTCTCGAAAACGGCTCCTACGATTTTGATAAAACTTTCAGAATGATGTTTTCTGTGCAAAATCTATCTTTTAATTTTAATGGATTTTTCAGAAAAAGTTTTATAACGGTACCTCCCATATGACCGGTTTTTTAAAATCAGACTTTCTCGTTAATTAATTAACGGATTTTGATGAAATTTTTAAAATATGTAGAGCTTTATGATTTAAATAATATTGCTTTTTAAAATTTTCAAAAACATTTTTTTTTAATTTTTAATAATTTTTTTAAAAAAATATTTTGTTTTTTGAATATTTTGAAAACGACTTAATAGATTTTTGTTTAAATTTTTCTCCTAGTATAAGTTTTAGATTTCTTTGAATTGACATACTCAAAAAAAATTAAAAATATGTTTTCGAAAAGTTTTTCAAAAAAAACATTTTTTTGAAAAAACTGGTCGAACGATTTTGAAATGAAAAATTCATAAAATATAAAACAGCAAAAGACATAAGATGGCTTACAACATTTTTCCAAAAAACGTTATGAATAGTGTTTTTTTGATTTCATAAAAAATTTTCCCCCAAATTTTATTTCATATTGCTCGGCTAAGCCCTAGCCATTAGTCAAATAAAAGAAGGTGACAACCTACATACATACCTACGTATTTTAAAGCATTTCATCATCATAAAAGCACACAGAATAAATAATGAGCCTATGATAAACACACAAAAACAACTAACAAATAAAAAGAATTATTCGATTACTACTGAATGCAAAAAATTCAATCGAGAAAACAAAAGTTTACACCTTCCTATAAATAAACAAAACCACTGTGTTAACTTTTAATATTGTCGCTTTACATACTCGCTAAACAGTAGTTGGAACGTGTATCTTATATTTAGTACCTACCTTCCTTCCAACCTTATTATAGGTAAATAATATCCTTAATAAATTCCATTAATAACTACCCACATCATACGTTTATCGATCCATCAAACATAATTCAGCTATTTTAATTAATTTGATTTCAAAAAGTAAATTATTGTTATTGGGACCTATTTCCTATTCCCTATACCTAGCATTATTGCCCTAATGCTGATTCCCACGAATCTTTATATGCCAGTTGTTCAATTTTTTCCATACCAAAACGAAAATTAAACTGAAAAAAGTCCTTTATATATTCCTATTAGCAAATTATATTATAAGCACTAAACAACAAGTGGAAAGATAATACACTAAAAAACTGCAAAAGCTAACAATCCTATATATTTATGTGTGTATCCCTTTATCGTGACGCATGTTCATTCGAGCTTCAAACCACAACGATTCTAAAGAAGTTGCACGTCAAAAAAAAATTAAAATTAAATCTTTGTCAAAAAGACACCTGTACCTAAAAAGGATTAGCACACGGGAGCAAGTACGTGCGACCCAGTCGTGCCTTTTATTTTTTGTCTGGCCCATTCGATTTTGTTGAAATTTCTGTGTAGTAAAACTTAAATTGTAGAGTTTAAATTTTAATGTTAAAGAAAATCTTAGTTTATCGAAAGCTACTTAAGCAGGGTATCCACAGGCAGGCAAGTTTGCGCAAAACTATGCTTGCGAACGCAAGACTGCCTGTGGATGTCGAAGCCTGTAAGCTGGCGCACGCATGCCTGCTAGAATTTAAAAAAGTTTAAACTTCTCAGGCATGAATGTGAGTTTAATCAGCATGCCTGTCTGTGGATATTATTGAATGCGCAAATTATTTAAGATTTAGAGTGTTGATTAAGCGATCGGAATGGCAAAAATTATTAATGAATCTTTTTGGTTGAAATTCATAGAAATTTGCCATAGTTTGCCTGAAATAAGGTAAATAAGAAGCGGAAATTAAAAAATAAATAACAGACACAAAAGTGCGGTGTATGAAAAATGATATGAAATTGATTTGCGCAAACTTAAAATTTGCGCATTCTTGCTTGCCTGTGGATGCCCTCTTTAATGATTTTAAGGAAGCTATAAACAAAAAATAATAAAATTGTAAGTAGTTTTCAAAAGAAAATGAAAAGAAATCCTAACAGGAATAAGCCATTCAGTTGATATAAAACGTCGACTTGTTTATAAGACAACTTCTTTAGCACTCCGAAATCTCAAGAAATGTGAACTGGCTAACTGAGAAGCCTTTCGCGAGCTTAAAATGTTTTTATAAACAAAAAACAAAAAGCCGAGTATGACAAGGCCAAACAAACAGCGTCTGTCAGGGGTTTGGCGGCCTCTAAGACGTCTGTCACATACATTTTCGCGCACTCAGGGAAGCAAGAGCTTTCGGATACGACTAATTTTAAGTGGTTTCCCAAAAGTCTAGAAACGTGAAAAAAACCGCGTTTTCGGCGGCGTCTGTCACATGCATATTCGCACTCAGGGAAGCAAGAGCTTTCGAATGGGACCAACTTTAAGTGGTTTCCCAAAAGTCAAAAAACGTCGAAAAACCCGCGTTTTTGGCGGCGTTTCTCAGGGGTTTGGCACCTGTAAGACGTCTGTCACATACATATTCGTACTCAGGGAAGCAAGAGCTTTCGGATGCGACTAATTTTAAGTGGTTTCCCAAAAGTCTAAAAATGTAAAAAAACGCTATTTCGGCGGCGTCTGTCAGGGGTTTGGCACCTGTGAGACGTCTGTCACCTACATATTCGCACTCAGGGAAGCAAGAGCTTTCGGATGCGACTAATTTTAAGTGGTTTCCCAAAAGTCTAAAAACGTAAAAAAACGCGTTTTCGGCGGCGTCTGTCAGGGGTTTGGCACCTGTGAGACGTCTGTCACAAACATTTTCGCACTCAGGGTATCGAAGGCGTTGAGGTGCGATGCATATGAAATGGTTTCCTTTACTAGGTCTATTTTCAGAAAAAAATGCTACTTTTAACCCACCTCTGCGGGCTGGCAGACGATTGATGGCGTTATCACCTTGAGGAGGACTGTTTGTAACATCAATATCATTTGGTTTCCTCCCACGCGAAAAATCTGTTGCGGGCTCTTAGACTATGTTTTTTACGTATACAGCAATTAATGCTTGTGTTTGTCTCCCTCTCTATTCAGATTGATTGCAGATTTAAATCGGATGCTATGCGTTCTGGGTTATGTGTAAACATTGATAAAGATATTTTTAACAAATAACTGTTAAAAATTACCAAATTGTAAAATCAAATCAAATCTGGTCACACGGTCAAACTAGGGCTTAATGTTAACTCAACCATATACATATAAGGGCGATACTTCGGGCTTCTGCGGTTATAGTGTTGGAATTCTACGTTAGTTTATAACCGGTCTTTATTTTTTATCTTCAAAGTTATTTGACTGCCGATAAAGCTGATGAGCTTATATTTGACAATATTTTAATGAAATGATAAGTAGGTACTTTAGCGATCACTCCTGTTTTTTTCAAAGAAACAACAACATTGAAATGAAACATGATTTTATTTTTATCACAGGGCTTAAAATATTTTTTTTTAAGTTATTACAGCTTTAAGCTTACAAATTGAACAAGCTTGCTTTATTTACATATTTCATATTAATTTCCTAAAGTCATGACTAATTTGTTATGGAGTGCTATTACTTTTTTATAAAATTCATTTAACTCATCAATTTGTTTTAAATAAATTATAATTACATCATAATATCAAAAAAAGGAATTATATCTAATCTTTTTTTTTATTTGAGACATACTTCTACGTATTGTTTTTCTACGCGGATAAGCGATTTTAGAAATCATAAAAATAAAACTAAAAACAAATATAAATATGAATACTTTTATGTATTAATTCAATGTTCGTATATAAGAAGTACAAACATTAAAAAATGCAACAAATTTGCTAGCTTTTCGGCATCTCTCGTGCTCGTACTACAAAACAAAAAAAAACATTAAAAAAATACTAAATCAAAACGTTTAAAAAATGATAACTTACATTCGAAAGCATAAACCATGCCAATGATTACGAATAGGAAAAACAAGCTCATTGTGGTAATTAAAACAGTGACTTGTTTACCCCTGCTGCAAATGCCCCCCGTTGTCTTCCTTGATGATCCGCCTTCACCATTGACCATCGTGAAATGTGTTGAACTGGCCACTGATACTGTATCCGCATCTTTGGTTTTTACAAAATCTAAATTTTGTTCGATTGAAATGACTGCATCTTTTCTTAAGTGCGATGGCATGGTAGCGAGCATTAAATTCATATTGTAGTTTGAGTTTAAAAAGCCATTTTTGTTATCAGCATAAGTTTTATTTTGTTTGCTCATGAATGAATGAACTTCAGCAAAACGTTCAAGGTTAGCCACCGTCAACAATAAAGATCCAGAAGAAATGCTCTGGAAGTATTAAAGGGCAACAAAAAAATTAAATGTTGATGATTTGAATGTAATATTAACATTTAAATAAACACATTAACGGTCACTTTAAATAAATTGTCAGCATTCAAAAACTTATGATTATATTATTACCTTACCTGTGAACTATTGCTACTTTCGTTCGAACCTTGCGAAGAACGTGATCCTCGCTTTGGTTGTGTATTTACATTTATGTGACTTGATGGTGCCCAACGTCCGTCTGTATGATGCCTGCCATCCAAAATAGTTGCCTTTCTATCCAATCCGTGATGATTAATCTTGGCTACTTTATTGTTTGATGAATTATTTAACATTGTCAAATTTCTTGAAACTGTCGATTGATTGGAATAAGACTTTTTGCTGCTGTTTGAAGATGGGGAAGGACTTAATGCGCCTAAAGATGCGCGAGGTATGTGCCAAGATTCGTTCATCTGAAAGAAAAATAATTACAAATTATTTGCTTTCTTTCACTCATCTTTTTTGAAATGATAAATGAATATGCATTTACTTGTAATGTAGCAAAACTAGTTTATACCACTTTGTTAAGAGTCAAGAGACGGAATCGAATAGAATATATGCTACAAAAAAATTTCTGTAAATTGAGGCTCTTGCTTCATTAAAGAATTTTCTCTTTTTAATTGAGTTCTGTTTTTAGGTGACTTAATGCATTAAATAAAAATAAACCAAAACATTCTGTACTACACAATACGAACTACAATTTTGCCGATGAAAAACATGTTTATACTTTAACTTACATTTGTTTTCAATATAAAAGGAATTAAAAAGGAGGTAAGTAAGTTTAACTATCAACCAATAACAATTTTTTATTGAAACACAAAGAATAAGATCTTGTGTTGCAAAAATCGATTATCAAATTCGACTAATATAATTTATTCGAAAGAACCGATCTATCCAACAACAAGAATCAAACTGAATCAAGGTGACTAGCAACACCTCTGTTTCACTTTACTTTGGATTCTTAAGTAAAATAGCAACTTATTTGCCGGATATCTCTGCTAGTCGTGTATGTTATGTCTGTGTTAAAGTCTGTGGAAGTGTAAGCGCAAGCGCGTACTTATTAAGAATACAGAATAGGAAACCTGATGTTGTCAGATAGAATAATAAATGATCAGCTGAACCATACTCGCAACATCTTCAATATATAAGTTTCTTACTACTTCAAATCGACCGGTGATTAAGACAATGAAACTGTGATGACGATGACGATGAATGGTATATTATAAGAGACAAATCTTGTTTCAGTAAGAATCATTTTTGTTGCATTGAAAATTAAGCATTCAAAAGTTAAATAAAGATAAAAAATTAACATAGCTGGGGAAACCCTACAGGGTATGCATTGTCTCACGTCTTAAATTTGTTAACAGGTTTTGTTTTTAGCTTGAAAAAATTAGGTGATTTTAGAGATGAGTTTTAAACTTAAGGTAATGTATGTTATTCTGTAGAATGCCCATGTATGTTAGAATACAACATACAAAGTGACTTTTTGGAATCGCCAAAAAATTAACTAACTAGTTTTGTTAATCAAATATTATTACATTTGCAACAAAGTTGATATTGAGGCTTTATAAATATAACTGTTGCAAAAAACCACATTTTGAAGTTATAATACTAAAGGGGTCAAATAACTATGACTCACGGGTAATTTTTGTTGAGTAATATATCAATTTTTTAAAACAATAGCGAATATAATTTCAATGTTTTTTTTATAGATCGTTGTGTACCTGAGCGTTTCACTGCTAAGCCCAATTATTTGGATACTATTTAATTCTTTCATTGACACTGTCGAAAGGTGGATCCAAGCCTTGAGTTTTTTTTTACTGTTCGATGATATGACAACTGTACCAAGTCCGAACTCTGTTTGAGAAAAGTACATCTTCGAAGTTAAATTCTGAGCCCCATCCATTCCTGGAGACTCAGAACATCGTCACATCGTCAGTACATCAAACGCAATATGAAAGAACGATATACATATTATACTTATGTGAAAAAAATAAATTGCACGACTGGATCGCACGTACTTGCTCATATCTGCGGTCACATTAAAGAGTAAAATTTAAGAAAATTAAAGTTAACATCAAAGCATTTATTGGATTTTTGTGACTTTTGATTTTTTTAATAAAGTACGTTAAATTGTACTGGGTGTGATTTTTTTTCAAAATTGTAGGAGCCGTTTTTAAATAAAACGGTTTTTTTAACCTTTTTTAAAAAAAATTAAAAAAAATAATTCAAGAATACAAACTTAAGTACAAAAATAACGTACATTTAAAAAAAATTATTAAAAATACAAAAAAAAAGTTTTCGATAAAAAAATTATTGCAAAATTACTAAGGCTATCTACATCTTCTTGAATATCAATTTTGATAGTAATCGGATCACCAGTTTTCGAGAAAGTCGAAGAAAAAAAAGGGTTCTATAGGAGGTACCGTTTTTAGCCCACCTTATTAATTTTTTTTCACTAAAATATAATGCATACCTACAGTAGTACACTGATTTTTTTTTGTAAAAATTCTTGCAGCCGCTTTCGAGAAAAATAAGCTTTTACATAACGGTTATATGACAGGTGCCGTTAATTTTTGAGCTGAAAAAAAATTGAAAAAACTCTTCTAAATAACCTTAAGTTCAAAATTTGAAGACGATTGGCCCAACCGTTTAGGCTGCAGTCCAAAATACATCCGTACAGACAGACTGACAGACAGACAGACGGAAGGACAGAATTTTGCCAGTAACTCAAATATGTTTCTCTATCATCGTAATGTCATGTTTGATTGTTATCTCAAAAATTTTTTTTGCACGAATGCATAACTTGTATTATAGTACCTATAATCGCAAGTAAAAAGTTTGGGATTAAAAAAATAAATTCAATTTTTATGAGGCTTTTTTCCAATAAGATCATAATGTTAGTTCTTTTTTGTGTTAGTTGATTACCTGATAGATGCTTAAAGTTTAATTAAAAAAACACTTTTTTGGAATGGATTAATATAGGTTTTATTTAAATCGCTTTATAACTTTAGGAAGTCAGCTGTTTAGAAATTTGTAGTTTTTTCGAATACTTAAGTGAAATTTCGGAACAGTTTATGGCTTTTATTATAGCTTCCTTATTAGAGTGGTGTTTTTCTCTTTCGAAGACTTCTTGCAAGCTATCCTCACACGTTTTCCATGATGTTCAGGAGAATATGGCAGCAATTTAAGTAGGGCAATTTGGCTCTGAATCCACGTTTTTGTCATTCTTGCGGTATGTATCGGTGTCCTATTGAAATATTCATTGGTGTTCACCAAACACTTCAAAAAACAGTGAAAAATCCCTTTTCAGCATTGATTTGTAGGTGTTTGCGATCATATTTGACCCTTGAAAATCAAGCTTTGTATGTCCGTAAAAGCTTACTCCTCCTCATACCACTACTCGCCGTTTCGAAACACATAAAATTGAGGAATTATTCACGTTATTCTCGCAAGCTTTTGCTCTTTAATACCAACGTATTAGATTATTTTATTAAATATTAAAAGCATGGACGTATTATATATGGACTGTCTCAGTTATTTTGGACGACACTAGCCCTCCTGAGTACACTAGCGGGAACAAAAATTAAACCACAAGTTTGACATTTCATCCAGTAATCCCAGACTTTGTCAGCAGGTTTTCCCACGTTGGCATGTTAAAATTTCCTTTTTTCTCCCCGTGTTATTTAAAATATCCCACAATTAATTAATAAAAAATCCCTTTTTTTCTTCTAGTGCTTTTACCTTGTTTTCGGCACAAACCAACAAGAAAAGGAAGTTGTGCACGATCTAAAAAAACAAGAGGTAAAATACCAATGATTTCGCACACTTCTATGAATGGAATGCAAAAGTGTCAGTTATGTTTTACCGGTAAATGCGACTTTGAAATTTAAAAAACAGATGTCGCGAGCTTCTATGTCAACATTTTAAGTAGTTAGTTTTTTTCTGAAGTGGGTTCAGCAGAGCTAGCCAGCCCTATCACAGATTCCCTCGTAGAAAATTTCCGAACGAAACGCTACGCCCCGAATACGAAAAAATTCAAATCACAAACCCCGAACGGAATCAGCCATTATCCAAACCTCTTTTCGGACTTTCGGAATTAGTTGATTTGTGTCAAAATGTGAATAGCAAAACGAAATGTCACTTTTATTGTGTATATTTCAATTGTGTTTTGAAAAAAGTTATCTGAAATGGATTCAATTGCGATTGCTATTTATGATATAAAACAAGAAAACGCGTGGAGAAAACGCAAATTAAAATTACAACGTAGGATTTTAAGAGACGCCTTTAATCCACTCGACCACAATCCCTGGACAATTTATGGCTCTCTTGGAGCATATCCAAAAGCCTTTGGAATTGGGCTCTGTTCGTATTCAGTTTTCACCTTTTGTTAATTATTTGCTTAAAGTTTAATATTTGTTTTTCTTTAGACTGAAAAAAACTCACATTTTTTTATGAAATGCGTGTTAACAAACTGTTTCACACGACATCCGAGCAAAATAATTATTCGTAGAAAAATCTATAAAATTTCCTATTCGTTCGGGTCAAGTGATACCAATTTTCCCGAACTCCGAAATTCTTACGAACATTTTGGTACGACGGGAGCAGTGATACCTTTTTTCGGGATTCGTAGTACGATTCTATTACGATAGGGCTGAGCATCTCATTCTCAATTTTGGCGACATTTTTTTGACAATTGTTGTATGAAGCTGACATTAGACTAGCAGTCTATATATAATACGTCCATGATTAAAACGTTGGAAAAAAGTAGCATTTGAAAAAAAAAGATTAGAAACAACAATGTGTACGTTCACATTTGTACCCTTTGTATTGGATTGGGTACCCGAAATCCGATTTTTTTTGTGAACGAACAAACTTAACCACATGGTTACCTTTCAAAAGAGAAGAGAAACCCAATGAATTGAAAAATTCACATCGAACGATTTGTTTGCACAAAGTTGCTTTAGTAGCAGATGGTGGCTATATTGGTAACGTAACGTTACGTAATTAATTATAATAAAACACGCTACGCTTACGTCATGTTGCATTCTAAAATTCAATGAGCCTTACAGAACCATAGTTAAAATATTAAAAAAAGGAGGTGCTGACAAGAAATACAACGCATTCAAGCAACGCGTATTTTGCATTTCTCATTAAAACATGTTCTTTCTTGGGCGTAGTAACGCGCGCCGGGTACCGTTAGTTAAATATAAAGCTGGTGCCGATTGGTACTAGATTGTTGGTACAATAGTATATTCGGTACTAGATCTTAGTACTTAGTACTATAATTTAGTACTATTGCATTTTTGGTACTAGAATTGGTACTATATATAGTACTAGACTTATTACTTAGTAGTAGATTTAGTTCTAGTTTTTTACGTGAAATGCAATTGTATATGGTGTGCGGTAAGAAGCTGCATGTTGGTGTTGGTGTCATCAATGTTTTCTTCCGACGTTATCACGTAAAATTATCGCCCGTAAAAAAACTTTACAGACAACAAACTTTTTTTAAATAACAATTTTGGTTGTAATCTTTAAACAAGTTCTCGAGAAGTCAAAGTCCACTGAGTTCTTTAAAAAAATGTTAGAAGCCATTTGCGTGAAAAAAGGCGTTTATTTTACGGTCAAATGACAGGTATCGTTATTATTTGAGTTATAAATAACTGAAATTAGTTCTCTGACAAAATGTCGAAATAACGATATTTCTAAACTTCAAGGCTTTCTACTCAACCATTGAGCTCAAGATACATCCGTTCAGGTTCACAATACAGACGGAAAGATGGCAAACAGAAGAAATTTGTCCACTAAATGTCTGTCATTAAAAGTCTACAAAGGAAGGAGGAAGGCAAATGAACTAAACAAAACAGAAAATTAAAAAAAATCGAGAAACAATTTATCTTAAATTCTTGCAACTCTGATAATAACCATCATATACAAAATAACAATTATGAAACATCAGTGGATAATCATCATAATATAGTCTTATTGACTCCATGTAATGTAATAAATATAAAATCTACGTTAAAAATTAATAAGATAGATACTTATTTTTAAGTTCAAGATGAGAGTTGTAACTAAACCTCGTCTTTTATCTAATCTCACAAAAAATTCTAAACAACTAAGACTGCTTAAAAAACAGTATTTTGTTTATTTTAACGTATGTTTGGCAGCGGATAAATGTTGTTTCGACATAGAATTGCTTGTTGTTTTGTTAAAAAAACACGGTTAACAGTTTGTTTTCATTTAAAAATACTTGTTTATCGAGTAAAACTACGTACATCGTATTAAGAAGCAAAAAAAAAACAACGTTTTGTTGCCAAAATAACCTCGTGCCATTGAAAGGGGTCTTGTTTTGTGTATGGTAATTTTGTTCCAAGAAGTTCCAAAAATAATTTGAATACTATCTAAAATATACGTGTAACAAAACAATGAAACTAGTTTGCCCGAATAATTAAAATCGCTTTACTAAAGCAAAGAAATTTTAAAGCAGTTTCTAAAGCTTAATTCAAATATTTCATGCAAAAAAAAATTAAAGCATATGATAATCAAATAAAAAGAACAACACAAACACTCACTGACTGAATTTAAAGCAAGCTCGCGATGGTGGAGAGATGTCTTGACAGCCGTACCAGTCGACGATGTCTTTTTGTATAAATTAAACGGATTTAATTATAAGATAAAGCTCGATATCGAAATTAATCACCCTTATGTTTACCGGGCTTTACCTGATAGATTAAGTTTAAATTAGAGAAGCCATCTTAACACATTTCATGTTGAACACCGAATTATGTCTATTGGAGCAAAAAAACCCCACCGCAAAATGTTTTTAAATATATTACAAACAATAGTTTCTTTAATGAAAACCTAAGTGAAATGAATGAAAATGAAGTGAAAAACAAATAAAGTTGGTTCCAACGCAACGACACTGTCCCTCTTGACCATGTTTGACAAAAGACGATTTTTAAACAAAAGTACATGTTACGTCCAGGCTATAGAAAGAAATGGGCACAACCGGGTCGCACGTACTTTTTTTTTTAACTAACGCGCGCATAAGGGACTATTTGTTTCCCTTTTAATGTAGAACACACTGCGCGGGCATTAGGAAAATAGGGAGGGGAGAGATAGGAGAGGTCGATTAACATTGGTTTTGAATGTTTGCAGATCAAAATGGCAAGGGAAAATCTCGCCGGGTAAACTACTCCACATTCATGTTGTTCGGCTAAAAAAAGAATCCCTATATTTCACGGTACGTCCGAAATTGGGCTCAAGGGTGAACTGATGAGCATTCCTTGTGAGACGAGTATTACGGGAGAAACTTTTAAGGGGAGGAATGCAGCTGGCTACTTCGAGTGAACATTTTTTATAAAAGAAACGATAAAATAAGGAAAGACATGAAACATTGCGTCGGTGGTCGAGAGGGCAATTGTTTCAGCGGCAGTTCTATTTCCTATCAATCTTAACGCTCGATTTTGTATTCTATCAAGCAGGTGGAGCGATGTTTGCGAAGCACCTGCCCAGAGGTGGGAGTTATACTCGAGTTTAGGGCGTATAAACGCTTTATAGATTGTAGCCAGATCAGATGGGGAAAATACTTCTTACACCGATACAGAAAACCTAAGCACCTAGCAGCATTCTTAGCGATTTCAAATGTATGGTCGTTCCAACGGAAGTCTTCGTTAACACACATACCGTGTACTGAGAGCTTTTCGGTTTCTTCGATGCAGGACAATGGCATTTGGGGTATGTTTAGCTTTAACAACAAAAGAAGCATTAAACTCCACACGATTCCTATTACCCCATTTGACAATGCTGTATAAATCGGAGTTTAATGAGCTTGACATACGGTACCGCTGCAATTGTACGTCCTAAGGCGAAGAACGTGAATTATCGAACGAATATGAAAAGCTGAGGGAAGAGTCGTCAGCAAAACAGTTAAGTGGATTAGAAGTAACAGACAGAAGATCATTTATAAAAATGAGGAAAAGAGTCGGAGACAGAACAGAGCCCTGGGGCACACCAGCATTTATTTTGTGGGAATCAGACTTGAATCCGTCCAATACAACTTGTATTGAACGGTCCAGAAGATAGCTTCTAATCCCACAAACAAGAGTATTATCGATCCCAAAAGCACGCATTTTCGATAACAGAGCTTCATGCCACACTCTATCAAATGCCTTGGAGATATCAAGAGCAATAATCCTACTTTCACCAAAGCGATGTAAAGATTTGTTCCACTGTTCGGTGAGATATGCCATCAGATCACCAGTGGAACGGTTGCTGCGGAAGCCATACTGGCGGTCATGGAGAAGCTTTCGATCTTCGAGATATTCCTTAAGCTTACGCAGTGGCTTTGCCATTGTGGAAGAACACCTCTTCAGAAGAATCGGGCCAGCGGATTTGTGTATATCGAGATCTTTGGATCCATGGAAAAATTTACATTCTCAAGTACAGGAGGGGTATCGTTGCTATGCGGCAGCGTGGAGCTGGCAGCGAAATGGACGGCGAGCAAGTTTGCCTTCTCTGAAGAGTAAACAATTGGTTTGTTATTGTCGGTGAGCGTTGCCGTGCTTAACTACATTGGAAAGCAAGATCCTTAACAGCAACAAGTAACATTTACGTTGAAAATAACACAGTTTGAATTTATAAAAGTATTAAAAAGCACAATGCTTAACGGTTTTTAGTAAAAATGAATCACGCCATCATACGTCTTAAATAACAAAGAATTTATGAAAAATGTATTTAGAAAATTGTAGGACCTGTTTTGATAAATCCTGTTTTTTGAAAAAAAAATTTTTGAAATTTTGTTATGCAGTTTTTTAGAATTTATTAAAATACATGTTATTATAAAATTTAAAATAATTTTTTTGGATAGTAAAATATTGATTTTTCCAAAAAAAAAAATTCTAAAATTTATTTTTATTAAAAAAAAAGTTATAAAAAATTGTATATGCAGAATTAATTAAGCTACTTAGATCTTCTCAAATATAAAAGTTGACAGAAATCCAAAGAGCTGTTACCAAGAAAGTTTAAAATTAAAAAAAAACCGTTATATGAAAGGTACCGTTAATAGACTTCTCGTAAATTTGGTTCTAATCAAATGATACCTAGCCAATACCAACAAAAAAATTCTCAAAAATGTTCATCAAAAGCGTTGGAGCCATTTTCGAGAAAAATAAGCTTTTCCTAAACGGTCATATGGCAGGTACCGGTACCGTTAATTTTAGGCCTAAAAATAAAATTTCAATTTCCCCTCTGGGAAATGCCAAAAGCATCACACACACCAAATTGGAAGAAAATCGCTTAAGCCATTTAGACTGCAGCTCGTTATACATACTGACAGACAGACAGAAATTTTTTGTCGATTATTTTTTTAGACTTCTCAATGAACAATGTCACGTTTCATTGTTATCTCAATTTTTTGTATCCCTATAATCGCAAGTAAAAAAGAACTACGACTTGCCTGAAACAACCTCAAATTCTACGGAATATATGTGCGTTACTTTTTACTTGCGATAGTAGATACTATAAGTCATATACAGGGAATATACCACTTTCTGACATTATACTCAATAACCGTCAACTAAAAACAGATTATATATCTATAAATGCTATCGTACGCGGCCTTAAAATCGATAAAGAGGTGGTAGGTACCGATTTGGAATTCTTGGGTAGTTTCCAGGATCTGCCGCAGCGTGAATATTTGATCAATTGCGGACTTTCCTGGTCTAAAACCACACTGATAGGGGCCAATCAGGTTGCTGACGAAAGGTTTCAGGCGTTCACATAGTACGGCAGAGAGGTTCTTGTAGGCGATATTCAGGAGACTTATTCTTCTATAATTGGCGCAGTTTAGAGGTTCTACTTTCTTGTGGATCGGGCAAACGATGCTGAGGTTCCATTCATCAGGCATACTTTCTTCTGACCAAACCTTAGAGATAAGTTGGTGTATGCACTCCACTAGGTCATCTCCGGCCGTTTTAAAAAGTTCGGCGGGTAGTCCGTCGGGTCCAGCAGCTTTGTTGTTTTTTAGTTTAGATATTGCAATCCTCACTTCATTTTGGTGAGGTGGACGGAAGTTTTGTCTGTCATCGTCCATGTTGAATGGTTCATTCTGCCTGACAGCGGGATTTTGGTCTTCATCGCCATTTAACAGTCTGCAGAAGTGGTCCTTCCATGTACTCAGCACCGACTGAGACTCTACTACGAGGTTCCCATTCCTATCTCTACAGGCTTCTGTACGGGTTTTTTTTCTTTGGCACGTTCTTTTTACCTGTTGGTAAAACTTCCGCACGTTGTTCCTGGAGTAGCATCTTTCAATATCTTAGATCGCGCGCTTCTCATGCTCTCTCTTGTTCTTTTGGAGAAGCCGGTGTTCTACCCGTCTTTTCTGCTCGTAGAGCTCGCGAGCAGCTCTCGTCTTTCTTTGCAGCGCCGCTTTATATGCCTCTTGTTTGGCTACATGGGCCTGCCTGCATTCGTCATCGAACCAGAGGTTTCGTGGTGGTGGTCTGGTGAAACCTAGCACATCAGTTGTGGCATCTCTGATGGCTTGTTGGTAGTGTTGCCACTGGTCTTCGGCACTTAATGCTGGCGGTACTGGATTTATTGAGAGGTTACGAGATGTTCGATCGGCATAGGTCCTGGCAGTTTCTTGCGATTGCAGCTTTCCGACGTCATACTTCCTCACAGTATTACTCCGTTGTTGTGGTGTTCGGGTTATTCGCATTCTTACCTTTGCTGCAACAAGGTAGTGATCCGAATCGATGATAGCTGCTGCCAAAAATGTCCAAATTCGGGTATTTTTAAGTTTTTAGTTTCTTTTACTTTAATAGCGCGATAACGTCCTTTATTTATTAGGCGCACAAATTTTCACAATCAATCATTTTGGAAATTTAATTACCTACATATTCAAAACTCCACTTTTTATTTTATTTATGTGACCGTTAAAAGGAATGAGAGTTTATTAAAAAAAATCTATAACATAATTTAAATTCAATGAAGTGCCTTTATAGTCTAGTCCACAGGTAGTTTTAGATGGAAAACAATCGGAACTTAATAAAACTTTAAAACGTTATTCAGGGATGGTTAATTTTAATTGTATTGGGTGTATTTGCCTCACAAAAATTCTACCTATAAATTCATATTAAATAACATTTAATATAAATTATAACATATTTTCTTTAAAATATATTTAATTAAAACAAAATAACAAAGCAGTTTGTCCCATGATCAAGATTAAAATACCACCCAATAAACACGTAATTTGTGTTATTGCTCTAAGAAGTGATTATAAATTTTTTTATCGAGGCTTTATTAAAGGCTGAAATAAACCTAATTTTGCATCGGTAGTTATTATTCAAAATTTAGAAGTTTTGTCAAACGGCGCAACAATATCATCTAGGATTACTTTACTGAATTAAACAAAAAAAAAAAGAATGTAATGCATTTTTAATACTTATTTTAAAAAAGTATGTTATATTTTCAGATATGGATGAAGATGTTTCTTCCTTCGGGTTTTCAATGTCATTGGTTTAATAGTAGGGGAGCCCTAGAAGGGATTTCGGGATTTACTCGTGCGCGGCAGTTTAACATAAAAGGGGATGCCTTGCACACTGTTGACTAACTGTCAGACTAAGAAAATATCTCTAAATAATCGTCAGAACGACTAGGACTGAAGCTGAATCGCATGTAAAATAATCTGAAACGCTCCAGTATTTAAAAATGGCGATTTTTTTTAATTTTCAAGAAGTCGCCACGAGCCGCGTCATGTCAGAATCGTCAGTCTTTTGAATGGGAGCTTCTTTCATCCCCTCTGAAAATCTGACGTGCTCGAATAACTTTTTTGTTTTCATTTTTCGTCCTACCGTACAGCCCCACCATGCAAACCGGCAGATTAACATCTCTCCGTTATCAGGGACACGTGGGACATATGCACTATTCATTTCCGACACTCACACAGTAATTGAATAGCCGTTTTTCTTTTTAAGCTCTGAGCAGAGCACGGAGTAGAGCCTGAGCAAGTCGATTACGCTCTGAACAGAGTATAATCAGAGCTCTCTGATCTAATTAAGAAACACACTTGAGCACTGAGCTGTCATATGGTCCACTTTGCACCTTAAAAACAAAAATTAAATTAAAATAACGTTATTTCCTTAGAAAAATTCATTATAATATTTTACTTCGACCGACGCCATTTTGAATTTTGTTTTTTTTTTCAACTCTGTCATTTCTCAAAACAAAATATATGAAGTTGGCCACGCTCAGCCTTTTACCTCATATGCTCTGTCGTTTTATTCTGAGCTCATAGAGCGCACTCCGAGTTAGCTCCGATTGAAAAAAGAAACACAAGCTGAGAGCTCAGAGCGCTCCAAGTTGAAAAAGAAACAGGTCAGTGCCCTGCTCTGAGCTTAAAAAGAAAAACGCCTAATGTGGCTGTTTTTTTTACATTTTCCAAAGCCCGTTGATGCTCCCCCACCTTTGAACAGGTATACATCACATGCACTTTTCATTCCTACCACCTTACCTTTAAAATCCAATAGGTCCCAACGACGCTCGAGTAAATACCCATTTAGCATCGTGGGTTCCCCTACTTAACCTATGGAACGAAGTTAACATTGATTTTTCCCGACGTTTCGACAGAGCTTTCTGTCCTCTTCCGGGGATCCTTTATTGAAACATAAAATGGCAAATATGTAAAAAATAAACATAAAAAAACAATGCAAAAAAGTTAATGACACGTTAAAACAAACAGATAAAGTATAAAGAGCGCAAAATTATAGACGCTTTAATACCAAACTAAAACAAATAAAGTTTGGCACTAACATTAAAAGCGTAGTTCTTCAATTATAGACGACTCGGAAATTGATTTTCTCTTAGTTTGAAACTAGATTTTTAATAACAGAAATCTCCTGCATTATCTTTTTAGTGTGAAACTAAAAACTATCAGAGAGAATCGCTCTCACAAAGCGCCATTTTGAAATAAAAATACACACAAATCCTTCCTAAATCCAATAACAACAAAATTCCCTATGGTTCTCAAACTTTCAAATTTGATTTTAACTAGTGCAGGTTTTTTTTTGTTTATAATTGAGAAAAACTTAGTGCAGAACTAAACATTTTAAGTAGTGTGAAATTAATGTATTAAACATAGGTTGTCTATAATCTTGCGCCAATGTGTTAACAGACACAATTATTTAACAGACAATTTAAATGAAAATTGAAAATTGCATATTTGTACCTATTTAATAAAAACCGTAGGTAATATTTTCACCTATTTAACGAAAAACGTAAGTAATTACCATAAATTCGCTAGTTTTCTATTTCCAAACACCAAGTCTGCCATTAGACGATGAAACTGGATTCATGCACCTTCTTCGAATTCTTCTTTGTTATTTCATTCTTTGTCGCAATCATAATTACACGATGAATTTAGTTTCATTAAACGAGTTTGACAGTTGTCTTTCATTTTCATTTTCCATAATCATTTGCAATGAATCTGCTCTTTTAACCCTATCGATGTAATGACTGTGTTTAACCACATACAAATTTTGCTGGATTCATAAAGACATAAGAACTACAAATTGAGTTCCTTAGTTCACAAAAATTTGCTTTCCACTTTTTTCGTTTACTCAGAATCTTATTAAAAGTTTACTCTGAGCACAGCGAAACCAAGTGATAAAGAATAAAAAAAAAAGCGAACAAGAGAACAGAAAAACGTCAAACAGATTCTTTGAACATGCGACACAGAACAGTTTTTTTCCCAGTCTCTTCTTTTCGAATTTTGTCTCTCTATTGCATGCATCCAGTTTCATCGTCTAATACAAATGTGGCCTCTTTATAAATAGTGTTTTATCCCATACACACAAGTGTTAATACTGGGACGGAGTGCAGAGGAGTGGTAATAGAAATAAATAGCTAGTTACTGTGAATTAGATTTGGATTTGTTTTATTAATAAAACTTACCTGTTACAAAATCTGAAAAATACAAACAAGTGAAACAGTTCAACCTTTTTTTTTTTAATTTTAAAGTTAGGTTTGCTTTATATAAATAATTTATCACAGTATCTTTTGTTGTCATCTTAAATTTTACTAATTTTTATCAATTTAATTAGAAACCATTTTCCTGTAGTTATTTGAACTGCACATTAACACCACTGAACGAATATATAATACAGATAAGACGATATTAACATTATGACAAAATGAAAAATACCTTAAAAAAAACATTTTGATAAATATATTGACAAGTCACAAATGTAAAAATGGGTAAACAAATATTTAGAAACATAACCATACTGAATAGTACATACGCTCAAAGTATTGCAACGCCTTACCAAAAAACAATCCAAACTCAGAAGTGAAGTGACTCCACACGCGAGAAAACTCAAAACCAATCGAAATCTCTAGTTCGTTCAGTCTCAGTGTCGTAATGGATACCGGGAGTGAAACCATCATGTTGTACTGTTATCTCAGAAAGAGGCTATTTATCCAACCTCATAATAACTTCTCCGCACTAGCAGTGGAAATATATGACACAGTAGACTGGAACTATTAACATTCACATTCAAGTTAAAATAAAAAACATACCCTTCAATATTCTCGATTTTATCTACGCCTTCTCTATTTCAATTTGATTTGAATAGCCGGGAAGGCAATAATTATTATAAATTATTAGTTTTTCCACCTGCCGCACCAGCAACAGGTTATTTTGTTGTTCGCTCTTTTCGTTTCGACAAACTAGAAACTTAAATCACTAGGTAACCCGACATGAAAATCAACAGTCGACTGGTTACAGACTGTTTTTTTGTGAATCGCCAACGAGTTTTCAACCAGTAGCGTCTAGTTGACAACTCGCATCGGTAATCAGTTTCTTTCGAGTTGCTCTGTGTGCATTGGGCCTAAGTCACGACTCATATAATTGTAAAAGAGATAGCAAATTCAGAAAGTTGAGAAGAAAAATATTTTGCCCTGAGAGTCGGGGTAATTTTTTCATTGACTGTTTTTGACGTTTCTGTTTTCTCTTCTTCTTTTTTATCATTGTATTCCTTCATTGGTTTAATTGCTTGCACGAAAAGAAAATAACAAAGAGAAGTTTAATATGGAAAACCAAAAAAACAACGAAAATATAATGATTTTTGTTTAGTGTCCAAGAAATGGGGATATTCGGGAATAGGTGCCACTACCCTAACATAAAAATTACTGATAAGTAAGTTTTAATATTTTTTTTTTATTTTAATAGCAACATTTTTTTTATACTGATGTGTTTGGATCAATGGTGACTGTTTATGTACAGTTTGTTAATGATATAGTTTTTTAGTTAAAATTTTATTTGTTGATCCAATTTTATCTGGTGAGCTATTGAATATCATTTAATTGTTTGTTCAATTCGGTTTCCAGTGATGGTTGCTCTAGCTTCTAGCATGATCTTCAAACAAAATTGCTTACATTGACGAACTTGTACATATTGTGAAATTCTTCTAACGCTCTAAAAATTGTTGAAGGCATTCCTCTTCTTAAAAAGTACAACCCTTTGATTTGAATAATTACGGACCGATGTCTTTATTACCAGTTTGTTCTTAAGTTTTTTAATTGGCGATAAAAATTGAATATTCAAATTAAAATATTTTTTTTTACTTATATTAAAGTAAGTAAGGGATTAACGAAGGCTTTTGATTTCCTCTATGGAAAGCTGTATAGTGCTGGATTGCGTCGTTTTTATTTAAAACTGTTTAGATCTAACTTAATGATAGAAAACAATCAGTTAAAATAAGTAGCAGTTTAAGTGGGCTATGTTAAATTGTTGTTGCTGTTCCACAAGATTTAACAACACTCTATCCTTAAACTGAATTTTAAAGGACTAATAACAGCTTTTTCGGATGATATGGCCTTTCCCTAGGTTTGCCGTTGCAGTTTTATACTCAACTTAATTTCGGATATCAATTATGATCTGGACTGGACATTTACTTGCGCTGCTCAAAACAATTTTAGTTCGTTTTGCTCACAAAAATTATAAGTTATGGTTTACTTGGGATTGTTCATGCCAAACTTCAGTCAATTTGGGATAACTTATTAGGGAGGAACCTAAATGAACAAGGTCAATTAACTTCTTAATCCCTTGAGAGACTGAGATGTCGAATAGCCTCTCCCCTCCCTTCTCAATAAAATCTCCTTCCAAATTAACCCCAGTAATCTTCGTTCGATCCTTCTCTTCAAAATCAATTTTCATTATGGATACAAGGAACCTATATCCCTTATGCTTCAATCCATCAATAAACTGCGCCATAGATCTTCCTAAGTTCTAGTTTTTAAGATTTTATTAAGCTTGTATATAAACTAAAGTAAGAAAAAAAAAATAAAATACAGAAACATGTACATTTATAAGAAAAATCGTTTTGTTTAAGTTTTTAAATTAAGACATCTTTATTACTTTCAAGTTCTTATATTTGTTTTTATTAAGAGTAGTTTGTTATCTATCGGTGAGAAGAAACTCGTGGAATAATGTGCTATTGAATTTCAATAAGAAAATGCTCATCAAACTTTTTTTTTGCTTAAGAAAAGCAAAGTTGAACAATTCTCAACAGGTGGCGCTGTAGGCGCAGAGATCAATTCAAAGTTCTTATTTATAGACGATTTTGACGGACTTTAGCAGGGTCGCTTTTTTTAAAAATTCGATTTGACTCAAAATCACACGTATCGTGTAAGCTTAAACACATAAATTACAATGAAGTGTGTTTGTAATATCAAAATAACAACTTTTTACAAGATTTACGATGCTTATAACAAAAAAGCAATTTTTGAATTTTGTTGTCCTTCGGGCCCGTCTGATTTTTTCGGCTCGAAAAAGGCTACATTGATTTTGACGTGCCTCTCACTGGCAGGTAGCTGATTTTTAAAGGAGTTTTGTAGGCTATTTTAATGTCGTTTTTTCTCGAAAAATCTTTTTTATTCATAATATTTAAATAAAACAATAATAAAAAGGTCCGATATGCGTCACTGTTGATTTGTTGTTTCAAATCAAACTAAGCAAATCCGCTTGAAAACATTCCCCAGAAGTTAAGAAAAGAATTCGTGAGTCAGAATTTTATAAAAGGAAAACGCTTGAAAGTCGGAACATCAAAATACACTTTACTAACAGTATTGATTATTAAAAATTCAAATCAATTATTTTAAGAAATAACACTAGTAGTTTTTTCAGACAAAGGACCTTAGGAGCTGCCTTAATGTTCTTAAGCGATTACTGAAAATGATCATATTTTTGTACTCACATACAATAGATGTCGGGTTTTTAATGATCATAATAATTGTCTACATATTCAGATAGGCACATATCGTATTTGTAAAAAGGCTAAATATGTCTATACAGTACATTAAGATGTAGGGAATGAATAGAAGTCAAGTTGCATGCGGATATTGCAGATTGACCACTTAAAAAAACATTGGTCTTGTAAATCAAAAATAAGAAATATTTCTTTTTAAACTTCAAGAAAAGAGATATTTTTTATCATACAAACTTAGTCGTTAAGCCGATAATCATGAATCCAATTGACACATATAAACTTATGATAATATATATTCGGAAACTGTAAAAAGCTATTCGAGTATGTTTGACCCATGAATCCAATGTTTTGAGTTCCTAATCAAGTATTTCATTTTATTTAAATATGTTATGGTATAACTACTATTGTTAATGTTTATTTTTTAGTTACAGTAAGTATAACTCGTTGTTCATTTCTATTCAGAAGAAATATATTCGAACCATATATAAACCTCTTTTGTACTGAAAGAGCTGGGTATAATCTGGCATCCAAGATTCAACAATAGCTTTAAGTAGTATGCGTCTTGAATCCGGTTGAATTTTGTTCTTAGTCAGAGTCATGACTGTTAAAGGGCTACTCTAGTTCGTTCATGTAATTGAAAGACTCAAGACGAAGCAATTTCGGATTTCAAGGGCAAGAAAATTTCGTTTCGAGAAACCATTTTATTCACGCACAACGCGACGCCGATGTGAAGTAATAATAACAATAATAATTTTAGTTTGTTCAGATGAGCTTGAATTCGATTCCAATGTCACTTCCGTTTAAAAATAATTAGCTTTAAAGCAGGTACATATATTGGGATAGGATATAGGAAATAATTTAAATCATATTATACGTACACAAAATAACTTGTCATGTCTTTCAGTAAAATATTTTAATTTTGTTTCATAATTCCAGGTTAAAATTCCATTTAATGTTAATTTCCCACTACGATCGCGAGATGTACAAGTGGTCATTGCAAAAAAGTCACTTACTGTTGGACTCAAAGGTCAAGAACCTATTATATCAGGTGAATTGTGTTCGGAAGTTAAATTAGAAGATTCTGTTTGGGTATTGCAAGACACCAAGACTGTAGTTATAACATTGGAAAAAGTTGGTTTTGTGATATGATATTTAAAATATTTTCTAATTGAATTTTCTTACAGATCAATCAAATGTCATGGTGGGATAGATTAATTACAACGGATCCACCGATTAAAACTACAAAAATTAACCCAGAACCATCAAAGTTATCTGACTTAGATGGAGAGACCAGAAGTCTTGTAGAGAAAATGATGTACGATCAAAAGCAAAAGGAACTAGGTCTACCAACTAGCGAAGAGAAGAAAAAGCAAGACATTCTTCAAACGTATGCTGAATGTTTTAAATATTTATTAGTTTCAATACAATTTAATATTTTTGTTTTAGATTCATGAAACAACATCCGGAAATGGACTTTTCAAAATGCAAGTTTAATTGAACTGCACAATGGCATTTCTAGTATTCCTTATTTATACGTTCAAAGAAATTGTCTTGCATATAGACTTATCAACTTAATTATTTCATTATTCACGGAAATAAAAATAGTAACTAGAGCTAAAAGCGCAATTAAGTTTTTGTTTTTTTATTTCAAATATCACTATCTGACAATGCAATAATCACTCACCTGGGACCTCAAAATAACGAGATATTAAAGGCGTGTAAAGGTTTGAATGAAAAAATGTATTCTGGCACGCGACCCTTCAATCCGCTCCTTTAGGCGCAGGGTCCGTAAAGTCAAAAATTTGAGAAAATGTTAAATAACCATCCCTGAATGAAATCCCAAAGTTCAATTAAGTTCCGATTTTTTTCTATTGTCGACAGTACTATAGAAGCAATTCATAGAATTTAGTAGTTTTTAAAGATTTTGTTAGTTACCTAACCCTCATTTTGCGTTAAAAATACACTAGTTATAGGCCAAATACTGAAATACATTTTTCTGTCAATTTTCGTCAATTGCGTAGCGGGCGGAGAGTGCGTTTCATTGCCGTGACACTCTGACGTCACTATGATCGTCATTGTTTTACATGTCATTGCCATGACAAAAACAATGACAGGCATTGTGACACGTCACTTTTAGGTCACTGCATTGATAAATCGCCGTGACCGTGTGATAGCCCTGTCACTTGATGGGACACCGCTGCAAGGATTGTGTCCCAACCGTGACATGGCAAGAATTTCTGCCATGTCATTTGTCACGGTTGGGCGTTCGGAGTTGAAAACCCTTTTGTTCAATAACTGGAAGTGCTATCGGATTTGCAATTTCGTATACCCAAAATATGAGTTGACGGCGAGATGATGAAAAGAACATATTTTTTAAAGAAATTTTCAAAATTTTAACAAAATCATGAGAAAAACTTTATTTATTTCCACTAAAAAACTTCAATTTTATTTCAATTTAAAAAAAAATATTTTAAGCTCGTTCCTAGAATTTTTATTCTCAAACGACGTTAAACGTGTAACGTGAAGTTTAAAGGCCTCGTCAAACAGAGCGCGTTTTTACGCCGCGTTTAAAGTATACACCAATATATATCCCATGTCATAAAGAGCGCGATTTCATCCGATTGATTTCCGATTTTTTCCATATCTCGTTTTTCAGAACTATATTCTTACATGATTCACACATTCCATCACTTTTTCCATGATAAGCAACATTAAAAATGAAAATGACAAAACAATAACTTAAATGACTTAATATTTTTTTTCAACGCTGCGTATTGACGCCGCGTTGAAATCGACACAGCATTGAAAACGCGCTCTATGTGACATGGGATATGTATTGCGATATATTACAACGCCGCGTTGAAATGTGGCGTTGAAATTAATTAAATAATTTCCAGATTGCTAATAGAACGTCAGCAGAACTTTTGATTCTTCATACATATAACTTCCTATACCTAATCCTGATTGATTGAGTACCTATAATCACATAATTTACTCTACGATTAGAAATGCATGATCATAGTCTTATATCATGACAGAAATAATCAATTGTGAATGAAATCTTTTTATGTCAAACTTATAATATAAGATATAACTTAGAACTCGAAAATCTTTCCGTAATCAGATGCAACATTATGTCTGTTCCTAATCTGCGAATCTCTGCTCAAGAAATTTTTTAAAGCAGAAAAAAAATAGCAGCCAAACGTCAGTTTGACAATGGAAAAGACAATAAATAAATCAAATTTACGATACGTTTGATAAAGATTGCAGAGTTATTTTTAAAAGTTTATAAAAAAAAACATAAAAAACCGGTGGTTCTGTGAACTTTTCTATGAATATTCTGGACGAAGTCCAAGTACCTTATTTAGTTCAGGGTTCAGGCAATTGTTACAGAGCAGTGTGAAATGCACAATGGCATTTCTAGTATTCCTTATTTATACGTTCAAAGAAATTGTCTTGCATATAGACTTATCAACTTAATTATTTCATTATTCACGGAAATAAAAATAGTAACTAGAGCTAAAAGCGCAATTAAGTTTTTGTTTTTTTATTTCAAATATCACTATCTGACAATGCAATAATCACTCACCTGGGACCTCAAAATAACGAGATATTAAAGGCGTGTAAAGGTTTGAATGAAAAAATGTATTCTGGCACGCGACCCTTCAATCCGCTCCTTTAGGCGCAGGGTCCGTAAAGTCAAAAATTTGAGAAAATGTTAAATAACCATCCCTGAATGAAATCCCAAAGTTCAATTAAGTTCCGATTTTTTTCTATTGTCGACAGTACTATAGAAGCAATTCATAGAATTTAGTAGTTTTTAAAGATTTTGTTAGTTACCTAACCCTCATTTTGCGTTAAAAATACACTAGTTATAGGCCAAATACTGAAATACATTTTTCTGTCAATTTTCGTCAATTGCGTAGCGGGCGGAGAGTGCGTTTCATTGCCGTGACACTCTGACGTCACTATGATCGTCATTGTTTTACATGTCATTGCCATGACAAAAACAATGACAGGCATTGTGACACGTCACTTTTAGGTCACTGCATTGATAAATCGCCGTGACCGTGTGATAGCCCTGTCACTTGATGGGACACCGCTGCAAGGATTGTGTCCCAACCGTGACATGGCAAGAATTTCTGCCATGTCATTTGTCACGGTTGGGCGTTCGGAGTTGAAAACCCTTTTGTTCAATAACTGGAAGTGCTATCGGATTTGCAATTTCGTATACCCAAAATATGAGTTGACGGCGAGATGATGAAAAGAACATATTTTTTAAAGAAATTTTCAAAATTTTAACAAAATCATGAGAAAAACTTTATTTATTTCCACTAAAAAACTTCAATTTTATTTCAATTTAAAAAAAAAATATTTTAAGCTCGTTCCTAGAATTTTTATTCTCAAACGACGTTAAACGTGTAACGTGAAGTTTAAAGGCCTCGTCAAACAGAGCGCGTTTTTACGCCGCGTTTAAAGTATACACCAATATATATCCCATGTCATAAAGAGCGCGATTTCATCCGAATGATTTCCGATTTTTTCCATATCTCGTTTTTCAGAACTATATTCTTACATGATTCACACATTCCATCACTTTTTCCATGATAAGCAACATTAAAAATGAAAATGACAAAACAATAACTTAAATGACTTAATATTTTCGATAAATCGACGCAGCATTGAAAACGCGCTCTATGTGACATGGGATATGTATTGCGGTATATTACAACGCCGCGTTGAAATGTGGCGTTGAAATTAATTAAATAATTTCCAGATTGCTAATAGAACGTCAGCAGAACTTTTGATTCTTCATACATATAACTTCCTATACCTAATCCTGATTGATTGAGTACCTATAATCACATAATTTACTCTACGATTAGAAATGCATGATCATAGTCTTATATCATGACAGAAATAATCAATTGTGAATGAAATCTTTTTATGTCAAACTTATAATATAAGATATAACTTAGAACTCGAAAATCTTTCCGTAATCAGATGCAACATTATGTCTGTTCCTAATCTGCGAATCTCTGCTCAAGAAATTTTTTAAAGCAGAAAAAAAATAGCAGCCAAACGTCAGTTTGACAATGGAAAAGACAATAAATAAATCAAATTTACGATACGTTTGATAAAGATTGCAGAGTTATTTTTAAAAGTTTATAAAAAAAAACATAAAAAACCGGTGGTTCTGTGAACTTTTCTATGAATATTCTGGACGAAGTCCAAGTACCTTATTTAGTTCAGGGTTCAGGCAATTGTTACAGAGCAGTGTGAAATGCACAATGGCATTTCTAGTATTCCTTATTTATACGTTCAAAGAAATTGTCTTGCATATAGACTTATCAACTTAATTATTTCATTATTCACGGAAATAAAAATAGTAACTAGAGCTAAAAGCGCAATTAAGTTTTTGTTTTTTTATTTCAAATATCACTATCTGACAATGCAATAATCACTCACCTGGGACCTCAAAATAACGAGATATTAAAGGCGTGTAAAGGTTTGAATGAAAAAATGTATTCTGGCACGCGACCCTTCAATCCGCTCCTTTAGGCGCAGGGTCCGTAAAGTCAAAAATTTGAGAAAATGTTAAATAACCATCCCTGAATGAAATCCCAAAGTTCAATTAAGTTCCGATTTTTTTCTATTGTCGACAGTACTATAGAAGCAATTCATAGAATTTAGTAGTTTTTAAAGATTTTGTTAGTTACCTAACCCTCATTTTGCGTTAAAAATACACTAGTTATAGGCCAAATACTGAAATACATTTTTCTGTCAATTTTCGTCAATTGCGTAGCGGGCGGAGAGTGCGTTTCATTGCCGTGACACTCTGACGTCACTATGATCGTCATTGTTTTACATGTCATTGCCATGACAAAAACAATGACAGGCATTGTGACACGTCACTTTTAGGTCACTGCATTGATAAATCGCCGTGACCGTGTGATAGCCCTGTCACTTGATGGGACACCGCTGCAAGGATTGTGTCCCAACCGTGACATGGCAAGAATTTCTGCCATGTCATTTGTCACGGTTGGGCGTTCGGAGTTGAAAACCCTTTTGTTCAATAACTGGAAGTGCTATCGGATTTGCAATTTCGTATACCCAAAATATGAGTTGACGGCGAGATGATGAAAAGAACATATTTTTTAAAGAAATTTTCAAAATTTTAACAAAATCATGAGAAAAACTTTATTTATTTCCACTAAAAAACTTCAATTTTATTTCAATTTAAAAAAAAATATTTTAAGCTCGTTCCTAGAATTTTTATTCTCAAACGACGTTAAACGTGTAACGTGAAGTTTAAAGGCCTCGTCAAACAGAGCGCGTTTTTACGCCGCGTTTAAAGTATACACCAATATATATCCCATGTCATAAAGAGCGCGATTTCATCCGATTGATTTCCGATTTTTTCCATATCTCGTTTTTCAGAACTATATTCTTACATGATTCACACATTCCATCACTTTTTCCATGATAAGCAACATTAAAAATGAAAATGACAAAACAATAACTTAAATGACTTAATATTTTTTTTCAACGCTGCGTATTGACGCCGCGTTGAAATCGACACAGCATTGAAAACGCGCTCTATGTGACATGGGATATGTATTGCGATATATTACAACGCCGCGTTGAAATGTGGCGTTGAAATTAATTAAATAATTTCCAGATTGCTAATAGAACGTCAGCAGAACTTTTGATTCTTCATACATATAACTTCCTATACCTAATCCTGATTGATTGAGTACCTATAATCACATAATTTACTCTACGATTAGAAATGCATGATCATAGTCTTATGTCATGACAGAAATAATCAATTGTGAATGAAATCTTTTTATGTCAAACTTATAATATAAGATATAACTTAGAACTCGAAAATCTTTCCGTAATCAGATGCAACATTATGTCTGTTCCTAATCTGCGAATCTCTGCTCAAGAAATTTTTTAAAGCAGAAAAAAAATAGCAGCCAAACGTCAGTTTGACAATGGAAAAGACAATAAATAAATCAAATTTACGATACGTTTGATAAAGATTGCAGAGTTATTTTTAAAAGTTTATAAAAAAAAACATAAAAAACCGGTGGTTCTGTGAACTTTTCTATGAATATTCTGGACGAAGTCCAAGTACCTTATTTAGTTCAGGGTTCAGGCAATTGTTACAGAGCAGTGTGAAATGCACAATGGCATTTCTAGTATTCCTTATTTATACGTTCAAAGAAATTGTCTTGCATATAGACTTATCAACTTAATTATTTCATTATTCACGGAAATAAAAATAGTAACTAGAGCTAAAAGCGCAATTAAGTTTTTGTTTTTTTATTTCAAATATCACTATCTGACAATGCAATAATCACTCACCTGGGACCTCAAAATAACGAGATATTAAAGGCGTGTAAAGGTTTGAATGAAAAAATGTATTCTGGCACGCGACCCTTCAATCCGCTCCTTTAGGCGCAGGGTCCGTAAAGTCAAAAATTTGAGAAAATGTTAAATAACCATCCCTGAATGAAATCCCAAAGTTCAATTAAGTTCCGATTTTTTTCTATTGTCGACAGTACTATAGAAGCAATTCATAGAATTTAGTAGTTTTTAAAGATTTTGTTAGTTACCTAACCCTCATTTTGCGTTAAAAATACACTAGTTATAGGCCAAATACTGAAATACATTTTTCTGTCAATTTTCGTCAATTGCGTAGCGGGCGGAGAGTGCGTTTCATTGCCGTGACACTCTGACGTCACTATGATCGTCATTGTTTTACATGTCATTGCCATGACAAAAACAATGACAGGCATTGTGACACGTCACTTTTAGGTCACTGCATTGATAAATCGCCGTGACCGTGTGATAGCCCTGTCACTTGATGGGACACCGCTGCAAGGATTGTGTCCCAACCGTGACATGGCAAGAATTTCTGCCATGTCATTTGTCACGGTTGGGCGTTCGGAGTTGAAAACCCTTTTGTTCAATAACTGGAAGTGCTATCGGATTTGCAATTTCGTATACCCAAAATATGAGTTGACGGCGAGATGATGAAAAGAACATATTTTTTAAAGAAATTTTCAAAATTTTAACAAAATCATGAGAAAAACTTTATTTATTTCCACTAAAAAACTTCAATTTTATTTCAATTTAAAAAAAAAATATTTTAAGCTCGTTCCTAGAATTTTTATTCTCAAACGACGTTAAACGTGTAACGTGAAGTTTAAAGGCCTCGTCAAACAGAGCGCGTTTTTACGCCGCGTTTAAAGTATACACCAATATATATCCCATGTCATAAAGAGCGCGATTTCATCCGAATGATTTCCGATTTTTTCCATATCTCGTTTTTCAGAACTATATTCTTACATGATTCACACATTCCATCACTTTTTCCATGATAAGCAACATTAAAAATGAAAATGACAAAACAATAACTTAAATGACTTAATATTTTCGATAAATCGACGCAGCATTGAAAACGCGCTCTATGTGACATGGGATATGTATTGCGGTATATTACAACGCCGCGTTGAAATGTGGCGTTGAAATTAATTAAATAATTTCCAGATTGCTAATAGAACGTCAGCAGAACTTTTGATTCTTCATACATATAACTTCCTATACCTAATCCTGATTGATTGAGTACCTATAATCACATAATTTACTCTACGATTAGAAATGCATGATCATAGTCTTATATCATGACAGAAATAATCAATTGTGAATGAAATCTTTTTATGTCAAACTTATAATATAAGATATAACTTAGAACTCGAAAATCTTTCCGTAATCAGATGCAACATTATGTCTGTTCCTAATCTGCGAATCTCTGCTCAAGAAATTTTTTAAGGCAGAAAAAAAATAGCAGCCAAACGTCAGTTTGACAATGGAAAAGACAATAAATAAATCAAATTTACGATACGTTTGATAAAGATTGCAGAGTTATTTTTAAAAGTTTATAAAAAAAACATAAAAAACCGGTGGTTCTGTGAACTTTTCTATGAATATTCTTGACGAAGTCCAAGTACCTGATTTAGTTCAGGGTTCAGGCAATTGTTACAGAGCAGTGTGAGTTGAGTCCTCTGAAGCCAGCTGTTTGCAAGACGGAGTAGAGAAGAATTGTTGCTGGAAGCGTGGAAGCACCTACAAAACTACTAATTGTTTTGTTGGTGGAGCTGATGCAACAAATAGGCAAAACATTTCCCTTGAAATAATAAACAAAACATTTTAAAAATCGTTTCGCAATAATTAGTTTCCTCCAATCTTGACATTAAAGTAGTGATGCTCGAACTTCCGACAGTTTATCGATGGTATAGATAGTGAAAAATATCGGCTACATCGATAGTTTAAAAAACAATCGAACGACTATCGTAGTTTAAATAATTCAAACTTACCTTCACATTTCAAACTTGAGCTTATTCAAGAGATGGATACCTGTTGGGAAAGCTCATGTGAGCTTGAGCTATGTGAGCTATAAGAGAGTGTCAAAAAGGTGTTGCTGCACTGACAGCCAAACATTTTTAGGCAATATATAAAATCTTGCAGCTTCCTTGAAATTTTGAACACAACAATATCCAGCCAAAAATACATAACAATTTCCTCTTACACGAGGAATTTCCGCAGTTGAAATCGTTATATTATGTAAAGGTTGTAACTGTTGAAGGCAGGGCTGTACTTAAAAAGTTAACTGAAACTTGTAATAAGCGAATAAAACCTATTGCAGAAGAACGCCACTCGTGCTGTCTAAACTTTTAAACTTTTGCTCGCTTTGACAGAAAAAAGCAAATACAACAACCGCAAGCGTCTGAAATGTAACGTGACGAAACCAAAGCTGAAGCGTGATTTTGTTTTAGCCATAGGTAAGGGTATTCATAAAACGTGGTAAGCTTCACTTTTGTTTTATGTATAGGCAGTCATAAATCTAAAAAATTGAACAAGCTTATTGTCAGAGAGTTAAAAACTGAATAATTTAAATTGTATTTTAATTTTTTTAATGATAGAAGGACCTCTAATAATAAGTTTTAAATTCTTTATAATTCAATCTAAACCTTATAATTCAATCTATTATAATACAGTCTATTCAATTGATAAATGTATCGATAGTATCAATACTATCGATATATTTTTCAAAACTATCGATGATATCGGAAATAAATACTATCGATGCATAAGCAACACTAGGAAAGAATGCTGCAATTTTTTTGGTTTAAAGCGTTCCCGTACTTTTTTGGTAGAAATCTCTCAAAGAGAGAAAATATCCCCTCTACTCAGAAATCTGACAGCTACGAATTTTCTGCGAATAATTATCGGGAACACAACTATTTACTTTAATCGGCAACTAGGTGTTTTTATCGGCAACTGGTTGTTGTATTTGTAATATGTGTAAAATTCAACTACGCTACGGATAGCTTTGCCAAAAACACCACGGCCATTTTAAATGGGCTTTGTAACAGATATTTTTTGACGAATAAGAACTTCATGCTATGCTTTTTGTCACTTTCTTGTGGTGCGGGCACATACAAAAATCTAAAAATGAGTTTTGGAGGGTAAAACGTACGAACATTTTCCTCTCTTTTAAATTCTCTTTATGGTTCCGATGTAGGATGTAATTAAGGCTTAAAAAGCAAGTTCGCATTGACATATCGACTCAAAACAACACGCTCTTATGGGTTTAATAATATCAAAAAAGCGCAAAAAGCTTTCAACGGACGTGCGCACTTCTCGCATCTTCTGCACTTCCTTTCTCGGTTCTACACATAATTCGTGTTCAACGCTTTGTATATTGTTTTTCTTCGATTTTATCATTATATGTTTTAGAGCCCGACAATATATGCAGTCAATTTTATTTGGCCCGGGAACGTATACGGTTTGGACAGCCCTGCACTAAGTAAAAAAAAACATGGTCTTGGCCATAGAGTTAATATATTATATAGAGGAAAATCTTTCGTACGTACCACGCCTCAACACCCTCAATTTTAGTTGTTGCTTTGGTATATCATTCATTGTGTTTCGTGTTCTCTTTTGTATATCATTCATTGTTCGCTGTACAAAAAAAAAAGAAAAAACGATGAGGTGAGTTTCTAAAACGTCAACAACAACAGATAACAGAAAACAAGTTAAAGTTATAGGTTAGGTACAACAAATAGTTTTCGATAGAAAATTTTACTAAAATATTTACATATGTCAATATGAATATTGAAGCAAATTGATGAGAATTGTATCTTGTATCAAGTATTCTCATCAGGCACGTCGTCGTCGTCTTCCGATCGTGGTATTTTGTGAAATTCTCACAAATTGTTCGAAGTGAAGGAACTCCATGAATTATTGGGTTCTTTTTACCAAATTAAACTGCTCATTCGTTTTATTAATGATAATAAGCACATCACATAGTTCTAATTGTCACTATCACTACACAATATTCAATATGAATGTTCATATTAATATATTTTAATAAAATTTTCTATCGAAAACCATTTGTACCTATAACTTGGTTTCTGTTATGTTGTTGTTGACGTTTTAGAAACCTACCCTCCACCATATCGAGCGGGATGTATACATGATTCCTTTTTTGAAGAAACAACCGAAAAAAGGAATCATGTACACAAGGTCTATTCGTATGAAAAAATATAATGTGTACAATTTTCTAATATAAACCAATATAAGCTTTTTAAGTTTGTAGGATTACTAATTTGTTGGGATTATTTTACGCTGTGTTGAAATTATTTTAAAACGGCATTCTAAACACGGCGTTAGAGAACGTCAGACAGAAAGCTATCCGCAGCGCGTTTAATATTTGAATCTTGATTTTCACTTTCTTACTAAATGCCAATTTTAGGTTATTTTTTTATTTAAAGAGTACAATATTAAATGACACAAAATAAGTCAAAAAAAGAGCAATTTATAAATTTCTATAACAAATTAAGAATAACTTGACCCACCAGGCATAAAATATTGAAAAAAAAATCTTTCTTTAGAACACCGCGTCAAAATAATCTGAACACTGCGTAAAATAATCTCTACGTCGCGTTAAAAACGCGTTCTGTTTAACGAAGAATTAACGCGACGCGATGTCAAAAAAATTATTTGTTAATAATCAAAAAATTTGACGCCGTATGGAAGTTGACGCCGCGTTGAAAACGCGCTCTATGTGTGACTTGGGATATGTTATACTGTATAATACATCGCTGCGTCAGAACACGCTCTGTTTGACTAAGCTTTTACTCCTATGTATGCGAGTGTAATAGGGTGTAAAAAAATATAATTTATCTTTAAAAAGTATACCTTTATCGCTACTTTGTATAATATAATCTTGCAAATATATATTCTGACCGAATGCTTGTTTAAATTCATTCTTAGAACAAACAATACACTATCCTCAGCTTAGGTATCAGGTAAAATGGTTGAAATTATTGAATATTGTTTAACCAGTTTTAAACGTTTATATAGAGTTTTCAAGCACATAATCTGTAAAAGGCAGAGAAAAAATAATAAAGTATAGCAACTTGCATTCGAGTAACTTGCTAGTGTCTCCTCATGATACAAGAAAACAAGATAGCGACCTTCGTATTTTTACGTCATCAGTGACCCTAGTTGAAAAAATTAATTTCCGTTTTAGAAAAAAAACGGAAAAGTAAGTTTAATTGATGCAGGTTTGGTCCAATGTCTTATCTGATTGATTTAATATACATTTTAAGTCCACTAACACTTCGGATTCTTTCCAAAAACGGTAATTTAATTTATTCAGTTTGAGTCACTGATGACGTCAAATTTCGGGATGGCGCTTTTTATTATCAAGTATCTTTCAACACACCCAATTTCGTGGTGAAAAAGAAAAGGGACCTGAAAAGAAGAGGTCAATTATTTGACTACTACACTCTCAATTGGCGTCAATTATTTGACAGTTCAGCACTACTACACTCTCAATTGGCGTCAATTATTTGACAGTTCAGCACTACTACACTTTCAATCGGCGTCAATTTTTTGACAGTTCTATACCAATACTTATTTGACCAGCTTGTAGGCATTGTCAAAAGAAGGCAGTAGATTTCCCTATTTATAGTATAGTTACTCTATGGTCCTGGCACTTTTCGTGGTGGCCGACATAATTTTAGAGTTTTACTAAGAGATTATCTACTGGTTAAATTCTATTATATAACACAATATTCACATTTTTTTATTTCTTAAAAACATGCATACTTTCAATTTTTTTTACTTTATTTTGTAGCACCACACAAAGGGCATTATTCAAACCAGTTGAGAATTTTCATTATGAGATTCATTTATTTTGTAATTTTCTATTGCTCTTTCAAATACATTTTCTGGTACGACATGCAAGCCTTTTAGTTATTGTTCGATTAATGCGGCCCTGGTTAAAGACAAAGATTTCAAAGGCCGTTCGTTTACATTGTTCGTTACTTAGCTTTACGACTGTAGAGAAATATCAACGATACTTGTAAGAAATTTAGTTACGCATGGATGAAGCAAACAGAAAACTATGTCAAGGTTATAACGATGTGCTGCACCTAGGTACATTACGTATGCATGTAGTATTGTAGATTTGATAATAATATTCGATTCAGGTGAATGCACTCACGACCAATGTTCCCAAAGTATTGCACATCCATATGTACATTAACATTTAATTACTCAGGTAAGCTTTTAATGAAATTATAACGTGTGATTGTTCTAAAACTTATAATTTAGATATTAGTTAAAATATTCGCCTTGTTGCATTGTTTTTAAGGTTATAAATTTCGCTGTTAAGAAATAACAATGTGTAGACACATTATGAATGTTTATTTACACTTATAAAAACGCTTTTAACATTAGCAAATAATGAATTGATGTGAGCAAATAATATGTAACAATACATTTCCACTTCTGATATTTAAGTCAAAAGTTGTTAGGTATGTAATGTGTGTTTATTATGAATTCATATTTTAAGATATATGTATTATAACCTACTTATAATGATTAAGTATCTAATGACATTGAAACATTTCTAAGCAAACAAATATACACTTGTGTTGTTATTTGAAGTTTATGGGATGTCGGATGTCAGTTTATGTAGGTTTTACCAACAATGCAACTATGTATATATTAAATATACTACCTGATTTTTTTCTAATGATATCCATAGAGTGTTATTAGATTCCATATTCGGCTAAATCAATGCTACACAAAATTGGACAACCAAATTTTCGGTTTCAAGGTTTGTTTATTTATGACAATTTATAATTAAATAAAATTTTCAACAACTAACTGTATTAATAAGTTTCTTTTAATTCATGATAAGGAAATAACTTTGGTCACAATATTTTTGCTTTACATTCGGTTTAATTGTTAATTCTCGCTCGACGTGGTGCACACTCCAATGAGGCTGTGCTTATACTAACTCTAAATAACAAGAGATCGTTGTTTGCTGAATTATTAATATTACTCCCTATCCCAACTATAAGCTGTACAATATGCGTCAGGTCAGGTATGTATTGTTTAAGCTGGAGTAAGAAAATGATGAATCAATGATCAATGAATGATGAAAAATCTTAAAATTGAGGTTCATGAAGTAATTCATAAGTTCAGTAGTATTTTATTGCCCTTTGGTGCTAGTTTCGTCATAATTCCTTTTTTCGCATTCAAATAACAAACTTAACAATAGGATGAGGATAGCAAATATTGTGAACTTTATAGGAAAAATTTAGACCAAGTAATTTAAACCGTTACAATTTGCCACATACTATAAAATTCTCCAAGGCAAAATGTTTGAAGTTTGAATACCCATACAAAGGCATGCGTAATGAAAAAATAATTTCGCGAAGTCGATGACCGGAATTTTGACTGACATTGACTTTAAACTACCTTAACTACCAAAATATGCTTGTGCATTGCAAACTCTTAAAGAAGTTTAAGCCCTGAACACGGTTAAGTATCAAACATTTATTTTCGCATATATATGTAGGTGTACAAAACTACAAATGTACATACATATGTGCATAACTGTGTTTATAATGTATGTGTATTCATTATGATTTATTTACGATGAATCTTTATCGACTTTGTCTCTCAATTGGAAGAAAGATAAGGAGCAGGGATGGAATCGTGTAAGGTGATTTTTTATTGTTGACAGTCAAAATCAAGAAAATCGGTCTGTATAAGATGACAGTAAAATTTGACTATCATATGCTGACCCCTATTTTGGTGTCATTTTAATTGAAATTGACATTTGTGTTGTATTATTTTCGAAGATTTCAAGAAATATGAAGGGCTTTGTGCCGGTGCAATTGTTTTTAAAATCACGCAATGCCGATAATGAAAATCATAACCGAAATAGAAGGGTAAGACTCATACGGATGAGCTTGGCAAACAAATTAAATATTTTTGATCTTCCAAATGCTATGTGAGTACTACCTGCCTCTATTGATTCGTTTTTATCGCTTCCCGTGAGATCAGCGAAATCAAGCATCGTTGCGCGTGGTTAGTGGAAATATGGAGGACCGTCTCGAAACCAACTGCGTGCTGTTGACATGTGTTATGTGTTATCTGTTTTTCCGTCCTCTTTCTATCTTCTGTTCTGTCCTGTATCAATGTCGTCTTGTGTGTTGTCTTTGTAATTGTCTGAGCCGATGGCCTCAGCAGCCAGTGCTCACAAGTGTCTGCTTCGTAGATTTATCTACGGAGCAGATCAATATGTAATGAAATGTAATGTAATGATTCGTTTTTACTGTTTATGTAAAAAATTAAAAATTCTTCTTAACAGAAGATTCTTAAGATTCTTCAACTTCTTGATTTACCAGCTGGAGTTCGTTCAACTCATATTTCTCCCGTTCTTCAGTTGGCAGTAACATTAAATTTTCTTGGTGGGGGCTATCAAAGACAAGTTGGTGCGGACTGGTCAGCCCCAATGGGCGAAAGTACCATATTTGAGGTGACGACTTCCACCCTTAAACTAACTAGAGAGAAAACTATGTCCTCTAAAAATAAAGTTTTCTCCTCCTTCGAAAGGAACCAAAGGCTTTTTTTTTAATATCGCATTCCTGGAGGTAGGCATAAGTTTGTTGCTTGTCAAATCAATTTCAATGAAACTTATTGTTTTCTATTTCTCAGTGATCGGATGCATATATGGCAGCCATATAATGATCCTACGTCCTACGGAAGACAAACACGAACATGTTTTTTACAACAGAAAGGGGAGACATAGTATAAGGTAGAGGGATACATTCCTTTCCCTTGTAGATTTGGTGAAGCTTCTTATAGCAGTTGACAGAAATGGTGATTGAGATAGCCACCTTCAAGAGTAGCTTGAAGGGTATCAGAAATTTAAAGTTCATTTTGTAGTTACACAAACCAATCGAAGAGTTAGTGCAGTCTCACCAGAAATGAAATTATAACAAACTATCTAACGATATCAAAACAGCTTAAATGGGATAACAGGATAAACAAGGCAACAGAATTTATGTGACGGAATGGGAGTTGGTGTATCAAGAAGTGCCAGCATTAAGCAATTGTTTTCGAGGAATACTTGGTGGTGATGATACTGGTTACAGTGAAGTAACTTTTCATGGTTGGGTGCTGTATGAATAGGGTAGGCACTGAACGGCGTCAAACAGGTCATGCACTGTGCTGCAACTATCTCATACGCATCAATTGTGCTTATTTTAGCTCCTCGCGGTAACCACTGGGTACTGGTCTGTCCATCCGGTAATTTCTGCTAAACTTATTAGCGCGAGTGTTGAACACAGAAAAAATAGCAACACTATAATGCTCTGCTTGAATGAGTGCTCTGATCGATTCGCAGAAGTCTTGTACCTTCAACTAAACAGATGCCCTAATGAGCTACATCGACGTATTTGGAGATAAGGTCATTGGGACAATTCAATGCAAGTCAGGGCATTGAAATATAGATGGTGGCAGATGAACCCTAAATGGACCAACGGCAGCGCTCATATCCCGAAGCAGGTTACTGACTCCGGAATCTCCGGTTCCTTTTGTCCAAGCAATCCAACAAAGGACCTGGCCCTCCAAGTTGGGGGTTGTCCGTAGGTTTAACAACCCTGCCATGGAAAAAAAAGTTGCGAAGCCACCATTATCCTCGGAAAAGGACGGATTAGCTGTTGACGACACGGAAAAACAAATAAAGGACAACGACCTTCGGATCTGCACTGTTAGAACAATGAACAATGTTAGAACTCTTAACAGACCACGTCCAGCAGAACAACTATCGGAGGCCATAGACTGCTACACAGCAGGAATTACTGCCATCCAAGAAGTGAGATGGGATGAACCGGACAAAAGGAGGATGAAAAACTGTGACGTGGGTGCGTTAAGATCGTACTAGGTGATTTTAACGCCAAAATAGGTAAAGAAGAAATCTTTGATAGGATTTTCGGAAAACAGCCTACACGACACAACGTCTGAAAACGGACTTAGGCTAATTCATTTCGCAGCGGCACATAACGTCACCGTTACAAGCATACGGTTTCCTCATCTCGATATACATAAAAGGACTTGGCGACACCCAGATCAAAAAACCGATCGATGCAAGACACGCCTCCAGTATATTGGATGTTCGCACCTTCCGAGCTGCTAACATCGATTGGGATCACTACCTTGTTGCAGCAAAGGTAAGAATGCGAATAACCCGAACACCACAACAACGGAGTAATACTGTGAGGAAGTATGACGTCGGAAAGCTGCCGATCGAATATCCCGTAACCTCTCAATAAATCCAGTACCGCCAGCATCAAGTGCCGAAAACCAGTGGCAACACTGCCAACAAGCCATCAGAGATGCCATCAGAGATGCCGCAACCTCTGGTTCGATGACAAATGCATGCCAAAAAATAGACATATAAAATGGCGCTGCAAAGAAAGACGAGAGCTGCTCGCGAGCTCTACGAGCAGAAAAGACTGGAAGAACACCGGCTTCTCCAAAAGAACAAGAGAGAGCATGAGAAGCGCGCTATCTAAGATATTGAAAAATGCTACTCCAGGAACAACGTGCGGAAGTTTTACCAACAGGTAAAAAGAACTTGCCAAAGAAAAAAAACCCGTACAGAAGCCTGTAGAGATAGGAATGGAAACCTCGTAGTAGAGTCACAGTCGGTGCTGAGTACATGGAAGGACCATTTCTGCAGACTGTTAAACGGCGATGAAGACCAAAATCCCGCTGTCAGGCAGAATGAACCATTCAACATGGACGATGCAGACAAAACTTCCGTCCACCTGACCAAATGAAGTGAGGATAGCAATGTCTAAACTAAAAACAACAAAGCTGCTGGACCCGACGGACTACCTGCCGAACTTTTTAAAGCGGCCAGAGACGACCTGGTGGAGTACATACACCAACTCATCTCTAGTTTAGTCAGAAGAAAGTATGCCAGATGAATGGAAACTCGCAAGTCAATTGTAATGCGATAATTTTTTTCAAATCTGTGCAATTTCTAGCATACGCTGACGAAATAGACATCATTGGCAGAACTCGGCGAGCTGTCACTGGAACGTTTGCTAACATTGAAGCTCAAGCGGATAAGATGGGACTAGCAGTCAATGAGGCCAAAACGAAGTAACTGCTGTCCACAAAAGGGGACACACAACACCGGTGGACTGGACAAAACATCACAATAGACAATAGACATGTAGAACTTTGAGGTAGTTAGGGACTTTGTTTACCTCGGATCCGCTATAACATCTGACAACAACATCTCGTCAGAAATAAAACGAAGAATTACTCTTGCCAATCGCTGTTTCTATGGGCTAGGAAGGCAATTGAGTAGCAAAGCCCTCTCTCGAAAGACAAAGGGGACTCTGTATAAGACATTAATCGTCCCAGTCCTGCTCTATGGTGCCGAGGCATGGACTCTATCTAAAGCGGATGAAGATATCCTTAGTCGTTTCGAGCGTAAGATTCTTCGAAAGATTTTTGGCCCTACCTGTGTTAACGGGCTTTGGAGGAGAACGTTCAACCAAGAACTATACGTGCTATATAGCGACATTGACCTGGTAAAAAAAAAAACGCATATCACGTTTTAGATGGCTAGGCCATGTAGAGCGAATGGACAACGCTCCGGTTCGCAGGATCTTCGATTCCATTCCAGCGGGTAGACGCAATTAAGGAAGACCTCGCCTTAGGTGGCGCGCTCAATTAATGCGAAACTAGAGGCAGCTAGCCAAAGACCGAGCTGGCTGGAGAGACATGTTCGTTGAGGCCCAGGTTCGTCCCGAACTATAGCACCCCCCGAGTAAGTAAGTAAGTAACTCTTCATTATGAATTGTTTGGAAGTTTAAGATTAAATATGTTCATATGCGTTAATGTACTCCGTGAATTTATGAACAGTAGATGCAATCCATATGAAACATCCAGCCAAATTCAGCTTTTTATCAACAACAAATGTTGGATATGGAGATTTTAGAAATGACCAACTTCAAAAGAAGTATCTTTTCTGGGGCACTCGGTAACATCTGAAGTAGGAAATTTGACAGAATGTCTCAGAAAGGGTAATAATATAAATATAAATTCAAAATACATAGATTGCTTCGAAACTTACAAAAACCTATTAGGTAACTAACCAATTCTGTTATATCCCGATTTTACGAAGCCATTCAATCTTACAACTGATGATAGTTACATTGCGATCAGCGCAGTACTATCGCAAGGACCAAATGGATCAGAAAAACCGATTTGTTTTGCAAATCGCACTTTGTCAAAATCTGAGAAAGTTATAGTACGATAGAGAAGTAGCTTTTGGCAACAATATATGGTCGAAAGTTTACAATTAGCACAGATCATAAGCCCTTAACATGGCTTTTCTCTATAAAAGAACCAAATTCAAAACTTGTTCGTTGGCGCTTAAGTTTAGAGGAATTCAATTACACAATTGTACATAAAAGCAGGAAGCTGAATTATAATGCCGATGCACTTTCAAGAGTTGAAAATCACATCAACCAAAATGTTGAACCACAATTTAGATTAAGTATCTACTGAAAATAACATCGATGATCTAGAAAGTCTATATACTATCCATTCTGCACCAGAACAAATCGACGATCGTATTCCGATATCGGAAAGACCTCTTAACGAATTTTCTAACCATGAGGTCTTCTTAGAAAATCCAAATAGAAAAAATCTTCATGCGACACTAAGCATTTTTTAAGCGAAAGAAAAGGCACCGAGTTGAAAGCTACAATATTTCTATTTGTAACGAGGATGTTATGATTGAGATTTTTCATTATTATATTAATACGAAAAGAGTAACTGCTATCCTTGCAGACGATAAGATCCTTAAAGTTGTCCAAGACGTATATTCAAAGTATTTAATGCCCTGTTAAAACTTATTAGGAGAACCACTTTATTGCAGGATGTGACCCAATGTGACGAACAGGAGCAAATTATAAGAAAAAAAATCAAACCATAGAGGTATATATGAAAGCGTAGAACATATCAAAAGGGAATATTATTTCCCTAATATGAAAAAATATAGTATCTAAAATAATCAACAAAGTATGAACGCCTTAGTAGAACCCTTAAAATTTGAAGTAACAGAAGCTCCATCCAGACCCTTACAAATATTGCATATGAACGTTAACTCAATACATAATGAAAACTTTTTAACTATAATAGATGAATTTAATAGATTCTCTGGCGTTTATTTATTATCATGTAGAAATACCATCACTCAAACATTTTTTTCACATCATGGAATTCCTGAGAAAAAAATAACAGACAATGGAAATGAATTTTTGTCCTCGCTTTTTAAAGATTTCTTGAACATCTACAGTATAACTTTACATGCAACATGGGCCAGAAGCTTAATGGTCCCATACAAAAAAGAACCACGACACAAACTAACACAACACAAAACTACTTGACAGAACACATAAAAACATACGAACATTTAAAAGATTTAACGCACACTAAAAGTATATAGTAATGTGTTCAGGGTTGAACACAGAAATACACAACTTCTTAATTTCTTTTAGTTTGTTTAATAAGTTAGTTTGTAAGTTATTTTATTCAGTTTGTTTTATTTTACATTTGTTTTAAGTTTTAATAAGATTCTTATTTTAACTTAACATCGAGATTTAGAGACGCGTTTTTAACATTCGACAACCAAGAACAAACTCAACATCAAAAAAAAAGGCGGGACGACTTAAGACTAAAGCTTTACTTAAGCAACAATGCTGGTTATGAGAAGAGCTTATAATCCCTTGGCGTCGTTTTGTTGCTAAGCGAATGCTTAGCCACGATAAGCTCTCCAATCTTATCTTCGACGAAGATAAGGTTGGAGACTTCTTTAAATTAATAAGCACAATAGGTATTTGCTGAGCAAAAACCTAAAGTGATAAGGTAGCTTAGGTGTGTTCAATTAGGTGATATGAGAAGGCAGTTCTATTATGTAACAATATAAAGAAAAAATAATAGAAAATCTTAATGAAACACGGAAAACACGCACGTACTTGCTCTTATGTGCCTAATTACATTGTAATGAGAGAGAGAGAGTGAGATTTTTGACAGAAGCAAGTAACATTTACGTTGAAAATAACAGTTTGAACTTAGAAAAAAATATCAAAATCACAATACTTAACGGTTTTTAGTAAAAACTAGCTGTTACCCGCGACTTCGTCCGCCTTTATCAAAAACTGTTTACTCCATTCATCGTTCTAAAATAATAATTTTCGAAAAATAAGCAAACCCTCACCACCTAAGTGTAATTCAAATAGCTTTAGTTATTCCTTTTAAAATGAGCTCCCTGCCTGTAAAAGCTCCGTCAAAATCGGTCCATAAATAAGAATTTTCGAAAAAACGACACCATCGCCAACTAGTGAGTAATTAACAAAGTCTAAGTAACTTCTTAGGATATCAGCTATCTGCCAGTGAAAGTCCCGTCAAAATCGGTGCAGCCGTTCCCGAGATTACCCGAACACACAGACAGAAAGACGGGAAGACAGACAGACTCAATTTTTACTTGCGATTATAGGTACTATAATACAAGTTATGCATTCGTGCTACAGAGCAGTTTTTTTCAATTTTTTTTTAGATCAAAAATTAACAGTACCTGTTATAAAACCGTTATGTAAAAGCTTATTTTTCTCGAAAACGGCTCCGATAATTTTTATAAAAAAAATCAGTGTACTACTGTAGGTATGCATTATATTTTGGTGAAAAAAATTTAATATGTTGCTCCTATAGGACCGGTTTTTTTTTTTTTTTTTTAAATGTGCGTTATTTTTGTGCTTAAGTTTGTATTCTTGAATTTTTTTTTTATTTTTTTAAAAAAGTTAAAAAAACCGTTTTATTTCAAAACTTCTTACGATTTTGCAAAAAAAGAATTCACACTTTCTTACATTTCCTAAAGAAATAAAATGACGTTTAAATTATTTCACCCAATACAATTTAACGTTCTTTATTCGAACAATCAAAATTCATAAAAATCGAATAAATGCTTTGATGTTCACTTTAATTTTCTTTAATTTTATTCTACAATGTGACCGCACATATGAGCAAGCACTTGCGATCCAGTCGTGCAATTTATTTTAAATGGTGTTTTTGTTATAAGTTCTGTATATCCTTTCGCATACATCAAGTAAAAAGCTGTTATTTTTATTTTAAAAAACAGACACTTCATTTTTATTTATGTGTATAGATGAAGTACGCCATCGCGCGTCTTAAATAACAAAGAATTCATGAAAAATGCATTTCGAAAATTGTTTTGATAAAATCCTGTTTAAAAAAAAAATATTGAAATGTTGGTATGCAGTTTTTTAGAGTTCATTAAAATATGTACATGTGATTATAAAATTTAAAATATTTTTTTTTGATTAGGTTTAAAAATATTGATTTTTCAAAAAAAAAAAAAGTTCAAAAATTAATTTTAATTAGAAAAAAAAGTTATTAAAAATGTTGGTATGCAGAATTAATTGGTTCCAACGATTTTGATGAAATTTTTTTTTTAATTTTTTTTTGAGATTTCTTTTGTTGGTAGTAGCTATCAGCTAATTAGAACCAAATTCGCCGAAAAAGTCTATTAACGGTGCCTTTCATATAACGGTTTTTTTTAATTTTCGACTTTCTCGGTAACGGCTAAATGGATTTCAATAACATTTTATAATTGAGAAGATCTAAGTAGCGAAAATAATTCTGCATATCAAAATTTTATATAACCTTTTTTCTAATTAAAATTAATTTTTGAACTTTTTTTTGAAAAAATCAATATTTTTAAAAATAATCAAAAAACATATTTAAAATTTTATAATCATAATAATAAACTCTAAAAAATACCAAAATTAAAAAAAAATTAAAAACAGGATTTTATCAAAATCCGTTCTACAATTTTTAAAATACTTTTTTTCATAAATTCGTTATTATACAAGACTTCTGATGGCATACTCTATTTTTACTAAAAAACCGTTAAGGGTTGTGGTTTTGACACTATTTATAAGTTCAGAACGTGTTACTTCTGTACGTAAATGTTACTTGATTCGATCAAAGATCTTGCCTTCCAATATGATTAAGTACATAAGAGCAAGTACGTGCGACCCAGACGTGCCGATTTTTTTTTCAAAATTGTGTGATTAAATACAAGCTTGAATTGCAATATTATAAATATTTTGAAAATTTTAACATTAAATGTATTCCGGCTATTCGAAATAACAGACTCGGGAGAGCTAGTGGTGGAATATTATGTGGCTACAAAAATAAACGCTCAGAAAATAGTATTAATAATGTAACTTTAAGGAACTATAGTAACACAATTTTAATCGATGTAGAATGTGATTTAAAACATTTTCATATTATTCCTGTATATTTGAACTTTAATTGCTGGTCATCAGAATACGAAGAATTGCAGAGTATATTATTAAATTACAAGTACGAGAACCTTATGATCATTGGAGACTTTAACGGTCGTATAGGTAATTTCCAAAACTCCCCTGTTCTAAATAATGGTCAGTTTACTGATGTAAGAAACTCACTGGATAATTGCTTGAACACAAACGGCAAATTACTGATAGAGTTGTTCGAAGACTTTGGTTTTTTTATCTTTAATGGAGTATCAAATGGTGATTCCAGGGGCGATTATATTATACTTTTATATCTTCCCAAGGCTGTTCTGTAATTGATTTTTGTATTGTGAAGGGCGATTGGATTGATATGATTAAAAATTTGAGGTATATCCGGCAAACTATTCAACCCATCTGCCTATTGTAGTGTCGTGCGAATGTACGCTTCAAGATATCCACAACAGAGCTGAAGTATCTAATGCTGTTAAGAAACTAAAATGGGTCGAAAGTAAGGCTAGTTTGTATAGGCGAAACTTAAATCAATAAATGGGTTCTTTTAATGATCAGCTTGAACTTTGCATAGAATCTTCAACACAATCTGTTTTTGAATTAGTTAAGCATTCAGCAGTTGTAAGTACTTGACGAAGAGTGTAAAAAAAGTAGGAAAAAATCCTTCGCTTACTTAAAGCTTTTCAGACAGTCTTCAAATGAAGCTTTCAAAAGACTCTACTTGCAACAAAATAAAATATATAAGGATTTATGCAGTTTCAAAAAGCAATTGTACTTAAAGAAAGCTGCTAGGAATCTTTTAAACTGTAGGGATTCCAAGTATTTTTGAGTTTTGGTGCAAAGTGTGGATCTTAGGTGGAAGGAGCAAGCATCGTCTTTGAGCGTAAGTGTAGATCAACTAACAAACTATTTAGAAAACTTCTTGCTCTCAGACTCAAACCAAAACTCTTTAAGCTACGCCCTTCAATACATTTCGATACCGAAACTATTGTACACTTTTTTTGTAGATTTCAAAGCTGCTTTTGATACTATTGTGATATTTTGGCCTGGGTTTCGACCAATAAAACTCAATCAAAATTCCAAAATAATACAATAAATCTCTTTATTTTATAAAACACAACGTCTTTCAGTTTAAATAACACCAATTTAACTTATTTCACTTATTCACAATTCAAATACGTTTTTATAATTCAACACTTTTTATTTAATCTCAATTCAATCACTTTTTACTAATACTTCCAGTTGTTAACAATTCCACTTTCGAAAATAAACTGAACTCTCAATGCAATCTACTCTTGTATTTATACAACTTTAAAAGCTTCTGGAAGCTTCTGTCTGGTTCTGGCACAATCTAAGCTTTCGGTAACAATTCGAGTCTCGAATTGTTTCGTCAAGTGCGATTTAGTACTAAGTTAAAACATGTTGCAAATATGTAGCATACTTTTAGGGGCATGGTTGTTGTACACAATAAATGGTGGTTGTTGTACACAATGAATCCAACAGATGTCGTTAGTTTACAAAATGTATCCTCCGAATATCTAAACTTGTTGCCACATCACATTGTCCCCCTCTTAGTTTTGTTCGTCCCGAACAAGCACATCATCATTGTTTCCGTGGTAACGATGCAGTCGATCCACATGGACAATTTTCATTTTTGCTCTTGGTCCTCGTTGGATTCGGAAAACGACGTCATTAATGCGCGTAACTATTTGGTAGGGACCTTCCCAGTCCTGCTGAAGCTTGGGCGATTTTCCCTTTTTGCGATGTGGGTTATAAAGCCATACCAGATCTCCCTCATTGAATTCAGGTGCTGTTGCTCTCGCATCGTATCTGGTCTTCATGCGGTCACTCGCAATTTTTATGTTGTTTCTTGTTCTCTGGTGAATGTCGTTGATCCTTTCTCTAAGATCTAACACGTAGTCCTCTTCGCATTTTGGGTCTTCAATAGGAAATCCGAATCTTAGCTCACTTGGAAGCCGGGCAGTTCGTCCAAATAGAATTTCGGATGGAGTGTATCCAGTTGTACTATGAACCGCATTCCGGTAGGCCATAAGAAATAAAGGAATTCGCCGATCCCAATCCCGTTGGTTCTCGTTCACGACTTTGGACAGATGTTCCTTCAAGGTCTTGTTAAATCTTTCTACCATTCCATCAGACTGTGGATGAAGAGGTGTTGTCCTTGTTTTCTTTAACCCGAGTGATAGCATTCTGAAGTCGGAGCAATAGTTCCTTTTTCAGCCCCGAAGTCTGAAGATTTCGTTTTCCTAATTCTTCTTTCAACTCAGCTGTTGTCAATTGTTCTAATTTTCGACCCATTTTATGTAACTGAAACACTTTTTTCACAACACAGTCAGTTTTATTTTAATGTCTCTTTTTATTTTAGTGTTTTCCAACACTATTTTTAATAAAAATACTCGTTATTCACAGTTTTATAGCACAATCAGTTCAATAGTTTCTGGAAAATTCCACTTTCACAATTAAATGAGTCACCAAAACTGTTTTACAAAATGTCACTATGGAATTTTCTAGCACTTTACTGAGTTTTATCCCACTTCTGACACCAATGTGATATTTTGGCCTGGGTTTCGACCAATAAAACTCAATCAAAATTCCAAAATAATACAATAAATCTCTTTATTTTATAAAACACAACGTCTTTCAGTTTAAATAACACCAATTTAACTTATTTCACTTATTCACAATTCAAATACGTTTTTATAATTCAACACTTTTTATTTAATCTCAATTCAATCACTTTTTACTAATACTTCCAGTTGTTAACAATTCCACTTTCGAAAATAAACTGAACTCTCAATGCAATCTACTCTTGTATTTATACAACTTTAAAAGCTTCTGGAAGCTTCTGTCTGGTTCTGGCACAATCTAAGCTTTCGGTAACAATTCGAGTCTCGAATTGTTTCGTCAAGTTCGATTTAGTACTAAGTTAAAACATGTTGCAAATATGTAGCATACTTTTAGGGGCATGGTTGTTGTACACAATAAATGGTGGTTGTTGTACACAATGAATCCAACAGATGTCGTTAGTTTACAAAATGTATCCTCCGAATATCTAAACTTGTTGCCACATCACACTATCAATAGGCATTCACTATTATATAAGCTTTCAACTGTTGGTGTATCAACAAAGTTCATTTAAGTCTATGAACACGTCTGCGACTGTATGCAATGGTGAACACCAGTCTAAAGTTTTCCGATCAGAAACAGGTGTCCCACAGGGTTGCGTTTTGAGTCCGTTGATGTGCGCTTTATATATAAATGATATTGAAAATTACTTACCAGTAGGTGTAACCTTTGGCGATTTGTCTATAAAGCTCCTGCTCTACGCGGATGACCAAATTAATAAGCTGAAACTGTTTTGTGATGCATGCGATCTTAAAATTAATATTAATAGATCTAAAATAATGATCTTCAGAACTCAAAACCGATCTGATAACCTTACAAGAAACTGGAATTTAGATGGTCAAAATATTGAGGTAGTTAGTGAGTTTAAGTATCTAGGCCTAATTATAACTCACAATCTAAGTATGAAAGCCCATATTAAAGAAAAACTTTCCGTAGCAAAATCAGCAATTAATACCTTGTGGTCAAATTGTTTTACTAATAAATTTGTTGACTCTAAGTCAAAGTTAAAAGTTTTTAATGCAACGGTTAATAGATGTCTTTGTTATGGAACTGAAGTTTATGGGTACCAATTTTTTGAGGAAATTGAAAGCATTCATAGATACTTTTTCAAACGAATTTTTCGGTTGCCTTTTAATACCCCCAATTACGCAATATATGTTGAATCTGGTCTACCACAAGTTTATGTGAGGAATTTGAAAGCCAATGCAGACTATCTCACGAAAGTAATGCATAGATTTGATAGCAATTTACATAAAAGAATTCTACTGGTATCACTCCGCTGTGGTTATTCACCTTTTAGAAACTGACACGCGCTCGCGTCGGCTTACAGCGTCTCTTTAGATCTGAATGTAAGCAACAGAGAAGAGTGGACAAACATCTTTTATGATTTAATATCGGTGGTAGATGATAAAATCTATCAACAACAATTAGAAAGGGTAACAAATTCCTCCTCTAGGGTTACGCATAGACGTTTGAACCTGAGCTTGCGTGATAATAATTATTTTAGGGAGGAACTTTCAACCTCAGATATGAGTTTAATCTTTAAGCAAAAGCTTCTTGTCTTTTCTTTCGATGAGCTTATCAGTATTTTAAATGGTGAGAGAGGTTGGAAACTACTTATGCGATTTGTTTCACACGCAAACAATTACTTGACTATTCATAGTTATTTTATATAAAAAGACCATTTTTTTTAGCTAAACTAGTATGCCATCTCTAACTTTTCATTTACGTTTTCTTTTTCTTTTCTCGTCTTATTGCAGTTCTTTGACTTTTTAATGTAATCCGTAATATCTTGTGTAAATATTAAATAATTCGAAACTCCTACATAAAATAATCATTGTGTTTGCTATAAATATATATAAATATAAAAATTGTGTTTTATAAAGGTGCTTATTTCTGTTAATCTATTTCTGTTAATTTATTTCTGTTAATTTATTTTTGTTAGTATATATTTGTACCATCAGATTTTAATTGTATAAACTGTTTAACTTTATTCAATCTCTTAAAAAATAAAACTAGATCGATATCATATACGACAGACGGCTTATATGCCATGCTTAAATTTTTATTTGAATTAAATATTATATGTTATAAATGTTACTTTATTTTTATTAATAAATTGAATTGAATTAAATTGAATTGAAATACAAGCTTGATTTAAAAGGTCTTGTGTCAACACTTATTTTTGATCAAACAGTGAAAACCAGATGTCTTTTGGTCTTCTGCTTTTCGAGAAAATTGAAAATTGTTTGGATACAATTGTGTTAGGTTAACAGAATCGAATATTGACAGTTTTTTATTAAGTGTTCATCAATTAAAACCTTTGTTTGAATGATATAAGAGTACAATAGTATTCGACCCTTTCTTACTTTGAGGCAAACGAATGAATAAATTACTACTTACAAGTGCAATTCAGCAAGTCATTTAACGTTACACAGAATGCACCACGAGGAGGTAGACTTGAATAGCATTCCACGTTAAAGGCAGTTAATCAGTTAGTTAGTTTGTGAGTAAGTCAAGTCGGTTAGTCAGTTAGTTAGGATTGGTTTCTTATAAGGGTTTCAAAAATGAAACTCAGTTTTGTTAGAAAAGTCATCACTTGTATCGTCCTTAATGTCGGATTCATTGAGTTCGTCTTTTATAGTAAGGTTTCGTTGTTGTTTTGAAGGTATTAAATTTTCACTTTGAACGGTGGGAGTGTCAAGGTCCTTAAGTTGTACTCCTTCAATTTCCCCACCATCAACAAAACCTGGATACAGTTTTTTACATCGATTAAGAAAAGAAAAAAATCTTGCGAGAGCCTAAATGGTCTTTGTACTCTCTATTACTTCGCGAATCTCCAACCGAAATTGTTAATTATAGAAAAAAAGTGCCAATCGAAGGGTTAATTGTATTTCTACAATTTTTGTCACCTTTTTCTTGGAGCTTTTACTTGAGCAACTCCAAAACCTGCCAAATTTAAGATTGTGTTTTGTTTTCACTACTTTCATTGCAACGCAGCAACATGATAGAACAAGTTGAATTTTTGGAGGGAATGAGCCCAACTTCCCCCAAAAACGAGATGGCTTTTTCTTGGTTGAGATTAAATCCCTGAAAGAACAACATATTGAAAAATCAACAAGCTTAGGATGAAGTAATGGATGTTTAGCTGCCATTACTGATTTTATGTAAAGGAAACACTTTATTAGCGCAAAGGTTCAAGAGCGAATGACCTTCGTAATAACTTGGACGAAATCTTGTGCATCAATAATTTAAATTGAAAGAATCTTTGTATAACCCAAACTAGCACTTATCCCAAATCCTATAGTGATGCCAAGCAGGGGGTAGCATGTCTTCCCTTACTACCTCTCTGTTTTTATGCCATACTTTTTATATACCTACATGTATGTATTTAAGTTGTACCTACTGTGTATTTATTTAAAATGTTTAAATTGTACAACCATATAAATACATAAAGACCAAACAAATGATAAATAAATTGCACGACTGGATCGCACGTACTTGCTCATATGTGCGGTGACATTGTAGAATAAAATTTAAGAAAATTAAAGTTAACATCAAAGCATTTATTCGATTTTTGTAACTTTTGATTGTTCGAATAAAAAGTACTTTAAATTGTATTGAGTAAAATAATTTAAACGCCATTTTATTTCTTTAAGAAATGTAAGAAAGTGTGAATTTTTTTTTCAAAATCGTAGGACCGGTTTTTAATTAAAACGGTTTATTTTTAACAACTTTAAAAAAAAAAATTAAATTGAAATTATTAAAAACACAAAACAAAAGTTTTCGAAAAAAAGTTAAAGCGAAATTACTTAGGCTACCTACATCTTCTTGAATTTTAATTTTGATAGTAATTGGATGAGCCGTTTTCGAGAAAAATAAGCCACAGGAACCTACCGTTAATTTTTGAGCTAAAAAAAATTCAAAATACTCCTCTGGAGAATGTCAAAATAACTTTAAGTTTTAAATTTGAAAACGATTGACCAAACCGTTTAGGTTAGGTTAGGTTTGTGGGCTGATGGATGATGTGGTGTCCATCACACTTAGATCAATGTAGATCCATTGTGACACCCTGGGGGGTTTGGGCCCAATAAGCATGGGACCTATGAAAAGCTATACATTATCAAGTCATTTTGAGTTAATTAAGAATATTTTATTGACCAATTTTGAGTTATTAGTTTGTGTTTGGAAAGGTACCTTCCGTCGGCTTTTTGGTCACTGTAGTTTTCGCAATGAAACAACTATGTTACATTAGCTTTTCCCGACGTTTCGGCAGGGGTTGCTGCCTTCCTCAGGGGAACTTTATTTGAACAAAAATACAAAAATACAATACAATACATCAAGCGATAAGTGAGAATATTACACTTACTTTTTTAAGTAAAAAATCTAAAAAAAAATTTAAACAAAAAAATGACACTTCGAATGAAGTTTCGTCTGTATGAAAAAAAAAAAACAAAAGAAAGAAAACTATGACGATGAAGACACTAAAGAACAATAAACGGAAGAAATGTTTTGTGTGTCTTGTTTTCTATTCATATTATTATTGTTTAGTATGTGTAATGTTTCTAAGGTATATCGTTTAGATACATGTTTCTCTGTTTGTAGGATTTTGACATCTTCGAAGTTTGGAGCACTGCCACCAACCTCGTAAAAAAGGTTTTTGCTCTCGGCAGCGAACAATTTCACCCCTCCAACGAAAAAAGAATAACTAAAATCCTCAAAGATAATGGCTATCCTCCTGCCATAATTCGTGGTTTAATCTTCAAACACAAATATAAAACACAAACTACAAGAACAGAGGATCCGAACAATGGTTTCCAAAACTCACTGAAAACTTCAAACAAGTTATCAACAAAAATGTAAAAGATGTTCGTTTAGCTTTCAAATCAAACAAAACGCTGAACCATATATATACTAAACTAAAAACAAAACCAGACAAAGACAAACAAACGGACGTTATCTACAAAATCAATTGCAACGGCAAATCGAACGAACCTTGCAACCTATGCTATATAGGAACTACAAAACAATTTCTTCGACAGCGGATTTCAAACCACAAATCTGATATAAAATCCAATAGTTCTGGGAAAACAGCCCTGGCAAGTCACAGCATCGAGAGTGGTCATTCTCCAAACTTCGAAGATGTCAAAATCCTACCAACAGAGAAACATGTATCTAAACGATATACCTTAGAAACATTACACATACTAAACAACAATAATAATATGAATAGAAAACAAGAAACACAAAATATTTTTTCCGTTTATTGTTCTTTAGTGTCTTCATCGTCATAGTTTTCTTTCTTTTGTTTTTTTTTTTTAATACAGACGAAACTTCATTCGAAGTGTAATTTTTTTTGTTTAAATTTTTTTTAAATTTTTTTACTTAAAAAAGTAAGTGTAATATTCTCACTTATCGTTTAATGTTTTGTATTGTATTTTTGTATTTTTGTTCAAATAAAGTTCCCCTGAGGAAGGCCGAAACGTCGGGAAAAGCTAATGTAACATAGTTGTTTCATTGCGAAAACTACAGTGACCAAAAAGCCGACGGAAGGAACCTTTCCAAACACAGACATTTTGAGTTATTAATAAATCTGAGAGGGTTGTACCCGTTTGGTCAGTCGGGTTATTCTAGAAAGCGAAGCGGATCGTATTGAAAGCGATGCCTCAATTTCGACCTTCTTGGTTTTGGGTATTCTCAAATGCGAATGGGACGAAAATGATCATTCCAATTTTCCCATATCCATTTCCACTTTTTCCAGTCTGACTCTCAATTTTTCCACTATGACTCTCAATTTTTCCATGCTCATTTCCAATTATTTTTCCAAAATTCCATTAATATTTTCCAGGCATTTGACAGTTGTTTATCGTCATTTACATTTTTTTTGTATCCTTTATTAGTGTTAATTGTTGATATTTGAAATTTGTTAATTTTATAATAAACAAGTAATTAAATGGATTCAAAAAGTGTGTTTTTAATGCCAAAAATGAAATAGGAAGGCAAGAAAATATAAAAGTATACGCAGATAAGTGGTTCTTCTTCGCTCGATATCCCTATCCCTAACAAATAGTGAGGGCTGTGCTGAGTGAATATTTAAAATTGAAGAAATTTAAACGTTTGTTTACTTAGTTTTTTAAATTGTTTCGACTCACTGTCAAGGGAAGTCACAGTAGCTCCTTAAGTCCCATGTTGAAACTGGCCGCTTCCCGCTTCCCTTAAAACTTAGATTGCTAGAAGAGGGTTCATATCAAGAGTGTTGGGAAGGATTGCTATGGCTCAAAGTAAAACATTACACATCATGAAGAAGAAAGAAAAAAGTCACCAAAAAATTATAAATTCTATTAAAGAGGCATTTTAAATACAAAATTGAATGTTTAACCAATTTTAGTGTTCTTAGTTTTATTAAACATTTGGCATTTTTAAAGATCCACAAGTAATCCGCCAGCAATCCGTCACCAAAATACCTATCGCTTTCAATTTTAATAGAAAAATTACATTGGAAAGTGCTTTCGCTTAACTTTAGGTCGAATGAAAAACGAATCGTATTTGGGAATACGAAATTAACAATGCGCCTTCCAAAGCGATCCGCCGCGCTTTTGGGAATAACCCCCCAGATAGTTGTTCTAAGTCCTGGAAGAAATGACTTCTTAGAACTTCATTTCTTAAGCGGCATAGTGCTAGGCAGTGACAGAGGGGTGAAATTGTTCGCTGCCGAGAGCAAAAACCTTTTTTACGAGGTTGGTGGCAGTGCTCCAAACTTCGAAGATGTCAAAATCCTACCAACAGAGAAACATGTATCTAAACGATATACCTTAGAAACATTACACATACTAAACAACAATAATAATATGAATAGAAAACAAGAAACACAAAATATTTTTTCCGTTTATTGTTCTTTAGTGTCTTCATCGTCATAGTTTTCTTTCTTTTGTTTTTTTTTTTTAATACAGACGAAACTTCATTCGAAGTGTAATTTTTTTTGTTTAAATTTTTTTTAAATTTTTTTACTTAAAAAAGTAAGTGTAATATTCTCACTTATCGTTTAATGTTTTGTATTGTATTTTTGTATTTTTGTTCAAATAAAGTTCCCCTGAGGAAGGCCGAAACGTCGGGAAAAGCTAATGTAACATAGTTGTTTCATTGCGAAAACTACAGTGACCAAAAAGCCGACGGAAGGAACCTTTCCAAACACAGACATTTTGAGTTATTAATAAATCTGAGAGGGTTGTACCCGTTTGGTCAGTCGGGTTATTCTAGAAAGCGAAGCGGATCGTATTGAAAGCGATGCCTCAATTTCGACCTTCTTGGTTTTGGGTATTCTCAAATGCGAATGGGACGAAAATGATCATTCCAATTTTCCCATATCCATTTCCACTTTTTCCAGTCTGACTCTCAATTTTTCCACTATGACTCTCAATTTTTCCATGCTCATTTCCAATTATTTTTCCAAAATTCCATTAATATTTTCCAGGCATTTGACAGTTGTTTATCGTCATTTACATTTTTTTTGTATCCTTTATTAGTGTTAATTGTTGATATTTGAAATTTGTTAATTTTATAATAAACAAGTAATTAAATGGATTCAAAAAGTGTGTTTTTAATGCCAAAAATGAAATAGGAAGGCAAGAAAATATAAAAGTATACGCAGATAAGTGGTTCTTCTTCGCTCGATATCCCTATCCCTAACAAATAGTGAGGGCTGTGCTGAGTGAATATTTAAAATTGAAGAAATTTAAACGTTTGTTTACTTAGTTTTTTAAATTGTTTCGACTCACTGTCAAGGGAAGTCACAGTAGCTCCTTAAGTCCCATGTTGAAACTGGCCGCTTCCCGCTTCCCTTAAAACTTAGATTGCTAGAAGAGGGTTCATATCAAGAGTGTTGGGAAGGATTGCTATGGCTCAAAGTAAAACATTACACATCATGAAGAAGAAAGAAAAAAGTCACCAAAAAATTATAAATTCTATTAAAGAGGCATTTTAAATACAAAATTGAATGTTTAACCAATTTTAGTGTTCTTAGTTTTATTAAACATTTGGCATTTTTAAAGATCCACAAGTAATCCGCCAGCAATCCGTCACCAAAATACCTATCGCTTTCAATTTTAATAGAAAAATTACATTGGAAAGTGCTTTCGCTTAACTTTAGGTCGAATGAAAAACGAATCGTATTTGGGAATACGAAATTAACAATGCGCCTTCCAAAGCGATCCGCCGCGCTTTTGGGAATAACCCCCCAGATAGTTGTTCTAAGTCCTGGAAGAAATGACTTCTTAGAACTTCATTTCTTAAGCGGCATAGTGCTAGGCAGTGACAGAGAAAATGAGGAGTGTCCTCATGCACATCTATGTCGCCAAAACCTCTGCACAAGTCGTCCGTGCTGAGCTTCAATTTCTTTTTGTGGTAGCCCAGCATGTTGTGCCCGGTCAGTATGCTCACAAGGGATCGTAGCGACTTCTTGTTGAGCTGTAGAATATTTTCTGTTCTTTGTTTATTAAAGTAGGGCCATAGTTTCCTGGTTACGACACAGGAGTCGAGCGAGTTCCATCTCTCGTTAGCTGTGGCGAGTACCTTATTCCCTATCGTCTGTTTAATGTTACAGGTTGGGATCTCTACCGTTGTGTCGGTTAAGTTCTAGGGATGATCCCTTTCTTGCCAGTTCATCAGCTCTTTCGTTTCCTTGCACACCACTGTGGCCAGGAACCCAACAGAGTCTTATAGTATGCTGCGCGCCAAAAACTTTTAGCTCTTCGCGACAGCAAGCTACAAGCTTTGATTTTATTTCAAAGCCAGAAATTGCTTTAATCGCTGCTTGTCTGTCAATGAAAAAGGTGATATCAGCATGTGGTATTGCCTTCATTGCAGTCTCTTTAGCAGCTGCCGTCACTGCTAGGACTTCAGCCTGAAGACGCTGCGCTGCTGTAATCGGGGAGCCTAATTGATCCGGCCAGTTCGAGTGTTTCTGAGTAGAAACCTGCACCAACACCAATTTCTATTTTAGAGCCACCTGTTAAGATTTCAATGGCTGATTTGTATGGTGTCTGGTTGTGAAGCCAGTCTTCTCTATTAGGAAAAGAAGTGGTGAATGGTCTTTCGAAATCTAAACGGGGTGTTGTGTAGTCTGTGCATACATTGTAGCCCGTATATGTCTGTAGATTCTTGCACAAAGAAACCTAAGGGTTTTAGATTGATTTGAAGATAGATTTAGCTTCCAGCCCTGCAGTAGGAGTAGTTCTCATAAACCAGGTGGTGCCTATACAAGCCATTCTTTTTATTCTTGTAATGGTTCTTAGGTTGGAAGCAATTTTTGTAGCCTGCCACCAGACCAAATTACCGAATGACAGTATTGGTCTTACTATTGCCGTATACATCTACATTGTAATCTTGGGACTAGGTCCCCAGGTCTTTCTGTTACAGGCATAGAATTCTATCATTGCCTTCTTGGCATTGAATTCCAATTCAGTTTTCTGTCTAGAATCACAACAAGGTATTTCGCCTGATTTAACAGGATCAATGGAATCCCTTCTATTGAAGGAAGATTAAAAACTGGTATTTTTCTCTTGTTGGTAAAGAGAACCAGTTCTGTCTTTTGCGGATTGACCACTAGCCCACATTTCCTTGACCCGGTATTTACCAAGGATAAGGCTCCTTCTATCTGTTCACTAATAGCAGAGAGACATTTTCCAGTCGCTAGCAGAGCTAAATCATCTGTATAAGCTACTGCTTTGACTCCACTATTTTTAAGTCTTATAAGAATCTCGTTCACCACAAGTACCCAGAGGAGGGGAGAGAGAACACCACCTTGTGGAGTGCCTCTCGATGTTGATACTTTAATCAAGCTCCTCCCAGCTCTGAGTTAATCTGTCGATATCTTAACATGCACATTATCCACCCGATAATGGTATCGTTCACATTAAGGTTCACAAGGGTTTTTTTCACTACGTCATTTTTCACATTGTTGAAGGCTCCTTCAATGTCTAGGAAAGCAGCAAGGGTGTACTCCTTGTGTTTCAGTGTGTTTTCCACAGTACTTACAACGCTGTGAAGTGCTGTTTCCACACTTTTATCTTTGGTATAAGCATGCTGAGCTAAAGATATAACTTCCGAACTCATTGTGTTGCGAATATAGATGTCTATTAGTCTTTCAAAAGTCTTTAAGATGAATGATGTTAGACTAATTGGTCTGAAGTATTTAGCGTTAGTATGGCTGGATTTACCAGCTTTCGGTATAAAGACCACTTTCACTTCACGCCATGCTTAAGGTACATATATCCATTTGAGGCTATTTAAAAATATGTTTTTAAGGGGTGGTATTATTGTTTGTTCACTTTTTTGTAACATCATGGGAAAGATGCCATCTATCCCCGAGGATTTACATATATGGAGAGAAGGAATTAATAGCCCATTTTTTTCTTTCTTCCGTACTCATTTTCTGGATTGTTACTCTCATCGTTTTGACTATAGGAGATCCAGTGTCTCAGTACAAGTGGTTCATATATCCACATTAAAAATATCCCAGTTTGTTTTTCTGTGATTTCTAAATGGTTGTTGGAGTTTTGTAATTTGGGGTATAAGGAATTCAATGATTTTGTGATCAGAGAATGATTCTTCCTTCAATACCCTCCATTGGTCAATCTCAAGGGTATCTGAGTTACTTGTGAGAATAACGTCAAATACCTCTTTTCTATTTTTGGTAAGAAATGTTGGTTCATTACCCCTATTTGCTACAAGAATGTTATTTTCAATAATAAATTAAAAAAGTAACTCACCTTTAGTGTTAATGTCCGTGCTTCCCCATTGAATGTGCTGTGAGTTAGTATCACACCCCATTACTAGGTCCCATTTTTCTAAATGGGCACATTGGACAATTAGGCTGGTGAGCCCGCTGGTGGTCCCTCCGTCGCGTCCCATGGCATGTAGCATGATGCGAGAATTAACGGTGGGAGTCCATGCCTTTCTAATTTAACCGTTGTTTGGTCAAGGTCACTGTATTTGGAAAGAAGAAAAAGATTTAACTGTTTTCTAGCTTTTATACACGTTCTAAAATTACTGTTTGTGCCTACATGTGTGGTCTTATACAGCGTAAGTTCCGTTGAATTAAAGCCCTTAATTTTTCCACCTGCTATCCAGGGTTCTTGTATAAGGGCTAGGTCCACTTGTCTGGTCTCCATGAGGTAGATTAAGTTGGCGCTGGCAGCTTTACTGTGATGAAGATTGATTTGTATTAACTTCAACATTTTTTTAGTATTGTCATAAATAACCCTGTGGGACGATAAATCAACTGAAATACTGACTGCCTACGCCTTGTTTGAAAAATAAGAAATATTCGATTAAATCGGGTCTAAGATCTCGTGACAACTGATTTTATTTAAAATGGATAAATGCAAAAAAGGTATTACAGTATTTACAGTATTAAGTATTATATAGAATGAAAGTATAAGTAAATTAATAATACATATACATATATTAATTTAGTATGAATGTATTCAAATGTAAAGAAAAGCATAAATGTATAAACTAGAATAAGATATAAAGACTCCGGGCGGGCCTGTTGCTGCATCTCCAGCGGATATAACAGTTGAATAGCACGTCGGAACCTTCTGCCGTCAGCGAAGCGCACTTCACATGATCGGATTTTGTTATCTCTTCCGGGGTAGCAAACTTCGACTACCGCCAGCTTCCAGTGGATACGGGGAGTGCTGGTATCGTACACCAACACAACGTCACGAAGTTGGATATCTCTCGAAAAAATATGCATGGAATGATGAGCTGCACGTAAAAGCATGAGATATTCCGCTTTCCATCTCTTCCATAGAAAAGATGTGTACTGCAATCTTGATTTCCATTTACTTTGAAGATCCGAGCTAATTGTTTGGCCTTTGCTCTCGTTATCAGTTACCTTGGAGCAATTGATAAGAAAACATTCAGCAGTTAAAGGGGTTAAGTCCATTGGATCATTGCTCAGGTACGTAAGTGGTCTCATATTGATTATTCGCTCAGCTTCAGTAAGGAGAGTATAAAGCTTTTCGTTGTCAATTTTGGCCTTCCAAATTTTGACTTTGAGAACGTCTTTCACACTCTTGACCAACCTCTCCCAAAAGGGGTGGTTTTTGGGAGAGGTGGTGCTCTTTCCACGCTAAATTTCCAATTTATTCCACGGTTACTAAGAAGTCGGTCCCTCGGTAGAGGGGCAAAAGGCTGGGATGCGGCCTTTCCCCTGAGCCTGCGGCAGAGGTTGCATGATGCGATGGCTTTCTTAATTAAATGCCTGGCGGCTGGTAACCAGAATCGTTCACGCAGACGAGTCAGTACGGTGTTCACTCCGCTGTGTAAACAACATTCATGGAAGTAAGTAACGATTAACTTGCTCAAATAAAAGCCTCGTGGTAAAATGACTGGACTAATAACATCGAGTGGCTCGTCTAGTTGCGTCAATCTACTTCCTACAAACCTTGTTCGTCCAAAAATGGATTGAGCGTAAGGAGGGTAGAAGATCGAGATATAGTTTTTCCCTCCTGTAAAGAAACGATTTCATTAGAAAAATAAGTATTTTGAAAAAAAAAACTTATCCAATAGGTCTCCGCTTTTTCATTTCAGCTGCTTGCAAAAACCTTGCCGTATGAATTTGTCTGCCCCTTTTTTGGGCCCAATTGGGGTACCATTAATTAAGAAGTACATTGACACCTCGAAGAATTTGTGCAGTAATTCTTAGCAGCTTCTTCCAGTCACCAATCGTTTCGTACAGCAGCAGTTGTTCCGAATATTTAGATAGAGCACTAACAACCTCCTTCTGTAAAACAGGCAGCAACATCGCAATACAATCATCAGCATGCAACACGTTTCCCTTTGGCCAGTGACATTTTTCTTCTTTCAACCAAGATGGACCTTCCTTCCAAAGTAACGATGATGATAATTTGTCTGCAGAAATTCCTCTGGTTACCAGATCGGCTGGGTTTTCTTTTCCGGAACAGTGTCGCCATTCGGTCACATTAGTGAGCTCATGAATTTCTTTTACACGGCTGAACACGTACGGCTTCCATTTGCGGGAATCCCCTTGTATCCAATGGAGTGTGATCTGCGAGTCCGTCCACAAATAAAACCTTCGAAATGGCACTTGTAACTTCTTCAAGTAAGAACATAGCCTGGCAGCAACCAACGCAGCGGTGAGTTCTAACTTTGGCAATGTGATATGATCTGTCTTCGTTTCTTTCAGTGGTGCGACGCGGGCCTTGGCGCACACAAACTTAACATCAGTTTCGAGATTTGGCTTCTGCAGTCTCAAAAATGCAACGCCCCAAAGGCTTTCTGGCTGGCATCGGCAAATACATGCAATTCAATACACGTCAATTCAACACTAATTCCCAGCCACCTTGGCATTGAAATTTCTGGTATTTGTTTTAAATCCTTAGAACAAGCGATGTATATTTGGCTAGACTCTGCATCCAATAGCTCGTCCCACCCAACTTTCTTGCGCCACAAAGTCTGAAACAAGATTTAAAATTTAATTAAAATTGGGCTTAAGAATCCTAATGGGTCGAACACTCGCGCAATAACCTTCAATAAATTGCGCTTTGCAGGTGATGCCATCGATTTCGAGGAATCCAAATCAATTTTAAACATGAACTCGTCGCTGTGCATATTCCATAGAACACCTAAAACGGAATGAACTAAATCTTCTGTCACCTCAAGAGAATTCTGGATTTCCGAAATATTGCAACGCCTCTTTCTTAGATTCATATAAGCACGCTCAAAGACTTCAGTTGACTCTTCATAAAATTTCTCTGCCTCCGCCTGACTGCTGACGCTACTTACAAGGTCATCCATGTAGAACGATTTACTAAGCAATTCGCATGTTTCTGGAAATTCTTTTGCTTGCGTGTGAATGTGAAAAGCAATTGTGGCAGACAGCAAAAAAGGGCTGCAGGAAACTCCAAAGGTGACACGAGTCATACGATATTCTGCTTCTGATGAAAAATTTGTGCTTAAATCTTTGTTTCGTGGAAACCATACAAAACGATGGCTGTCTCTGTCTTTTGAGACTAACACGATTTGCAGAAACGCCTTCTCGACATCTGCGACTAGTCCAATCCGCCCGACACGGAACATCAACAAGATTTGTAATATGTCTGGAAGTAAGTTCGAACCTGTCCATAAATATTCATTTAAAGATAATTTACCTGGTAAATGAGACGAGGCATCGAAAACTATCCGTATCTTGGTTGTTGTTTTTTCAGGCCGATATACTGCGCAGTGTGGCATGAAATACAGGTTATCCACGTTGTCGTCATTGGAATCCACTCTCTCAGCGTAACCCGACGTTATGAATTGCTGCATTGCAGTATCGTATTCACGAAGTTTAGATGGATCCATTCGAAGTCTTCTGAGAAGGGAATGCAGTCTTGACAGAGCCATTGCTTTGTTGTTTCCAAGCTGTCCATTGGTGGTTTTCCAAGGTAGAAATGCTTCGTACCTTGTTTCAGTCTTCCGAATACATTTTGACTGGAGTTCTTTGGTGAATTCTTTCATTTCCACTTTGTCGCTCCGTATTCCCAAGCTCTCTAAGTTCCACATATCTTCAAGGGAGCAGCTGAAAAGAGTTGAAACATTTTCAGTACTATATTTATCGTATCATAAGGACCCTGAAGCGTCCATCCAAAAATTGTGTCTACGGCTGTTAAAAGGTTAGTAATTCGTTTATATTTGCCTGTAACCACCTTCCAGTAATAATCCGCACCAATTAGAATACTTAAGCCTCCTTCTTGTTCACGTCCACTAAAGTTCGAGTCAGCCAGGCAAAAACCATCTAATGGAGTGGCCTTACTGGCAGGAGCCACCAAAACATCCAAGCATATTTCGGGAACCACCACCGCAGCTACTTCCACTGACTTGTCGCTAAATTGGGATCTTAAATAAATGTTAACAATTTTCATCTTTTTACCACCATAAAGCTTGTCTTGGCCGAAAGGAATAATGGATAGATTAACAAACCAAGTAACTTGCAAATTAAGCTTGTTTGCAATTGCTTCTCTTACGTAAGTGCGTTGGCTTCCACCATCAATAATTAGCCGCACAAATAGACTGTTTATCGCCGCGAGGGAACTATTTGCTGCAAGGAGGGCACGCGCTGTTTCTAAAAATACATTATTCTTTGTTGAATTATTTGGCACAGACAGATTCAATGATGTTGAATTTTCTTTAGATTTTGACACTTCACTGCAAGATGATGCTTTATTATTAAAATTGCACAACGAAGAAGGATGCTTATGCTTGCACTTTTTGCAATATAGGCTTCTCACTTTGCAACTTCTTGCCGTGTGTCCCTTCATAGTGCATCGAAAACATCTGCCATCATCCTTCAACATTTGTTTCTTTTCATCTATGGTTCTCGTACAGTTACACTCTTTCGTCGAATGCTCCATAGATTTGCAAAAAAGGCAGGGTGCATTTGGCTGCGTGGGAGTGAAAAGACCTGCCGCCGTCGATGGTTGTGTGTGATGTGCACTCGCTCTAGTTGATGATTTATTGACACCTGCTCTCTCTATCGATTCCACTTCCTGCTTTAGGAATTTAAGAATATTTTTTACCTGTTTGTCTCCATCGAAGGAAAGAGTGGATCCACTATCCGAAACAGAATCATTGGCCTCTTCGCTTTTTATCGTGCATTCTTTTTGTATCCGATGATAATCTATTCGGAGTTCGTTAGGCATGCATTTCAAAAGTAGGGTTTTGAGCATTATATAATAGTGAGACGAGGGAACACCTAGCGCTGTCAAAGAACGACTGCAAGCTATCACTGTATTATACAAATATCTCAATCCCGTTGCGTCCGTTTTACCCGAAACTGGTGGAAGTGCCATGAGCTGTTGCATTAATTTGTCTATTAATTTTTCGGTGTCACCATATCCTCTTGCAAGAAATAGCTCCGTCGTCGCAGGTATCAGAGGGAGTGAAACCTGATATCGTCTTTGCCGCATTACCAGTTACAACTGACGACAAATAGTTGAATTTCTCGGCACCACTCAATGATTCATTTTCATGGACAGTTGTACGAAAGTTCTCCCAGAAACGAATCCACTCTTGGTGGTCACCTGAAAACTTTTTTAATTCTAATTTAGGCAGCTTTGTGTAGAGCGTCTTCGATGCTGAAGATGTACGAGTATTATTGACACCATTTTGATAGGGAATAATCTGCGATTGGACCCTCGCCAAGCGAACTTGCAATCTTGCCATCATACCAACAGCAGAGTCTTCATACTCAGCAACCTTCTCTGGCTTCGAGTCTTCGATGTTTTTAGCCTGAACATCGTTGTTGATTGCTCTAAGGTTACGTCGTTTGTACCGATGCAGACTTTGTAGCATGTTTTTTCAGAAGTGGTGTTGATTTGTGACTGAGCAGCACTACCACTTCTGTACCTTCTGGTTCATGATTTCCCATCTGAACAACTTCCCAGTTTCAACTGAGTTGTTCCGTTTTCAGAGATCTGAGGTATCTTTCGAAACGATCTTCTGGGATTGGAGGTCCACGCACAATGAGCCTAGCTCTAGGCCTATTGAGTTGCACGATCTTTTTCCTGTCAATTAGGCGAAGGTCGGCGTTCGGCCAGGGAGCTGAGGTTTTGGCGATAAAATCTTGAAGCCATGTGAGAGTGTATCCATCTTCGCATGTCATCACTTTGATATCCTGAACAGTTTTGAGGGTACCAAAAAGTGGGAGGGGTCCGTTCTTTAAGATAGCCTCATTGACTGCGTCAAGGATTCGCAGTTCTATTAATTGCCATTGACTTTCTGTGAGTTTCCGTGTAGGATTGCCGTAATCAACCGCGGTTACTTGTTGTCCTACAATGGTCAACAGTGAGAGTCTGGCTTTCTTTCAATTGCGGGGCGAAATTGTCGAGCTAGTGATGTTGTGCCTTGCTCTTTTGGACGTGCTCGCAATAGGTCCGATGTCAGTCAAGTCGGGTCTTCTCAGTCTAGCCGAAATTGGGATCGAGAGCTGTCGGCTTTTCTTTCCCATCTCAGGCAATTTAGCGCCGTCTGATTTCGGCTTTGTATTTGTCCTTGTCCGTTGTGGTTTTGTGGTTGTTTCTGGTATCGTCAGTAGCGTTTGCTTAACTTTGTCCATCGCTTGTTTTTCTCTTTCCGTGAGGGAATTCGAGTCTTTAGGACTGAGTCACCGTACAGTTCTGACTGCGTTTCGTTAATGTCTCCGCAGGATTTGTTTCTCATTAAGAGTTCTTTTTTCTTTACGTTGTGCGGTTTTTTATTTTCGGTGCCGCATGTTGGACCTCCAGTACGGTGCAGTTGCTTTCAATTGTCGACAAGTTACATTCAATAGGCCTCAGAGAAGTAGATGCATCCAGATTGCATGTGGAGCTGAGGCTCTGGATGTTCTCTTCGTCCTCCCCTTGAAGCATCTTTTCTGTACTAAAGTACCTGATAGAGAAGTGGAGGTGGACGCACCCAGATTGCATGTGGAGCTGAGGCTCCGGATGTTTTCGGAGTGTGCTCCTCCTTTCCCCATCACCTTGTCGGTCTTCCTCTCCTCCAGGTCCGTTAGAGCATGAGGATCGGTGCAACACCTGGAGGTTGATCTAGACTGTTCAAGGATTTTTTCCGCAGAGTCTGTTGTATTTGTGCCTTTTTGAAAAGAATTTGATGAAACCAGTCCTTGCTTTGGATGGTCTTTGCCAATCTGCGGAGCGTGTGGTCCCATCAAACTACGAGCGCACATTCCATCCCCAGAGGCAGCCGCTGCCGGTGTACTAGCAGTAAGCTGGTTCTCCATTAGCCACGGTGGTTAATTAAAAAAAAAACAACTTTTATTTTGTTCAACTGTAGTTTCCACTTTATTTTAAGAAACTTTCGAATTAAATTAATTTACAGTGTGTTTTATATCGCTCACAAATATAGGATAATGCAAAATATGATGAAAATGCAAGTTGACAATTTGTTGTGGGGATTATTATTTGTGGGAATGAAAATTAAATATGATATCTTATAAAATGCAAGCTTACAATTTGTTGTGAGAATTATTATTGAAGTTAAACAGTTTGTTGCAATAAAAATGCAGAGTTAACAAAATGTTGAGAATTATGATGGACTATGGCTTTAGGTTGAATATCCGGTGTAGGGGTATGTAACTTGTTGAGAATTATAATGGACTATGGCTTTAGGTTGAATGTCCGGTGTAGGGGTATGTAACTCTTCCCCCTCTGGAGTGGAGCGACGGCCAAAGGAATTGAATTGCTGGTATTCCTGAGGCAGGAGAGACAATAGGTATAGGTTCTATTGCTGTTGGAGTTGGATAGACAATAGGTATGGGTTCTATTGTTGTTGCTTGATGCTGTTTCAACAAATAAATTAATAAAATGATAAGGATGAGGCTGAAGGCTACTATGGTGTTGAGTATAACCACATTGGTCTGCGAGTTTCTTGTAGTCAGTGTTTTGATTAGCTCCGTGTTTTTGAATTTGTAAGATTGAAGTTTTTCGAGATTTGGTATGCGTACAATTGATGATGCGTTGATTTGGCTCAATGATGATGGAAAAATGTGAATGTCTTCCCAGTATGTTTGTTCGTTGCTTTCAGATATGATCTGGTTTATTTCGATTTGGCAATTTTTGAAGTGGATTAGGTATATCCCTTTTAGTTTATGGTTAAGAGGTCCACATGTTGTTTGTATAAGAGTTTCTGGGGTGTTGATTAGCAAGATGAAATTGTGTTCTGGTTGTGATATTTCATTTTTGTCCGGTTCTTCGCTTAAATTGCACTCTGCTGGTAGATTTTGTAATAAATTTGGAATGCAAGTATCATTGGGTTTTATCCGGCATCTTTCCGCTTCCTTGCAGAAGTAGGTTCCTCGATTTGTTGGCATTTTTCGTCAAAGTAAAATATTTTATTAGGATTGGACATGACATAGGTTTTTGTTTTAATCATTTTAGTGCTATTAAAGATGTTTCTGGTGAAATTTGTGGGATTCTTATGTTGAATATGATGTTAGTGTTATTGTAGTAGGCTTGTAGACCAAGGAGTTCATAGATTTGTTCGTCTGAGCTAATTTTTATAGACTTATTTTCGAAGATTTTATATATGAAATCAAGTTCTTCGGAGTTGAGGATTTGTTTAGAAATAACATTGAGTCTAGCGAGTACTATAGCTTCTGCTATATTTGATAAGTGACTATTTAGCAAATCTATGTTGTAGTTAATTTGATTAATATACTGTGTATATCTGATGGCAACTTCATCTGATTAGATTTTCGTATCTATTTGGTTTCGTGAAACTTTTAAATAACCTTCAATAATCTCTTGCTGTTTATTTATGTGGTTAGTAATATTGCTAAATCTCTCAATCATTTGGTTATTAATTTGGGTGAATCTATTTATTTTGTCTGTTACAGTAGATTGGTTTTGTGTTATTTGTTCGATTTGTTTATTTAAAAGCATCGTCTGTGTCCATGGTCCCTGTTATTCCTTTAATTACTGAACCTAGTCCATTTATCAGTCCTCTTTTGTTTCTAAATCTTGGCATTAGTGTTTTTAATTTTGTTTTGAGTTCTTGGACTTTGATGTTTAGAATGGTTAGGGAATCTTTGAATCGTTCTAGATTTTTGGATGCTGCTAGTGAATTTGTTATTTGTTCTATGTTGGTTTGGTATGATTCAAATTTAACTATATGCACAAAATTGTCAAAATCCCTTATAGTTCTACCTTTACCAAGTTTCATGGGAAGTATTCCTATGTTGTTCTGAAGATACTGTATTTCTATCTTCCTTATGTCCTTTGGTTAGTGTCGTCAATATTGTTAGCAGGAGGAATCTGAAATTTTAGTTTGTGTTTAATTTTTGATTTATGAAGTTTTTTTGGTAAGTGATAACTGTGACTTTATTATTTGACTTAATGCTATGTTTTCTAAATCTAGGTGTTAGTTTGTTTCTCCGAAATTCTTTACTGTATATGATTGAATTTTCTTTAAGATCTATGGCGTTTTTTCTACTTTTATTAAATTTTTCATTGTTCTTAGATGCTATTTTTTCTAGCCTATCTTTTATAGGAGGAAAAAGTTTCTCTTGAAACTTATTGACTTTTTGTAGATACTCATGATTATTATTAAATTGTACTTCTTTGTTAAACCTATAAGTTCAACCGTAGAATAATTCATATGGTGTATGCTCTGTAGCTGAGTGAATGGAATTATTATAAGTTATTATGGTTTCGTGTAGAATAGAGTTATGGTCCCTTTCCTTTCTTATATTGTAAATTATTCTGTATATTTCTGTAAGTGTTGAATGTAATCGTTCAACTGGGCTATTACTGCTGGATTGTTGAAAAGATGTAATGTGCAAGTTAATGTTATATTGAACACAAAAGTCCTTGAAAATTATAGCTGTAAATTCCGATCCTTGATCGGATATGGATGGTTGGGTATGCCGTGAAGGCTAATAAAATGTTTAATGGATTTTATTATGCTAAGGCTATTTTGGATTGTTAGTGTATATGCCGTTGCAAATTTTGAGAATTTGTCGATTATTGTTAATTTTTTTTTATTGTTTATACCATAGACATCAAGGTGAATTATGTTTAGCGGTTTCTTACGAGTTGGTGGAATTTCATGTTTAATTTTTGGAGGGTTTCTCTCATATTTCATGAGTTGACAGGTTTCGCAATTGTTTATTATATTTGTAATTTTTGACTTCATGTTTGGGAAAAAATACTGTTTTTTCAAGTGTAAAAAAGATTCATTTATTCCTCTGTGGTTATTTTTATTATGGTAGTCAGTTATAATTTTGTCTTGTTATGTCGGTTAGTGTTCAATTAATCAACATTATTTTTACGCGGCTAAATATGCTGACACGATGGGAAGTGATTTCCATATTACTTCCCACAGTTTACGTTGTGCTATATTCTTTTTATTCTCTATTTTTTATTTTAATACTCCACCAAATTCATACAGCAGCGTGAGGCCAGCCTAGAAATATGATCCTCTGTAAAGGTTCAAGGTTTGCCTCACGCGCTAAGCATTATTTTCATGTATCTATATTTTTAGCTCTGCCTTCTGCAGGCTTTTTTAGTCAGTCGTCTTTAATACTCATTGTAAATTGGTAATAATAAAATTTATTTTGTTGAGTCTTTCACTTTTACCTTTATTTATTCTTTTTATTTGTGAAAACTTTAAACACACTAAAAAAGTTTAGTGGCCTTCAATCAATAAAAACTAGAATAAAAGAAAAACAATAGCGCAGTGAATCAAAATAGAAAAAATAAAGGTTAATAAATAGATAAAACCTTTCAATTAATTTCATCAAAAGAAAAAAATTAAAAGTAAGAAAAAATGGTGCCTTCAATTGATGATTTAACCAACCATCAAAATGAGGTAGGCAAGGAAATCTGCAACATCGCCCGCAATTAAGGAAAGGATGGCCCTACCAGAAAAACTCTGCAGTATCTACATACACGGTGCAACAGACTCAATGCATTGTGGGAATCATTCGATAAAGTGGACAGAGAAATAAAGGATAATTATCCTGAATCAACAGAGCATGAATATTTTACCAAAAGGTATTAAGACGCGATCAAGAAGGTTTATCATTCCATGAAAGAGGACATCATTAAGCGGTTCGCAGATGCGGATGCAGACGACTCCGATGATTCTGAAGGAAAGACCACAGCAGTCAATTCTCTATCAGAGCAGCAAAAAGAGGACCTCGTAGGATCAACAGCAGTCAAGCCCCCAGCAGGGCATCCAAAGGATCCCGCCACCGCAGAAAAAAAACCTTTAGTGTCCCAGCGGGGCTGGAAATAAAGCCCGCTGCAGGAGATAATAACTCCGGGAAATTCTTAACTGGAGTCAACAGGGAATAAGTGTCCAGTGAATTTACGGGAAACCTGTCCGTAACAATTTGTGCAAAAAACAAAAACCCTTATGGGCAATTGGGAGGAAATAACCACTGCCTACTAACGACTTGGGGACGATGCAGCTGTACCCGACATAGAGCTCTTTTCGAGCTTCAGGATCTTTTGGATTTAAGGATCAGCTGGCTACCGAATAACAAGTTGGCGCAGACATCGTGTGAGCAAGTACAGACAACGGCAATTCAATTACCCAAAATCGAAATTCCGAAATTCGACGGAACTTATCTCAATTGGCCTCAGTTCTTCGACTTATACAAACAAATGGTGCACAACCAACACAACCAACCGATTGCACCAGCACAGAAGCTGTATTTCCTGAAGACAAACGTAACTGGCGATGCCCACAATCTGATTCAGCATTTCCATGCCACGGATAGTAACTATGAATTGGCATGGAACACACTAGTTGATCGGTTCAACAATAAGAGGCTACTTTTAACAGCCCATTTGAACCGATTATTCCAACATAATGTCGTCGGTGACAACTTCAAAAGTCTAAAAACTTCATGACACTACCAAGGAAGTCATACAAGCTATTAACAACCTCGAGTATGATACTAGTGGATGAGATCCAGTTGTTGTGCATCTATTGTTGGAAAAAATGGACAAGGACACCCGAATGTTATTCGAATAATCGCTTGAATCACCAAGAAGCAGCCCAACTTTAAAGCAGCTTCTTGAATTTATTGAGTGCAGATTCCATGCCCTAGAGGCAGTGAAGCCAGACGAGAGGAAAAAAGAATACGAGGGAAATTTTAAATTGTCAATTTCGTAAATCCAATAAACATAAGATTTTTAACTGTAAACAATTTATTCGTCTTTCAGTAGAACAGCGCAATCAAAACGTGCGGAAGCTTCAGCTATGCACCAACTGTTTGCAAGGACATCATTTTTCATCGTGTCAGCAATAACGCAGGTTTAAACTTGCAACGGGAGACACAACACTCTGCTCCATTATCCGGGCAAAAACAGTTTAAATTAGATAGATAGATAGATAGATATATTTATTTGTTTATAAGCTTTGCTTTTACAAATTAATTGGCAGTATAATAATATGTATATGTCATTATCAGATACTCATAAAATATTTTTTTATATTAAAGTTAGTTTTTTTTTTAATTGATATCTTAATAACAAGAAGGAAGGTATGTACATTATGTATGTGTAAATTGACTAGTTAATATAAAACCTGGGTTAGTCATTCATTTAATATAAAGGCTCTTAGTTTGAGCGAGTTAAGTACATATTTATAAATGTCAATTGTAATGTTTTCATTTTCAGAAGCAATTATGCTGTTTAAGTCGAACAATCTGTTAGGAATTAGGTAGTGGTTTCTCATTGCATTGAATATTGGGCATCTTAAGAGGAAGTGTTCTATTGTGTCATCTTCATGCGTGTTACAAATCGTACATATGTTCATTGGATCAAAACTGTGCCTATCACCGTGCAACAAGATCCTATGGGCATACCTGTTGGCGCATCGTATTTGTGCCATGACTTTATGTACAGACGGTTTTAAAAATTTATTCAAGTAGGGAGCCGGCTTATATTCTGGTACCTGATGTATGTTTTCTAAGCAGGAAGCATAATAACAGCAGGAACTTGAGTTAGTTGCCTTCCTTAAATCTTCTTCAAACAGCACTCTTTTTTTGTCTTCTAATATGTTAGCGTAAGATCCTCGTACGACTGTTAGGTTTTGCAGTTCCCAGACATCATTAAAATTTCTCAATACAAAACAGTTTAAATTTAAACCCAAAAACATCCGGTAAGTCGTGTGTAAGTGATGTTGATAAAAACAAAGAACTTCCTTCTGGGTCTGAAGCTAATACTAATAGCTCATTAGTAGTTGTGTTAAGCGGTCGCGAGGTCTACCTTGCCACCGCAATAATAAACGTTATATCTTCAAACGGTGTGCGTGTCCCCTGCCGAGCTATGTTAGATTCAGGATCCCAGTTAAATTTTATAACCACTTCGCTAGTTCAACGACTAGGTTATAAAAAACAGAGAAAAAATATTCCTATAAGCGGAATTGGGGGTAAGGAAAGTCAATCTAATTTTACTATTGATATTCCAATAGAATCAAGAACTTCCAAATATCAAACAAACATTCAGGCCTGTATACTGCTCACAATAAGCGATTATATGGCAGCCTCCCTTATTGACCTTCAATTATTGAAATTGCCTCCCAATATTTGTCTGGCTGACCCTGGCACTCTAAATTTACGTCACATTGACGTATTGATCGGATAAGAAATATTCTTCGATCTGCTATTACCCGGCGAATATAAAATCTCCAATAATCTCCCATTATTTAGAAATATAAAGTTAGGTTGGCTTTAAGCAGGAAGAGCTGTAGATTTTAAACACAACTCTTATTGTCACTCAGCTTCGAAGCCAACATTAAGCTCGTTAGACAAACTGGTCCGTTAATTTTGGGAAAATGACTCTTTTCAAACAGAAACTCAAACTTATAGTGAGGAGGGACACAAATGTGAAAAACACTTTAATGATCACGTTGAATTAAACAGGAACCAAATAAACTGTAAGGTGATTCCATGGAAATGGCTCAGAGTTGTCTTTGACGCGTCCGCAAAAACAACTTCTGGAAGTTCGTTAAATGATATACTTATCGTTAGCCCAACGGTAGAACCAGTCTTATTTTCAGTCATTGCGAATTTTAGACTGCATAAATTTGTCTTTACTGGCGATATTAGCAAAATGTATAGGCAAATACTATTTCATCCGGATGATGGAGCATATCAGCTCATTTTATGGAGGGAAAATAATAATAATCCTTTAAAAACATACCAACTGAACACAGTCACGTATGGAACGGTCTCCGCCTCCTTTTTATCAACAAGATGTCTTGTCAAATTGTCCTCCGATTTTCAACATGCATATCCAAATGCATCTAAAATTATCACAAAAAATATTTATGTGGATGACTGCCTTGCCGGGGCAGACACCATCAATGAAACCAAAATGCTACTAGATGAAACTAGAGCATAGTAAAAATCGTATCGCCGGAATTAATAACAGTGGTCCCCTGACGGTAGAGGAACTACAAAAGGGAAAAATCTTTCTCTGCAGAATCGTTCAAATAAATGCATTCACATCATAAAATTCGAGGAAAATCGCCAACAAAATCCTCCAATGAAATGGTAGCTGGGACGTGTAATTGAAGTTGTCAAGGGAAATGACGGATTGGTGAGGGTGGCAAATATTAGGACGGCAACAGGAACTTACCAACGAGCAATCCAAAATATATGTCCTTTACCTATTGACAACAATAAGCTACAGGAAAAAGATTCAGAAACTCATTCAAAAAATCAATATTCTATGCAATTAAGAAGTAAAAGGTCCCTAAATGCTTCCTTGTTGTCATTACTGTGTTTCATGTTCCTGTTACTTCCCTTAGTTACCTCTTCAAGTAGCAATTCAATAATCATAACCAAGCTTGACAACTCTACAGGCATTTATTTTGAGGACATAGGAAGCGCTAGCACGATAAACAGTTTTTGGAACATATATGTTTTCTACAATCTGTCTTCATACTGGCTAGAACTAGAAGAAGTGAAAGGTTAAATAGATAGAATGGATAAAATCTGTTTAGACGAACTAAAAAACTAATCCTTATTGTTCACCCACCATTGACTCACTTAAACACAGAATATTCGCAATTGAATCCAACAACGATCTTATTCATAGTTATCACACATCTTATTCCAAACGAATAAGGGTTTCAAGATCTCCCTTTGATTTTATTGGAAACGTTACCCATAGTCTATTTGGAATTTCCGATCAAGATGATGCTAAAGAAATAGAGCATCAAATCTCTATGGTTGACCAAAACGAACAACATCTTTTGCATCTCTTCAAAAAACAAAGCTCAATTTCGAACTCAACAGTTAACTTACTGAAACGTAGCAATGAGCAATATCAAGGCTTGAAAAACATTTTTCAAAAATCTTTAAACAGCATTGAGAAGCATCAAGAGATTATTGATGCTAGTCAAAGCTTTTCAGCGTTAACTTCATATCTGATATTATCGATTACTAATCTGGAGAAAATGAAGGACACATTGCTTGATGTTTTGCTTAGTCTCAATAATGCAAAATTGAATCCCCATTTCATCACTACATCCCCATTCATGAAACAACTTCAAATAATAAGGAATAATCTTCCTTCCAATATTAACATTCCGACAGCATCTGTTCTTGATATTTTCAAGTTGTCATCCGTCAAAGGACGAAGCCTAAACGACTCAATAGTATTTGAAATGATGATTTCGCTAGTAGATAACCAAGAATTGCAACTTTTTAATCTGGTTCCATTTCCATTTTCCATTTTCTTTCTAAAGAAAAGAAACGTTTCTTAGCCATTTCGATGGAATTACCTAACATTTTATTTGGTTCCTGTTTAAATGACATGCGTACCAAAAATTGACCTTGAGGGGTGATTTCAACGTGATCATTAAAGTGTTTTTCACATTTGTGTTCCTCCTCACTATAAGTTTGAGTTTCTCTTTGAAAAGAGTCATTTTCCCAAAATTAACGGACCAGTTTGTCTAACGAGCTTAATGTTGGCTTCGAAACTGAGTGACAATAAGAGTTGTGTTTAAAATCTACAGCTCTTCCTGCTAAAAGCCAACCTAACTTTGTATTTCTCAATAATGGGAGATTATTGGAGATTTTATATTCGCCTGGTAATAGCAGATCGAAGAATATTTCTGCTCCGATCAATACGTCAATGTGACCTGAATTTAGAGTGTCAGGGTCAGCTAGACAAATACTGGGAGGCAATTTCAATAATTGAAGGTCAATAGGGGAGGATATGGCAGCCTCCCTCGCTTATTGTGAGCAGTATACAGGCCTGAATGTTTGTTTGATATTTGGAAGTTCTTGATTCTATTGGAATATCAATAGTAAAATTAGATTGACTTTCTTACCCCCAATTCCGCTTATAGGAATATTTTTTCTCTATTTTTTATAACCTAGTCGTTGAACTAGCGAAGTGGTTATAAAATTTAACTGGGATCCTGAATCTAACATAGCTCGGCAGGGGACACGCACACCGTTTTTCTTTTATTCTATTTTTTATTGATTGAAGGCCACTAAACTTTTTTAGTAGGTCCTGTCACGGTCGCCAAATGTTCGCACGAAAGTTTTCACAAATAAAAAGAGCCAAATGTTTGCACAAAAGTTTTCACAAATAAAAAGAATAAATAAGAAGTAGTTAAGCAGTTAGATAAGGATTCATATCGAGTAAATGACATGAATTTTCATGACTACCATCATTATGGTATACATTTAATTCTCTTCATTGTAATGATCGGATTTTTCATGTTTTACTATTTTAAAGTAAGAAAACCTCAACCCCTTTCTAGGAGACATGCACCTGGTTTTTTTTTTTTTTTTTGAGTGATTAAATCCCTCAAAGGTGGGGAGTATGTTCAATTAATCAACATTATTTTCACGCGGCTAAATATGCTGACACGATGGAGAAGTGATTTCCATATTACTTTCCACAGTTTACGTTATGCTATATTCTTTTTATTCTCTATTTTTTATTTTAATACTCCACCAAATTCATACAGCAGCGTGACGCCAGCCTAGAAATATGATCCTCTGTAAAGGTTCAAGGTTTGCCTCACGCGCTAAGCATTATTTTCATGTATCTATATTTTTGGCTCTGCCTTCTGCAGGCTTTTTTAGTCAGTCGTCTTTAATACTCATTGTTATTTGGTAATAATAAAATTTATTTTGTTGAGTCTTTCACTTGTACCTCTATTTATTCTTTTTATTTGTGAAAACTTTTGTGCGAACATTTGTGACAGGACTTTTGTGCGAACAGTAAGTATATCAATGCAACGGATAAGTTTGAGATTTTACTGTTAGAGAAATACTTTGAATACACATTTTGTACAATCTGAAATGTTTCGTCATCTGTGTGTATTTCGCAACATTTGTTTGGGGGGTAAAAATTGCTTAAAGATGTCCGTAATGTTACTTTCAGTGAAGTCCTGTTTTTGTACAGTTCTTCTTTGTTTGTTCTTAAAAAGCATTTCGAGTTTAGGTGGTTTATCTCTATCGCTTCTCTTTGACATTTGATCTGTCAAAAATAAAGTGTCTATGTTAAAAAAGCTCCTGAAAAAAGTCGTTTTAAAGTAATTAAATTTCATTAAAGAGCTTCAAGCATATTTTAAAATTGATAAATTACTACTGTGCTTCCACAAAAAATCAAAAAAACTGAGTAAGTTTAAGCCGTTAAGCTAAAAATAGAACTGCCTAGTTTTCATGTAAAGTTAACCCCATAAATGAGCAAAAGAGGTCTGCTTGAAATATCCCCCGAACAACAACGAGAAGAAAAGCGCGTAAACCTTACACCAACAGCATCTTCCAAACCTACAATGACCGTCCCCGCCGCAATTACTGCAGAGAATCTTGTACAGATTCTGCGTGACAACAACAAGTAGCTTTGCCAACTGCCTTCGAAGGCCGACTTTCAAGAGCTCCACGCCGAAATTTTAGGGTTGAAGCAGGAGAACGAGCGCATCTCAGCTAGAGTTCTTGAGTAGGAGAGAAAAAACAATTTGCTCGAAGACCAATTTGAAAAACTACTGCAAAAAGGCAGTAAGTCTAATGTCGTGGTACATATGCCGGCGGTTCGGAATGCTGATATGACTGAGAAAGCTAAATCAATTTGTGCTGGTTTGCTTTCATCTGCAGATGTTTCCGATATTGATTACGCGCGTCCTATATCAGCTAAAGATTCCCGATCGGCAATAATAGTTGTTAAAATGAAAAACCGCAATACAGCATGGACAGTTCTTAAGAATGCGAAGGACTTAAAGGGATCTCAAATATACATTCATAAAGATCTCCCATAAAAAATGCGATGCAAACGAAGCCATTTGGTACCAATCCACAGGTTCTTGTGCGCTAATTTTCCACATGTTAAGATTATGCTCAAAGACGATAGGCTTGCCATATCCGACAAGCTCTTCACCTGGGATTTAGAGCAGGGGCTAAAATGTGGTACTCTTGATCCTATGAAGGCATTGAAGACAATATTCGGCAGTAATTGTATGATTTTTAATAATTTAGAAACTTTTATGAATGAAGTGCACAAAGTAAACAAAGGTGTAAGGAATGTCAACGTTTATGTCAGTCCCTAAACGTCAAATGAGAATGTACACGAAGGAAGCAACGTTTCATCACAGGAAAATGGGAAAGCAGCCGCTGTAAAGCTTTTGGGTCAAAGCACAAGCATGAGTACGAGAGAATGATGCGATCAAGTCTACCAGAATCAAATTAATACTTTAGATTTAAGAATATTAGGATATAATAAATCAGGGCTAAAAAATAAATTGTTTGTTATGAATTTCTTTAGTTATATTAAAAGCTTTGATATATTTTTACTTGTGGAAATGCATGTGTTATATAATGAGATAGAGAAATTTGAAGGTATTATTAATAACTTTAAGCTAAAATGGGTGCCAGCGGTGAAAACAAATACGTATGGAAGAGGAAGTGGAGGGCAGCTTCTTGGTTACCGAAAAGGACTTTGTGGAATATCCATAAACTTTGTGCAAAGGGAAGGAATTATTATATTGGAGGTCACGTATAACGGTTCGAAAGTGTATATCATTCCCATCTATCTGAATTGTAACCACTGGCAGAGAGATTTTGACAAACTATGCGACGGAATTGCATCCTTAAACTCCGGGGATTTATTACTTGTCGGTGACTTTAACGCCAGGGTTGGCTGCTCACAGAATAGCTTTTTAAGCGGATAAGCTGGAGTTATTTTTAATTCAATTCGTCAGTCAAAATATGAAGTATGCGATGGTAAAGGAGCTAAAATATTGGATTTAGCTGACTCTTTAAATGCTAGAGTTGTGAATGGAAGTTGTGCAGGAGATGTTAAGGGTGAATACACATTTATCCGAGGAACCGCGTGTTCAGTCATCGATTATGGGATAGTTTCTGGAAGGTGGAACGACATTTTGAGAAGCTTTAGCGTAGGGCAGCAAACTTTTTCGGAGCATATGCCTTTAGAAATCACATGCAAATCAAGACCGGCAGATGAATTATCTTGTTCAAAATCACTTGAGCTCCTTCGAAAGCTAGATTGGAGTAATAGTTCAATTTTTTTACGGGCTTACCAAACTAATTTAAATGAAGAACTGAAAAAACATAGCGCAGAGTGCGATACTTTAAACATGACCAGACTTACTGACATAATGAAAGCTGTAGTCCCAGCAACCAATAACTGCAAACAGAAGACTGATTTTAAACAAAAATGGTTTGACTTGGAATGCTCTAAAGCAAGGAAAAAATCATTTTACTGGAACTTCGGACTGCTTTAGAAAAAACCAGATCTGGTAAAGCCCCAGGAGATGACAGGATTCCTTCGGAATTCTATATAAACTGTACGTCCGAGTACCTGTTCTCACTCACCAAGGAATTTAATAGAATTTTCGAAACCGCAAAAGTTCCAGCCTGCTTCAAAAAAGTAAATATTTATCCGCTGCATAAGAAAGGTGAGTACGATAATCCCGAGAATTACAGAGGCATTTCTTTTTTGAATTCTTCAGTGAAGTTATTCAGCACACTTATTTTTAAGAGGCTAACAGAGTGAGTTAACGACAAAAACATACTCGACATGTTCCAAGCTGGTTTTAGGAAAAACCACTCGACGGTAGATCAGATTTTCACCTTATTTCACATTGCCGATTACTTTAAGAGCAAAAAGAAGAAGCTGTATGCTTTCTTCGTAGATTTCAGAGCTGCTTTTGACTCCATTGCCCGTGCATCGTTATTCTATAAGCTTTATACTTTGGGTATCTCAAGCAAAGTTGTGAATCTGCTGAAAGCAATGTATGAAAACAATGTGTCTTATGTTTGGGACGGAAAATTTACATCAGATGACTTTGAAACGGAAATGGGAGTAAGGCAAGGATGTGTGTTGAGCACTTTGCTCTTCATTTTGTTTATAAATGATGTTGTCGAGGAAGTCGGAGGGGGTATTGAGTTCGGAGGTTTACGAATACCGTGTCTCATTTTCGACGATGACATAGTTTTTTCTGGCGGAATCAGTTGACGGAATGCAGCGCATGATCAACCGTCTGGAGCGCTACTGTGATCTTTGGAACCTGACTGTTAACCTTGGAAAGTCTAAAATGATGATCTTCAGGGATGGAGGTGGTAGATACTCGAGAAACGAAAGGTAGACCTACAAGGGTCAGAATTTAGAAATTGTTCGAGAGTATAAGTATCTCGGTGTATTGATCTGTGCTAACCTTAACTTAAAAAACCATTTCGAGGCTAAATTAGCAGAGGCAAAGAGAGCTATTTCTTCAATCTGGGGACGTTGTATAGAGAGTAGGTTTGTGGACCATAGCGCAAAGATCCAGATATTGCGTGCCACTGCTTCTTCCATTTTGTTGTATGGGGCTCAAGTGTGGGGTTGCTGGCAGTTCGATGTTGTTGAAAAGTTTCAAAGATATTTTCTTAAACGCATTTTTCGGTTGCCGGCCTGTACTCCAAATTACATGGTCCACCTTGAAACTACAATGCCACCGTTATTATTAAATACGCTAAAACTACACTCCGATTATATAATCAAGCTGCTGGAGATGAATGAGACAAGACTACCCAAATTGATCCTCAAGTCGATAATTACTTTGAGAGCAACCTCGTCAAAAAATGGGAAGAAATAGGGGTTGATTGTGGAGAAAGATTACAGATTCAACCAGGTATTGGACCCGCTAATCTTAGAAACATGTTTCAAAATTTATTGGAAGGTGTAGCGCGCTCAGTTTATAGTGGTTATATCTTGGAAGCTAAATCATCTCAGTATAGGATGATTTATAGCCAGCTCGACTACAACTTACAAGGAAGCTCCTACTTCTCAAACAGATTACCGCTTTCAATAAAAAGTACGATATTTAAAGTAAGAGGGGAAATGATCAACCTCAACTACATTCCACATCGTCCGGACCTACCTATTTTGTGCGATATTTGCAACCTCAAGGAAAGAGAAGATATTTACCACTTTATTGCCAGATGTCCGATTCTAAGAGAATATCGAGTCAGATTCTTGGGTAAATCCGTAATGAACATGAACGAAGTTTTATGTATTTTGAATGGAAGTCTTAGTTGGGAGATATTGTATAAATACACAACGATGGCACTGAATTATAGAACCCGAATAGTCGACTTTAAAATTTTATTTTTATACTATTTTAGTAAGAAATGTATAATATTGTTTAATGTCATTCTGGTAGACGGCTTTAAGCCAAACCATATTAAACTATGAAATTTATTGTAGATATATGTACAATGAAATATAATAAATAAAGTTTCTATAACTAAAAACTAACTAACTATCGCTTCTCTTTAGAATTATTTGGATATTAAAATCATTAAGGGGTTTCTCTGAAATAAATATATGATCATTTAAATTTTCAATTGCTGAATAGTAGCAGCAGTTGTTTCGTTAATATTGAGTTTAATGTTACCATTTGGAGGTTGTGTTCGGATTCGGCTTAATGCATCTGCATTTAAGTTTAGTTTACCCTTCTGATAGATAATTTCGTAGTCAAATTCTTCTAATTTTAACCGCCATCTGATTAATTTGGGGTTTGGGTCCTTCAGGCTGATAAGCCATTGCAAGGGCTTATGGTCGGTAATAATTTTGAACTTCTGTCCGAAAGGTATGGTCGAAAATATTTGGTTGCCTAAACAATTGCCAATAATTCCTTTTCGATAGTGGAACAATGTGTCTCTGAGTCGGTTAAGGTCCGACTGGCATAACATATGGGTTGCCTTGAAATAAAATCGCACCTAATGCAAAGTTACTCGCATCGGTGGTTAGGATGAATGGTTTTGAAAAAATCAGGATATTGCAGAATGGGATCATTAATTAGAAGTTCTCTGCTCATTTCAAATGCTTTGACGTATTTTCATTTAAGTCAATGGTTCTACCTTTTTTGATGCATTCCCTAAGTGGTTTTGTAAGTTTCGCAAAATCTTTTATAAACTTACGGTAATAGCCAAGAAGGCCTAAAAAAGATTTAATTTCTTTTTTTGAGTGCGTGGTATCGGGAAATTTCGATTTGCCGAAATCTTGTCAGGGTTTGGTTTTACACCTTCATTTGTAACTATATGGCCTAGAAAAGCTACTTCCTTAAGCAGGAATTCGGATTTATCTATCTGGATTTTAAAGTTTGCATCTCGTAACCTATCAAAAACTTTCTTTAAATTTTCATAATGTTCTGTGACGTAGAGAAGATGATGATGTCATCCAAGTAAACAAGGCAGTTTTTTCCTTGCAAGTCTTTGAGAAGATTGTCCATGACTCTTTGAAAGGTCGATGGAGCATTTTTCAAGCCGAAAGGCATTCTCAAATACTCGTAGTGCCCGCTTTCCACAGTGAATGCAGTTTTTTCAATGTCTTTCGAATTCATCTCGATCTGATGAAAACCGCTGGCAAGGTCAAGTGTTGTGAAATATAAACTTTTACAAAGTTTATCTAGTACATCATTGATGTTAGGTAAGGGGTATTTATCGCTAACTGTTTTTTCATTCAGTTTGCGATAATCAATAACGAGTCGCCATTTGATTTTTCCGCTGGCGTCTTTTTTTTTTTTGAAACTATCCATATGGGTGAACTCCAGGGCGAATAACTTGGTCTTATTACGCCTTGTTTTAGCATTTGTTCTATTTGGGACTGTACTTCTTGTTTGTGAATATAAGGGTATCTGTAAGTTTTTGAATATATTGGAATATCGTCTTTGGTAGTGATGCTATGTTTTATTTTATTGGTGAAGGTTAATTTTTGCCCATCTTTAAAAAAAATATCTTCGTATGATCGACATAATTTGTAAATCATTTTTTTTTCTTCGATATTTAAGTGAGAGGTTCGAATAAGGTTTGTTATATCGTCAGAATTTATAGATTTTACGTAAGGGTTGTTGTGATCAATCTCGAAGTTATTGAGTTCGTAGAAATCTTGTTTACTAAATTTTATGACTTTGAGAGGTTGTTCTAAAAAGAGAGTTTTGTTTGAATCTGATGTGTTAATAACAATAAGGTTGGCATATCATCTAGCTGTTGTGTAGATGCCATCTGGGATGTAAAGCTGAGGTGAAATATATGTTTTGTTAATAAAAATTTCTCCTTCTTCAATATCGACTGGTAAGTTTACAATGGTTTTTGAGTTTCCCGAAAGAATATATTTTTGTGATATAAAGTTAGGCTTTAGCTCAAGGGGTAATTTTGAATTTTGAGTAATTGAAAGTTTGTTGAATAAATTAATTTTTGCTTCTAATGCAGTAAGTGAGTCAAGTCCTAGTAGACCATCAAAGTACCCATGAAATCGGAATGCTAGGAATCTGGTTTCTCCTGGTTGATTAAATTCTATAAAATTGGGGAGACGGACCTCTTTTTGTATTGTGTGTGTATTTAATAAGGTTTTTATGGTAGTGGGTTCGATGGAGATAAGATCACAAGGGTTTACGAACTCAGAGTTGATAAATGAAGTGGTGGCTCCTGTATCTATTAGAAATTTTAGTGGGCGACCAAATGGTGAGGAAATGTTTATGTAAGGAAGATTAGTGCCATGTTTGTTTTTGTATCCGATTGGTCTGTCGGGGCAAATACGCGAAAATTTTCATCGCCTAACTCAGGTGTTATGTTGAGCATATCTGGGTCTTCTTGTATGGGAAAGTCGCTATAATCATAGTAGGAATCTAATTGCTTATAATTGTTTGCTTCTGAAAGAAGGTCTTCGTTGAATTTCCTGTCTTTTTTTGAAATTTTGAAAATTACTTGGAGATGGAGACGGCTGGGTTAAACGAGTTATCCTGGTAAAACGAAGTTCCATTGGATCTAGGTTCCTTTGTTGATTGATTGTCGAGATTTCTGATCATAACGTTAAATGGGTTGGTGTTGTTGAAATTGTGTGTGAGTGGCTTGTTGCTTTTATCTATGCTATTATCTGAATCTTCTGCTGAACTTTCACTTAATAAATTATTTCTATGGGAAGCTCTAAGATGGAATTCTCCTTCGTCAAGCCTTTTTGTTAAACATACGTAGATCAAACAAGAAATAATTTTACTTTTGACTTACATGCAACTATTCGTTGTGAAAAATGTATTTTTCATACTGGTTTTTGTTTGTTTTCCGCTTCACTGAATTTATTTTATGCCATCGATATTAACTGGGTTAATGTTTTAATTCACTGTATTTGTTCTTTTCTTTTTTTATTAAAGGATGTAAATCCTATTAAATTTTGAGTCACTTTATACCGATGATCCTTCGATACTTAGGTCACAACATCAAACTTATTTTTTTTGGCTAGTAAGGGTTAATGTTTTACTTCACTGTAGTTGTTCTTTTTTTGTGATTTTAAAAGGATTGAAATCCTACTAAATTTGAATCACTTTATACCGATGGTCCTTCGATATTGACAAGGTAGCGATAATCCTTCGATACTAAAGTCCGGTATGCCGCCGAAAAACAATATTTATTATAAAGAAATAATCACAAAACTACTCGACTGTGCCAGTTACAGTTGGAGACACGGTGGTTAATAAAAAAAAACAATTTTTATTTTGTTCAACTGTAGTTTCCACTTTATTTTAAGAGTCTTCCCAACTAAATTAATTTACAGTGTGTTTTATATCGTTTACAAATATAGGAGGATGCAAAATATGATGACAATGCAAGTTGACAATTTGTTGTGGGATTATTATTTGTGGGAATGAAAATTAAATATGATATCTTATAAAATGCAAGCTTACAATTTGTTGTGAAAATTATTATTGAAGTTAAACAGTTTGTTGCAATAAAAATGCAGAGTTAACAAAATGTTGAGAATTATGATGGACTATGGCTTTAGGTTGAATATCCGGTATAGGGGTATGTGACTTGTTGAGAATTATGATGGACTATGGCTTTAGGTTGAATGTCCGGTGTTGGGGTATGTAACTTGTACGCTATGTAGTCTTTTTCGGTCCGTTTCGGTCAGTTCGTTTCACTTTTTCGTGTCAAGTCGTTTGATTGGCGTCCTACAATTGTTAATCCTGCTACGTCTAGATGAGGTTGACAATCTTGAGAGATTGGAGCTCGCGATGGAGCCGCTGTCGCTGACACTTAGAATACTCTCCATGTCATCGTCAGGGGGGCCAACGCTAACTCCATCATCCACTCCAAGATTGGCGAAGGGATCGAAGAGAAGGTTCTCTTCCTCGTCAGTGAGTGTCCGTATTTTTGAATCGGCAAGAGCAGAATCTGATGTGCCCCATTCATGCACCTTAGTTTCTGTGTTTTTGTTGTCACCATTTGTGTTGTTTGTTTTTGGTATTTTTTGTTTTTTTTTTTTTGTTCTTTTCATGGTTGGTCCCACAACATCCTTTGGTTTTCGGGACTCATCTAGTGACACAGCGCCCCAAGAATATTTGACCCTACTTAAGCCTCTACAACTCGTCAAGTTCGGCGTTCAGGTAGAGGCCCAAACGGGTACAGTCCAAAATACATCCGTACAGACAGACAGTCTGACAGACAGACAGGCAGACAGCAAGTAACTCAAATATGTTTCTCTATCATCGTTATTTTATGTTTGGTTGTTATCTCAAAATTTTTAATCCGCACGAATGTATAACTTGCATTATAGTATACCTATAATCGCAAGTAAAAAGTAGGTTTGGTCAATTTCAATTTTCTCGTAAACTAGAATACATTGAATCACCTAGTTTTCAGTGTAAGATTAATAATTATTAAAAGTAGCAACTAATTAGAGCAAAATAATTATGTATTAAAATTAAAAGAAAAAAAAATAATTGTATGTTATTTTTTTTTTCTAAAATGTGTTTGAAATAAGTTTTTGCAAAAGCTATTAATTGACATTACATAATTTAAAAACTGTAAGATAGAACAGATAATTGGCTTTCAAAAAAGGCATAGCACATTGTTGTAAGTGTTGCCGTTGGAGTTTACCTATACATTTGATGGTATATATATATGTATGCATTACTCGCGCATTTGCCGCGCATAATGGCTAAAACACGCTTCAGATTTGGCTTCACCGCGTTACATTTCACACGCTTTGTGTTCGCTGTGAATGACATTTTCCTAATTTAGGTTTTTGGTTTTTGCTTTTTTCTGTCAAAGCGAGCAAAAGTTCAACCAATTTCTACTTCAGCTTTGAGTTTGGGTCACGTTACATTATCTTGTACACGAACCAAACGTAACGTCAAAGCCAAAGCGACATTGTGATAAGATGTATGGGTTTCCTATGGTTGAACTTGCAAACGTCAGGCGACACCGAAGCTAAAGCGTGATTGTAGTTGTGTTCCCGATAATTATTCGAAATTCGAAAATTCGCAGCTGTCAGATTTCTGAGTAGAGGGGATATTTTCTCTCTTTGAGAGATTTCTACGAAAAAAGTACGGGAACGCTTTAAACCAAAAAAAATGCAGCATTCTTTCCTAGTGTTGCTTATACATCGATAGTATTTATTTCCGATATCATCGATTGTTTTGAAAAAAAATATCGATAGTATTGATATTATCGATACATTTATCTATTGAATAGGCGCAAATTATAAAGCATTGTTGCGAGGCGATAGGAGGGGTAATTGGGAATCGGGTGGGTAGGAAACCAGGATCTGGAATCGGAGAGGAATCAGGAAGACGGGAATTCGGACGGGAAAGGACGGGTAGGGTAGAATGTCTAGCACGAGAGCATCGCGCGGCTCAACTCGTTGGATGTAGGGGAGGATCTTGCTCCCGCGACTAGACCTCACCTCCAACAAAACTCAAATCATGCCACTCATAAATCCTTCTCATATCCGCATCCCACACCAAGGGTGCTACTGTTGTTTGTGTAGCGTTGGCCTATTCCCACCCTGCCTGGAACTCGAACGGCCTTCATTCACGAGTTCCCCACTTACGAATTTCTTTGAATTCCTTTTATTGGTTCATCAGGTCACCGGAGTCTTCAACCGCCTTCCCACACCCCCTAGAAAAAAAACTCAGTCCGCCATGGATCCTAAAACGATCCCATGACAAATATGAAAACGACCAAACTTGGCGTGACTTACAATTTGTTTTATTTAAGCCGGAAAGCTCTCTTTAAAATATGGTATATACCTGACATTATGGTTGAAACAAAAAAAAAAAACAACAACTTAAAATTAATGATAAATATGAAATAATTAAATATAACAATTAAAAATCAACTTAAAAGGAGTACCAAAGCACAAGTACATATAAAACAAGTAATAGAATAAGGTACCCCAAAGAAAAATAAAGAATAGGTATCATTACCGGTAGGTTATTTGAGATGTTTTTTTTTTTTATATCTAGTTCGTAGAGCACTGAAAATAAACGGAGTCGGAAAACTACTGCACCGACCCGGGTTATGCGTCTCTCTTTATTGTTTCTTGGCAGAACTTACCCTACCTAAATCGAGCTCAGTTTAGGCGGTTGAACAAAATACACAAAACCACCGGAGAGGGTCTCGTTTTTTTTTCCTTCCCTTGGCATCTACTCTATGGGTTTGTTTGTTTTTTTTTCCAAAAAAAAATTTCAAAAATTACCGGTATCAATACTTATTTTCCTTTTTTTTTATACTCGATATAACTAAATTTACGAATTTCACACACTAAAAAGAAAATGATCACGCCAAAAACTAGAACCTTACAAATAACAATATTATAGATAAAAAAAAAACATAAAATTTCCTCTTATGGATGAGTTTTCCAGTGCGAAGGAAGATTCTGCAGCCACCTGAGCGACACTCGCCGTCCCAACGAATATCACCTTTACCAATAATAACCTTGGAGGTTCTTAATTCCTTTTTTTTTTGTTATTTTTATTATTATTTCCTTAGAGGGGTTTCCTAATATAATTTATCGAACTACTTTTTGGTCGTTTCGACCCCAATTTACTTGGTGGTTCGGAGAGTCCCACGAACCAAATACGGTCTTAACATAGACTCCTCGTCGTAGCTTGTCATCACTGTCCAACTCACAATTTCATAATCTGGTCCGGCTTTTTCGCTTCATGTATGTTTTTTTTTTTCTCAGGAAACCTGTATTAATTTTTTTTATTAATATCTTATTACCATCCATTTTTGTTTAGTAGAGTATCACATCATACATATAACAATTATATACTTGAAAATTAAAACTTGTCGAAACTCACCCCTCTTTTATCCTTCAAGATCTTCACTCTTGGAGGCTCGTAATGTCCTTTTATAATTTCCTTCTTCCTTTTTTTTTTTAATATATACTTTATTAGTTTTTTTTTTTTTTTTTTTTTCTTTTAATTAATCACACTTGCACTGCCTTTATCTTTTTTCTTTCTCAAAGGACTTTATAAAGATGATTTTATAAAATATTACTCACTTTACTATTACTAGCAGATAGAGGATCTACTCCACTCGATGGTTAGCTAACAATCAACTAGCGTGACTTTGGCAAAGTTGGCTTCAACCGTTGTTTTCCTGGTTGGCTTAGCGGTGCTTGCCAAAACCGATCTACACACTAGTATGTATTAATCCTACCATCCGACATGCCTGGTAGTTGTATCTTTGGCCAAGAATCTTTGCCTATCTTCATGTGTTTCACTGGCCTTATTGCATATTCAAACCTTATTCATTTTTTCCACCACTCTGTATAACAGATTTCCGAAATCTATCAGTTATCTCTCATGATATCCCGGGGTGTCATGACCGACTCGCTGCTACCGTCTATCAAGAAAAGAACGCCAACAGCTTTGACAGACGATAGTAATTAGCAAACATCATTTTGTTAAATTTGTTGTGCCGCTCTTTTTCTTAACAAATTTAAAATCCAATCGAGTTTCCTCTTTTTAAGATATCGATCCGCGGATCCGTGAAGTTGTTGTGATAAATTTTTTTTCAATCTCGTTGCTTCGTAGCATCACTTCGGTTGCTATCCCGGCTTCCAATGCTGCCTTAGGATTTACCTCCAGACGGACGATATCGCTTCCTCCTCTTTTCGGGCCCTTACCAAGTCCGATGAAATTAGTGGATGTGACGATGGTCGATGAAAAGTCCACTCCCGAAAATCATCCATGTTGATGATCGGGAGCAGACTACTCCAGAGAGCATCATCCTCGACAGCTCCAGCCCCAATGAGGTAAGCCTCAGGATTCCTTGACGACGGTTGGTGGAAAATCCCTTACCAAGAATCACCGATGGCGATTGTCGGAAGAGACTATTCCAGCAAGCGTCGTCGCCAACCAGGAACCTTTGTTGAATCTTCCCTTGACCACTCGCTGTGCACGTACGAAGTACATCAAGGGAAGCCAACAATCCCGGTTAAGATTGGTCACCAAAAGCTTCCCCCCTCCGAACCTAAGCCGCAGATAGCCAGCCGACCTCATCAAACCTCAGCAATGCCTCCGGAGAAGGAGAAAAGGTCGTCCGAGATCCCAAGGCCGCTTAGTCCGGGCAGCATCCGAAGTAATCCTGAACCCTCCTAACCAGGTCGCCTCTGGCTAAATGGTAATGAGCGATTTGTTTTCAGTCATTTCCATTGAATGACTTTTTATTTAGGTTGTAGGTAGCCGCAACAAATCTCCGGATCTGAGGATAGACCTGTCCAAGTCAGAGACGGCGAACACGGGTACCTGTGAAAAGACAATTTTTGTTTTTGAAGTGGGGAGCTACCCCCGCCCTCAAGTCGGGCAGATAAGGTTTATACCTATCGGCAACTATCGGGTTCGGTAAGCTGTTCTATGGTTTAATATATAAGATACTAGTTAGTTCGTGATCGGACTCGAAGATTCTCCTTATTGTTTTTTTTTTTTTTATTATTTTTTTTTTCGTAGAGTATGCTAGTCGGCTTTGATTTATTTTTGACTTCCTGTAGTTGCTCGGTCACGTTAGGGCAGAATGTTTCTAATAAGATCGGGAGCCCCGCCCGGACTTGGCGGTATGTCATATGTATAATATACGTTACTACTCTATTTACTTTTTTTTTTTTTTTATTTAATGATGGAATGGTATGTTAATAAATTATCAGGTTCCTCCATAATTTCTCTCATTCTGTTCGTATCGTGTTTTACTTTAACATCCTCGGGGAATTATAAAATCTATTCCCGCCAATGGTAGTTGCTTAAGGTGGCGACAATTCTCTGCATTACCCATGAAACCCCTTATTGCGGACCTCTGACGAAAACTTTACACCTACATATATACTTAGTGGCGATGACTAACATGTATATATAATGTAATAATAAATAAAATACATAAATAAAATAAATAAATAGATTAAAAATAAAATAAAATAAATAAATTAACTAAATAAACATACAATCAACTATATAAATACAAAAATAAATAAATAAATAAATCAATACATAAATAATAAATAAATAACTAAATAATAGATAATAAATAAATAACAAATAATAAATAAATAAATAAATAAACAATTCTTTGAACACCAAATAATAAAGACGACATACATAAAAATAGTATCTAAAATCATAGATTTAACCTAAAAAAAATCCTAATTTAAGCAAAACCCAGTACTACTAGAAATAAGGTTTCGTATATTCAGTTTATTTTCCTACTGTTTCATGTCCTTGGCGTGAAAGATACCCTTATTTTTCCTGACAGATTTTCCACCTCGAACATATTTTTACCTACGGACCGTGTTATCCTACACTTTATCCATTTTGGACATAGCTTGGCAGAGAGATGCTTAGACGAGTCGCTAAGAACGAAGTTACGTCTGAACACCTCTTGTCCGGGGATAAAATGTACCTTTCGAGCTCTTAAGTTATAAGACCTCATCCCTTTCTCATTCGCTTTGCGTAGGTTTTCTTTTAACTGTTCGCGTATACACTGTAACCGACTTTGCCTCGGAAGGGTCAGGAAGTCGCCGTCTTCTATCGCGAGTAACTTTTGAGCTAGCTCGTAGCCGCTGCCATGTGTCATCATGTTGGTTCCGAATAGAGCAAAGTATGGCGTCATTCCTATCGCAGAATGCACGGAACTCCTTAACGCACAAGCTATATCACTGAGATGCGTATCCCATTCTCGCTGATCGTCCTTAAGATAGGACCGAATGGCTGCCAGTAATGTCCTATTAACCCTTTCGGACGCATTTGACTGCGGAGCATAGTTGGCTGTCTTGAAGTGTCGCACTCCGTACTTCTGTAGCAATAGCTGAAAATCTTTTGCCACGAATTGCTTCCCATTGTCCGAATGGATAATCTGCGGCACGCCAAACGAGTTAAAGATCTCATTACGTAAAAATTGAACTATGCTACTGGTATTCGCAGACCTTAACGGTTTTAAAAAAACATATTTAGACAGGTGGTCTAATACTACAAATACATACGGGTTCCCAGACTTAGATCTCGGATATGGCCCTAAGAAATCTATGTATAGTTTCTGAAAAGGACGTTCAGCGCTATAAGTACTGCTGATGGGAGGGCGGAGAACTTGATTCGAGGATTTGCACTGCTTGCATACGCCACACTTCGATATATACTCCCTGATTTGGACTGTCATGTTGGGCCAGTAAAAGAACTGTCTTACTCGTTCCAATGTCCGTGCAATTCCTCCATGAGCAGCTTGAGCAGGATCGTGAGCTTTGGCTATCACGCTCTCCGTGATACCAGCAGGAATCCACAACCGCCAAGTGTGCTCTAACCTCGTCACTTCATTGTTTAAAGGGAGCGCTCTCTTATACACATATCCGTCAGCAATTTTTAAATCTGGTAGTTCGTCCTGGTGGTTTTTAATTGTGTCAATCAAGCTTTTGTATTCGTCCGAGTTGAACTCTTCCGAATCCAAATCTACCAGCGGTGCTACATCCCGGATGTCCAAGCTATCCAGATGTGCCCGAGAAAGCGTGTCCGGCACGACGTTCAGCGTCCCCTTCCGGTGCTCTATGTCGAAGTTAAAGGGTTGCAAGGCCAGACTCCACCTGGCCAGACGACCGTTCAGGTCTTTCATTCCCATCAGCCATTTCAGGCTGGAATGGTCGGTTATGACCGTGAATTCCATTCCTTCGACATAGGGCCGGAACTTTTTGATTGCCATTACCGCCGCCATACATTCCTTCTCGGTCACACTGTAGTTTCTCTGGCAAGTATTTAACTTCTGGGAGAAGAACGCGATCGGATATTCCTCTTCAAGGATGTTCTTTTGAAATAGAACGGCTCCGATTCCCGAATCTGACGCGTCGCATTGAATAAAAAAAACGCTTTGAGAAATCCGGAGACGAAAGCACTGGAGCAGTCGTTAAAGCCTTTTTCAGTCCTTCAAATGCCAATTTTGCCTCAATCGTCATCTCAAATTTGGTGTTCCTCTTTTTTAGCGTATCCGTTAGGGGAGCGGTCAAGCTTGAAAAATCTTGAATGAATCGGCGATACCACCCTGCTAGACCAAGCAGCCTGCGCACTTGTCTTGCATTCTTTGGCATAGGAAAATCGGTGATAGCTTCCACCTTTGCCGGATCGGTCTTCAATTTGCCTCCACCAACTATGAAACCCAAATACTTTAGTTCTTTAAAACAAAATTTTGATTTTTTCACGTTGATAGTGAGATTGGCTTTCCTAAGGCACTCAGCTACTTCACCCAGCAGAGCGACATGGGTCTCGAAATCCGGTGCGACAATCAGCAGGTCATCTAAATACACAAAAACTCGGTCCCTGAGTCGTGCAGGAATCACCTTGTCCATTAGACGGCATAACCTTTGAGCTGCATTACATAACCCGAAAGGCATAACCGTGAACTGGTACAGGGGTCTTCCCGGTACCGCAAACGCAGTTTTCTCTCTGCTCTCCTTCGCCAGCGGTATTTGCCAAAATGCTTCCTTGAGATCCACACTACTAATGTAGTGTGTCTCATGTTGACGACTGAGAAGCCCGTCGATATGAGGAAGTGGGTTAGCGTCCTTCTTACTCAACGCGTTAACCTTCCTCGAATCTAAGCAAAAGCGATACTTTGTGGTATTACCCTCACCTTGCTTCCGTATCAGAACAACCGGTGAGCACCAAGGACTCTCGCTTTCCTCTATAACGCCGAGCTCCAGCATTCGATCGACTTCCTGGTACAAAAGGGTTTGTACCGCTGGAGAAACAGGGTAGTGACGCTGCTTAACAGGCAACGCGTCTCCAGTATCGATGACATGCTCCATTACCGACGTTTTCCAAAGACCATGCCGATCACAGTCAATAAATTTCAGCTTGACCGCTTCCAACTTGGACTGTTGGGCTGGCGTTAAGCGGTGGGCGTTTCCCAGTTCAGCGTCGTCTCCTGCCATCGAGATCGAACTTATTAAGTTGGGAGCAACTTGAAAAGCTTTCCAAAAATCTACGCCTAAATATAATTCTTGGTCGAGACTGGGAACCAGAAAGAAGGTCATCAGGTGTTCTTCACTTTTGTACCTTACCATTGTTTTAACCTTACCGACTATGTCTTGATTTTTTCCGTCTGCCGTTTTTACCCCGGATTTGTAGGGCTGTACTTGAAGTCCACTATTCTCGACAAAATTCATACAGTCTTTTCCAAGTATGCTTACGCTGGCTCCACTGTCCAGCAATCCGAGAACTTCCTGATCCATCAAGGTGATTTTCGCATACGGTCTTGGATCAGAGTAAACATCAACCACAGTCGACAGGATTTGCTTCTTCACTTCCTTTCTTAGCGCGTATCTTTTTCTAGCTTCTAATACTCTTTTACTCACCGAACTAACTTTGTTCTGAAAAATTCTCTCTCGCGCCAGTTGGTACTCTCGCATTCTTTGATGCAAGGGCTTCCCGACTACCTTAGCTTTACAGTCTTCTACCTCATGGTCTCTATTTCTGGTTAACAATTTTATCTGTCTGTCTTCTGTTTGTGCTGCGGATTGTTTTAGTTCTACTGTTCGGGGGTTTGAGTCGAACGCGACTCCCCCTTCAATTTCGCGTTCCTGATTCCGTTTTCCGGATTGCAATTCCGGCAATTGGGGGTTATAACTCCGGCCTGACCACACCTGTAGCAAAACAGGTTCCTGATCTTGGATGAACAATCCATGAATGAATGCCCTAAGTCCTTACAGTTCCAGCACGTTAATTGCCTGGAATCTCCATACCCCCGGACAGCACGGAGCCCTTCCCGCTGAAAAGCAGCTAGTTGCTCCAGCGGTATGTGGACTCCTTCCTGTTCACACTCGAGTTCGTTGGCCACGTATCTTGTGGGCATCCTCGAATGCTTGGATCCTTCCTTGTCCTGGCTCGAAAACGCTGTTTCTGCATCCTTGCACGCCATTCTCACCGTGTCCATGGTGAAGATGGATTGAAGGTACACTAAGTGCTTGATCTTCTCCTTCAAATTCCGTTTCAGGATCCGCACCAACTCTGCTTCCGGAATGGCTATCCTGAGCTGAGATCTAAGCTTGTTCACTGCGGCGAAGAATTCATCACTATTCTCCCAGGCGCCTTGCCTCCGATCCATGAGTTCTCTCATAATCTCGAAGTCCGACTTCGCATTTCTGAATTGGCGCATCAAAGCGTCTCTAAGCACTGGCCAATCCGGACGATAAACGGATCTTAAAAATTGCCAATACCAGTCTTGAGCGACACCTGAGAGCAAAAGATGGAAATCTCTCAAGATCTCAGCCCAGGGTATTTCATATTGGCTTTGCAGCATCTCCAACCTAAATACGAAGTCCTCCACTGTGAGTACTTCCGGCTTCCCTTCAAACTTTAACCCCCATTTGTCGATCTTTATTGGGGTCCTCACGGCGGAGTGCGAAGAGTAGAATGGATGTGGCTGTCGCTGGGGGTTATAATCACCAGGCGTGTTTCGCGCATTCCGAAGAAGATCATTACTTGCATTCCCCTGGGGTACCCTGTTTACGTGCCTTTCATCCCTAACTGGCCTTGGAGTTGGATTGCCACGAGGATTCTCTCCTAACGTGAACGACCTTGATAGGGGATCCAGCTGAGTATGAACGTGCAAGTTGGAAGTGGACTGATTGACGACACCCTGCAGCTGATTACCCCGCGTACTCCTCGCCCTCTCCTCAAGTAGTGGAACTTCATGCAGATTTTGTTGCATGTCTGATAGCTGCCTCCTGAGATCCGCAAGGTCCTCTTTCAGTAACTCGTTTTGTACATTGCAGGCGTCACTTACTGCTGAAACGATGATCGAGCGTAGTTCAGCTGAAAGGATGCTACCATCTCCGTGTCGCTCGTCGTTCGCTACCTCGTTCGGACTAGTTCCTAACCCTACCTGTCCGCTAGTGACGTTGGTTTTCGACGGTACTCCTCTGTTTACATTCGTTACTCCTCTATCGATTTCGCGGTTATGGTGCTTAGGAGCATTGGTCTCCTGGGCGGAAGCTGTTCTTGCCCCGGTCAGACTACTAGCCGAAGGAGGTAACAGTGAACTCGAATGACTAGACGACTGACTGACCGCTCCCGAGGCTGGTGCCGGTGGAAGCGTACACCTGAGTTGACCCTCGGCGGGTGAATTAACAGGTTCTAATGGCGAGTGCTGTACGGTTGCCATGTTGGTATCTTCTACAAACTTGTTATACACGGAACGAGTTGCGATCTTATTTATTTTCTTATGTACTTTATACGCTTCCTCTTCCGCTTTAAACATGACCTATAAAGCTATCAAGGCCAAAAAAAAAGGTAACCTTTTCCTTACTTTTAGTTAATTTATAGTTAATTTACCGGATTTGCCCTTACAGTTTAACCTGAAGAAATTTATTAATCATAAAAAAATTAACAACATAAAAAAAACAATATTTATTTGATTTGTTTGATTTCAACGCATATATAAGATCGGGGGTGTTTTTCGGCGATTGACCCCGGTGAATAAACCAGTGATATTATTTTCTTCCTCAAGACAGAACTTCTGTGTTTTCCCCCTCGGTGTGGTACTAAAAGTCTGCTCCAATTCACTTAATATAACGCCCTTCCTGAGAGCCCACTAAATCAGTCGGAACAACACGTCGCAATTAAAAGGGCTTTCTCAAAAGTGATCTCCATCAAGACATACGCCCTGTTCACGCCTAACCCTAGACCCCCAAAAAGTGCTGGAAAATCCTTATCACTGTTACTCTCGCCAACGATCCTCGGCCACTTGTCGCAATTCGACTGGTACGTCATCAACCATCCATTATTCGAAGTCATCCAAGCGTTGATTTCAAAACGAGAGCAACAATCAAAAATAATTGTATGTTCTGAATGTCTCTACTGTCGGAACCGGAATGTTCGTTGCAATTGGCCTGGCATGCTCAGGAGCTATCCTGAACAAGACATACGATCCATCCAGGCCCCATCAGCAGCTACACCCAGAACTATACTTCAACCAAAAAAAAAACGTTGGGCGCCATTTGTTGCGAGGCGATAGGAGGGATAATTGGGAATCGGGTGGGTAGGAAACCAGGATCTGGAATCGGAGAGGAATCAGGAAGACGGGAATTCGGACGGGAAAGGACGGGTAGGGTAGAATGTCTAGCACGAGAGCATTGGCATGCTGGCTTCGCGCGGCTCAACTCGTCGGATGTAGGGGAGGATCTTGCTACCGCGACTAGACCTCACCTCCAACAAAACTCAAATCATGCCACTCATAAATCCTTCTCATATCCCCATCCCACACCAAGGGTGCTACTGGTGTTTGTGGAGCGTTGGCCTATTCCCACCCTGCCTGGAACTCGAACGGCCTTCATTCACGAGTTCCCCACTTACGAATTTCTTTGAATTCCTTTTATTGGTTCATCAGGTCACCGGAGTCTTCAACCGCCTTCCCACACCCCCTAGAAAAAAAACTCAGTCCGCCATGGATCCTAAAACGATCCCATGACAAATATGAAAACGACCAAACTTGGCGTGACTTACAATTTGTTTTATTTAAGCCGGAAAGCTCTCTTTAAAATATGGTATATACCTGACATTATGGTTGAAACAAAAAAAAAAACAACAACTTAAAATTAATGATAAATATGAAATAATTAAATATAACAATTAAAAATCAACTTAAAAGGAGTACCAAAGCACAAGTACATATAAAACAAGTAATAGAATAAGGTACCCCAAAGAAAAATAAAGAATAGGTATCATTACCGGTAGGTTATTTGAGATGTTTTTTTTTTTTATATCTAGTTCGTAGAGCACTGAAAATAAACGGAGTCGGAAAACTACTGCACCGACCCGGGTTATGCGTCTCTCTTTATTGTTTCTTGGCAGAACTTACCCTACCTAAATCGAGCTCAGTTTAGGCGGTTGAACAAAATACACAAAACCACCGGAGAGGGTCTCGTTTGTTTTTCCTTCTTTTGGCATCTACTCTATGGGTTTGTTTGTTTTTTTTTTTCCAAAAAAAAATTTCAAAAATTACCGGTATCAATACTTATTTTCCATTTTTTTTTATACTCGATATAACTAAATTTACGAATTTCACACACTAAAAAGAAAATGATCACGCCAAAAACTAGAACCTTACAAATAACAATATTATAGATAAAAAAAAACATAAAATTTCCTCTTATGGATGAGTTTTCCAGTGCGAAGGAAGATTCTGCAGCCACCTGAGCGACACTCGCCGTCCCAACGAATATCACCTTTACCAATAATAACCTTGGAGGTTCTTAATTCCTTTTTTTTTTTTGTTATTTTTATTATTATTTCCTTAGAGGGGTTTCCTAATATAATTTATCGAACTACTTTTTGGTCGTTTCGACCCCAATTTACTTGGTGGTTCGGAGAGTCCCACGAACCAAATACGGTCTTAACATAGACTCCTCGTCGTAGCTTGTCATCACTGTCCAACTCACAATTTCATAATCTGGTCCGGCTTTTTCGCTTCATGTATGTTTTTTTTTTCTCAGGAAACCTGTATTAATTTTTTTTATTAATATCTTATTACCATCCATTTTTGTTTAGTAGAGTATCACATCATACATATAACAATTATATACTTGAAAATTAAAACTTGTCGAAACTCACCCCTCTTTTATCCTTCAAGATCTTCACTCTTGGAGGCTCGTAATGTCCTTTTATAATTTCCTTCTTCCTTTTTTTTTTTTTAATATATACTTTATTAGTTTTTTTTTTTTTTTTCTTTTAATTAATCACACTTGCACTGCCTTTATCTTTTTTCTTTCTCAAAGGACTTTATAAAGATGATTTTATAAAATATTACTCACTTTACTATTACTAGCAGATAGAGGATCTACTCCACTCGATGGTTAGCTAACAATCAACTAGCGTGACTTTGCCAAAGTTGGCTTCAACCGTTGTTTTCCTGGTTGGCTTAGCGGTGCTTGCCAAAACCAGCTTTTTGGAAAAATCATCCGATCTACACACTAGTATGTATTAATCCTACCATCCGACATGCCTGGTAGTTGTATCTTTGGCCAAGAATCTTTGCCTATCTTCATGTGTTTCACTGGCCTTATTGCATATTCAAACCTTATTCATTTTTTCCACCACTCTGTATAACAGATTTCCGAAATCTATCAGTTATCTCTCATGATATCCCGGGGTGTCATGGCCGACTCGCTGCTACCGTCTATCAAGAAAAGAACGCCAACAGCTTTGACAGACGATAGTAATTAGCAAACATCATTTTGTTAAATTTGTTGTGCCGCTCTTTTTCTTAACAAATTAAAAATCCAATCGAGTTTCCTCTTTTTAAGATATCGATCCGCGGATCCGTGAAGTTGTTGTGATAAATTTTTTTTCAATCTCGTTGCTTCGTAGCATCACTTCGGTTGCTATCCCGGCTTCCAATGTTGCCTCAGGATTTACCTCCAGACGGACGATATCGCTTCCTCCTCTTTTCGGGTCCTTACCAAGTCCGATGAAATTAGAGGATGTGACGATGGTCGATGAAAAGTCCACTCCCGAAAATCATCCATGTTGATGATCGGGAGCAGACTACTCCAGAGAGCATCATCCTCGACAGCTCCAGCCCCAATGAGGTAAGCCTCAGGATTCCTTGACGACGGTTGGTGGAAAATCCCTTACCAAGAATCACCGATGGCGATTGTCGGAAGAGACTATTCCAGCAAGCGTCGTCGCCAACCAGGAACCTTTGTTGAATCTTCCCTTGACCACTCGCTGTGCACGTACGAAGTACATCAAGGGAAGCCAACAATCCCGGTTAAGATTGGTCACCAAAAGCTTCCCCCCTCCGAACCTAAGCCGCAGATAGCCAGCCGACCTCATCAAACCTCAGCAATGCCTCCGGAGAAGGAGAAAAGGTCGTCCGTGATCCCAAGGCCGCTTAGTCCGGGCAGCATCCGAAGTAATCCTGAACTCTCCTAACCAGGTCGCCTCTGGCTAAATGGTAATGAGCGATTTGTTTTCAGTCATTTCCATTGAATGACTTTTTATTTAGGTTGTAGGTAGCCGCAACAGCATTTAAAACTTATCATTAAAGGTCCTTCTATCATTAAAAAAATTTAAATACAATTTAAATTATTCATAGTTTTTAACTCTCTGACGATAAGCTTGTTCAAATTTTTAGATTTATGACCGCCTATCCATAAAACAAAAGTGAAGCTTACCACGTTTTATGAATACCCTTATGGCTAAAACACAATCACGCTTCAGCTTTGGCTTCGTCATGTTACATTTCACACGCTTTGTGTTCGCTTTAAGTGACATTTTCCAAATTTCGGTTGTTGTTTTTGCTTTTTTCTGTCAAAGCGAGCAAAAGTTCAACCAGTTTCTACTTCAGCTTTGTGTTTGAGTCACGTTACCTTATCTTGTACACGAACCAAACGTAAAGTCAAAGCCAAAGCAACATTATATTAAGATGAATTGATTTCCTATGGTTGAACTTATAAACGTCAGGCGAAACCGAAGCTAAAGCGTGATTGTGTTTTAGCCATAAGGGTATTCATAAAACTTGGTAAGCTTCACTTTTGTTAATGTCAGTGCAGCAACACCTTTTTGGCAATCTCTCATAGCTCACATAGCTCAAGCTTACATCGAAAATCGGATAATCGTTTAAGCATATAGTATGAGCTTTTCCAACAGGTTTCCATCTCTTGAATAAGCTCAAGCTCGAAATGTGAAGGTAAGTTTGAATTATTTAAACTATCGATAGCCGTTCGATTGTTTTTTTAAACTACCGATGTAGCCGATATTTTTCACTATCTATACTATCGATAAACTGTCGGAAGTTCGAGCATCACTACTTAAATGTCAAAAGATTGGTGGAAACTAATTATTGCGAAATAATTTTTAAAATATTTTGTTTATTATTTCAAGGGAAATGTTTTGCCTATTTGTTGCATCAGCTCCACCAACAAAACAATTAGTAATTTTGTAGGTGCTTCCACGCTTCCAGCAACAATTCTTCTCTACTCCGTCTTGCAAAAAGCTGGCTTCAGAGGACTCAACTCACACTGCTCTGTAACAATTGCCTGAACCCTGAACTAAATCAGGTACCTGGACTTCGTCAAGAATATTCATAGAAAAGTTCACAGAACCACCGGTTTTTTGTTTTTTTTTATAAACTTTTAAACCTAACTCTGCAATCTTTATCAAACGTGTCGTAAATTTGATTTATTTATTGTCTTTTTTCCATTGTCAAACTGACGTTTGGCTGCTACTTTTTTCTGTCTTCAAAAATTTCTTGAGCAGAACACCGCAGGGTGGGGAAGTTATTTTCTCTCTCACGAGCTCTATCTTCTGCGAATTTCTACGAATTTTTGGTGTACGGGAACAGGAATTAGCAGAAATTCGTGAAAATTCGTACGAATTCGCAGATTAGGAACAGACATTGTGTTTTTGCCATAATGAATACGAAGCTTTAGAAAAGTGCCTCTTCTGCCTCAACGCGGGGTATAACCCCACCCTCCCTTGATAAAAATGCTTGTATTTAGTCACTCTATAGGAATTCGTTATTATTTTGCGACTACAAAGGTATCGTACTCTTTAAGGGCGTCTGGCCCCCTTTTTTGCCAACTGTTCATATACAAAAATTTAGCTTTGCACTAACGACTGCTTCATTTTTTATTTTTTGGGCTTAACGAAGCCCAAACGTTTCACCTGATAGCTGCCGATTTTATTGATTCTTAACTCAAGTTTTACAAGACAATTTATAAATTTTCCATGCACTTATGACGTTTAAACGTTCACCAGCTCTTAGACTATAATAGCGGGATCACAATTGCCAACGTGATCAAGTAAGTTGTAGTCATAAAAAACATACTTGTTCTTATGTGCGGTCACAGCTTCGAATAAAATTTGAAAATTATTAGGGAACTTCAAATTTGTTTGATTGTCTGACATTTGATTGTTTTGAAAAAGTACGTAAAATAGTTCTCAGCGAAAAAATTTAAACGCCATTTTATTTCGTTAAGAAAATGGTAAAAGTGTGATTTTTTTCAAATTCGTAGGAATGGTTTTTAAATAAAAAGGTTTTTATTTAAAAACTTTTATGAAAAATAAAAAAAAAAATAATTCAAGAACGCAAACTTAAACATTAAAGATTTTTTTTCGGCGCAGTAGATCGAGAATTAGGTGACTATTTTCTCACTTAAAACTCACGGACTTTTCACTAAAACAGTTTTTTTTAAAAAGAAGTGATTTCTGGCCTTACAATGAAAGTATTATATGGATATGGCATTGTTAATGTCAACGTCGAAACGGTAGGGGATAGACACACTCCTTCAATACGATTTACTTAATGTCTCGAGTCTCGAACCATAGAAAAAAGAAAAAGGAACTGCGACTCGTACCGACCATGCCCTGCAAAACCTTGAAGTTTTATTTTGTGTATGTAAATACATGTGACATTCGTTTCAGAAGCAGCCAATCAGCAGCCAATCAGTCATACGTTTCGTGCCCACATAAATGCAAACGTATTAGTAGTCCCATAAGAAATGTACAGGAACCGGTACACATATGTCACTGAACGGGTATTTTTCAGTTTTAGACGAAGAGAGAATTATCCGCCCAGTTGTCGTTCTTGTTTCTTTTTTCTATGTTTCGACCCAACTTTTATGCTCTAACTTTTTCTCTCGCTGTAGACGAAACACCCTGTAAAATTAAGGCGTGAGAAAATCTAAATTCTCTTACACTCTACATACATCCGTAACATTATTTAACTCGTCTTCAACGATACTCCTGCTGTCAGTTCTCAAGAAAAAGCAGATCTGCTTGCTGCCCAATTCGCCAGCCTATCCCCAAAAAAGGCGAATCTTCTGCACCCTCAAACTACCGACCAATTGCACTAACGTCCCTTCTTTCTAAGGTCATGGAAACGCTGATTAATTTTCAGCTTAAGAAATATTTCGAAGAACGAAAGCTTCTTAATGACCGGCAGTACGGCTTTCGTAACAACAGGTCCACTGGTGATTTGATGGTATATCTCACCAAAAAGTGGAACCAATCTCTCCATCGTTTTGGGGAAAGCAAAATTATTATTATTTGATATTTCTAAGGCATTTGATAGAGTTTGGCATCAAGCCCGTTTTATTGAAAATGCGTGCATTTGGACTCGATGAATCTCTTCTTCGTTGGATTAGTAACTACCTTTCGAACCGCTCAATTCAAGTTGTATTGGACGGTTTCAAATCTGATATTCACAAAATAAATGCTGGTGTGCTCCAGGGCTCTGTTTTGTCTCCGACTCTTTTCCTTATATTTATCAATGACTTATTATCTGAAACAACTAATCCAATCAATTGTTTTGCTGACGACAGTACTTTCAGCTTTTCATATTCGTTTCCAGATTCACATCCATGTTCTTCGGATGTTGAACTTCAACGGCAGCGTATGATAAGTTCATTAAATTCTGATCTTGACAGCATTGCATAATGGGGAATAAGAAATCGCGTAGAATTTAATGCTTCTAAAACTCAATGTTGTCTTTTGTCGTTAAAGCAAAACATACCTCCAATGCCACTATCCATGAGCGGCACTTGCATTGAAGAAACAGAACACCTCTCAGTTCTCGGTATGTGCATTACAGACCACCTTCTGTGGAATGACCACATATTTGACATCGCAAAGAAGGCTGCGAGGTGTGTAGGTTTCCTTCGAAGATGCAAGAAGTTCTTCACCCCGTCTGATTTGGCTATAGTATATAAAGCATATATTCGACCAAAACTCGAGTATAATTCCCATATTTGGGCAGGTGCTCCTATAACCCACTTGAGTTTTCTAGATAGAATTCAAAAAAGAACTTTGAAAATGATAGGCGATCGAAAAATAACAGAAACATTTACATCTCTTGAGCAGCGCCGTAATGTTTCGTGCCTTTCGTTATTTTATCGTTATTTTTACAAACAATGCTCTAGCGAAATAGCCAGCTGCATTCCTCCCCTGAAACGATTCAACCGTAATACTCGAACTGCTAGGAATGCCCATCAGTTTACCCTTGAGCCTAACTTCGGACGTACGGTTAAGTATAGAGATTCTTTCTTTAGTCGTACCACACGAATGTGGAATGCTTTGCCAGGCTCTGTTTTCCCTCCCATTTTCATATTATATTTCAAACTAATGTGCATCGGTATCTCTTCTTTTATCCCTCCTCATTTCCCTAATGCTCGTGCGGTGTTTAAACATTTTAAGGGTACACACAAACCCCTTTCGCGCGTGTAAATTATAAAAAAAAAATCAACCTGCATCAAACTAGAAAATATGGTTAAATTAAAACCTGGCATTCAATATCCGAATATAAAGTTTAGATATGGTAGTTGCTACCGACATTGTGTTTATTTGAATAATCTATTCAATTTCAAATACCTTATGGTACTGACACATGGTTAGGTTATAGATTATAATTAACATCAATGGTAAAAAGATTATTGAACTTCAATTAATGCACAATTACGGGCATGTAACCGGTTTACATTAGGTACACACTAAACGAAATGCCTGCACTTAATTATTATTGTTTAGGTATTTTAAATGTAAGGCTTTTAATATGTCAGATCTTACGTAATGCAACAGGTGGACTATTCAAAGCGCTTTTTATAGATCTGCAGCAACTACATAGTTATGCTTCAAAATAATAATTTAGTTATTATTAATTTATAAGTTCTGGATCTTGAAGTTTTTTTTTTTGTATAATTATATTTCCTAACTACTTCTTGAATGATTGCGAAAATAAGAATGAGCACTTTTGAAATGCATCAATTTCTTTTGATTTTTATTTGACGGTTACAGAACGTTCGAATTAGAATGCGAGCGAACTTAAACTTTCTTTGGAAAGAGATATGCAAATATATACATATGAATGTATTTACATACATACAAATGTATGTACATATGTACGTACATAGTTCACCAAAACTTAACTTATCATTGATTTGAGCATTCAAATCCTTTTGTGGCATCTTTTAGAATATATATTTTACATGAAACCTTGAAATATTGAGTGATTCATATGTTTGTAAGTACGTACATATGCATGTATATAGTTTTCATTAGAATTATGGTCTGAAAAAAACTTTACAGTGTTATGTATGTGTATGTTTTTTGTTATTTTTATGAAAATTGGAACGTTTTGAAAATACTGTTTGAGCTTGCTATACCAAACCATATGCATACCTGCTTACTTCCTTAGGTGTCACTACAATCCGGCCAGGAGCTGGGCCTCAACTAACAAGCTTCTTTAGATGGCTCGATCCCTAGATAGGTCCCTCCAGTTTTGTATGTGAAGTTGGCCAAAGATGTTCTACCACTAGCGTGTGGCACCTAGGGGAGAGTACGATAACTCCGGCGCCAAGAATTATTAACGGATTTTTGTAGAGGAATTAAATACAAGTATTTTAGTTTAGGAGGTAGAGGCGATTTTCGAAAAAAAATGTCTTGAATGGAAAAATAAATATTAAAAAACAACGGCAACAATTAAAATACATTACTATAACGGTTTTAAAAGACAAAAAACTGTTCCTCAACGCTACATTTAAATTAAATTATTTGTGTCAATAGTTTTCAAAATATTCGCATTCAAACTCGAAATTTTGATATAAAAACGTAAACAAATATCTTTATATTTTGCTTATTGACGAACCCATTGAGCCAAAAATAAGCTTCGTCACTGTAGATGACCTTGCGATGAAATTCAACAATAAAGTTGCGGTCACCGATTCTGAATTTCGGTAGAAATTTCTTATGTAATTTATAGACCTTGCTCGCTCGTGTGCTTCTACATGTTGACTGGCCAGTAAACATGTGTAACGCAGCGCTGCGTTGAAGCAAAGCGTTAGCGCAGCAGCTGCGTTAAATGGGCTGATACACTCTCTCAGTGCGCCGCGCAGTTGGGGTTCGCGCAGTTGTGCGCCGCGCAGTTGCGGTCCGCGCAATTGGGGTCCGCACAGTTGGGGTCCGCGCAGTTGCGGTCCGCGCAGTTGTGCGCCGCGCAACTGCTTCGAATAAGAAGCGGTGCGCGGATACACAATACACTTGATGTATCTACAACGCTTTTTCGTATATGATGTAAGAAATTAAAAAAAAAAATGAGCTACATATATAAATGTAGTCGTGGAGTGGTTGCTTGTACCTGGTAGGGTTTTGTGTATTATTAATAAATTAATGTATTGAATGTAAATATTACGTTTAGTGTGAGTGTCGGGTAAGACAAATAGTATAGAAAATGGTAGATTGGATATATATTGTTTTGATATTAGTGATATTTATATTAGTTCCACATTTGAAAAAGACTACAGGGTGTTTCGAATTATTATTATTTTAATTATATTATGACATGATATTATAAATGTCATTGGAACTCAAAATCGCAAAAATGTTAAAATGGTAGATATTTAGTTTAGAGGAATAGGTATTATAGACGAAATTGAATAAAACAAAAGTGTAGTTTCTATGGAAAAAACTAAGTTCACCTATTTTTATATTTTTTTCAAATTATTACAATAATGTTTGTTCATAAATTTAACAAAACTGTATAGAAAATGCAATTGATTTTTTATTTCTATGAAACTCCAAATATTGGTTTTCTAGTGAAAAAATGTAAGCAAAAGCTAGTATTTTAATGCAGGGTGCATCGAAAAAACTACTTCTCTTTTGTTATAACTTGGACAGTAAAAATAAAATCTGGGATGTTTTTTTCATCAGATTATATAAAACCGCAACTGCGCGGCACACAACTGCGCAAACCCCTACTGCGCGGACCGCAAATGCGCGGCGCACAACTGATACGATACACAATACACTTATTCAAAGCAATTGTACTGCTGAAGAAATATGAGTTTTTATTTTGGTTGATGAAGTTATCTGAAGATATTTAGAGAAAAAGGCAATTTTATGTTTAAGATTTCAGTGCGGTCGGCATTTTTTGGTTTTGCTTTTTATCATAATGCGATATGCAACAAAACAACATTTTCGGTGTTTGGTAATAGATTTTAATGGAACTCCAAATATTCGTCTTTTAGTAAAAATGATAAAAAAGTGAATTTTTTTTATTTGTGTAGTGAAATCTGCGGTGATCTTTCAGCAAATTAAATTAAATTTGCCAAGGTATGCTATAATAAACAAAAGTAATTATTTGCGCTAAAGGTGTGTATTATGATGCACTCCTCATTAAAATATTTATTTTTGCTTACATTTTTTACTAAAAAACAAATATTTATATTTTCATTAAAATCTATCACAAAACAACCGAATATATCATATTATTATTATTATTTCTGGTTATTTTGGTAATTTGCTGAACGAACATTGCAGATTTCGCTATATTTGTCGCACGAATTCACTCTAATGTGCGACAGTGGTCTTGGGGCTTGAGATTTTGGAAAGAAAGGAGGTAAAAAATCATTTGAAATTTTGTTAATCACTTAAAAATCACTAGTTAAAACGTTTTTTGGGAAAAATGAAGTAAGCCATTTAATTTCTTTTACAGTTTTGAATTTTAAGGAAACATTTTTTCAAAATCGTTTGACCACTTTTTTCAAAAAAAAACCTTTTTTTTTAACTTTTCGAAAACATATTTCAATTTTTTTTGAGTATGCCAACATCTAGCAGCTGGTAGTTCTTATCAGAAAAAAAAAATTTTTGAAAAAAAAAACTCAAAAACAATTTTTTCATTTTTTTAATTAGTTTAAGAGTTTTCTCGGGAAAAAACTAAGTATTTAATATAATTTGAAAACTATCAAGGAAAAAAAATATTGAAAATCGTTCGACCAGTTTTTTATCTTTTCGAAAAAAAATATTAAATTTTTTTTAGTATGTCATTATAAGAAAATCTGTAGTTTTCATATGGAAAAATTATTTAAAAAAAATTCAAAATATTTCAAAAACCAATTTAATTTTTTTAGAAAATTTTAAAAAAATTGAAAAAAGTTTTCCAAAATTTGTAAATTAAATTATAAATGACTTCCTGTGTGCAAAATTTTATTGAAATCGGAAAAAATGGTTTACGATAAAACCGAATTTGAAAAAAAACCGTTCTATGAGAGGTAACGTTGTAGAACAAATTTCGAAAAAATTATTTTAACTGAAACATGTATTGTTTTAAAAAAATAGCACCACGACAGTTGTATAAAAATAGCCGTTTTCGAGAAAATCAAACTTTTTGTGAAAGATTGTATGGCAGGTAACGTTATTTGTTGACCTAGAGCAAAAATGAAAAACACCCCCGAGATACTACTAAATAAATACTAAATACCAAGTTTGAAGCAAATCGGCCCATTCATTTAGGCTTTAGAGGTGCGAACAAACAGACAGACGGACGGACGGAATTTCCGGAACCACTTTTTTCAACTTCTCTATTATCGTAATGTCATGTTTGATTATTAGAATGTTTTTTGCACGAATCCAAAACTTGCATTATAGTACCTATAATCACATGCAGCATAGACCGCCCAAAAAAAAAAGATTTTTTCTCCAAATACCCATAGTGCACGCCATGCGCAATTGCGTTGAAGCATTGCGCTGATACATTTAACTGCGTTTGCGCTAGAGTATCAGCGCAGCAATTTTCGTTGCGTTACCCATGTCTACTGGCCAGTCATGACTGTTTTCGAAGTCCTCTTTGTTATTTTCTTTCCGTGAGTCTCGCGTAAACATGGGTAACTCAAGGAAAAATTGAGTGCTAACACTTTAACTCTAACACTTCTTACAGTGTTAGCACAATGTGCTAACACAATTGTGTTATGACACTTTTTTTTTCTCTTTTATTTGAAACACCCAACTCACTCAAAACTCAAAATCAATGACACAATGGACATGGCGCATAGAGCTTTGCGCGATTTAGTTTGGATAGAGTTAGAACTCAATCAAATCCAATACAATTATATGTTGTATTGCTTTGCAAACGCAAACGTGTGGTGTTGGTGTGGCGTATGGGTAAGATTGCTCGCACTCAGCTCTTTGGTTTGGTTGGGTGTGTGAAATATTGAAATATTGCACTAAGAAACAGGGTGTTAAATTTAAATTGTATGATCTTCAATAAATTAAATACAAACCAAAATATAAAAATAAAAAAATAAAATTTACATTGAATTAATACTTGTTCATGTTGAGCGTTACATGCTATGAAATATTTTTTTTAATTAAGGTACATATTCAATGCAATATGCTTTGATGAAAGTAAGTTTTTCTTTTGGAAGCATTTATTCACACCATTTATTCTCTTTAACACTAGTTAGAACACCCTTAGGTAAAGAGTTGTTTTAAGAATAAATACACACATATTTCATTCGAATAAGAAGGGAAGTTTCATTTAACTTAAGTGAGAAAGAGATTTTCGCGTCAATTATGATGTGCTGTGCTTAAAGTTCGATTTGTGGTAAAATTGTGCCTATCTGTTTCTTGCATAAGCTTAAAGAAAACCTTACACGTCGCTTACTAATTAAAATGAAATATAGATGTGTAATGTATGATTTCGTAAATAAACTTTTCATTAAAGGGTGTCCCAAAAATATAGTATTCATTATTATTGAACAATTACATTTAAATGTAACTACATTATCATTTAGATTTTCCATTACCAATCTAAATCAAATTTAATTCTAAATTAAATATGTGTTCAAAAGGGAAATACTTCCTATTATTCTGAAGAATGTTCAAAGGAATTAAATTCTTATTTATTTATTTCTTTTATCATATAAATCTTTCCATATACTCGATTTTGTTAGTACTATCTATTTAACTAAACTTATTTTATTGCATGTACATAATGTATATATACATACGTTATTTTTTAATGTTTATTTTGTTTAAAATTAAAAAATAAAGTGTTTGTGTTAGCCACTATTTTTTATTATCACTTATTTTATTACATGTTTATTCGTTATTTAATAATCAATTGAAGTTTAGTTTCAGTGAATGTTAAATTGTTTTTAAATAAAGAAATAAAGAATTGTTGTGTTAAATTTTTTGTGCTTATTAAAAGAAATTCCGACTAAGTAAGAACACTAAAATCGGTGCACTACATGTTTTGAGGCAGTTATAAATCCTTTTAAAAGAAATTTTCTTTTTAAATAGTCATTACATTAAAAATAATAATTCATTTTGTAATATGGCAATGTGATACACCCTGTAATGCAGATTTACTAATAATGTATAAAAAAAATCTGTGGATAGGTTAGGTTTATGGACTTATAATTACCTATAAACAAAGAAAAATAGATTATAAATGCGGCACCTTGCCTAAACCTACTTAGAATTGTTTAATTACGTAAAATGCGTGAATATAAACTATTCTATTTATTTAAGCTTAAATAATTATAGCTTTTTTGAAACCCCCTGTATTGACAATAAGGGTATACGCTACAACTACAAAAAGCCAGAAGGCTGAGAAAGAGAATAGTATTTTTTTTTCCTATAAACGTATTGCATACATATACATACACTACCAACACGCATCATATTCATTTCCTTCTATTCTATATACGATACGAATACGACACACGAAAAAGCATGGCACTTATTCTTAACCCTATCTTCATTTGTGTTAATTCATTGCCATTTTCTTTTTGCTTTTAGCAAGCCATTGTGTCTTATGTCTGCTATTGTGCTCTTTTTTGATGTGGTTACAATTTGCGCTATTGTGTTATTGTGTTGATATGTTTCAAATTGAAGTATCAGCGCACATAACACAGGTGTTGTGTTAACTCATTGTGCCAACTTAACACAGTGTTACACATGTTTAGTCTCGCGCACACTGTCGACTTTTTCGCTTAACTCTAATTTGGCAGTCCTCTATGCTCTTTTTTCTGCTTGAAAATGTGGTATTTTTTATGTTTGACATGAAGCAATTAATAATGATAAAATAATAGTCTTTTACGTTCGCATTGCTCGAAAAAATTGAATTGAATGAAAAAATTACCCTCGACTCATTTTATTAACTTAACAATTCTTAACTTTCGAATTTGCTATCTCTTTTGCTCTTATGTGAGTCAAGACTTAACAGTCAACGTGTAGAAGCACATTACCATGATGAAAATGTTGAGTCTACTGAATAAATTGACAATGACCGTTTGATGATTAGTGAAAGGGTGCGTTCACAAATTAAATTCAAATCCCTATTGGAAAACACTTTAATTTTTTTAAAACAATCAAAAGATTTTGATAGAACACACATTAATTATGTACTCATGCGTGTAAACATAACGTTTTAATTTAATCCTACACTGGCAGTACTGACTGGTCACTGCCAGTGGCTGTGAGGGTTTTTGTTTTTTAATCATTTACCGTGGAAAGTTGTGGTGCTTTTTACAAAAAAATTATTTATAAAAGCAGAATGTCGGAAATGGAATTTGTAGAGATGGTGGAAATGGCTACGGTGGCAATATTCTCTCATTTAATTATTTTTTTTTTGATTTTTCAAAAAATAAAATAAATATTAAAAATACAAAAAATAAAAGTTCGAAAATAATTCAACATTTATTGGATCCCGACAACAGCGTCACATATCCGATCCAACAGTAACTAAACACAACTAACGTAATTGTGTTAATACACAAACTAAATTTAATATTGTTGATATTTTAAATTAATATATAAATAAAGCATAGTGTAATTTTTTGTCAAATCGGGTCAAAATTAAGAATTTTTGAAAAAAAACATCCCTGCGCAACTTGTGTGTATTTACATAAGCAATATAATATCAGCTATATCTTCTGCTCTCGCCTAGCAGCTGGCTTTTTTCAATGTCACCTCGAAATCATCCAAAATGTATAATATAGCACGGTTTCATTAGAGTGAAAATTGCATCATTTGGAAACTTCATAGGTACTATAAGTGTTTGATATGTTAAGGATTCGTGAATATAACAAAATTGAGATAATAGATATTCAAACATTAAATTATGATCATAGAGAAGCCTAAACAAGTTGGTGAAAAGAAATGTCTGTCTGTCAGTCTATTATTTCTGCGTAAATGTTAATTGTTTTCTTTCAAATATTTAACCTTCCCCTATGATTTGGCACGTTAAGTAAGCACGTGCAATCCAGTCGTGCCCTCTTACCTTTTAATTTTGTTCTTTGACTTTTCATAAAGCAACTTTGACGTTTGTTATAGAACCTTGTTCAATTGTGATTCAATTGTTTTCAAATAAGGTGTGTTCGAATTCACATCATATGATTTGCAACTGAATTTCGACGAAATGAGATAATTTCAAAATGTGATTTTGTATGGGAAATGAGATAATTTGGACTCAAATTTGGAAAATTTATGAGAAATTAGCTCATTTGCCCTAGTGAAAATCAATAAACACGTCATTAACTGACACCCTCACTGGTCCCCGAATCCGTCTATCACACTAGACTGATTCCGCTTACGATGGTATAACGTAATTTTTACGTCACAGTCTGTCAGTGGTCAGTGAATTCAATGGCAGTTGATAATAGTCAAAACAGATGTGCAGTTAATATCGTGCACCAAAAAAATTACATGGGCTCTTCTGGGACAAATACTGCAGGGGTTGCAGAATCTGCACAATGTCCTTAGCCGAAAACAGATGTGCAGTTGTTCTCATGCATAATTGCATAACTGTTGCAAAAAACTGTTATACTGATTAAAAATCATCAAATATTGAATTCGGCTTCAATTCTTGCACGAGTTGTTTTGTAAGCCCACAAACCAAGATCCTTCGGCATAATCTTCTTTAAAGTGGATAGACACAGCTCCAATTGTTGCACGCGATGGCGGATGGATTAATTCGGGTCTTCTTCGATACTCTGCTTCACCGAACCGAACCATTATTTTGGTAATAAATTTGCAAGATTCGCAAACGTTGTTCAGGAGTAAGTCTATTCCTTATAAAAAGGGCAAACCAAACTGAGTATAAATCAAGTGACAGCGGTCAAAAAGACCAACTCTGGAAAAAAGTATTGCCAGACTGAAAACCGCACGTCTAAAAAACACCCTTTATATGTAAATGTCAAAAAGTATGCTGCTCTGCGCGCATTTATGCCTGTAGAAAAGCTGCACATCTGTTTCCGACTTTAGTTCGAAATTAGTTAAATATGAGATAATTTTTTGTTTCTACTTAACACTAAGAGCGCTAGTGTTGTTAAGAATATCACACGTAAACAAACTTCACATGACATTTGACTATAAAAAAAACTATTAAATATCCAGCATATATTTTATTTATTTTATTTCCGTCTTGACTTATTACATTCTGTAAATATTAAAACAAGTAATAATGAAAACAATAATTTTGAGTAAAAAAGAAGAAACATATCTTCGGAAAGCCGCTGAAGATCTAAATGTGGCATTTGGCATTATAATAGGTCATGTAAGTAAACTGCAAAAAAATTATTTATTATAATATGTACATAAGTTATTATTTTGTTTAATAAAAGAATACACTCGGAGACAAATGTAATATTATTCATTTGGCCAAACTTTTGGAAGATGAAGAGGTTGTAAGTTCTTCACAGGAAGCAGTTCTATCAATACAAAATGTAGATGTTCAATCGTTGGCTAACCAATGGATAAGTGCATCTAAAATGACTCCTGGATCCTTTAGTGTTAATGGTACGTATGCAAAAGTTCTAAGTAAGTGTAATGTCCATTAAAAACCTGATCTATTTTCGCTGCATCTAATGGACCCATGCATTAACTCCAGTACCAGCTGCTTTCTATTTCCCGATGACAACTTCAAAGCTAGTAATTGAACGGGCTTTCTTTAATGTATAAATGTTGATTCATGACTTAGGGTTTGTTCATTGACGAAGAACGAGACCAGATCTCCATCTAAAATTGAGAGACTGGCAGCAATGTGAGATTTGACATTACTATTAAAGGAAAATAATCCACCACTTTTCGTACTCAAATTTATTGCTCTGTTTTGTTGGTCTAATGGACGCAAGTCTCTTAGCTTCTAAATTGTGCCCAACCAAATTCAGAAATTTGTAACTCTCACTTGAGGGAAAGTATTTTACTCTCTCTCACGAAATTGTTATGTTAGGGAACACTTTTAAGCAGTTTTTAGTAACGTTGGAAAGCTTGAAGTTACCTGAAAAAGTAAAGTAATACAACTAGTGTTATGTTGGTCTTCATAATCGTTAAACAGTACCTACAATGACTCCCAATAAAATTTCCTTCTTCATCTTTTAACTTTGATAAAACTTGAAAACTTTATTTAAATATCCTGGATAGTGCTTATAATTTTTTCTTCCGGATCAAACTGTCATCCTTAGCTATAGGATGTTTCATTAGCTGTGTTCTTTGGAGAACCATGAGCACACATCATTCGTTTGATTAGAAGCTATCTTCTGGACCGTGCAATACAAGTTGTACGGACGGATTAAAGTCTGATTCCCACAAAATAAATGCTGTTGTGCCCCCAGGGCTCTGTTCTGTCTCCGACTATTTTCCTCAATTTTATAAATGATCTTCTGTCTGTTACTTCTAATCCACTTAACTGTTTTGCTGACGACTCTACCCTCAGCTTTTCATATTCGTTCGATAATTCACGTCCTTCGCCTTCGGACGTACAATTGCAACGGTACCGTATGTCAAGCTCATTAAACTCCGATTTATACAGCATTGTCAAATGGGGTAATAGGAATCGTGTGGAGTTTAATGCTTTTTTTGTCGTTAAAGTTAAACATACCCCAAATGCCATTGTCCATGAATGGCACTTGCATCGTAGAAACCGAAAAGCTCTTAGTACTCGGTATGTGTGTTAACGACGACTTCCGTTGGAACGACCATATATTTGAAATCGCTAAAAATGCTGCTAAAGCTAGTATTAGACGGTCCGTGTAATTGGTCACTGCAGTGACATTCTGACGTCACTATGACGTAGTTTTCTGTCCTAAAAGTGTCACTTCGTGTAATAGTCATTGTTTTGCATGTCCTTGCAGTGACCAAAACAGTGACAGGCACAGTGACACGTCACTTTTATGTCCCTGAAGGGACAAATTACAAGAACCTTGTAATAGCTCTGTCACTGTTGTTGGGACACAGTGACACGTAGCCTGTCCCTGCAGGGACTGTGTCCCAACAGTGACCTGGCAGGAATTTCTGCCAGGTCACTGTTGGTCTCGGTTGGGCCTTCGGAGTTGAACACACTTTTATTCAATAGCTTTGATGGTGCTATCAGATTTGCAATTTCGTATACCCAAAATACGAGTTGACGGCGAGATGATGAAAAAAACATTTTATTTCAAAGAAATTTGCAAAATTTAAACAAAATCAAGAAAAAAAATGTGCATTACCAATAAAAAAACATGTTTTTGAATTGTTTTCAATTTTAAAAAACATTTTAAGGTCGTTCCTAGAATTTTTATTCTCAAACAACGACAAACGTGTTACGTCAAAGTTTAAAGGCCTCGTCAATCAGAGCGCGTTTTTACGCCACGTTGTATACAGCTATACATATCCCATATCATAAGGAACGCGTTTTCAACGCCGCGTCGAGTTCAACGCGGCAGCAATGCGCATCGTCTAAGCGCGGCGTTGAAATAAATTACAAATTATTATTTTGACGCTGCGTTAGAACAGACCATTTTTTGATTTGTTTTGAGAATTAAAGGCTTTGTCAAACAGAGCGCGTTTCTTTCGCGACGTTGAGAGTATTTGTTTTTATAAAAAAAACAAATTGTAATCAATCACAACGCGGCGTTTTAACGCCGCGTTTTGAAGCGGTGTTAAACTTGACGCGGGGTTGTAAACGCGATCTATGTGACATGGGATATGTATTACTGTACATTAAAACGCGGCGTTGAAGCCGCGTCAAAATAATCTCAACGCCCCGTAAAATAATCTCAACGCCGCGTTAAAAACGGGTTCTGTTTGACGAAGCCTTTAATTGAGGGTTATTAATATATTTTTTGAAAATATCTCAATTTGTAGTAGTGCCCCGTGGCTTAGTGGTTAGTGTTTCGGACTGCTAAGCGAATGAGCCTGGGTTCGAATCCAGCTCATAGCCGTCTTCTTTTCCGGGGTACTGCCTCTTGCGAGAAACTGACAAAACCTGCAAGATTAAAATTTGTCTCGAAAAAGTGCATATCATGTAGCCGTTCGGACTCGGCGGTAAACTGTAGGTCCCATCCATTCTTGCAGATTAACAACACACACACAGAAATGGTTGAGAGTATAAGTCACTAGGCCTTGGCTCCTTAAGGAGCTGTCGCGCCAATAAAATTATGTATTTATTATCTCAATTTGTACACATAGATAATCCATTCTAACGTGGCGTCAAAAAAAATAATTTGTTATTTATTTCAACGCCGTCTTGACCCAGCGTAATGACACCGCGTTGAACTCGACGCTCTTTGTGACATGGGATATGTATTGCGGTATATTACAACGTGGCGTTGAAACTTGGCGCTAAAACGCGGCGTCAAAACGCGGCTGTTTGACGAGACGATATAGCCCTGGCTCCTCAGCTCATAATTCTCGCGTTAGTTTTGCGCAGAAACCTTCATTCCCACGTTGCAACAACCAATTTTTGGACCACAATGAACGAATTCTTTGCGGTGGCCTTTGGTTGTTGTCGGAGTCATCGTCACTGCTGCTTTCCAATATGTAGGCCGCAAAAAATCGCCACCTCTACCATATTTCGTGTGGACATACTTTATTTGACTTTCCACTTTTGCCTTTAATAACTGTAATTGGAAATGTATTATTTATTCTTTTTTTAATTAAATTAATTTAGGTAATTGAAACACTTCAGAAACTCACGTCTATATTTTACCAAAACAACCAAGAAACAGGGACTCATTTGAGTGACGCCGTGAAAATGATAAATGTCATAGCAGTTTAGGCTCACCGCCAACGATCAGCTGTTTGAGAGTTGTCACGTCGTGTAATGGTCACTGTTTTGCATGTCCTTGCAGTGACACCGAGATACAGGGACAACAGGGACACACTTTGACGTTCATTGTATTTTGGGACAACAAGGACAGACATGGGTCATTCGTGTGATAGTCACTGTAGCTAGCTGTGCCACGATGACCTTTGTCGCGGCAGTGATGGTGGTAGGACCTATTTTTTTGTGACGCCACAGTGTCCCTGCAGTGACCGATTACAAGGACCGTCTAATGCTAGCTTAATTGAAACACTTCAGAAACTCACGTCTTTATTTAACCAAAACAACAAAGACACAGGGACTCTTTGAGTGACGCCGTGTAATCGTCACTGCTGAAAATGATAAATGTCATAGCAGTTTAGGCTCACCGCCAACGATCAGCTGTTTGAGAGTTATCACGTCGTGTAATGGTCACTGTTTTGCATGTCTGCAGTGACACCGAGATACAGGGACAACAGGGACACACTTTGACGTTCATTGTATTTTGGGACAACAAGGACAGACATGGGTCATTAGTGTGATAGTCACTGTAGCTAGCTGTGACACGATGACCTTTGTCGCGGCAGTGACGGTGGTAGGACCTATTTTGTTGTGACGTCACAGTGTCCCTGCAGTGACCAATTACAAGGACCGTCTAATGCTAGCTTAAGTGCTTAGGTTTTCTGTATCGGTGTAAAAGTGTTTTCCTCCTTCTGATCTGGCTACAATTTATAATGCGTTTATACGCCCTAAACTCGAGTATAACTCCCACCTCTGGGCAGGAGCTTCGCAAACATCGTTTCATGTCTTTCCTTATTTTATCGTTTCTTTTATAAAAAAAAAATGTCCACTCGAAATAGCCAGCTGCATACCTCCCCTTAAAAGTTTCTCCCGTAATGCTCCTCTCGCAAGGAATGCTCATCAGTTCACCCTGGAGCCCAATTTCGGACACACCGTGAAATATAGGGATTCGTTTTTTAGCCGAAAAACACGAACTTGAAATAGTTTACCCGGCGAGATTTTCCCTTGCCATTTTGATCTGCAAGCATTCAAAACCAATGTTAATCGACACCTCCTATCCTTCCCCTTCCTATCTTCCTAATGTCCGCGCAGTGTGCTCTACATTAAAAGGGAAACAAATAGTCCCTTGTGCGCGCGTTAATTATATAAAAAAAATCAGCATGAGATTTAATAGCGAATGTAACCAATCGTTCCCATACATATTCTTTTCCATATTTTTACATAAATTGATGTTTTGATAGAATTTCATGATTTCAGGTATATTTATGTCATACAGAGACAATGACTCAAATGAAGATAAAGGATCTAAACAAACAAAAAAAGTGTTAGGTGATTTAAATAGGTGAGTTATTTCTTTCACTTATAAACCTTAAAGTATCTTTTAAGCATTGTTTGCTTATTTCCTAAGACTCATCACAAATAACAATTCTACGTTTGGATATGCTGAGCATGAAAAAGATACAGAAATACTGTTTCTGTCTTACTCAACAAGCTCCTCAAGAGCCACATGCAAAATGTTTTCAAATTCGTCAAGGTAAATCCTATCTAAGTTTAATAAAAAAACAATTATAGTAATTACATATAATTTATTAACAACTATACAGCGGAGGAAATTTAGTACCAGTTGATTGTAGAATTGTCGAAAAATGTCCCCAATGGTATCTTTTTGAATCAAACTACGAATTGGAAGAGGTTTTTCCTATTACAGACACCAGAGAACAAGTCAACATTGAAAACCAATTCAACGCAATTCTACAAGCCGTCAAATTGAATATTGAAAATAGCAAAATATTTATTCAACAGCAAAATGTCGATGATAATCTCACGCTTGAAAATTACATAAAAGAAACCACCAAAACTAACGACGTTTCTGTATTCAAGGCCTCAATATTACTCACTGCGAATGTATCAAATGAGTTTATGATTAAAATACGCCCATTCAATGGAACAGTAAGGTTTTCAGGTATTATATCATCCCGTGTTTGGTGCCTTCCAAAGAACACATTTAAAGAAATAAAAGAAAGCATCAGAAGAGACATTCTTCGTTCTTTGGCAGCCAGAATTCAAATTTATTGTGATGGTTTGACTGATGTTCACGCAAACGCTATTGGAATTGTCGTTAATGAACCGCCACGTCGAATTTATTTTTGCAACTCGAAAAACCATGGAATTCAGTTTTCAGAATATATTTTTCGTGGTGAAACACCTTCCGTAGCTGTTGCACAAGCGAAACAAATCCTCGACATGGATATAAATTCAGATTGCATTTTCGACGATTTGGAAGGATTGCCTGATGATAGTTTGTTCTCTGATATCGAAGAACCCACAGAGTCTGAACAAAAAATTAAAAACACTGGCCCTGAAATCAGTCGTGCAATGTATATGTTAGGCATATCAGCTGCTCTTTTAGTTCTATTGTTATCAGTTTTACTAAATTATCTCTTTCTTTAAATTATTGAAAAATATATATTTATTAGACAAATACGTGGTAATGTGTGGAAACGAAAATTAATTTAATTATACTGGATAAGAAACCGTTTTGTAATGAATAATATAACATCTTAGTTTGTTCCATAAAAGTTTTAACATTCTAGTTAAAGTGAAGTGAAACAAATGAAACGACAAAAATATGTCTAGAGCTGAACATTGGAAACAACAGGTCTTTGATTCATTATTAGCAATGAATGGTAAAGAGGCCACTCTCACTCTAGGTTATATTTCAAAAATAATCGGCGGACAGATTAAATCAACTTCTACATTTTCAAGTAATTTCTTGTAATCGCACGTAATTCTCAGGCTGGGGAGCAATTTTTCAAATTCCTAGAACAGACATCGGCGGCGATGCACCGAACAAAATTCTCATGACTTCTAATTCAGCTGCATAGTGAGCATTTCCAGTTGCATTCTAAAGCACATTGTGCCGTACGGACACATTTAAAATATTATTATTATTATTATAGTTTTCTCGATTAAGTTTTATTCTTAAATATTCAAATTTATGTTCATTATCCATTTCTAGCCTAGCAATGTCGCGAGTCTTTTACAGAATTTTTTTTATCCAAGAGGAAAACGAATTCCATTGTGAGAATAGTGCATGGAGAGGAGTTTATCCTTCTAAATACTTCAACCTGTGAAGACTAAATGAATTGTGCTGAAGAACAGAAGACTACTCCGGCCTGCTCCAAAAAAATGAACAATTATATACAATATTTTACAATTCCAAGAAAGGTTATAAGTATTTTTGCATAAAGTTCGTTTATTTTATTCGCCTAAATGCAGCAATTTTCAAACCAGTCGTGATCCAAATTTCATTTTAATTTCGACCACAAATTATGTGCAGATTATGGAGAAAATTTGGAGAAATCTTCTAAATAAACCACTGTGCAAAAAGCGTATTAATATTTTTCGAAAATCCAATATTCCAAGACAAAAACAAAAAAAACTAAATTTTGATTTTTAAAATAACTTGTTTGAATATTGTGTTTATACCAAAACTTTGTATATAAAATCTATAGTACTATCATGAAGACGATTTTTACTTGCGATTATAGGAACTATAATACAAGTTATGCATTCGTGCAGATTAAAAAAATTTGAGATAGCAATCAAACATGACATTACGATGATAGAGAAACATATTTGAGTTACTGGCAAAATTATGTCCGTCTGTCTGTCTGTACGGATGTATTTAGGACTGCAGCCTAAACGGTTGGGCCAATCGTCTTCAAATTTTGAACTTAAAATTCTTTTGACATTCTACAGAGGACTATTTTCAATTTTTTTTAGCTCAAAAATTAACGGTACCTGTCATATAACCGTTATGTAAAAGCTTATTTTTCTCGAAAACGGCTCCAAGAATTCTTATAAAAAAAAATCAGTGTACTTACTGTACATATGCATTATATTTTGGTGAAAAAAAAAATTTAATATGGTGGGCTAAAAACGGTACCTCCCATAGGACCGGTTTTTTTTTCTTCGACTTTTTCGAAAACTGGTGATCCGATTACAATCAAAATTGATATTCAAGAAGATGTAGGCAGCCTGAGTAATTTTGCATACATTTTTTTCGAAAACGGGTAAATGAATTTTTTTTTTATTTTTTTTTAAATGTACGTATTTTTGTGGTTAAGTTTGTCTTCTTGAATTATTTTTTTTCAATTTTTAAAAAAAAGTTGTTAGAAAAAACCGTTTTATTTAAAAACGGCTCTAACGATTTTGAAAAAAAAAAATCACACTTTTTCACATTTTTTAAAGAAATAAAATGGCGTTTAATTTTTTCCGCTGAAAACTATTTTACGTACTTTTTTCAAACAATCAAAAGTCAGAAAAATCGAATATAATCTTTGAAGTTCCCTTAATAGTTCTCAAATTTTATTCCAAACTGTGACCGCACATAAGAGCAAGTACGTGCGATCCAGTCGTGCAATTTATTTAATTTGAACTCGCCACATGTGAGGGCGCTACAGCAGCCCATGAAATTGAAGTGGATTGTAGTGGAAATGAGTAGAGAAGCAACAAAGTAAAAGCAAGAAATAAATATTGGGTAAGAGAGTGCTTTTTTGGAGGATGTGGCTTGTAGATACATTTGATCAAGTTCAGTAAGTTACATACATAGTTGTTCTGGTTTTGTTTTTTTCTTAGGGATATGCAGTAAGGTAAACAAATGTGTGTTTACTACTGAAAGTATTCTTACGTTGCTATGTTAATATGAATCCTTTAGGGTGGATTCAATAAAGGGATCGCAGACAGAAAATTCAGAGATAGAAACATAGGTACATATATATCCTTAGTTAAATCCTTATAAGCGACATTGATGTTGTTGACCTTGTTTTGTGTACCTTTTTTACCTTCATTTACATTTTAAATGTTGAATTTTTTGTGTTGACGTTGATTTAATACACACACATATCTTATATTTAACTATATATACCTATGCTTCAGTATTAAGGTTTATTTTTTTTTCTCCGAAGATGCTTAAATATAATAATTATGGAATTTTTGAAATATTTTTTTCAGATTTTGGAGTCTAATAATATGCAGATAACATGTTATATAAAATTAATTGATTAGTTTTACAAAAAATACTTAAAATTAAAAAAAATCAAAAACTAATTAGATAAGTGTAGGTATACCAAAATATAAGTTAGAAGAAAAAAAAAATTCAAAATGTTGGTACCTACACAGAATTAAAAAATAAAACTTAATAGAAATCCAAAGAGCCGTTACAGAGAAAGTTGGAAAGAGGAGTTATATTCGTAGTGGGAAACATACAAACTAATAATAATACTTAATACTACTCCTATTAATTCTTAATTGAACACTGAAAATGAGATGATATTATGTTTTATAGTTTTCGAGAAAGTTGAAATTTAGCAAACCCACTATTTTATATTTTTTTTGGTATTTAAGTGGTCTTCCCTCTACACATTTCGGGTAGAGTACCATAACTTTGGCGGTCCAAAATAATAAAGTATTCTTTTAGAGGGATTAAATACAAGTATTTAGGCGGGAGGTACAATTTTATTAAAAAATTACTTGAAATGAAAAAAAACAATTATTTAATAAGAACGGCAAAACTTACAACTAAAACATATGTATATATATTCTACTTTTTCTGAGAGATAGATATTTACTTAATTTAATTTTTTTTTTACAGGTTAATTTGATTAACAGTTGTTTAAAAAAAATAAATTCAAACTCAAAAAAAGCAAAAAAACAATAAGTTCACCTAAGCATACGCACCTACCCCTAACCCCATAGAGATGCCAAGCACGGGTTGTAGGGGGCAGCATGCACCCCTTTACTAACCTCACTTTTTTAGGCCTTTAACCTTAGTATATCTACCTATCTAATCACGTAAATACTAAACAAATCATTAGAAGAAAGGCTTAGAAATTATCCAATTTTCTCAAAAACTGGTAGTCATAGAATCTTATTATATTTAATAATACTATATTTAATATGTATATAGCCTTTTACTTTTCAAAATGTCGGGTTTGAAATAATTTTTGTCCCATAGTAAAAAGAAAATACAATTGATAGAGTCGTTGTTTTCATTGATGGTACTGTGGTGGCTCTATTTTTTCTAAAGTGACTCCCCGTTGCAACGCTTCTTCTTTACAATTATCGCACACTTTACAAACAAAGTAATATATTTTTTTACTTCACAATTCTTTTACTTCAAAATGATTTTTTAATTTAATAAAATTTTAATTTTTTTCTTCTTTACAATATTTATGTAATCGCTTTTTTTTTACTTTTTCCCTTACAATTAAATCAAATAACATTATGGCGCAAAATTAAAAATAAATAAAATTTTCTCAATTTTAAACAAGGTAGGTATGTAACGTATTCTAAATTTTCCAGGGGTCAATTTCCGATCTGTAAAAATTTTAAATCATGAAAAACTTATCATAATGTATTGAAAGTGTTATTAATCAATATGTGTTAATTAAACATTCACAAATGTCGTAAAAGAATAAAAAAAAAAATTAAGTAAATACATAAAAAAATAAAAGGCACGACTGGGTCGCACGTACTTGCTCCCGTGTGCTAATCCTTTTTAGGTACAGGGATAAACACATAAGTATATAGGATTGTTAGCTTTTGCAGTTTCTTAGTGTATTATCTTTCCACTTGTTTGCTGTTTATAATATAATTTGCTAATAGAAAGATATAAACGACTTTTTTCAGTTTAATTTTCATTTTGGTATGGACAAATTTGAACAACTGGCATAAAGATTCGTCGGAATCAGCAGTATGGCAATAATGCTAGGTATAGGGACCTATATAGGTCCCAATAACAATAATTTACTTTTTGAAATCAAATTAATTAAAATAGCTGAATTACGTTTAATGGATCGATAAACGTATGATGTGGGTAGGTATTAATGGAATTTATTAAGGATATTATTTACCTATAATAAGGTTGGAAGGAAGGTAGGTACTAAATATAAGATACACGTTCCAACTACTGTTAAGCGAGTAAGTATAGCGACAATATTAAAAGTTAACACAGTGGTTTTGTTTATTTATAGGAAGGTGTAAACTTTTGTTTTCTCGATTGAAATTTTTGCATTCAGTACTAATCGAATAATTCTTTTTATTTGTTAGTTGTTTTTGTGTGTTTATCATAGGCTCATTATTTATTCTGTGTGCTTTTATGATGATGAAATGCTTTAAAATACTTAGGTATGTATGTAGGTTGTCACCTTCTTTTATTTGACTAATGGCTAGGGCTTAGCCGAGCAATATGAAATAAAATTTGGGGGAAAATTTTTTATGAAATCAAAAAAACAATTATTACTTCTTTTGCTGTTTTCTATTTTATGAATTTTTCATTTCAAAATCGTTCGACTAGTTTTTTCAAAAAAATGTTTTTTTTTGAAAAACTTTTCGAAAATATATTTTAAATTTTTTTTGAGTATGTCAATTCAAAGAAATCTAAAGCTTATACTAGGAGAAAAATTTCAATTTTCAAAAAACAAAATATTTTTTTAAAAAAATTATTAAAAATTAAAAAAAAATGTTTTTGAAAATTTAAAAACAAACAATATTATTTAAATCATAAAGCTCTACTTATTTTGAAAATTTCATCAAAATCCGTTAATTAATTAACGAGAAAGTCTGATTTTAAAAAAACCGGTCATATGGGAGGTACCGTTATAAAACTTTTTCTGAAAAATCCATTAAAATTAAAAGAAAGATTTTGCATAGAAAACATCATTCTGAGAGTTTTATCAAAATCGTAGGAGCCGTTTTCGAGAAAAATAAGTTTTTCATTAAAAGTTATATGGCAGGTACCGTTAGTTTTGGAGCTAGAATGCCAATTCCAAAAACTGTCGGGTAGAGCACTCTAAAAATACTATATACCAAGTTTGAATCAAATCGGCCCAACCGTTTGGGCTGTAGATATCGATACGGACAGATAGACAGACAGACAGACGGAATTTCCGGACCCACTTTTTTTGACTTCTCTATCATCGTAATGGCATGTTTGATTGTTAGATTTTTTTTTTTTTTACGAATGCATGACTTGCCTTATAGTCCCTATAAATCGCAAGTAAAACGAAATTGCCGTATAATGAATCGGTCCTCCTTTGCTATACATGGTTGCTTGATCTCAAATTGCAGTGCTCTTGATTTAGTTGTGAAAAGTAATTTATCATTTTGAAAAGTTTTTGACGCTTGTTTTCATTTCTTTTTTCATGCATCTAGAATCGAATTTAATTTTAGACGTAAGAACATTATAATTTCACAGTTTCGCAGATCGGGAATTGACCCCAACACGGCTAAATATTGACAGACTAAGACGTTCTTATTTTTGTATGGTACCAATGTCAGCGGGTTAAAGTATACCTTAGTATACTTTATTTTATTTTTATAGTCGACTTCCATTTTAAAATGGATATAAGATTTATACTTCACAATTAAAAAAAAATAATCTAAAGGGACAAAAATCTCTTTAAAAGTAAATATTTCTATAAGCTTTTACTTACCTTATTTTACTATCATAATTTCAAAAAGTGACAACGTGTTGTTTTGCTCAAGGTCTCTTTATAATTTCTTTACCTTACACAACACGTGTTCCACGAATGCATTCATATACCTATATTATTAAACAATATCTGAAAATACCTTATCGTACAATACTACCATCATTTCAAAAAGTGGCAACGTGTTATTTTACTCGTCGTCTCAATAATTTGCTTACCTTACTCAATACTTAATGTGATTCACTTATAATTTTCTCTTGGTACAACATGCCTCTTCATTCTCTTACATTCCACAAATTGTGCATTTTAATTTGAACTCGCCACGATAGAGGGACTACACAAAAAATCAGCCCATGATAGTACTATAGATTTTATATACAAAGCATACAGCTTTCACAGACATATGTATAGTTGATGTTGTAAGAAGTAACTAAGGCTATTTTATGTACCTGCATATTTTGTTTGTGTTATTGACAAAATTATGTTGATGGTGTCTAGTTACTGTTGGACGCGATTTGTGGCGCTGTTTTCGGGGATCCAGAAAATGTATGGTATGCCCGAGCAACGCCAGGTGGGTCAGTTCGTTTGTAATAAATATTAAAGTAAAATAAATAAAAACAATGGAACTTCATTATTATATCTAAATAAAAAAACGGACGGATCCCCGTATCACAGGAGCCAATTGTAGCGTTCATTGAACCTTTTAAAGGTTTTCTTAATCATTGATTATTTTGATGAAGAAATAAGTAACCCAAATTTATTTAAATCCGCTTTATGTGGATTATGATCAAGTAAACTTCTTCTAATAAATAATTTCAAACTATAAGGTTTATTTATCAAAATAATCAAAGGTTTTGCTTTTTCAATATCTCCAAATTAAAAATCGAAATTTCAATCAATCAATAGTCAGTTTCAATGATTATTATAACTGGTGCCTTAGATAACTAAATAATAGTTAGTTGGTTAACATTAAATAAGTTTTAATCTAAAAGTTTTTTTTTGGAGAGGTTTGTTTGTCACATTTTTATTCACAAGTTCTTTATTAATAATAAAACTGTGACAACATAAATTTTTGATATGATTTTTGCCCGTACTTGTCCGAGTTGACATTTCATCAATAGCCCAAAATTAAAAGCAAGCAAAGAAATCGCTTAAATTTGGAAAAATATTTAATTCTCAATATATGTAGCACAAACAGAACCACGATGGGAGAAATTGGTAAATGAAAAACAAGCGTAACCTTCACTCTTAGATCGGCATTTAATAATTGATTTATAGTCTTTTGTTTCTATTCCTTAATCAACATTTTCTCAACAAATTTATCTTTTTTAACATTATTATAGAGACTTCGGGACCCCTAGGTTCCGACCACAGGTTGAAAAACACTGATTGAAACCAATTAGCTGGGAATAAATATTTTTCGTCTTTAGATATGGCTTCAGGATTTTGTCAGATTCCTATAGCTGAAGATTCTATTGAAAAAACGACATTGGTTACTCCTGACTGTCATTTCGAATTTTTAAGAATGCCTTTTGGATTAGCAAATGCTCCAGCAGTTAGAAAAGAAATTAATAGTAGAATTGCATTGGTTTACATGGATGATGTAGTACCATCAACAATTGTTGAGGAAGGTATAAAACGAATTGACCTTGTATTGAGAGCTTTGACCGAGTCCTAGAAAATCAGATGCAAATGTTTTAGCTCCATTTCCAACAAATGTGAGACAAGTGATACAATTCATGGGCCTTGCAAGCTATTTTCGTAAATTTATCCCGGGATTTAGTGCAAAAACGTATAACGCAGCTTACTAAAAACAATGATAAATTTGATTGGAGTAAGGAATCTGAGGAAGCTAGATCATACATCGTGAACCAATTAACTTAAAGACCTGTCCTAACAATTTTCAACCTGCACACAGATGCAACTTCTCTCGTATTGAAGATAAATTACGAGTGGTAGCATATTTTAGTAAATCTACTAAACCTTACGAAGTTACGAGTTGGAAACACTTGCTGTTGTTAATGCATTTAAACATTTTCGAACTAATTTGTTAGGTCCGCGATTAACTTTAGTAACTGCCTGCAACACAATCAAAGCAACAAAAGATAAGCGAGATTTAATGCCAAGAAGTGCAAGATAGTGGATTTATAAGCAGGACTATGAATTTGATATAGTTTATCGCAAAGGGACGATGGTTCAACATATCGACTATCTGAAGTAGAAATCCACCTGCTAAAATTTGTCACAGACTTTCAAGTTTAACAGACAATTGATTACATGTAGAATAACAAACAGATTCTATGAAGATTGATATAATTAAAATTAATCAAGTAAAAGAAAAATAGATCCAGAAGCTGTTTCAAAATACACCATTGTGGGAGGGCTTTTATACAGAAAAGACAAATTTGGCAATAAATTATACGTTCGTCAAAATTGTCGATTGTCTCTCATTAGAAAATACCTTGAAGATAATTGCCATATATGTTGGGAAATTTTTTTTTTCAAAAATTATGAAACATTTTTGGATGCCAGAATGACCAGAAATGTCAGAAAATTTATAGATTCATGTGTGATTTGTTTAGTAGCTAAGAGACCATCTGGAAAGAAGCAAATAACGTTACATCCTATTGATAAGCAACCGATCCCTTTTCATAGAATACACATTGACTGTATGGGTTCATTTGGTACAAAATCTGAAGGAGTTGATCGTTATGTACTTATAATTATTGATGCATTTACCAAATTTATAGTTTTACGTCCACTGAAAACGTTACAAGCATTAGATATATTACAATGTTTGAGTGATTTTATAAACTTATTTGGAGTACCTTTAAAAATTATCAGTGATAGGGAACAAATTTTACAAGTGATGAGTTTAAGAAAATGCGATTTCAAATATATGTATGGAACGACCATATATTTGAAATTGCTAAGAATGCTGCCTAGGTGCTTAGGTTTTCTGTATCGGTGTAAGAAGTATTTTTCCCCATCTGATCTGGCTACAATCTATAAAGCGTTTATACGCCCTAAACTCGAGTATAACTCCCACCTCTGGGCAGGTGCTTCGCAAACATCGCTCCACCTGCTTGATAGAATACAAAATCGAGCGTTAAGATTGATAGAAAATAGAACTGCCGCTGAAACAATTGCCCCTCTCGAACACCGACGCAATGTTTCATGTCTTTCCTTATTTTATTTAAAATTATAATTATAATTTAAATAAATTATAAAAAAAAAGATAAATAAGACAACTAAATTATCTCCTCTAAAATTACTTACTTGAATTAATGACAGGGACGTCCCAAGTAGCACTTTTATTTTTTCAATTCAATTTAGAACCAGAGTATGATGATATGATTTCAATTAACCAACACGACTGGAAATAGGAACAAAAGTTGTGTATAAAAGCAGTCAGATTCAGAAGTCCAAGCTCAATACCAAGGAGTATTTGAAGTTATAGGAATTTTACCTTTTGCCAGATATAAGCTTAAGAGACGACATTCAAACACAGTTATTTCCGCACCACGAGAATCCCTTAAGCCGATTATTGTTCAAGATGATGTTGGCCAATAGATTTGAAGGTTATTTTGATCTAATAGAAGATTTGAGATAGCTTGTCATCTGTTTGGATTTGTTTTGTTCGAAAGTTTTTATTTGAATTGTACAATAGACAAGCCTCTGACCTATTGTAAAGAATCAATTTTTGGAATTGCTTTTGGATGTGGTTGGTACAATAGACAAGCTTATGATTGCCTCTGAGCTATTATTATTGAAGTTGTTGATGAATTTGGATCATTTACATAATAGATAAGCTTAATATTGTCTCTGAGCTATTGTAAAAGGAAATTGTTAGTGTATTTAATAGCTTAAGATTGCCTCTGTACCTGCTAAATTTTGACATTATTTTATTTGTTTTGATAATCTAAGTCAAATTTTGTTGTTGTTTATTAACAAAATTTGGTTTTATTTTAGATTCTGGCATCATTAAAACAAACTGGGAAAGAGGAATTGAATTACGATTTGGCTCGAACTTTATTTTTTTTTATTATTCTTTATTGATTGTAATTAGTGAAGAAAACTAAATTGTTATTATTAATTCAATTGTTAAACCTTGTAATTGAAATAGAAAATGACATATTGCTTATGATGAGATGAGATTTAATCGAATAAAATCTTACGTTTCTGTTTGAAATGTTTTGTTTTGTAAATTATAACAACAAAATATGATTCATCAAGAGCGATAGATGAATATTGCATACTTTATCAACATCAACTTTGTTTTTGCGAAAGCTTGGGCTTTGTATGGTTTTGTGGTTGTTTGAAAACGGAACAAAAACAATAAATAATTTTTGTCTAGTGAAAAGTGAAACGATGAGAATAGGGGCATTCTCATCATAGCTTTTCAAGAAAGAAGTCGTGGAAATACGACCTAGACATTTTTAACCGGAGACCTTTTCATATACTATATCCTTCTAATATCAATTTTGTAGGTCAATAGATGATGTAAATATAGATAAGGTGATAAGTTGTATGATATAGATGAGACACTGATGGTATTGGCAGCTTTTCATAAAAAAATAATACTGTAGGAAAGGTTGTAACAAGGCAACTAAAAAATCACTGGCGCAAAATTTTAAACATAATTAATTTTAGCAATAGAACCGACTCTAGTTAAAGAAGTTCTTTAGATACGAGCCCTTGTTTAACATTTTCTAAACAACCCTGACAACTAGTGTGGTGTGTGAAAATGTGAAATGATAAAAACTTATCATAATGCATTGGAAGTGTTATTAATCAATATTTAGTAATTAAACATTAACAAATGTCGTAAAAGAATAAAAAAAATATAATTAAGTAAAAAAATAAAAAAAGAATGGAAATTGCCGTAGAATGAATCGGTCCGCCATCATTTGCCTTCGCCATACATCGTTGCTTGATCTCAAAACTGCGGGGCTCTTCATGGGATGTTTTGGTTGTGAAAAGTAATTCACCATTTTGAAAAGTTTTTGACGCTTGTTTTTCTTTTTCATACATCTAGCATCGAATTTAACATCAAAACGTCAACAAAATTACCATTTCACAGATTGGGAATCGACCCCAACACGGCGTACTATTGACAGAATAAGATATTCTTATTTTTTTTTTGCCAATCGATGCCAAATCAATTGAAATAATTTATTTTGATAAAAACCAAACCCGGGAAACAGTATTATTTATTAAAATAAAACATTTATTTATTTTAATGATGAAAATTCGTTTTACTAAACAGCTGATTATCATTTGACAGAATAATGGAACATTTTGTTCATCAGTAAAAGGTTTAGTAAAGCATTTTGCATCATTAAATCTTATTTGAGTTTATGGCTGGTGTAGTTGGCATTTGATTTCTGGCATAACTTTACTCATTGCTATAACCACCCGTACGTAGAAAATTCGAGTTTTTAGCTGTTTCAACTTTTACTGATAGATTTTATCGCTATAACTGGCGCTTAAGTGGATTGAAGTATTGACCAAAAATTTATCGGAATAAACATTTAAGTAGCATTGTTTAAATGTGACTCTAAATACTTAACTAAACAACTTCTGAGACAAACATCAATACTGCAGTTTTTTGTCCATGTCTAATTTCGGAAAAGCGACTTAAGCTTTAAGTAATTGAAACTTTTTCTGCACTTGGGTATCTATTTAAGATGTTGACACACTGTTCAATGATTATTATTTTGAACACAACTTAATGTACATGTAGTGAATTTATGTACATACTTCCATATGCAAATATATTTTAAGAAATCGTATTTTATTTACAACATGTGCCAAAAATTATTCAATTACAAGTATTATCATAGATCTTAAGGTATTTTATTTAAATAAAATAAATCAGCTATATTATATTAAGTATATCATAGATAAGTTTTTCGTTATTTACAGAATCAAAAGACATACAAAATAAATCACAAAAAATAAAACATTTTTAATAGCTTATAAAAGTTGAGTCTTTCTAGTCTACATTTTATATTAATTGCTGTTCTCACTATAAGCTTAAACCAAAAAGCTATTTCAACAACATTTTAAATATAATGTACATTTCATCTAATTTCTCACATTTAAAAAAAAAACTGGTAAAAAGCTAGTTCCTGCTATACAAACTTATGGTTTGGCGAAAAAATGTTGCACATACATAACTCAAACTGAACCTCATAAACACATTCACAGCCGCACCTTCGCAAATTTGGTTTCCAATGTAAAAGTAATTAAATTTCGAATTAATTACTCTAAAATACTTATTTCAAATACAGAATAAATTCCGAAAGTAAGTAAATAGACAGGCACTAATATCGCTTTAAAGTTTGAGGTTTACAGTTGCCATTACAGTTCACAACTGACCATATCCAATCAACATAATTAGGAACTTTGGCATATATACCAAACTTATTGCGTTTCGCGCACCCATCACCGAAACTTGTAATCCCAAATATAGTCCATGGGTGATTAGGTTTAGTACTGTCTCTGCAGAGTAAGGGGCCTCCCGAATCACCCGCACACGTGTCTATACGTCCGCGTTTGTGTCCAGCACAGAACATATTTTTAGTGATCGTGTAATCATGATAGACAGATCGACAATTCTCCATTGGGATTATAGGTACCTCTGCTTGGTGTAGAACACTCGTTCCTGATTGGTCCCGATTTCTCCGTTTGCCCCATCCTATCACTGTGCAATCCATATTTTTTGGTAGAGGCTGAAACGGACGAGGAAGACATGAAAAACCCATCCATGTTGTTGCGTTAACAGGCTTTGGTAACCTAGAGGAAATTAAAGTTATAATTAAACTTAAATAAACATTGTTTTAGTAACGTCACATGGCTTATAAGTTTTAAATCTAAGTAATAGGGTGCTTTTTAAAATCTAATATTTGAAAGTTTAACGGGGCACGCTTTTATTTTGTGCTTCATGTCTTAAATAGGAATTGGGTAACATTTAATCATGTTTCAAAAAGATTTAGAGGTTGCTACCACAATTCAAAGTCTTGAAAAATCAAATTTTTATTTTGGTTAGGAAAAAATTTTAATTGAGCCTCATATTGCCATGAGATACATAGATATATTCAAATCTGAAAGCAACATAAATAAATTGCACGACTGGATCGCACGTACTTGCTGCGGTCACAGCTTTGAAAAATATTAAAGGAAATTCAAATTGTAAAAAAGCATGCATTTTTTTTAAATCGTAGGAACGGTTTTTAAATAATAAAACGGTTTTTATTTAACAACTTTTTTTTTATTAAAAAAAATTATTCAAGAATGCGAATATAAACAAAAAAATTACTTACATTTAAAAACAAAATTTAAAAAAAATCCATCTACCCGTTTTCAAAATATTCATTTTGGAAAAGAAAAATTAATAAAACTATTAAAAATACAAAAAAAAAAAGTTTTCGAAAAATATTTTAAAATAAAATTACTTGGGCTACCAATATCTTCCTAAATATCAACTTTGATTGAAATTGGATGAAAAGTTCGAGAAAGTCGAAGAAAAAAAGGGCACGAGTGGGTCGCATGACTTACTCTTATGTGCCTAATTACATTTGAAGGCAAGGTCTTTGACAAAAACAAATAACATTTTGTTGAAGTAACACAGTTTGAACTTGTAAAAACTATCAAAACCACAATACTTAACGGTTTTTAGTAAAAATGAAGTACGTCAACACACGTCTTAAATAACAAAGAATTTATGAAAAAAGTATTTCGAAAATTGTAGGACGGATTTTGATAAAATCCTGTTTTTTATTTTTAGATTTTTTAATTTTTTTTTTAATTTTGGTATGCAGTTTCTTAGAGTTTATTAATATACATGTATTTATAAAATTTAAAATAATTTTTGTTGATTAGTTTCAAAAAAATTGATTTTTCAAAAAAAAAAAATCCAAAATTAATTTTAATTAGAAAAACAGTTTTTGAAAATTTTGATAAGCAGAATTAATTTGGTTATCTAGATCTTTTCAAATATAAAATTTGACAGAAATCTATATAGAAAGGTCCCGTTAATAGACTTTTCCCGTATATGTGGTTCTGATCAAATGATAGCCAATACCAACAAAAAAATACTCAACAATTTTCATCAAAATCGTCGGAGCCGTTTTCGAGAAAAATAAGCTATTCCTAAACGGTCGTATGGCAAGTACCGTTATTTGTTCCCTAAAAATAAAATTCCAATTTCCCCTCTGAGGAATGCCAAGAGATAAGCACATGCCAAATTTGACGGAAATCGCTTAACCCGTTTAGGTTGCAGCTCAATATATACAGACAGACAGACAGACAGACCAACATTTTTTGCCAATGACTTTTTAGGCTTCTCTATGATCGTAATGTCACGTTTGATTGTTATCTCAATTTTTTTTATATTCACGAATCCTAAACTTGCCTTATAGTCCCTATAATCGCAAGTAAAAAAAAGATTCTATGGGAGGTACCGTTTTTAGCTCATCATCTTGATTTTTTTTCACCAAAACATAACCTACACCTACAATAGTGCACAAATTTTTTTTCATAAAAATTCCTGGAGCCGTTTCCGAGAAAAATAGGCTTTTACTTAACGGTTATATGACAGGTACCGTTAATATTTGAGCTAAAAAAATATTAAAAAAGTCCTCTTCAGAATGTCAAAATAACCTTATGTTCCAAATTTGAAGACGATTGCATTGTATATGAACTTCTATAGTACTATCATGGTGACATGTGGACCGTGGCGCTCCAAGCGGCTCTAGGTAAAATTAACTTGGTAAATTGAAAGAGGCGAACGAGGCGAACAAAGAGAATTCTAAGAGAAACTCTGTGAACATGTACTTTACTCTTTGCAGTTTGCAGTTTACATTATATACAATGATGCGAGTATAGTTTTTTTTTTGCACAACTGGATTGCTTCACACAAGCTGGGTGACGAGATGGCTAGTTTTAAAAAAGGAATGACAAAAAGAAGAAAAAACGACTTTTGTAAATTAATGGTGTCTGGGGGGTGGGTATATGTTTAAGCTGGTTGATAAGTTTATTTTGAGTTTTATATTTTTTTCATATAAAACTTTCGAGGGTAGGTAGATATTTAGGTATGTACCTACATACATACCTACATAATGTGTGTATTTACGTAGGTATACTTATTATATTATCTTTGATAAAATGTTCAGCTAAATTCAGGTCGATCGGTCGGTCGTCGGTGTGGTAGATGTACCTATCTGTATGGAAAGTTAAATTCAGAACAAAAATCCATCCACTGCAAGGACGTTTGTATCTTTGTATAAATATAGCAAGAAGTAAGTTTGTGTTTAAATTTCAAGAATGAATGTGTACATTATTTGAAGACGACAACCTTCATAATAGTAAAAAAAAATTGAAAATCCTAAAGAATTCGAATCAAAAGTCTGGTCAATGATGTATATATGTACAAATATGACAAATATGTATGTAGGTAGTGCTTGTACAAAACTTGAAAATCCTAAAAAACTCAAACCAAAAGTCTGGTCAATGACGTACGCATGTATAAATGCTTATGTGAGAACCAGTTCTCATATTACATATTCCATATAAAAAAAACGTAAACAATGAAAATGTTGGATCGTGTATAAATCCTTACAAAAAACTATTCGCCTCAGCTAAGCGAAACCATTGTATATTAACTTCAAAACTGCTAGCAGTTTATACACATATATACAATGAACAAAACCAGATACAGAATTATTTCATGTTCTCCTTCGGTTTTTTCTTGCCTCACATTGTCACATATCACATGCGCAGGAAACAAAGCACAAAGCATAACACTAAAAACCATGCTCTTAATTCTCTCTCACTCAAATAAAATGTCCTACACTAGCACTCCAAGCGGCTCTAGGGAAAAAGATTTTTTCTCGTCTCATGATAGTACTATAGGCAATGTATATACAATGGGATTTTCAATTTTTTTACTTAATAGTTGTCGCTTCAAAAAATAATGTACACACATTCATTCTTGAAATTTAAACACAAACTTACTTCTTGCTGTATTTATACGAAAATACAAACGTCCTTGCAGTGGATGGATTTTTGTTTTGAATTTTGCTTTCCATTCAGATAGGTACCTACATATACACATAGGTACATACATATGTATATGTAGGTATCTATCTGAATGAACTATGTGCAGAAATTCAAATAAAAATTGTTTGTAAATTGATTTATATTATTGATTGATTATATATTATTGATTTATAGTAACAAAGATCTTTTGTTTGTTTGAGGTTTATATAATAGGTACTAATTGACCTACCCAGCTTAGCTCGCGGGAAAGAAATTTATAGTTAAACCAAAATATTTCTTTGAACCAATCTTCTATAGAATTGCTAAAAATACTACGGGTTTTTTTTTCATTTGTAATAGGTACCTAATTTTTTAATTTTTACTTGCAATTATAGGTAGGGTACTAAGTACAAATTATGCATTCGTGCAGTAAAAAAAATGTGAGATAACAATCAAATATAACATTACGCTGATAGAGAAACATATTCGAGTCACTGGCAAAATTCTGTCCGTCTACTAAACGGTTTGGCCAGTCGTCTTTAAATTTGGAATATAAGTTCATTTTGACATTCGACATAGGATTTTTTTAATTTCTTTTTTAGCTGAAATACGGTATTTGCGATTGTTAGCTTTTGCAGTTTTTTTTAGTGTATTATCTTTCCACTTGTTGTTTACTGTTTATAATATAATTTGCTAATAGAAAGATATAAAGGACTTTTTTCTGTTCAATTTTCATTTTGGTATGGAAAATCAGCAGTAAGGCAATAATGTTAGGTATAGGGACCTATATAGGTCCCAATAACAATAATTTACTTTTGAAATCAAATTAATTAAAATAGCTTAATTATGTTTGATGGATCGATAAACGTATGGTGTGGGTAGGTATTAATGGATATTATTAAGGATATAATAGGTACCTAGGTATAATAAGGTTGGAAGGAAGGAAGTTCAGCGAATGGGTATAGAGACAATATTAAAAGTTAACAGTGGTTTTGTTTATTTAAAGGCAGGTGTAAACTTTGTTTTCTTGATTGAAATTTTTGCATTCAGTAGTAATCGAATAGGTTTTTTATTTGTTAGTTGTTTTTGTGTGTTTATCATAGGCTTCCTTATTTATTCTGTGTGCTTTTATGATGATGAAATGCTTTAAAATACGTAGATATGTATGTAAGTTTTCACCTTATTTTATTTGACTAATGGCTAGGGCTTAGCCGAGCAATATGAAATAAAATTTTGGAGAAAATATTAAACAAATTAAATTTTTATGAAATCAAAAAAACACAATTCATAACGTTTTTTGGCAAAAATGTTGTAAGCCATCTTATTTCTTTTGCTGTTTTCTATTTTATGAATTTTGTATTTCAAAATCGTTCGACCAGTATTTTTAGAGTACTCTACCCAACTTTTTTTCAAAATATGTAGTGTTTTATGATTTAAATAATATTGTTTATTAAAATCTTCAAATACATTTTTTTTTTAATTTTTTAATATTTTTTTTTAAAAAACTTATTTTGTTTTTTAAATATTTTAAAAACGAATCTATATTTTTCTTTTATTTCTTTAAATTGACATACCCACCTACTCAAAAAAAAATTAAAATATGTTTTCGAAAAGTTTTTCAAAAAACTGGTCGAACGATTTTGAAATGAAAAATTTATAAAATAGAAAACAGCAAAATAAATAATATGGCTTACAACATTTTTTTCAAAAAACGTTATGAATAGTGTTTTTTTGATTTTTATATTGCTCGGGTGAGCCCTAGCCACTAGTCTAATGAAAGCAAACTTCGTTATTTTTATTATTATTTATTTATCGATCGTAACAACATACAGAATAAATAATAAGGACGCCTATGATAAACACATAAATATGCAAAAACAACTAACAAATAAAAAAAATACTCGATTAGCTACTGAATGCAAAAATTTCAATCAAGAAAACAACTCAACTCAAAAACTCAAGCTCCCTACATCTTCTCGAATATCAATTTTGCTTGTCGTTTTCGAGAAAGTCGAAGAAAAAAAACCGGTGCTATGGGAGGTACCGTTTTTAGCCCACCATATTATTTTTTTTCTCCAAAATATAATGCTTTTTTTTCATAAAAATTCTTGGAGCCGTTTTCGAGAAAAATAAGCTTTTACATAACGGTTATATGACAGGTATCTACCGTTAATTTTTGAGTTAAAAAAAATTGAAAAAAACCCTCTGTAGAATGTGAAAATAACCTTAAAATGTAAATATGAAGACGATTGGCCCAACCATTTAGGCTACAGTCCAAAATACACCCGTACAGACAGACTGACAAGCAGACAGACAGACAGACCTACAGATAGACGGACAGAATTTTGCCAGTAACTCAACTATGTATCTCTATCATCGTAATGTAATGTTTGATTATTATCACAATTTTTTATGTTCACGAATCCTAAACTTGACTTATAGTCCCTATAATCACAAGATTACTTGTGCATAAACTTCAACATCAACGATAACGAAGCCAATGAAATGAAAATTCAAAAAATAAAATCATTGTCGATCCTCTTCGTTGTTCACCGTCACCGAGAACAATACACATACACATGTGCTTATTAAGTTTTCCTTGTTAGTATCTCTCTCACACTCGCTCTCACCATCTACCACACCGACGACCGACCGATCGACCTGAATTTAGCGGAACATTTTATCAAAGATAATATAACAAGTATACCTACGTAAATATACACATTATGTAGGCATGTATGTAGGTACATACCTATAAATATCTACCTACCCTCGAAAGTTTTATATGAAAAAAATATAAAACTCAAAAATAAACTTATCAACCAGCTTAAACATATACCCACTTCCCAGACACCATTCATTTACAAGTCGTTTTTCTTCTTTTTTTGTCATTCCTTTTTTAAAACAAGCCATCTCCTGCCCTGCTTGTGTGAAGCAATCTAGTTGTCTATACACTTAAAATTCTCTTTGTTCGCCGCGTTCGCCTCGTTCGCCTCTTTCAATTTACCGAGTTAACTTTACCTAGAGCCGCTTGGAGCGCCACGGTCCACATGTCACCATGATAGTACTATAGCAGTTCATATACAATGCACACGTCTTAAATAATAATGAATTTATGAAAAAAGTATTTCGAAAATTGTTGTGTGATTTGATAAAATCCTGTTTTTATTTTTTGAAAAAAAAAATAATTTTTTGTTTTTTAGAGTTTATTTATATACAGCTAATCATAAAATTTTAAATATTTTTTATGGTTAGTTTTTGAAATATTGAATTTTGAAAAAAAAAATCATTTCAAAAATTAATTATAAATAGAAAAAAATAAATATTCAGAATGTTGGTACGTAGAAATAATTTAGCTGTTGAGGTCTTTCCAAATCAAGGGTGTTTTTTTAGACGTGTGATTTTCAAGAAGAAATAAAACATATAATTTAATGTTATGCCAAGAATTTAGCCTTATTAAAAAAGATAAGGGTTTGCCATTATGTTTTAAAAATGATTTCGGGCAAGTGATTTTCGACCACTTTTTGTAGCAATTGGGCCGTATGTCAGCAATAACGCGGCGAATGTTGTCAGTCTATTCATGTTGAAATGCCAAACCGAACTGAGCATAAATCAAGTAACAGCTGTCAAAACGACCAACTCCGAAAAAAGTACTGCCAGATTGAAAACCACACGTCTAAAAAAAAATACTCTTTATAAAATTTGAGAGAAATCCGATGAGCGTTACCGAGAAAATCGAAAATTAAAAAAAACCGTTATAGGAAAGGTACCGTTAATTGAATTTTTCTGCAAATTTGGATTTAATAGGATGATAGCCTAAGGATTGGCTAAAAAGAAATCTCAAAAATTTTCATTAAAATCGTTCAAAAGATACACACTACCAAATTTGAAGGAAATCGCTTAGCCCGTTTAGGCTGCAGCTCGGTATACACCCGGACAGACAGCCAGACCACATTTTTTGCCAATGACTTTTTTGGGATTCTCTATGATCGTAATGTCATGTTTGATTGTTATCTTAAAGTCCCTATAATCGCAAGTAAAAATTGTATTCAAGGCAAGGCAATATAATATGAATTTGAAAGAGCCGCAATTATTTAAGCATTTATATTAAACCACTGCTATGAAATTTTGTGTCTAATTGGTGTAGTACATATAATTTTCTTTATTGAATTTATTTACTTAGTGGTAAAAGTGTTACTTAATAATAAAGTATTAAGCTAATCAAGTGGCTTCCAGCAATTATTTTGAAATTTTCAAACTCCTCGAAATATGTTTATTTCAAGTGGTTTCCTTAAAAAGTAAAATTTCCATTCAAGCCGTGGCATCATTAAGTAGTTCAGTTGTTTCTACAAGAAAAATGGCAGATGTAGTGCTAATCGGCCATTTTTTGCATTGCAAAGACGACCTCAAGCTAAATATATGAGATTGTTCCCATTCTACTGCAAATGCGATTTAAGAATCACCACAAAAGAAACAAAAGAGGAAGAAAGAAATTTTTGAGTAATGATTTGGCAGTTTGTCTGGATGTTGCAAAAATAGGCGACCGAAAAGTGATTGTAGTTCAACAATAATCTTAAGATCCTTGGCTGTGATCTCAAAAATGATTTTAGACAGATGTTCCGATTCATTGGGATGGAAAGATGATAGAACACATTGTTGGCCATGAAACTTTTGATCGAATTTCAATTTTGGTCTCTTGGAAGAATATTGACATGCTGTTCGCAGTCCTAAAAGCCAAAACTTGTTTCTGGAACTGGTGTAGCTCGAACAACAGCATTTTATAAAGCAATAATAAGTTCATGGGATCTTGCATATCTGCATCCTTCTGGAGCAGAAGATGGATAAGGAAATGCTTTGGCTAGCCTGTCGCCATCACATGATGGAAATGATGCTTGAAGCTGTTTTCGTTCAGTCGATTAGTTTCTCATCTACTTATAGTTACGGACAAAACAATAGGACAATTTTTTTTAATTATTAATTGAAAGTGAAAACTTATATCTTATGTACATATTTTATGTATTTTTTCAACTAAGGACCCGATTGCGGTTGTCGACCACCAATCGACTCGCCATTTGTCGATTGTGTCGATTAGGTTGTGTGTTTGGTATAGTGTGGACCACGATCGACGAAATGATATGTTATTGTGAATAATGTAAAAATATATTGTGAATATATAACGATTTTGACAGTTCATTAGTGTGTTTACAAATAAATTTTCACATTTGTAGTTTTGGTTTGCGTCTTTTATAATTCAATTTACTTAAAAATGAGTCAAATCGTAATCTCAAAAAATCCAAAGAAAATTTTTCCCATTTTATCTTTGCCTGGGACTTTACACAGAGGCCTTTTACCACGTCCTGAATTTTTTCCATTAACCTTACCAAAATGCTCATTTGGTTTTATGTATGTAATTTCTTTTGACCTGTTAATAATAATAATAAAATTTTAACCAAAAGAAGACGTCCAAACTCTGCTGTCGATCAGAAAATTATGCACGACAACTGTCGATTGTCAAACCGAAGAATGTCGATCGTAATCGACATTCACAGTACGAAAAACAGTAATCGACGGCCGGTAATCGAAAAGAGTCGATTATCGATTAACTAATCGACAACCGCAATCGGGGTCTAAATCTTTTATTTTTTTTATTCTTTAATGTGACTAAAACTAAATCAATTCATTAATAAATAAAGACGACAGAATGTTGCGCCACTTTTTTTTGATTTTCTGGTATATAGATGTTAGGTGCTCTTTTGCGAATCGAATTCGAATTTTTCGGTGTTTTTTGGTAAGAAGTGGTATTTTCCTTGGATTTCTTCCGAAGAGAGGTTGTTCTTCGAGTCATCTTCGGACTGTTCTAGCAGAGATGGGCAGGTCAAGATCCAGTTTAATGTCCCCAGCTGACTTAAATGGGTCTCTCTTGGACAAATGTGTGATTTGGATGTCATCTCTCGTTGAAGTTTGTCGTGGTCGACCTGTTTTTTGCGTGGGTTTTCGGGGCTGTAACTGTCAGGCATTGTTAACAAATGTTTTGGATCTTCCAATAATTTTTGACACCTCTCGCTCTGATTTTCCCTCCCGAGCAAGTTTACGGATCAATTCCCTCTTGGTTGCTTAACAATGTACTCCACGACCCATGTCTTATCTTTTTACTTTTGATTATTTGTTCTTAAATGATTAATTTGATTTAATTTATTCTTTCAGTAATTAACTGTAAATAAGTTTAACTTAAATCGTATTCCCTGAAACCGAAAAATAAAAAAAAATGTTACCTGGTCTTATTAATTTGTCCACACGTCACGGGAGTTTCTAGAAGTTTGTTTAAGTATTTTCATGTTATGATCTATTTAATCATTATATTCATTTCTTGCAAGAAACTACCATTATCAATGGTGACAAAGCCCAAGAAAAGAGCATTACTTTTTTTTTATTTCCAAAAGATAGAGAAAATTGTTAAGGTATCTTCACTGGTTTTATTGTTTTGACCATAACTGTATATGTACATAATGTATAAGTTAAAATAACAGTTATTTTTTTCAAAAGATAGTCGCACGTCGAATTGTTTTTTTTAAATTAGCTTGCTAAAAATGTTTCCATCAACGCAAATTTAAAATGAAAACATTGTATACAGTGTATCAATATTTTGAAAATACACTTTGAGTCTGAGTGTGTCCTTCAGTGCTATTTTTTTTATAATTAGCACGCGCACAAGGGATTATTTGTTTCCCTTTTAATGTAGAGCACATTGCGCGGACATTAGAAAGATAGGGAGGGGAAGGACAGGAGGTTACGATTAACATTGGTTTTGAATGCTTGCAGATCAAAATGGCAAGGGAGAATCTCGCCGGGTAATCTATTCCAAATTCATGTTGTTCGGCTAAAAAAGAATCCCTATATATCACGGTACGTCCGAAATTGGGTTCAAGGGTGAACTGATGAGCATTCCTTGCGAGGTGGGTATTGCCAGAGAAACTTTTAAGGGGAGAAATGCAACTGTCTACTTCGAGTGAACATATTTTGTAAAAGAAACGATAAAATAAGGAAAGACATGAAACATTGCGTCGGTGTTCGAGAGGGGCAATTGTTTAAGTGGCAGTTCTATTTCCTATTAATTTTAACCCTCTTTTTTGTATTCTATCAAGCAGGTGAAGCGATGCTTGCGAAGCACCTGCGCAGAGGTGGGACTTATAAAGGGTCCGCCAAATAACTTCTTTTTTTTTGAAAATGCTTCATCAACATCGTGTGTAGCTTCGGCTGTGTGGCACGTAGCGCCGTCCTGTTGAAACAAAATGTTGCCAATATCCTCCTCTTCAATTTTTGTGAACAAAAATTCGTTCAACATGGCCCGATAACGATCGCCATTGACTGTAACGGCCACTCCTTGCTCATTTTCGAAAAATGGCCCAATTATGCCTCTGGACCAAAATCCGCACCAAACAGTGACTCGTTTTGGGTGTATCGGCTTCTCAATGTATGCGTGCGGGTTTTCTGTACCCCAAATTCGACGATTTTGCTTGTTTACGTACCCGCCAAGATCAAAATGAGCTTCATTTGAAAAGATGATTTTTGTAGCAAAATCGGCATCTTCTCTGAGTCGATCGCAGGCAGTAATGTCGCAATATTTCCCAGCGTATACACAACCATATTCGTTCAGCGGAAAGATAAAACTAATTATCTGTCAAATCAGACATGAGCTAAGTGTTACAATTCACGAAATAAGCACTTGTTGAAAAAAAACGTTAGATGGCGGACCCGTTACTAGAGTTTAGGGCGTACAAACGCTTTATAAATTTTAGCAAGATCAGAAGGGGGAAAATACTTTTTAGATACAGAAAACCTAAGCACTTAGCAGCATTTTTAGCGATCTCAAATATATGGTCGTACCAACGGAGGTAGTCATTGACACACATACCGAGTACTGAGAGCTTTTCGGTTTCTTCGATGCAATGGCCATTCATGGACAATGGCATTGGGGGTATATTTAGTTTTAACGACAGAAGACAGTATTGACTTTTCGAAGCATTAAACTCCACACGATTCCTATAACCCAATTTGATAATGCTGTATAAATCGGATTTTAATGAGCTTGACATACGGTACCGTTGCAATTATACGTCCGAAGGCGAAGGACGTAATTTATCCAACGAATATGGAAAGCTGAGGGTAGAGTCATCAGCAAAACAGTTAAGTGGATTAGAAGTAACAGACAGAAGATCATTTATAAAAATGAGGAAAAGAGTATGAGACAGAACGGAGCCCTGGGGCATTTTATATTTATAGGACTCAGACTTGAATCCGTCCGAGTGAAGTGGTATTGTGTTTTTTTTTTTAGCTCACTAAAATTGGTTTACATTGTGTTTTAACTGTGATGTGCTAATGTTTTTAATAAAGAGTGAATTTATATATTTTAAGATTAATAGTATTGTATTGTTTTGTATTTTACAGTTGGTTACCCTACGATTTATAATGATAAGTACGGACGCCCTGTTAGAGCTTTTACTTGAAACAGAAATATGCCAATGCAAACGTCCTACCATCCCTATACTGACAATTTTTGTCCAAAAGACTATAGTACTTTAGAACAAAGTGCAAAAAGCAGGTGTAACCCAAATAAATAGTTGGTTCTCCCAGAACTGTTATCTAGTCAATTTTTAAGGCAAGTATTTTATTTTTATTTTTATCTCTAATGCCTAAAACTGGGAATTTTTGTCAGTGCAGATATAAATAAGAGTTATATCGGGTTTTTCAACAGGGACGCTACAATAGTAGAGCGACAGGGACAGCAAACGACGCCATATTTCTTGCCGCTCTTTTGACATTTCTCTTCAGTAAGTTTTGCCATTTCATGATGGAAAGATATACGAGCCAACAACGTGTCGAAATTATTAAAATTTACCAACGAAATTCGGAGTCAGTGGCCTCAACGTTAAGAGCGCTACGTCCAATTTATGATCGTCATAATCGTCCTAGCAGATCAACAATTGAGCGTCTAGTGGACAAATTTGAATCCACAGGCACAGTACAAAATGTTCCCGTGCCAGTGAGACAAAAAAGTGCCCGTAGTGTCGAGAATATTGCTGTCGCTGAGGCTTCAGTTGCAGAAAGCCCAAATGTGTCTCACACGTCCTTCTCAAGCGTTGGGCATCTCTGTGACGTCGTTGTGGCGAATTTTGCGAAAAGATCTTGGCCTACATCCTTACAAGATTAAATTGACGCAAGAACTGAAGCCGCTTGACCACCAGAAGCGTCGTATGTTCGTGAATTGGGCTGAGCAGCAACTTGAAAATGATTCGGATTTTCATCGAAAAATCATCTTCAGCGATGAGGCTCATTTCTAGCTGAATGGCTTCGTCAATAAACAAAATATGCGGTATTGGTCAGGCAGCAATCCACACGTACTCCATGAGTCATCATTGAATACCGAACAAATTACGGTTTGGTGTGGTTTATGGGCCGGCGGCGTCATTGGGCCGTACTTCTTCCGTGATGATCAAGACCGGCACGTTACTGTGAATGGGGATCGCTACCGTTCAATGATAAATGAATATTTTTGGCCCCAATTGGATGATATGGACTTGGAGGACATGTGGTTTCAACAGGACGGCGCCACAAGCCACACAGCAAATGTCACAATCAATATTTGGAAACCAAGTTTGGAGAACGTGTTATCTCACGAAATGGTCCAGTCGCTTGGCCGCCTCGGTCGTGCGATTTGACGCCGTTAGACTATTTCCTGTGGGGCTACGTCAAGTCTATGGTCTATGCCAACAAGCCAGCGACGATTGATGAACTTCGTACGAATATCGATCGTGAAATTGCAGCAGTATCGGCCGATTTATGCTTGAAAACCGTCGAAAATTGGGTTCAGCGTCTGGACTTCTGCAAGCGTGCCCGTGGTGGCCATGCAAAAGAAATCGAGATCCATACATAATGGCATCAAACGTACTTTCACAGGAATAAAGAATTTCATTGATATCCAAAACCGTTTTTGTTGTATTTAAAAAAACTTTTGTAGCGCTCTTATTGAAAAACCCGTTAGTTTAATTCAAAATCATGCAGTAAAAATTAAAATGAGGATAAAATAAGATTGTGAAGAAAATGTTTTTATAAGTACCTACCTTAGAAGTGCAATGTCGCTATCAACAGTCTTTTTATCGAAACTAGGATGCTTAATACTCTTGGCAATCCTAAAGTGTAACTCTGATCCATCATCATAATCGAGATTATGCTCGCCAAGTCGAACATACAAAACTTTTCGCACACAATGGGCTGCAGTTAGAATCCATTGAGGTGCAATCAAGGTTCCGCCACAGAATGCTTCCTAAAGCCATAATATCGTTAAATTACTTTAGCCAATGCAATAAACTCTGAAAGTGAAATACTTTACCTTAAATCTGTTGAAAATTGCAACTTGCCACGGCCATTCTCCTTTTCTGGCAGCCTTTCCACCAATTATCTTAAGCATGCTATAAATATTTCGTTTTGGGCTTTTAATCGGCGCAATTCCGCATTTCAGTTTCATTGGAGTATATTCAGGTCCGCGGTAGCCTTTGCTGCTCATTATAAAGTCACTTAAAATTGAATTTGAAGTCTCTGAAGAATCTCTTCTGCGTGACGCTACTGGGCGTATTTCATACTGCTGAGACTTTTGTAGTTGCGCTTGTAGCCATTGTTGGCAGAAGCTTCCTTCTGTATAGCAATAAGCTATTTCACGCAGAACTTCACGACCGCATTGTTCCCGTATTCTACATTTTCTACAATAGAAAAGAAACAAAAAATTATTAGTGCCTTTTGAAGAAAGTGTGATATCTATGTTGCTTTTTACTTGTATCTTCGAGTTGTACATTTTGGAGTACATTTTGTCCATTTACTCCATTTTGAATAAACACGGCGATGCCGCGGAACTGGATCAAAAACCGTCTTTTCTTTCGCGGAGAATTGTGTAAAGTTATTGTAATCATAATCTTCAGCCTTTGCGTATTCGGCTTCGTAATCATCAGTTCCCCCAGAACTTTGGTCTTCAATTTCTGAATCCTCGTATTCAAAAAAATTTATGTCAGATGTAAAATTCCGTGTTACTTTTTCCCGGTCTAGACTTCTTTCCACTAACCCAACTGCTCCAATATAGCTTCGGGAATCATTGATTCTTTCTTCATATTCGACTTCGTTTTTCAAGTCTTCATAGTCATCGACATCAATTAGAATTTCTTTTCGTTTTTTCTTAATCCTGTCACGATTAGGGTTTTTAAAAACATACAAATTATTGTCAGAAGATGAAGAAAGTTCTCTTATATTTTCTATTTCTTCGAACACAGGTAAACGTATTTTGTGTATATTAATTTCTGAACGTGACAAAGGTCCATTGTTTCTTAATTGAGTGTTTCCAGAATGTTCATATGAACGCGGACATCTATTGGTAAAGAGATTGTTATGAAGACATACAAATACCCATATTTTCTCAGTTTTTCAAATTGATATTCCTACCTCCAACATCTGTTTTCCTTTACATGTTTCTTGTAACCACATTTTCGTTTTACCTTACAATACCTTTCTCTTCGTTTGAAACATGAGAAATCACATCTTGACCAAGGTGTCCAGGCAGTAAAATAGATTTCCGATCTATTTCGTGATCGCCAACGATTACGATGCTTGGACATTCGCTTAACATCATTTCCAAAGTTTGTTCCAAGAGCTTCTTTGATTTCTTCTCCTATTCGCATTTTGCCATTCTGAACATGGCTATTCTGAAAAAGAATATATTTTATATAAATCAATTCAACTAAGATCCATATTTACGCATCCAAGTCAACGTCAGTCATTTTAAAACTATCACAGAAATTGAATACGTCTTTGTGGTTGTTGGAAGCATATTTACAAATTCGAATGTGGAATGAATGTAGTGCATTGAAACCAATTGTGGCTTTTTTTGTTTTCAGTTTAGTTGGAGATTTATGCTTCTCTTCTCTTCTCTTCACGAAGTTTTTTTTTTGATTGCCTACTTTGAATTGAGATCATATTACATTATGTACATAAATATGTACAATGCAAGAACAATCGTACCTATCAGACTTTAGATGGATTCTTCTAACAATTTCGGAGCAAACGCTTTAATGTTTATTTAATTTTTACCAAATACGTTGGCCCATAACTCATGCAATGATTGCTCTGCTGTAGCTGGGAAGCTGATGTGATACATTGACAATTTCATTTGGGTGTATCTATCAACTTCGTTTAAAAGAGATTGGAGGAACGATATTTTACAATATTTTGAATTTTAATTAAGTCTGATGTCATGGTGATCCTTTCAATAATCATCTTTTATTTACACAAACTTTTACTTGTGATTATAAGTACTATAATGCAAGTTATGCATTCGTGCAGACTAAAAATTTTGAGTTAACCATCAAACATGGCATTACGATGATAGAGAAACATATTTGAGTTAGAGGCAAAATTCTGTCTGTCTGTACGTATGTATTTTGGACTACAAACCGAACGGTTGGGCCTAACGTCTTCAAATTTGGAACGGTTATTTTGACATTCTACAGAGAATTTTTTCAATTCTTTTAGCTCAAAAATTAACGGTACGTGTAATGTAACCGTTATGTAAAAGCCTTTTTCTCAAAAACGGCTTCAAAAATGTTTATAAAAAAAATCAGTACATACTATTGTAGATAAGCATTATATTTTGATGACAAAAGTTAAGATGGTGGGCTAAAAACGGTACCTTCCATAGGACCTTTTTTTTATTCGACTTTTTCGAGAACTGGTTAATCGAAATTCCGTGCACTTTAAAATGCGTGGACTCTATGAAATTCTTCTTCGTTAAATTAGTTACTAATTATTTCTCGAATCACTCCTATTGTCTCCTAATCTTTTTCTTACTTCTATGAACGGTCTCTTGTCTGAAAACTCTATTCCAATTAATTGTTTTGCGTACGAAAGATGTGAAACTGCAAACGGCAGCATATGGTACCTCTTTGAATTCTGATCTTGACAGCATTGTCCATGTATACACACATTTCATTAGTGGTACTTGCGCAGCTATGGTAAATAAATTTCACGGCTGGATCGCACGTACTTGTTCATATGTGTACATAATGTGACCATGTTATAAAATGTAAGAAAATTAAAGTTTTCAAAGCATTTATTCGATTTTTGTGACTTTTGATTGTTTGAATAAAGTACGTTAAATTGTATTGAGTGAAATAATTTAAACGCCATTTTATTTCTTTAAGACATGTAAAAAAGTGTGATTTCTTTTTCAAAGTCGTAGGAGCTGTTTTTCAATAAAACGGTTTTTTCTTAACTTTTTTCAAAAAATTAAAAAAAAATAATTTAAGAATACAAACTTAAGCAGAAAAATAACAAACATTTAAAAACAATATTTAAAAAAAATTCACCTACCGTTTGGCATACAGTCCAAAATACATCCGTAAAGACAGACAGACAGACAGACAGACGAACAGAATTTTGCCAGTAACACAAAAATGTTTCTCTATCATCGTAATGCCATGTGTGATTGTTATCTCAATTTTTTTAATCTGCACGAATGCATAACTTGCATTATAGTACCTATAATCGCAAGTAAATACAACGTGCTTCAGTTAGAAGGATGGCGTTTACCAGGACGCCCGAAGCCTTGGGGTGCGCAAGTGAATACCGGCATCGGCCAAAAATTGGGATGTATGGAAGAACTCTTTGAAGGAGGCCCAGACCCGATCCCAATTGTTGCGCCCATAATGATGATTATGACTTTCAGTTCTCGAAATGTGCATTATCGACCACCTTCTGTGAAATGACCACATATTCGTCGACGCCAAGATCTCTGCGGAGTGATTAGGTTTCATTTGAAGATGCAAACAATTTATAACCCCGTTTGATGGGCTAAAATCTTTAAAGCGTATATTCAGATAAAACATGAGTATCATTCCCATATTTGAGGAGGTGCTCCCATAACCTACTTGAATTTCTTAGACAGAATTCTAAAATGAGCTTTAAAATAGGTGACCGAGCAATTATTTATTTATTTATTTATTTACTTTATTCATCTACCGAGCTTAACTCTAACAGATTTCGGATATAATACCATAAATATATGTATGAATAAATAAATAATAAAGTGTAAAAGTAATATATTTAGTATAATGAAAAGTGTGTTAGCTTAAGATATAATAAATTAATTAATAATTATTCATGATACATGATATTGAAAAGAAATAATTTAACTTTTTCTCTGTCATCACATAAATCTATTTCGGTACAAACTGAATTGAATAATTTGATACATTTAGTAATAGGTTCATTTAGACCATAATTATGAATATGCATGGGATTAAATAACAAGTTTCTTGATCTAAGTATTCTTTCAGGTGCATATATCAAGAAAAAATTAAGAAGATCCGAACATTTTATACGATAAGAGAATACATCATGAACAAACAGTATACATTGAACATTACGTCTTTTCTCAAGAGTATCCAAGCCAATTAAATCACATCTTGTAGAATAAGAAGGAATTTCATGAAGATTCCAATTCAGCTGAGCAATAGCAAATCTAGTAAATGACTTTTGAATTCTTTCCAATCGATTTATGGAAGTTTTATAGGTAGGACACCAAATAATAGAACAATATTCAAGAAAAGGACGAACCAGGGACATATAAACAGATTTAAGAGCATAAGGGTTTGAAAATACAGCACAAGATCGTTTGAGAAATCCAAGCATTGAGTTAGCTTTAGCAACAACATAATCAATATAAAGTGAAAATGACAATTTAGTGTCAAAAATCACACCCAGATCTTTTAATTCAGTCTTTGAAGAAAGTGAAAATTCAGAAACGTTATATGTATATATCACAGGAATTAAAGTACGATGTAAGTAACATTAAGGGAAAGCCGATTTAACTTGCACCAATTAACTATTGTGTTCATATCACATTGAAGCTTTTCACAATCATTAATGTTCATGACACGCAGAAATATTTTCAAATCGTCAGCATACATAAGAACATGAGCATGTTGAAGCAGCGTTGGAATATCATTAATAAAAATATTGAAGAGCGAAGGCCCTAAATGACTGCCCTGAGGAACACCCGATAAGACATCAATTGGCCGTGATTCAGAATAACCAATTTTTACAATTTGCTTCCTATTGGTTAGGTAACTACCAATCCAATTCAGTAGGGTCGAATGAATGCCAAATAGTCTAAGTTTTTCTATAAGAATTTTATGTCAAACAGTGTCGAAGGCTTTCACAAAGTCAGTAAACAGAACATCAACCTGCTTACCTAACTCAACAGAATCGAAAAGATATTTACTGAAAAGCATTAAGTTTGTTACGGTAGATCTACCTGATATAAATCCATGTTGGTGTGGAGAAATTTGTTCTTTAATTGAAAAATTTAGTTTACTTGTCACAATTGACTCAAACAGTTTAGGAATGGCAGAAAGCTTAGATATTCCACGATAATTTTTTACTTTCTGCTTTGAACCAGCTTTAACCTAAATATGAGTTACAACCATCAATGGTATTTACATAAGGAAAACAAAAATTTGAGTGATTAACATAAACCGATTGGAAAAACTTTGCAAATAGGTCACAAGTTGATTCAATGCTACTAGAAGTTTCACCTTCAAATTCCATTCTCAACATAGTGACATTATCTTTTCTTTTATTATTTAAGAATTTCCAAAAACCCCTTGGATCTCTGGAAATTGTTGACTCTATATTCATTACATACTGTCTGTAGAGAAACTTTTTTAAAAATTCATATTCACGGCGCAACTGTACGAAACGTCTCTTATCACTTTCAAGGTTTGACTTTTTAAATTGTTTAAAACTTTTGGTTTTTACATTCTTCAAATTTGTCAAACGTCGATTATGCCAAGGCAATTTAAAAGACGGTCTTTTTTTTAAATGTGGAATATATAAAGCAAAACCATTCTCTAGTATATTTAAAAATGTTTGATTTACCTCAGCAAGTTCCAGTTCTGAAAAAATACCTGACCAATCAAGCGAGGAAAATATTGATTAAGGCCAGTGTAATTGGCCCTTGAATAATTGTATTTAATTTCAAAGCTACTTTTTCTAATTAAATCTGTAGATAAAAATGAATTATTATTTATATATAAACAAATAGCATCATGATGCACAGAATTTTCCATTAAAGGACATAACACTTTACAAACGCAATTAACATTATAATTAACAAAAACAAGATCAAGCAATCTATTAAGGGAATTATGACAATAATTTTTCTGAAATAAACTTAACGAAAACATAGAATCAATAAAAGTGTGTTCACAAACAGATTTCATATTAAATGGAATTAAAAATTTATCATCATTAGAATACGACCAATTTATGCCACCCAAATTAAAATCAACCAAGACAAATAGATTTTGATCGTCACTCAGCTGATTAGAGATGAATTCAATGATAGTAAGATGACCTTCATATACACATAATGGGCTACTTGGAGGTATGTAACTTGCGATGAAAAAGTGTTCTTGACAACTTACAGTACCTTCACCAAGAACAACAGAAACACACAGTTGTTCAATTATGAAGTCATCATTCGGAAGAGATACAGGTTTCATTTTCATAGTTGAGCGTACAGCAATAAGTACACCCCCGCCACGCTTCTTATTGTTCAAACAGCTACGATCCATACGATGAACAGTATAATAGGCATCAAAAATTTCAGCAATTGAGAAATTGTCATTCAGACATGTTTCAGTGAGTATGAGAATATCATATTCATGCAGAGAGATGGCAAGATGAACATCATTTATTTTGGTGCTCATACCACCAGCGTTTTGATAATAGACAGAAATTACAATGGACAAAGAAGAGCAATCACAGTTCATTTCATTGTTTACATTTCTTTTAGTGCATTGCCCATGATCTCGTTTTTTGGAATGAAACGAAAATTTCTCACATGAACGTTGAAAGGCCAGTTATCAGCCTTTAGGGCATCATTGATAAGACACGCAGGGACGCCAAGACGAAAGTTAACATATTTGAATGTAGACAAGTCAACATCTTTTTTATAAAGGGGGAAGCAGGAAAGAAGGTTCGGTGGTATATTTAGCTTTTTTGACAAGTAAGTTAAAATTGATTCTGCTTTCGTTAATGTAGAAAAACAAGAGATGAAGCCAGTTTTTTCCCGTTATGACGTTAACATCAGTGCAAGTGGGATCTTTGCCAATGATTAAATTTCGATTTTTATTAATTTCATGATTAATTGGTTCTGCTGACACAACAGTACAAGCACTTGGTGGAAGGTCAGAGCTCTTTAACGAACTAACCGATGGTATATCAGGGGCAGTGATTGTGTTACGCTGTTCACTTTGATCAAATTGATATTCAGTTACATTAAAGGAACTAACTGCTGATTTAGCGGGGACAATCAAATTGTTATCCCGTTCATTATTTTTATGTTTTTATGTGTTAAATTATTTGTTGATATGGGCATTTGTATAATTGATTCACACGCACTGGTTTTCTGACAATTTTTGAGTATTTTAATTTCATCACATAGGTTTTGAACAGATTTACTTAGTTCAGCAATCTTACACATTAAGCCAAGTATGGGGACACTTGAGCATGCATTATATTTCCATGAGAAATTTATACTTGATTTCAAAAAATTTAAGGCATTATCAGATGAAATTGCGCATTTATCATGGAATTTTTGACCACAAATACCGCCACAAACAATAAAGTCATTATTTATAATTTTATCGCACTTGGTACAGTTTTCAGACATTGCGATATGTATAAATGAAAAATCGAAATCAATTAGGCAGAGCAAAATTAAAACACGTCTGTTCGCAGTGAGAGCACACAACTCAAGTTGTAAAAACATTTACATCTCTTGATCACCGCCGTATCATATTTCTTGTTTTCATTTCATTTCGCTATTTTATCGCCTTTTCTCAATAAATAAGACAGACAGATTGACAGATAGAATTTTGCCAGTAACTCAAATATGTTTCTCTATCATAGTAATGTCATGTTTGATTGTTATCTCAAATTTTTTAATATGCACGAATGCATAACTTGCATTATCGCAAGTAGAAATGTGGCTTCCAAAACAGGTAATTAAACATTTCTTTTTCCTTAATGGTTCAGTTTAGTTTAGTCCGATCACATTGCATATGTTTACGAACTTATGCTTCGGATAGGTTACCTTTGCTTTTGTTGTAATTAGCATGGTTAAAAACAGCCGTTTTCCAGCTGATTGAAGAACATATGGAAAACAACTGTTTTTAACCATGCTAATTACAAGAAAAGCAAGGAAACCTATCCGAAAGTTACGCTCGTGAACGTACCCATTGAATTTGAAATATGTTGCATGTTCGTTATTCTAAACATGAATGTATATGTATACAGTAGACTCTCCATAAGTCAAACTTCCCTAAGTCGAATTTCTCTCTAGTTCGAAATTTTTCGCCATATTTTAGCATTCCCTCAATTTTTCATACAAAAACCATTCTCTAAGTCTAACTCCCTCTAAGTCGAAATTCTCTGTAACTCGAATACATTCTCTTGATTCTAGATAATTTGTTCATTCCATAAGTCGAAATTAGACAGAATCGTGGCTACCTAAGTGAAATACCTGGCAATGAGTCTGTTTTGAAGGAAATATTGAATGCTGAAAAAAAGCAAACGAAAGTGAAGATGAAGAAGAACCCGCGATGATTAACTTAGATATGCCAGGAAAAAACTGAAATTGAGAAAGCGATTGGAATTCGGCAAACTGCAAGAAGCAGTACCACGGAAAAAAGGGTGGCTCTGACGGGGAGTCGAACCCCGACCCTTCGCCAGGGGGTATTATAATATTATGTTAAAAAAAGTGTCTTTAATTTTTTTTTTCCATTTTGATGAATGTCTCCTCATTTAATATTAAAAGAGCATGAATTTTTTCTTATTGTATACTGATAACACAACCTCGCTTTACAACTGAAATGCAGTTTTTCGTCCATACCATTAGATTGTTTAACTCACTGCCACAGAGCATCAGGAGACTTATTGACACACCTAATTTTGAGACTGTCTTGTTTAAGTATATGGCTACAAATGAAAACTAATTTAGTTATTTTAAACTTTTTTTTTTTAATAGGATACTGTTTTTAACTAAAACTTTGAGAATATTGTCAGATTCAGTTAAAACTAAAATTAAACTAAATATACTCGAGCAATTATAAAGGATTGTAAAGTCTATGTAAGAGATTTGAATTTATCGAATAAATAAATAAATAAATAAATAAATAAATAACCGTTTCCATTAAATAAACGTTTTAAACAAAAAAAATGTTTCTCTCTCTAATTCACATTTTTCCAAAACTCCCCCTAACTCGAACAAATCTTGACTTTCCGTGAAAATTCGATTAGGAAGAGTGTACTGTATATGTTGGGCGCGGAAACGTCATCTTCACATTGTATGTTTAAAAAAACAACAGCGATACTTTCAAAGGAAAGAATCTTTTTTTTTTGAGAATATATAGTGCATTCAGAAAAAAGGAGTATTAAGTATAATTAAGGAGAAACATACTTAAACTAACAAATTTCAAACCAACCAAAAAACGCGCAATGATCTTGATTTCGCTGATCTCACGGGAAGCGATGCTTTATCGGAGCCAAGGCCGTTGACTTGATGAGAACAATAACATCACTTTCTTTGAAATTTAAAAAAAATTGATTAGAATAACGAACTGTATCTACAACATATTTCAAATTCAAGGTGATCGGAGGTGAGTCCCCTAAACTGAACCATTACCATTTTTTCTCCAACAAACATTGGTAAGATACTTTTTTGTATATCTTTTAATTTTATTTTTTGACGTGATAATGTCTTATAAATCGATGACAGGCTACACGTACGAAATAACATGACTCATGCTGATTCATGACTGATGGTAACCGCGATACTGTGGTTCTTTCAACCAAAATCGATCGCAAGCACCAGGCGAACATGAATAAGAACAGGCGCAAATTCCGAAAATAATTCCACTCAAATGCAAAAAAGACAAGAAGATAAAAAGAAATACAAAAAAAGCGGAGTTTTGTTAAAGTAGATGTAGATAATGGGAAGTGTGTGTGTGGATTTAACGAGAGAGTTTGTGGGTCATTTTTTTCAATCAAAATCGATCGCAAACGTATTCTGAGCACCAGGCGTTATTTCCAAAATAATTGCACTCAAATTCAAAAAGAACAAGAAGAGTAAAGAAATACAAAATAGGACGAATTTTGTTAAAGTAGATGTAGATATTGGTGTGTGTGTGTGTGTGTGAATTTAACGATAGGGTTTGTGTTTGTGTGAGTTAACGGGCTGTATGTTGGTGTTGCTGCCATCAATGTTTTCTTATGAAGTTATCACGTAAAATTATCGTCCGTAAACCGACTTTATAGACAACCAACTCCTATTTTTGGTTAATTGTATTCCTAATCCACTTGAACTGGGTGGGCCGATTTTTATGCACGTATAAGGTTTGGTATTAATCAGGGAATACCTTACAAGGACACCTTCAATGCTGCCCCCGACTCAGAACAAAACACAAAAATCACAATAATTTCACCTATAACCTATAATAACTAAGTAAGAACTCATATAAGATATTACTGTTTGTTTTGAAAACATATAATTTCTTACTCCTCTAAAGCAAAAGACTCTATATAATTTCTTGCATAATATAAAAAAAATATCTAAAACAAACGTGATTCATAGCATTTTAATTTGTTTAATTGCTTTTAATGAATGAAAATTTCAATGGTTTTCATACGTTGCTTACAATACAAAGCTATATACGTAGATGTATGTATGTATATATGAGTATGACTGTCATAATTGTCCTACCAGCATTGAACAATTCTAACGCCTTTTAAAACCAATGCATTTTAATTTAAAGACAATTCTATTGAAAACAAACAATGACACACATGTTGAACACAAACCCTCACTCCGAAGCCATATGTCACTGATTTGTATTTCACTTTGGTTTTCGTAAGCACAAAACGCGTGAATTTGTGGGGTGGCATGCAAGTACAATAAAAATATGCAACGTGTGTTGGCAAACGATCAAGAAAATTGCCCAAACGGACAGATGTAAGTATTGCACTGGATCTAGATTGGCAATGGGCACGGGCACTGCTATAGTAATCGTTCGTTATCGTAATGAATGGCAGATGAATGCTTTTTGCCTAAACGTACAAAAATAGCCTAGGTTCAAATTAATGCAACATACGAATGCCGTATACAAGGCAGGCCTGTGTGTTGAGTTTCACTTAGGAGGGGCATATTTGATGATTGTTTAAGATATCAAAATCCTTAAATTAATTTTACTTAACTCTTATTACGGTAATGAACTAATTACTCTTATTATGGGAATGAGCTAACAAAGGCGCCAGTGTGGCCAATTTAGCATTTTTCTGCTAAATTTAGCAGGAATATTTTACTTTTCGCAGCTTTTTATTATATCATGCGCGGATTTTTTTTAACATTATATCATGGTTTAGCAGGATTTTGGTTTCAACACGATATAGGTCAAAACAATTTCATTTAATAAAAAAAAATGTAAGTGTGAACTTATTCAATAATTTATTTACATTTAATCTACCAACATAAATAATGACTAACATTATGTGATATTCTTTGTCTTCATATAATACGTTACTTTTATGGAAATAAATATCCTACTTATATTATAAATGTGAATGTTTGTATGTTTGGATGTTTGTTCCGCAATCATGCCTCAAAGGCATGACGGATTTAGATGAAATTTGCTAGGTAGATGTATGAGCTGCTGGACTAAAAAATAGGCTATTTCTTATCCTGGAAAAATGCACGGTTTCTGTGAGAAAGCCTTAAATGTGAAATGATGTATTGCTGGAAGTTTGCTTGTAATGTTTTCATGCCTTTACGACTGAAAGAATTTGTGAAGTTTGGTATCACGGCTCCTTTTATTCCGAAAAAATGCACGGTTCTTGCGGGAGAAATCTTTTTTGTACGACTTTTGATTCGAATAATATTCTTTTCGCTATTTTGGGATTTTAAACGGTTTTGATTTAAAAAAAATTTGCATGATTTTTAGAACATTTTAATAAAAAAAACATGCTTAATTGCTAGTTTAAGCATGGTTTTTAAAATAGAATTGGTCACTTTTTAATGCCTGTCACTGCAAATATATATCTTTTATTATTTTCTCCCACCCAAGAAAATCCTAATTATATTTATTATTAATGTAAATGTTTCTATGTTTTGATAATTGCTCTACAGTCGCGCCTCAACGACTAACGGATTTGGATCTAATTTGTTAGGTACGTTAATGAGATATACGTAGGATTGAAAAAAATCTGTTCTTTGTCCCGAAAAAATGCACGGTTCCTGTAGGCGGAATCAATAATTGCGGTGTTCAATGCGTTACTCACTTCCGATCACCTTGAATTTAAAATATGTTGTACTTCGTTATTCTGAAAAAGAATATTTGTATGGATATGTATGTTGACCGCGGAAGCGCCATCTTCACATAGCTTTTTATGTTTAAAAAAAAATAACATCAAAACGAAACTTAAAGAGAAAAATATTTTTTGTTGACAAATGATAGTGAGTATTATTTCTGCAATGTGCAATAATGCCAAGTTGGCGTACTTGTGCTTTCAAATATGACCATAAGAATAGTATGGATGTCATACTGCCCCTTGCAACCCCCTTGCTTAAGGTCGATATTGAATTCAGAGTAGGTGTGTGTGTGGCTGGGTATGCGCTGTTACTTTTGAATTTAAATAATTTGTTTAATATAAAGAAACTTTGCATATAGCCAACCTTGTACCTACCAACTCCAAATTAAATAGTGACCCCAAGCAGTGGGGTTGCAGGGGAGCGAGATGCCCCCATATCTATCTCACTGTTTATACATCGTAAACTTTAGTACAATATTGGGTTATTTCACATTTAATTGATGGTCTTAATTCTCGTTTAAAAATTAATTAAAGTCATAAGTGGAAGATAAATAGCGAAATAAGACCGACTCGGGGTTTTATTCTGATCATGCCGATTTATTTGATTTATATAGATACATACATATGTATATGTTGGTCGCGGAAAAGCCATCTTCACATAGTTATAGTATCCGCCATGAGATTAGCTCTTACCATAGATTAAATAAGGACAAATGCATAACTTTCTTTAAAATTTAAACAAATTTCATAAATTTTCATGATTTTTTTCAAACACAAAAAACACTATATAAAGATGACGTGTCCGCGCCCAACATATATATATGTTATTCTTGTTTAGCTTAACTAACTGTACAACATATTTCAAATTCAAGGTGATCGGAAGTGAGTCACCTAAAATGTACCATTACCAAATTATTCAAAAAATCACGACTTATGTACCAGAAAGTTCGAGCGATAGTGAAAACGAATGCAACGGACCCGCACCGATTTCGACTAGTTCTCCTCTTGTTTTCCCACAAAATTTTGATGTTATAAATCCTTTTGCTTCTATACCCGCACCGATTTTGAATAGTGCTCCTCTTGTTTCTCCACAAAATTAAGATTTTATTAATCCTTCTATACCCAGCAAATCAAATAATGTTGAATAAAGCTCAAAAAAGACACCGGGGAAACGTAAGAGGAATGGAAATATGTGGAAAGGAAATCTTGTCAAAAAATTGAGAAACAGCGGAAAACCATACAAAATGCACAATAAAGAACAAAACATTTGACATGAAAGAAAACTTAAATCTCCCTGTAATGAAAAATGCAAACTTACTTGTTCTTCAAAGTTCACCGAGGAAGACCGAACGCAATTTTTTACAACTTATTGGGAAATAGGAGATTTGTCGAAGCAATATATATTGCAAATAGCATGCTTCTTATTCAGCCAAAATATCGTTACGTGCGTGAAAACAGCACAAGGAAGAAAAGAAATAATAATAATGCCTTCTATTTCCACCGCAATGGTGAAAAAGTAAGAGTATGCAAATTATTCTTCAAGAACACGCTAGATATTACCGATAGAACAATTCGTATTGTATTGGAAAAACGAAACGTTGGTGCAAACAACTTGTTGGAAGATGATCGCAGGGGAAAACACGGACATCAAAAAAAAAATTGAGCCAGCTTTGAAGGAAGCTGTCAGAGTTTTTATTGACAAGATTCCAAAGATCGAAAGCCACTATATGCGCGCTAATACATCAAAACACTTCATCGACGGAAGTAAGTCCATTGCGGATATTTATAGGGATTATGTAACTCAATGCAAGTTGGAAAAGAAAACTTCGTTAATTATCTCATGTTTTACAAAATATTCACAGAAGATTTCAATATATCGTTTTTCGTACCAAAAAAGGATCTGCGAAACATGCACTGCTTATGACAATGCACATTGGAGATGAAAAAACAAAATTAAAAGACAATAACAAGCGCCACTTAATCGAAAAAAAACTATCGAGAATCGAAAAACAAAATGATAAAGAGAAAACGGACGTAGTAGTTGCAATATTTGATATGCAGGCGGTAATGCAGTTGCCAAAAGGTGACATATCCGTGTTTTATAACAGATCAAAGTTGAACGCTTTCAATTTTACGGTGTATGATCTAAAAAGTAATAAATGCATTTGTTTTGTTTGGAATGAATCAGATGGAATTAGAGGCGTTAATGAATTAATGACTGCCATTATAAAATAATTAGAGGACAAATCTGAAAGGGATATTATTTTCTATTCTGACAATTGCCCAGGCCAAAATAAAAATAAATTTGTTATTGCTGCCTATCTCTATGCAATTCAGCATCTGAATATTAAGAGCATTACACATAAGTACCTCATTAATTGACATGCCCAAAATGAGAGAGACTCAGCTCACTCATTGATTGAACGACAAGTTAAAAGACAACTTAAAGGTGGTCCAATGTATACCCCAGAATCATTTGTGACTTGCATTCGCAGCGCTAGAAAAACGAGAGAACCGTTCAAGGTAGTTGAACTAAGCTATGAAGACTTTTTCGATATAAATGCATTGGCAACTGATATCGGCCCTTTGATATGTCACAGGTTAAAATGTTAGAGGTTAAAATTTCAAGAGTAGAAAAGGAATCACCAACCTCGCTTTTCTTCAAAACATCTTATGAGCAGAGCGAATGTAAAGAAATCACCATCATAAAAAAGAAAAAACTCAGCAGCCCAGTTGTTTTGAACCCAGCTTTTTCCTCAAAGCCCAAAATTGCTGAAAACAAAAAGAAAGATCTCTTGGATTTGGTGCAAAAAAATCACATTTCAAAATACTATAGTTCATTCTTCGAGAATTTATAGTTATATTTTATTTAAAACTCATGTTCCAGTAAGCTGAAAATGTAATACATTTTTTTTCATTACTTATTTTTTTAGTTTTTTACTTGTTTAATACAAAATATGAAAAAAATAAGCAGTTTTGAATTTTGTTTGTTTTAAATGACGTCATAACCTAGTTAATACACAGAAAAAGTTACAATTTTTAGCAATAACGTCATAATCCAATGTACACTTCTTCTTAAGACTATAAAATTTCTTAGAGAACTCATTGAATCTGGAAAAATATTTAATTAAATTATCAACATATTCATAAAGTCCTAATTGCTTTTTGTTTTTGTGCAATATACAAAAATGGCATCGCTATAAAATTTAAAATTCATTTCCTGAAAAATTCAGATTTTTCAATTATGACAATATTGCAGCAAATGAGCGACATGGAAAAATTCAATTTTCAGACTCAAATAAGACACTTGGAAAAAACAGAAAATAAATATTCATACAAAAATAAACAGAAAAAATGAAAAATGTGAGTTATTAAGTTTGTTCCAATTGCTGTGCAAAACTACGAAATTCGCCGAAAATCACCGAAAAACTCAAAAGTCGTTCCATCTTGTGCATTTTACGTAGTTTTTCACAGAAGAGAGTGCTCTCGAGAGAGTAAAAAATTTCCCTACCCTGTGAATTTCTGATACAAATATTTTTGTGCACAGAAAATTGAAGACTGTCAAACTATACAAAAAAAAAAACATTTGACATTTCACTATGTTAGTAATTTCTGTGATTTTCTGTTCAAAGTCGTTCTATCTTTTTGTGCACAACTTTTCTTTCTCTGAGATTATTAACCCCACTCTAGAAAAAATGCTGTGCTGTAAATTTCTGTGCACAAATCAATTGGAACGCTCTAATTATATCCTTCCTACTTGTGATATAGGTACACCTAACATCTATAATATAAGGGTACGTTTTCGTGCAAAACGAAAAATCGAGATAATAGTTAAACATAGCTTTACGATGAATGAAAAATACAATAGAGAAATTGGCAAAATTCTATCTGTCCGTACTACGCGATACGATTTTTATAAAACGTGTCGAATGTCGAAACTGTCCTTTCAAACGGTCGGTACCGTTTTCGAGAATACCAAGCTTTCCTAGACGGTTATATGGTAGGTTCCATTTTTTAAGAGGGGACATTGAAATTTTATTTTTGCCCTAAAAATAATGGTACCTGTCATATGACCGTTTAGGAAAATCTTATTTTTCTCGAAAACGGCTCCAACGATTTTAATGAAAATTTTTGAGTTTTTTTTTGTTGGTATTGGCTATGATTTGATTAGAACCACATATACGGGAAAAGGCTATTAACGGGACCTTCATATAACGGTTTTTTTTTTATTTTTGGCTTTCTCGGTTACGGCTATTTGGATTTCTGTCAAATTTTATATTTAAGAAGATCTAGGTAGCCGAATTAATTCTGCATATCAAAATTTTGAATAACTTTTTTTTCAGGTGCATAATGCAATCTGATTGGTATAAAGAGCTGTTTCCAGAGGTAAAATTATCCAAAGACCAGAACACTAAATATAAATTCCAAACAGTGCAGAGAGGATACAGAATCGCAACATCAGTTGGAGGGACGTTAACCGGTGAAGGTGGTGATTTTATTATTGTGGATGATCCGCTTAACCCTGCTCAAGCTTTGAGTGAAACGTTTAGAAAGCGTGTTACAAATTGGTTCGATCAGACTTTGGTAACGAGGCTCAACGATAGAAAAAAATTTTAAATATAATTTTTTTTTTTGAAAAATCAATATTTTGAAAAAAAATATTTTAATAAATTCTAAAAAAATGCGTACCAAATTTTAAAAAATAATTTTTTTTTCAAAAAACTAAAAATAAAAAACAGGATTTTATCAAAACCGGTCCTACAATTTTCGAAATACGTTTTTTATAAATTCCTTGTTATTTAGGACGTGTGATGGCATACTTCATTTTTACTAAAAACCGTCAAGTATTGTGGTTTTTAATACTTTTTATAAGTTCAAACTGTGTTATTTTTAACGCAAATGTTACTTGTTTCTGCCAAAGATCTTGCTTTCCAATATAATTAAGCACATAAGATCAAGTACGTGCGACCCAGTCTATCGTGTCCATTTTTTTTACGAAATAGGAATTTTTTCATATTAAAATTATCTCTTGTGTCCTTCGACGCCTTCGAATATATTTCCTTTAATATCTTAAACTTCATCGTCCTCAAACAATAATTCTTCATTTTCCAAAACAATATCATTGCAATGCAAACTTTATGTCAGCAATTATTGATGTTTTGTCCAAGACATGTTTGGTTTTACCCTCATTGACTATTAAACCCATCCCGCCGCTTCCGTCTGAATACTCACAAAATCGCTACTAACATCACGCTGTGTTCTTCCAATTATGTCAATATCGTCGGCGTATGCGAGTAATTTGACGATTTTTTGAAAGATAGTGCCTCTGGCGTTGGCGTGAGAGTTCTGCACTAATCTTTTAAATATGATGTTGAAAAAGTCGCGTTATAGCGCCTTGTGTACATCCTTTTTTGATTTCAAAGGTATCGGCGAGGCTTTACCGATATTGACGGAACTCACTTCTACACAAGTGAATTTGTTAACAAACAAAACTGCAGGATTTGGGGGACTGAAAATCCACGTGGGATCCACAAGCGTGAACTTAATCCCAAAGGAAGACGGTATGGTTTGGTTCTTGGGCCGGTGGACGAAGAATGTGTTAGGGTTACTGCTAATACTAATGGAGAATGTTATCGTCACATCTCACATGGTTACCAGCTGGTTATGGCCTTTCCTTCAAAATAATGATATTAAAAACCTTTAGTTTCAACAGGATGGTGTACTATGCTGCAAGTTAGTTATTAAAGCGAGTTATTAAACAAAAAATTAATTTATCTTAAATTCAAGATGGCCGGCTACGCTTAGGACTTAGGTACCGAAAATCGAAATTTATACTCATTTTGAGTCCATCTTACGATTAATCAACAAAAACCCCTTTCTAATTTTTACTTGCAATTATATGTAGGTACGCGTTCGTAGATATTACAAATTTTGAGATAACAATCAACCATGACATTACGATGATAGAGAAACATATTTGAGTTACTGGCAAAATTTTGTCTGTCTGTCTATATGGATGTCTATTGAACTACAGGCAAAACGGTTGAACCAATCGTCTTCAAATTTAGAACTTAAGGTTATTTTGACATTTTACATAGGATTTTTTTTTAATTCTTATTCAATGTCACAGGGTAAGAAGTCTACTAGGTCCTCAATTAACAAGGCCAACAGGCTTGGAGTCAATGTTAAACCCTGTCTTACACCCGATTCAGTTTTAAATCCTCGTGACAATTCTTCGCCATTCCATAACCTCTGCCATTGTGCCGTCATAAAGATTTTTAATAACTCTTCCAAACTTCCATGACATACCGATACCGTAAAGCTTGTAAATTAGCGCTTGTCTATGTACCATATCGAATGCTGATTTAAAGTCAATAAGAAAACGTATACAACTTCTTGCCTTTGTGTAGAAATGATTCAGCGATACTTTTAAGGACAACGATTTGTTCAATCATCGAATAACCTGCTCTAAAACCCGCCTGAAATTCTTTCAGGAGTTTATTGTCTTCTATCCATTTATTCAATCGTTTTTGAAAAATTAGGGGAAAATTTTGTACGAAACATATCTATAATTGGATAATTCAGTTAAACTCCCTTTCTTATGTAATGGGTTCTTTGAATTCTTGAATTCGTGAGGTATAAGCGGAAATCACGTCTTCCTGATTTATTTCGGCGTCCAGAAATTCATTTATAATTCTCGGAGTAGCGTATTTGAAATAAGGTTTCTCTTTACAAGGGCTAAACAAGGTTTCAAAGTGAGTTGCTAAGAGACTTGGACTGAGACAACGGTGAATGGTGCAGTTTTTTTCGTTGAGGTTCCTTTCTAGGTTCCAAAATTCTTTAGAGCTCCGACAAAGAACCAATCGGCTAGATTCAGCTTCAAATAACTATGCTTTTTTCGGTTACACAGTGTCTTGTAAGCACTGTTAGCTAGTAAGTACTGGTTCTTAAAATAACTATTACTTGAAGACCTATAGGTTCTGAGTGAACCGAACGATTTTTCTCTGGCTTTTAGACAAGCAACGTCAAACCAAGGTGTTATAGTTTTCCCGCGTGTTCTTATTGCAAATCCCTGTTGGATAGGAAGCTTTGATAATTTGATCCACCTGACCAAGGTCGTAATTTGTTTGTCCATGCAGTGACCTATCAAGTCTTGCCTGGTAGTGCATCGCCTTTGCTTGCTTCCATTTCAGTTTCGGGAAAGGATTCATCGCTCTGGTTTCCTCAGCTTCCATATGAGTATTCTCAAAAGTCAAGACAAGGTATAGTGGTCGGAATACAATACACTTTTAATTTTAATATCTACAATGAGGTTTGTCCATTCGCAACCTATGATACAATAGTCTGAACTACTGAAGTTCCCTGGCCTCCAATAAAAGTGAATTATCCCTCCATATCAGACAAGGTTGTATCATTAAAAATTCTTAATCCATAGGAGTTGCATAAGTCAATTAGCCTTATGCCTCTTGCAATATATATCGCGTGTGCCGTGCCGTGTTTTCATATCCATATTCGCTTCCAATTCTTTCTTTTAACTCTCCTACTTTTCTGCTTCGCCCTCAAGCACCAGCTGTGGGGCTCGCGGGATTGACTTCAAAAACCGTCCGCAGATATATCAAAGCTTAATGGGGTAAAAAGCAAAGTAGCATGTTAAATTAACAACATTTGGGAAGTTTCTCGGTTCTTTTTCAAATCTGGTGGAGTTGGAGCCATATTAACCCTCCATAGCATATACGCTCATGTCTGATTTTATAGAATAGGATTTCTAACGCATAAGCCATACAGTTTCCCTCAGCTATGCCGCAAATTGCCACCAGACGCCAAGCCGGCCTATGCGACGAGTTCACCGCCACGCATTAAATTAAAAATAAATACAACGTACGTCTTCATCCTCAACATGAAAGAAATCTCATGTAGATTGTGAGCTCATATTTGTTTTGTATTGATGCATTTAGATTTTATAATTGCTTCAAAATTGTTTCTAGTGAACAAACGTTTAAATTAGCCTTAGATGCCAAAGTAAACTTATACGCACCCACAATTTATGTTAAGTAGATATAATATTGTTTTATATTATGAAGTTAAATTATTATAATTTAGGTAACAACATACTGCTTCGAGTTATACAATATCCCCACGTAATGTGTTGACAACGATAAACAATTTGTATCATATTAACATTTTCATTGAGTCTCATTGTGAACAAAATACAGAACGTTCTACGTTCAGAAAAAGTGATCAAACGTTGTGCACAATTAACGTAAAACACAAACGCTCAAGGTCGGCCTATTCACTGTTTAAGGTATTTAACGATGAGAACATTTGAACAAAATGAAAAAAAATGTTTTAAATAAAAGCGATTTAAGCATTTTATTCGGAAGTTATTTTCTGATATGATATATGTACGTAGGTATGTAGACATAGACACGTGACTCACCTTAATCGATGAACCTTCATGTAGTAAAGTGAGTATCTCCAAAACTACAATGGCGTGCTCCAAGTTCATACTGTTTGAATTTGGGAAAATGGTTAAGCAGGAAACGTCTCAAAGAAACAGTTTATTTCGGTTATTTGGTGGGTTTGAAAAGAAGGCAGCATAATATTCTGCAAATACAAAAAAATACACACTGTATGAAAATATAAAATATATAAGAAATAAATAGGAACAAATAAAAGCATTGCTGCAAAAAAAACTACGATCTTAATTTTGTTCATATGATACTCACCTACATATTACCATACTAGGAGATGATCTTACAAATCTTAGGCGAATTTATTACCAGATTTACAGCTTAGCATTTTTTAAAGTTAAAATCATGACAACCCAGCTAATTCAACTGTTTTAGTATCGCACTAGATCATTTATGATAAGAACAAAATATCCTACCGTTCAAAGCCCACCGTCTTCAAATGTTGTTCACCAAACTGTAACGCTCTTGGGGCCGACCTTACCCTACCTTATGTGGTGCTACAGCCCAGGGTGGACCTGGGCCTTAAGATACAAGTTTCTTCAGCCAACTACCTCCAATTTTGCACCTTAAGACGATCGAGTGTTCTTCCACTTGCGTGGGCCATCTAAGTCTTGTTCTTCCTCTACTGTGCCATTCCTCCGGGTCTGAATCGTATATTTTCCAGGCCAGAACATTGATATCCATCCGGTTTATATGAACAAGTCAACTTAAACGTTGGACTTTTACTCTGTGTTGCTGTACATCCCGCATAGTTCTTCGTTTTATCTTCTTTTCTACTCGTTAATGCAGGGACCAGAAATCACCCAGAGCATTTTTCCCTCTAAGCAACCTAAAGCGTCCTAGTATACTCGGTTTTGTCTTCATAGACTGCTACACCCATCTTTGCTGCTTCCGTCTCAATACTCACAAAAGCAAAGCGTTACTGACATTACGCTGTGTTCTTCCGATTATGTTATTATCTGGTCAATGTTGAAAGTTCCTGGCCTTAAACCGCACTGATATGACCCTACCAGGTTGGAGCCGTTTGCAAGAAAATATGTTTTTACTTTACGGTTATATGACAGGTATCACCCTACTTATATTATACGAGTGAATGTTTGTACGTTTGGATGTTTTGTTCCCCATTCACGCCTCAACGGCTCAACGGATTTGGATGAAATGTTGGTATAGGTAGGTGAATAATGTGCTGGATTGAAACAGGCTTTTTATCCAGGAAAAATGCACGGATTGAAACAGGCTTTTTATCCAGGAAAAATGCACGGTTCCTATGGAAGAGGCTTAAATGTGTAATACTGTATTGCTCAGGTTTGTTTTTGTTTAAAACGCTTCCATGCCATGAATTTGTGAAGTTTGCTAGACGGAAGAGTTACAGCTTACAGGATTCACTATAATACACAGGCTAATTTTATTCCGAAAAAAATGTTTCTGCGGGAGAAATCTGAGTAATTTTCTTTAACGAGTTTTGATTCAAATAATACAAATAATTTAATATGAACTTCAAGCAGACGAAGTCGAGGGTAGAAGCTAGTTAATAATACATTGAAATATTCTTCTGTATTAGAATATAAAAATAACTTTATGTTCTTTTGAAAATGATTGACGGTTCGGACTGTAGTTCAAAATACATTCGAACAGTTAGATAGACAGATATTATTAAGACATATATTCAAATATTTGTCTTGTTCATCGTAATGTCATTTTTGATTATTATCTCAAATTTATAACCTATAATCGGAATTAAAAAATAACTTTCACGACAGCTGCAAGAGAAGCCAAAACCAAATTAACTTATTTATTATTTATTTATTTATTTATTTATTTCAAAATCGCTTACAAAGTAGGACAAGAGTCTTATAAATTGTTGAAAGCCTTTAAATCAATTACAGAATTTGAATTTATATAGCTAGTAAATCTATTTACATATATATTTATTAAAAAAAGAAAAAAAAGCAAAAAGTAAAATAAATTAAAAAAGAGAGAGAAACAATAATAAAAATGAATAAATTGATGTTATCAATGATTTGCCAAGTAGTTGAAAAGTAAACATTTAAATCTTCTTGTGCTTCCTACACTTCTCATATTTATGGGCAGGGAGTTCCAAAGGCGAATAACATGGACGAAGAACTGACGCTCAGTAATGAGAAAATTGTATTGAGGTAGTATAATAGCAAATGACCTTGTTGAATGAGGGAAATTCAGCTTACCGTGTAAATAATCCGGCTGTTTTGTTTGAATGATTTCATGTAGATAGCTAAGTGAGCGAAAATTTAATAAATTGTCGAGGCTACAGCCAGAAATGCGAACAGCAAAAGAGGAAACGTGGTCATAGCGACGTAGATTATGGACATAACGGGCAATGTTGTTATATATTACATTTGATTTGCGGTTAGTGACTGAGTCCAAGTTGCAAAAGATTTCACATCCATATAACACAATAGGTAGTAAAAGCGTTTTGGCAAGAAGAAGTTTGGTTTTTAAAGGGACGAAACTTCGAGTGACTTGGAGAACACGGAGACTACCATAAACTTTACCAATTGCTTTAATTAGATGGTCGTTCCATGTGAGGGAACGATTGAAAACCATTCCAATGTTTCTAGCACTGCTAACATATTCGATTGCTTCGTTTTCAAGATTCAATGGTTTTAAGACTGATAAATCAAAGATTTTGCGATAAATGGGAAGTGCTGTTGATATAACAGGGTTTAGGCAGAGATGGTTTTTTTTAGACCAACGTAAAATGACCCGAAAGGTCGACTTATCAGGAGCTGCACATCATCAGCATAAAGATGAATCAGACAGTGTTTAACAACTTTTGGAAGCTCGTTTATGTATAGCGAGAAGAGAATTGGGCCAAGAATGGATCCCTGTGGTACTCCTGTTGAAACATTGAGAAAGGTTGATGATTAACCATTAGCCATCACCCGTTGTTGTCTTCCGCTAAGGTACGGAAAAATCAACTTACAGGACTTTAAAGAAAACCCAAAGAAATTACGCAGTTTTTTACATAGAATTGAATGGTTAACCGTGTCAAAAGCCTTTGAAAAGTCTAAAAGCGTTAGAAGTGTAATGTGATCACTGTCCATTGCGATTCTTATTTCGTCAGTAACAAAAAGTAAGGCAGATTTGCAGCTGCGCTTTGGTCTGAAACCAGACTGACAGGTAGTTAACAGGTTGTTGATCGAAAGATATTTTTGTATCTGCTTCATAATGGTTTTTTCAAACACCTTTGAGAGAAACGGGAGAATAGCGATGGGCCGGAACTCCGTACCAATACCCGTTTGCTGATTAGGAACGGGAATAATTTTAGCCTTCTTCCATTCTGAAGGAAACTCGGATGTGGTTAATATACTATTGAATATGTGAGTTATGAAGCGCAGTATATGGGGAAGCAATAACTTAACGAATTTAGGTTCCATTAGGTCGATGCCAGTAGCATTCTATTTAATTGATATTATTGCCTCAACTATGTCTTCCTCTCGTATTCTTATATAGTTCAGCTGTTGATTCCTCTTCAATAGGGGAATCAATAGGTGTAACAACGTCACAGGACTGTGGCGTGGAGGTAAACTTTTTGTTGACAGCGTCACAATTGATTTCATCAGCAAACTTCGTAGATTGCTTCCCAATATCAATTTAACGGAGGTTTTTCCATAATTTTTCTCCAGAAATTAATGGGCCAACTTTGTGTTCATAGTAAAGCCTTTTTGCTGTACTGATCATAACGACGACTTGATTGCGAAGTCTACAATATGATTTATGGAAGTACTCCAATTTGAACCGCCTCCATTGACTGTAAGCGGCATCTCGTTTCAACATTAGAGCAGATATGTCGCCATTCAGCCAAGGTGGGGACGTATGCTTAATAAGACGAGTTTTTAAAGGAACATGAATATTAAAAAGTTGATTGACGTTATGCCGTAAAAAACAAATTTGTTCATTTACATTTTGCATGAGGTAAATTGAGTTCCAGTCCATGCAGCTAAGGTCACGTAATAATTCGGATGTGTTTAAATTGGCATAGTCTCGATATTGAAAACTTTGTTGATTAACCCGACAAGCTATATCCAAACTTACAAAAATCCAATCATGCTTGGAGAAACCTGGTGCCAAAACTGTGTGTAAAGTATTACCCTATCGAAAAAAAATCAGTTAAAATCACCACACAGTAAAGCATATGGATAACAACAAGATGTGGTTAAATGGTTTGTAGACTGATCCAACCAAAATATTCTCCGTGTTACATATGATACTCGCAAAAACATATTCCAAAGGACAGTCGTCATCGGATTTACTTATCAACCGAAAGAGCTTGAAACCTTTCAAACTATAGAAATTGTCACATATGTCTGGCTGAAACCAGGTTTCAGACACAGAAACGATATCTATTTTGGACTCCACGAACAGGTATCTAAACTCCCCTAATTTATTGGTCAAACTTTGTGCGTTTAAATGACATATCTTTAATCCATTATTTTGAGCCTGTAAAATTCGAATCATATTGAACAAATTCGTATTCATGCTACTGCCAGTGAACCCCCTGAGTTCGTTAGCTGCGCTTGCACTCGCATGCATTGTAGTTGTGACGGAAAAAATCACAAAAGAAAGAATATTTGAAAATAATGTTTGGCAAAATATTGTTACATTAAAGAGAATATTATAAAAAAGTAAAATAGTGAAATAAAATAGGATAGTAAAATAAAGAATATTAAATAAAGCAAATAAAATATATAAAAGAATGAAAAAAGAAAGGCTGTACAATAGAAACATTTCAAAATAATATGTTGTGTAGATGTTGATCATAGCTCACGGCAAAATTACGTTGACGTCACTACGGCAGCTTCTAAACCTTCAACGTTGTACACAGCAAAGCTTTCTCCACCAGCTGTTAGTTTGATGAAAACAGATCCATGTTTTGTGTACGCACTGAACAGTTGGTGGTTATTCCTCATGACTGTTTTTAAACCTTGCGACTTTTGCTTGCGATTCGTTACTTTGCTTCAGCTTTTAGGAGAGAGACGTATGTGGTGGCCGGGGTAGACAGATTTGCACGAGTAGAACGAGTCGCGCGATTATCGGTCTTTCTTCTTTGTGCTTATTCGGGAAATCATTCATTTTTGTCAATCATTCATTGCTTGTTCGCCATGAACGAGTAATGTAATGTTTTTTGTAGCAGGTAGCACGCAGGAACAGTACAGCAGATGAAAATGTTCACTCTGGAAACTTGAAATGAAAAGGAATTCAAGAAATGACAAGAAAGAAGACAGGCAACAAAAGAGAATCAACGAAAGTCGCAGTGCTCTAGTCGCAAGGTTTAAAAACAGTCCATGCGGATGGCATGGTGCAGAAGAGTACGAGTATTTTTGGATAAGCTTTCATTCAGAAAACAAGAGTTATCGGACTCTATACCTAGGTCACGTAGTGAGAGTTGTTGGTGTTGTTGCTGTTTTCGGTAGATGGTGATGCACTTTAGTATAGAGTTCCTTTCTTGCACACTAATAAATTTTAGTATTACAGGTGGCGAAACTGGACTCTTGCTGTTTCGAGAGCGTGAGCGTAGGAGGTTTACATTTGGCTGTTAAACACAGACGGTTAAAGAGCATAGCTAAATTTTCCTCTGGCAAAAAAGGAACTCCAAACAAGACAGCGTCCGCTACAATATCTTTTTTCTCCGATTTATCAATATGTTGTTGCAATGACAAAATTAGAATTGAGTTCAAGCACATCAGCTGTTTCCTTCGATGATATGACTTATATTCTTAACAATTCTTGTGTTTACGATGTGAATCTATCGAAATGGAGTGGACCTACAATTTATCAACGAATATGCGAGGCTAACATGATATGCACTTTCCGGAAATATAATTTACTTTCTCAATCAAAAACATATTAATCCTGAAAAAACTTAAGGTTAAGATGGCGGAAATCGGATGCGGATCTTTAGGCATAGCAATCCGAAACACTAATCAGACTCGAATACAGAGTTCTCAGCCCTCCCGAACTTGACGAATTTAAGCCTAATATACCTGTTGAAATTGATATGGGCCGGCGCAAAAGCCCCAGGGGTAATCATGTACGCCGTCCTTTCTAATCGTAAATAAGACTCCATCTTAGAATTAATAGAAAACTTTGTTAAATCATTCAAATCAGTAAATACAAATCTCTGCGTTTTCTGAGTTTATATCTTTGCATGTGCAAGCAAGCTTTTTTCGTTTTGGCCGAGGTAAAAACGTTTATGGTGGAATTCAAATCTAATTTCCAAGCCAATTCGGATTCTAGGCAAATTATTGCTAATCCTGATACTCTTTTTGGGCCGAATAAGAGGGATGATAATTTTTTTATCTTTACGAGTACGCTAACAGATCACTCACCACTGGATTCTGAATTGGATACTGAGATTGGTAATGTACCGAAAATGCGAAATGCTATTAAAAAGTTTGAAAAAAGTGTACTCAATTTCTTCGAAGTAATGTCAATCAACAATTCAAATGGAAGATGACAAGCCATGAAATTTTCTCCATAAATGTTTTTTGTATGCCAGCAACTGGAAAAAGGGCTAGTAAGCAAGTTTAAGGTCATCTCGATAATCCCACCAACAAATAGATCTATAAAGCTGCCAAACTTTTGAAGTGTTTTTTCAGGCAAAAATGCAAACTGCAAAACACCTTTTATCTTTTAACCTGGGGAATAAAAATATTGAAATTTTTAAAGACAGCGAGGCGGCAATCAAGGCCACATCGTTAATCGTCTTCAAACTGATAGACCGCTGTTGCAACGATCTGCGAAAAATCAGTGAAACAAACCATGTTACCTTCCGATGGGCCCCTGGACACTGTGACATTCACGGAAATGAAAGCTGATGAACTGGCCAAAATAGGTTCATAAATGTAACCAAGCCAAACCATTCGCTGGGTACTTGAGCCATTGGAAAATAAGAAAAATAGAATTCGTGAGAATTTCCTCAAAGTCGCAAACGAGAGATGTTCAAATCTGATAGACGGCAGTTGCAACGATCTGCGATAAATCAGTGAAACAAACCTTGTTACCCTCCGATGGGTCCCTAGACACTGTGACATTCACGGAAATGAAAGAGCTGATGAACTGGCCAAAATAGGTTCATCCATGTAACCAAGCCAAATCATTCGCTGGTTACTTGAGCCGAATTCCCCACCTCTCACCAGACCTCCTACTACTGGGTACGGCAATGGATTTTTGGAATCCCAGTCAGATGAATCAGCTGCCGAATTTTCACCCCATCCAACCTAACCTAACCTATAAATGTTTGTACGTGTATAATTTCAGTCGATAATTCTTAAGTCACGTCAACAGCATATTTATCATCAAAACTGGTTGTGGCGTTCATGATATATCACCTTCTTTCATCTTTTATCTTTGGAAACCTCCACAAAAAATCTACAATATTTTTAACGACGGAAAATCTATGATTGATTTCTGATATGAATGAATCAATTATCACGTACAAAATATCTCTCTTGAATTCGATTTCTTCTCCAGAACTGTCCTTGTCTTTTCGGGTACAGCACCCAGTATTTTTTTTTCAGTGGGAAGGTAACCTTTTCGATGTTTGATTCCGCAAAAGCTCCAAATCCTCGAGAACGCTGGCGAGATGTTGTACTTCAATTTCTATAGTCGCGCCTCTAGTCTTCAATAGAAGACTTCTACCATTGATGGCGTTGAAAATTTTGAACCATATAGACGCCATTTAAACACTTTTAAATTGGCACATGTATTTGATGCATTCATTGAGATCCCTGCAAGTTTCAACGGTCAAATTCAATTTTCCCAGAATAATGAAAGTACATATCAATAGTAATTGACGAGACCCTTCGAAGAACTTCGGGCCCTCTTAAAACTATAGATCCTCTTAAAACTACGGGCCCTCTTAAAACTTGGGGCCCTCTAAAAACTACGGGCCCGGGGATAATCCACCCGTTAGCTTTCACTCTCGTCAGCCCTGTTCCTCTATTTACTCAGACAAGAATACAATATATATATATATATATATATCAAACGACGAACAAATCTGGTCAATCACTGCTTCTTCCTTAGATGATTTTACATTTTTGGAAGTATTTTTTTTTCAATATCCGATATTGTTATTCACACTTTTGACATCAGACTACTTACCATTAAGAATTTTATAAACATACTTATGCCAATAGTTAATTTATGCCTAAAAGCCTTTTTTAAATCCACCCAATAGGCACCCGTGATTGGCTTGTTGCTTGTAGCATTGTTCAATTGCGATAGACGCGACATGAATTGTATCATGGATCATGCCCCCGTTAAGCCGAAATATGTGACTGGAATTATATGTTTTTCCTCTGCAGCCTTGGACGAAGCTCTATTAAGAACTTTTGCAAATATCTTGATGTTACTTCGAAGAAGCCTCAAAGTCAGAAGATTTGCCAGAGTTCGATTTTATATCATCTGTTTTGACTCATTCAATTAAATAGATGGTTCACTCTGTTGTCTTGTATTTGGTGTCCCCAATCTTCGAAGATTGACTAATTATTAAATATATCAGTATTTCACGTTGGCTATAAACATTTGTATTGTTATGAATATTTTTTCTTGTATACAAAAGAAACCACTTACCGACAAAATAAAAGCAAAAAATATATATTTATAACTACTTTTTGTATTTCTATAATAACTGACTGCAGACATCACCAACAAAAGAATCGGTATCCAAGCATCTTTGATCGAACGTTATATATACAAAAGAAGAGCAGGCACATGTTAAATCTCCATATATGAACAAAAACCACATTGCATTGCGATCAAATTGGAAATAAAAGAATGCTGCCAATCGAGGCAGCACATCCAGAACTTTGCAGTTAACGTTTATCAAAATGCTTGTCCTAAACGAGGACTACTTCTCCGTTTGAAGAGTTGAAATATGATTCTTCCGCAAATACACACTGCATAAGTTATTGGTTAATTTTAAAAAGAATGTTTTAAAAAATAATATTTATTATCCGTATTTCCGATCCCGATGATTAACAATGTCAAGAAGATTTAACCAAGTTTTTCATTATTGTGCAAATGAAATCTGTCAATTTGAATGGAATTAGTACGAGCATATGCGGGTAAAAAGGTAATCATTAACGCACAAGCTTCTCTTTTTTCGGTCGGTAGTTTTAAACCACAATTAGCTGACTCAGTTTGCCAAGTGGCTATTGTCACTCAAAAAAGACAAAAAAATATTTGTTGATGCCATGCATAAATTACTATTGTCGTACAAACATATTATGTATATGTGGTTTTTATGAGGAACATAATACAAAATGGGCACGAGTGAGTCGCACGTACTTGCTCTTATGTGCCTAATTACATTTGAAAGCAAGATATTTGACAGAAACAAGTAACATTTAGTTTGAACTTATAACAATATTAAAAACCACACTACTGCACGGTTTTTAGTAAAAATGAAGTACGCCATCACACGTCTTAAATAACAAGAATTTTATGGAAAATGTATTTCGAAAATTGTAGGACCGGTTTTGATAAAATCCTGTTTTTATTTTTAGTTTTTTTTAAAAACACTTTTTTTTGAAATTTTGGAATGCAGTTTTTAGAGTTTATTACCATACATGTGATTATAAAATTTAAAATTATTTATTTTGATTAGTTTTAAAAACATTGATTTTTCAAAAAAAAATTTGAAAAATTTATTTTAATTAGAAAAAAAGTTATTCAAGATTTTGATATGCAGAATTAATTTGGCTACCTAGATCTTCCCAAATATAAAATTTGACATAAATCCAAATAGCCGTTACCGAGAAAGCCCAACATTAAAAAAAACCGTTACATGAAAGGTACGGTGAATGGACTTTTCCGGTAAATTTGGTTCTATACAAATAATAGCCAATACCAACAAAAAAATTCTCAAAAAATTTCATCAAAATCGTTTTTAAGCCTAAAAATAAAATTTCAATTTCCCCTCTGGGGAATGCCAAAAGAATCACACACACCAAATTTGAAGATAATCGCTTAAGCCGTTTAGGCTGCAGTTCGTTATACATACAGACAGACAGACAGACAGACGGACAGGCAGACAGACATTTTTTCTCGATCACTTTTTTAGACTTCTCTATGATCTTAATGCCATGTTTGATTGTTATCTCAATTTTTTTTATATTCCCGAATCCTAAACTGGCCTAATAGTCCCTATAATCGCAAGTAAAAAGTAATACAAATAAAACAAATTTGTATGTTAGGCTACTATTTTGCGCGTTGTACACATTAAGATATATGTACACATGTATTTATCATTCTCATTCTTTTTATATTATAAATGGTGAATGTTTGTATGTTTGTGAACGACTTAACAGATTTGGATGAAATTTGGTAGATAGTGTTGCGAGCCCTTACAAATGGTTATCAAAAATAATCGTAATCAGATTTTTTAAATATTTGTGTGTTTTTTGTGTTTAAATTAAATATTGTTTCAGAACAAACATAAGATCCGTGTGGGTATTGCTTCTAGAAGATTTTCGAGTACGATGTTCCCTTAACTTTCTTGAGTCTTTTTGTCTACCTTCTAAGGCATTTTCAGATAGTTGACCAATGGGCAACGAGAAGGAATATATCCGTGAATTAAAACTTTATGAATTGACATACGCATAGGCATGTAATATCATGATTATAAATTTAAACTGAATTTCTCCAATTTAATTTTCATACCACTGGACAATATTCTATAGATCATACGGAATTTTACAATCAAGTCCTGGCCTGTAATTTGTACACTAAGATTCGACTGCCGGAAGAATGTACCTACGTGCTGTAATTCCGTCCTTTGTCGACCCATAGCCGAGCTTTGGTATCGACAATGAGGCCCATTCTTTAAACTCTTTTTGAATTCTTTGTTTTGCTTTCATTGAATATTTCTTTATTAGTGAGGCCATGTACCTACCAACACTTCAAGGACATCCTATATGCAATATGTAGCAAGCATTCGAAACTTCTAATCCAGTTGTGTAAAGTGGATTATTCATGCTTATATGTACTTGTATTAGGCTGTAGGTCAACAACAGCTGCGTTTTATTATCCACCAAGATATTTGTCGATAAATAAAACGATCCAGATCTAGATCCAGATCATGCTTTTTTGTTATTGTAATACGTGCTAGGACATAATTCATCCAGATCCGAAGATGATAAAACATAGCTAACGTTGTCTTCATTAATTTCTTTTGGTGTTGCACCACATATGTAACATGTTTGAGTCGAATTGATTTTAGTAACAGTGTTAAATATGCTTTCATCGATTATGGTAAAAATCATTTCAAAACTAACGTTGACAAAAACCAGCAGAATCCGTCAAAAGCAAAACAACTGTTTCTAAATTCGTTATAAGAGCTGTCACCCTTTGTAATTAATTTTAACCACATCTTTTGATTCTTTGATAAACCTCAAATGAATAGGTCGACAAAAAAAGTAGATGAAGGTGTATTGTTTCTGCATTTTGCTAACTCGATTTTAGGCTCGACCAGTTGTAGAGGGACTAAGGCAGTTATAAGCAAAAATTCATCGATAAGGCTCGAATCTGCAAATTTTTGTTTATAATTACTATGATCTGAGGATCCATCGAAACCCCATTTACAAAATAAGATTCAATGACGAAGATGTTCTAATTGCTTGCACCAGGTTCAACAATATAGAAAATGCAGTTTTATTTAAAAGTTCCGGTAAGTTTACTTCTGACCCTATTTCGTCTGAAGTAATGTCTTGAGGTAGTAGGTAATTCGTTTCTCTTATTTATCATTGAATAATAGCTCGGTAATGTATCAGGGTGTAAGTTATTGATAATTGTTCTTAGACTTTCATATTTTCTATACAACAAAACCAGATCAGTATATAATATAGGGATAAAGATTCTAAAGGTGACTTGCATTTTTTGTCTTACAATAGTAAAAAAAACGACCCTTAGTTTTTTCACCAAGCCATCGTTAATGACTACTTTTTTTGGTTAGTTCGTCATCGCGATGACTGGTCCCAATAACGACACGACATAGTTTTCAGCCCGTCAACTATCAGTTGTTCGAAAGTAATCAAGTCGTGTGATCTTCATCGTTTTGCATATCATCCCGATGACACCGAATTGCAAAAATCACAATGACATCCTTTGCCCATCATCGCTTTTTGCGAAAATCAATATTTTAAAAACGGGTAAGTGGATTTCTTTTTCAATTTTGTTTTTAAATTAAAGTTATTTTTATGCTTTATTTTGCATTCTTCAATTATTTAATTTTATTTTTTTAAAAATGTTTAGTAAAAACCGATTTATTTTATAACCGTTCCTACGATTTCGAAAAAAAATTCACACTTTTTCACGTTTTTTTTTTAAGAAATAAAGTGGCGTTTAAATTTTTCTGTTGCAAAACAATTTTACGTCCTTTTTTCAACAATCAAGTCTGAAAAATCGAATAAAAACTTTGAAGTTCCCTTAATATTTTTTTCAAATTTTATTCGCCGCTGTGACCGCACATAGAAGCAAGTACGAGCGATCCAATCGTTCAATTTATTTATTTTAGAGAAAAGACCTAAGCAACCTTCAATTTGTCTTTTAATGTACCCTCAAAAAACTCTTCTTCTTAAAAAAAGAAGAGCAAGCAAGAAATGACAGCAATTCGGCGCTCCTCCATACAAAACTATTTTCAATTACCTCTAAGCCGGTAAACTCAAAAATGAAATGCGGTATAAAAACGTGAGATTTTTAATTATCTCGAAATTTTATCCATAGAATAAAGTAGATACTAATTACTCTCTGTAGACTATAACATTAGGTTTGCATACGTTCCACGTCAGTGGAAAGTTGCCAAAGTTATTACGGTTCCAAAACCAGGGAAAACTTTTAATGAAAAGAAATCTTACAGAGCAATAACTTTATTACCTGCAATCTCTAAGGTCTTGGGAAATTATTACTCAAGCGCATACTTCCAATTGTAGAAGAGAAACGGCTTATTGCTGAACACCAATTTGGTTTTAGAAGTAACCACTCAACAATATATCAAGTATACATAACAAACGGAATTGAAAAATACCTAGAGGTAGAAGCTTTTCATAAGGTCTGGAAAGACGGCTTAAGATTTTTCTGAAACATATATTCCTTACTCTGGAATCCTTCCTGGAGAATAGACTTTTTAAAAACTTTTTTAAAAAAAAGCTAAAGGATCAAAAGAAATAAATTCTGGAAGCGTTCTTGGCCGAGTGTTATTCGTTCTTAAAACTCGATATACCTATTCCTCAAGAAGAAGACTATCCAGCTAAATTGAAAGACGCTCGTTAAAATGAAACGAAAACCCGATATTAAATTACTGGCTTTTTGGCAAATACTGCAAGCTAAGTTCTTATAACAAACTGCTTATCTACAAGCAAGTGCTTAAACCTGTATAGACGTACGAAATACCACTTTTGGGTTGTACCAAACCAAACTATAGACAAAATTGCAATTTATCAAAACAAAGCCATGTGCCATGGACGATTTGTGTATGAATACCGTCAGCGAGGAAATACAAAAAATTGCTATATTTATGTCGATTAACAATTATCTACAAGTTACCGTTTCCTATTTTACTGATAACATTTTAAGAACGTGGTCAAGTTGATATCAAATTTCAAAATTTCAAATATTTTAACAAATATCCCTATGTATAAATCTCTTATTTTACAAAAACCATGCTGCAACTTGAAAATGTACAAATCAATGGCTATACATCTTACAGCATTAGAGAGCATGTGGTAAAATGCACTAATAATGAACTTTATGCTTTATGTGTTAACGTTGAATTTTTTGCTGTCAGTAGTTATAGATCTCTCAAGATTTATTAGCTTGCAATCCTTCATTTGTTTTCCAGAAATAAATACAAAATCCCTAAACACGAAACACGATACTTAATGGAAATCTTATAGGTACGATAAAAGGCACAATAATCTGATCTGCCTTTCGAAAAATTCAAATCGTTGAAGAATTATTGTAGGGAAATCGTAACAGAATAAAAGACCTCGCTGGATAGGTCCAATTAATTTCGTTTTTCTATGTATATTGTTGTAATAATATTTCATCGCACAATATGAGTAACTAATTTTAAATAAAAAAAAATAATACAGATACCGGTCACAAATATATACAATATTATAGCAACTAAACTTAATAAACTATGCATAACATTGATCCAAATCATTTAGGTATATATTTTAAAACAAGATAGTTTTGAACGTAATCACATGTAGATATTATTTTTATATTTTAAAAACGGAGCATATTTATAGCAACATAGGTCCAATCTACCTGAAAACGACCGCACATTAATTCAGAAAACAAAAAACCCTGTGACGCTTCTTTCTGTTCCAGTGATTTATTTCATTTTTTAAATACATATACATACATATGTATGTAACACATGTCAGAACAGAATAATTTTCCCATCATTTTACTTGATGTTCTCAGTAATTTAATTCATCATTTTCACTATCCAGCAACATGGCTTGCGTTTTCTATGTAAAATTACTTCACTCAATGATCAGAATCGGAACTAGTCGATTGTGTAGGTGATATAGTCTGACTCAGAAATAGCCGTGCACATGATAGATGGCAAGATGGGCATTTAAGAATGAAGGAATCACAATTTATGTATTGCAGGTTGTTAAATAACTATTATGTTTCACAAAAACCACAAAACACATACATACATATGCATTGCAAATATCCAGAATAATTTCTATTTATTAATAATATAAAGCATGTTAAAATAACAATTTTAAGTTAAAATTTATTAAAATAAAACAAAACATTCTTTACCTTCACCAGGTTCGTTTTAGACAAATCACAGATCTTAGAACATTTAAAATATTTTTTTATGATTTGTTTAAAATACTTATAAACAAAACAAAATTGAAAATTTCGCGGTGTTACTTGGAATGAAATTCAAAAGCGATAACATAAAACAGTAATGAATGTCAAAGAAAATCATTCTTTCCGTTTCCGGCACTTAGTTTTCATTATGAATCGGAAGCCATTTAACGGTAAAAATTTGATATAAACATCTCTCTCTTCAGATCAAAACGATTATAAAAAACAGAAAATCCTCGTCCACAATTGTTGTCCACACGAGTCAAAATTCAGTTCTTATTCGAAAGGAGATTGCCGGCAGACTGAAAAATTAAAATTGAAAGTATTTAAAACAAAAAATGTATCTCAGCAGATGGGAATTTTTACTCATGTTGAAGCTAAGGGAAATTGTTGATAAGGTATTGTGGCAATGGCAATGGCAACTGCCAAGTGCCAAATGAAAATTGGCATTGCGAGTGCGCATTGCTTTGATCGGCTTGCTGTATGCTTTCGCTGTGATGCTGTCTTGTGGCTCAGCGTTACCATACCATCTCAGACTAGTGCTTACGTTTGAAGATAATTGAAAAACAAAAGTCTTTTAGATTTTAAAATTAATTGGATTCATCATATTGAATAAATTTATATTGAATGAAGCTAATTCGTGTCGCACGTACTTGCTCTTATGTGCCTAAACAAATTGAAAGGCAAGATCTTTGACAGAAACAATATATACAGCTGATCACAGAATTTAAAATACAATTTGTTGATTCGTTTTATAAGTAATAAAAACTAGCAGACCCGTGATCGCGTTGCTTCGCAAAGTTTAAAGACAAATTTGCATTTACTGTAAATATTATTACCAACATATATATATGAAAACATTGCTCAATGGGGCTTACCTTAGTTTCTGCCATAAAATATATGTATGCTTACAGTAGGTATACAGAATTCGATTCTGTTTCACGGGAAACACTTTAAAGAAATACATTTTTTTAATATTTGTACATATTTTTATTTATATGGGATGATGACCTGCTATTCCACAAAATAATAGAGATTTTACTTGCGATTATAGGGACTATAAGGCAAGTTTACTTTCGTGAATATACAACAATTGAGATAACAATCAAACATGACATGAGAAGTCTAAAAAAGTTAATGGCAAACAATTTCTGTCTGTCTACAGCCTAAACGGCTTAAACGATTATCTTCAAATTTGGTGTGTGTAATTCTTTTGGCATTCCCCAGAGGGGACATTAAAATTTTATTTGTAGGCCTAAAAATAACGGGACCTGCTATATGACCGTTCAGGAAAAGCTTATTTTTCTCAAAAACGGCTCCAACGATTTTGATGAACATTTTTGAGAATTTTTTTGTTGGTTTGGCTATCATCTGATCAAAACCAAATTTACGGGAAAAGTCTTTTAACGGCACCTTTCATATAACGGTTTTTAATTTTGGGCTTTCTTGGTAATGGCTATTTGGATTTCTGTCAAATATTTTATTTGAGAAAACCTTAGTAGCCAAATTAGTTCTGCATATCAACATTTAAAACAACTTTTTTTTCTAATTAAAATTATTTTTTTTTTTAAATCAATATTTTTAAAACTAATCAAATAAAATTATCTTAATATATTATACTCTAAAAAACTGCATACCAAAATTAAAAAAACAAATGTCTTTTTAAAAAACTAAAAATAAAAAACAGCATTTTATGAAAATCCGTCCTACAATTTTCGAAATACTTTTTCATAAAATCGTTGTTATACAAGACGTGTGATGGCGTACTCCATTTTTAGTTAAAACCGTTAAGGGTTGTGGTTTTGACATTATTTATAAGTTCAGAACGCGTTATTTTTGTACGTAAATGTTACATGTTTCGATCAAAGATCTTGCCTTTCAATTGATTAAGCACATAAAAGAAAGTACGAGCGAACCAGTCGTGACCATTTTTTATTTCTCTGTTCTACCTCATTGCAAGGGTGCAAGTGCAACTCACTCAAGTGACTAAAAAACTATTGATTTTATCAAAAATTTTCATCTTTGTAAAATATTAACGGGTGAAAAGATATAAGTGATTATGTACAAAATGAGAAAAAAAATACTTATATTAATATTTTAAAAACATATTCCAAAAAAGCCGTAAACAATCTTAAAATAATAAAGAATATTACAAAATTTGTTTCGAATAAATCAGTCGCTTACTTTCTGAGATCCTGCGTGACAAACAACATAATTGTTACGTCTTTATATAATAGCATAGATATAGATTAAAAGATAAAATTAAAAAAAAAATAATCAAAAACAAAATCTTGGTATGCAAAATTAATTTGGCTACCTAGATCTTTTCAAATATAAAATTTGTTGGAAATTGAATGAGTCGTTTACGAGAAAGTCGAAGGAATGTACTGTTAATAGACTTTTCGCGTTAATTTGGTTTTGATAAAATGATTGCTAATGCTAATACTGAAAAAATACTAAGAAATTTTCATAAAAATCGTTTAAGTAGTTTTCGAGATAAATAAACTTTCATTTGATGATTATAAGGCAGGTACCGTTATTTGTATCTCTAACATAATTTCAAAAACTTCTCTCAGGAATGTCAAAAGAACCAAACAAACCAAATTCTAAGATAATTATTCACTTCAGTACGTTGTTAACTTCTTAAGATTTCTCTATTATCGTAATGTCAAGTTTAACTGTTATATCAATATTTTGTTTCATGTAAGCTTGTTGGAAAATGCGTGGTATTTTATGTTTCTCTTCTTCGCTGGTTTGGAAATTGCCTTCTAGTCCAGGTGTGGGCAAAATTGCAACAGAAGCTTTTCTTATTAATTTTTGACCAGTAACCAATAATTAACAAAATATCCAAAATTGCACTTGGGATTTTGCGATTACCTTTAGATTCGAAAATTCTTACTTCCTTGGTGTTGATTCCCTGATATATAAAGATTTAGTTCCGTTTTAAATATGGAGGCAGACATGACCGTTTGATTCAATGGTTAATTTTATTCTGGCCTTGATTACTAAGAACTTAGTACGGACCACGTTTTTAATTTGGTATAAAAAATATTTCAATTACTTAACACGGTACCCAACGTGAAATATTAATTTTAATATTATAAACAAATAATTTATATTGGTTAGATCAGCTTTAAAATACTTTAGAGACATGTAAATTCAATTTTATATGTTAGAGTTACTAGTTACAGCAAAATTATTCATGTAAAACCCGTTTCTTTTAAATGAATAAATAAATTTCTTGATCAACAATGACATTAACGTTAATGCAGCAAATACTTAAATTTAGTTTTATTATTTCAAATGAATGCAAATTCAAAAATATAATTCAAAGTTAAATTTCAATTTTAATTCAAATAATATTTTCAGTATTTGTGATGTGGACTCAGTCCGTGATGAGCTGGCAAAGCTTGGGTATAGAACGCTTTATAATCCCATTTTTTGTTAGAATTGTACAGCACCTCGAACAAGGCCTTCGCTTCCACAATGAATTTCTCAAACTCTCCTCATTAGCCATTGTGTTATTAGTCCCTTGTGCGCGCGTTAATTATAAAAAATTAAATTAAAATTAATTAAATTAAAATTAATTAAAATTAAAAACTTACTTTCCAGTTTTTTTTCTATAACGGATATATATTTTTACAATAAGGGTCACTGATGACGTAAAAATACGAAAGTCGCTATCTTGTTTTCTTGTATCATGAGGAGACACAAGCAAGTTACCCGAATGCAAGTTGTTATACTTTATTATTTTTTCCTCTGCCACTGATTGTGTGCTTGAAAACTCTATATAAACGTTTAAAACTGGTTTAATAATATTCAAGAGTTTCAACCTGAATACCTAATACCTGATACCTGATGATAGTGTATTGATTGTTCTAAGAATGAATTTAAACAAGCGAATAAAAAAAATAAACTATTTATACAGAAAATATCAGTATTTTATTTTTACTAATCGAGAAAGTTAGTAAAGAAAATTAGAAAATTAGAAAATTAGTAAATTATTAATTCTACAAACTTAAAAAGCAAAACACTGAGATGTCCTTGCGATCCGACAGTCGTTGCGTCGTGCGATGTGTATACGCTTCTCCATAAACGCGTTAAGAAATAATGCTTTTCTTTGAACACGTCCCGCTCGATATGTTGGAGTTTGGTGGAGATGAGTTTCTAAAACGTCAACAAAATGTATGAAATGTTTACATTTTACCGCGAGAAAACCATTGCCGAGGATTTAGTTTACAAAAAGAAAAAAAGACTTAAAAAAAGCATTTGCATTACCAACCTGTGTATCGGTCAACAATTTTGTTTCACTTCTCGCCCACCAAGAATGATCCCGATTGTATTTTGAAGGAGGAGATAATGTAAAAATAGATTTGGTTTCAAGATTCACATCCATGTTCTTCGGATGTTGAACTGCAACGGCAGCGTATGATAAGTTTATTAAATTCTGATCTTGACAGCATTGTACAGTGGGGAATAAGAAATCGCGTAGAATTTAATGCTTCTAAAACTCAATGTTGTCTTTTGTCGTTAAAGCAAAACATACCTCCAATGCCACTATCCATGAGCGGCACTTGCATTGAAGAAACAGAACACCTCTCAGTTCTCGGTATGTGCATTACAGACCACCTTCTGTGGAATGACCACATATTTGACATCGCAAAGAATTCGCAGTTTAGGTTTCCTTCGAAGATGCAAAAAGTTCTTCACCCCGTCTGATCTGGCTACAGTATATAAAGCATATATTCGACCGAAACTCGAGTATAATTCCCATATTTGGGCAGGTGCTCCTATAACCCACTTGAGTTTTCAAGATAGAATTCAAAAAAGAGCTTTGAAAATGATAGGCGACCGAACAATAACAGAAACGTTTACATCTCTTGAGCACCGCCGAAATGTTTTGTGCCTTTCGTTTTTTATCGTTATTTTTACAAACAATGCTCTAGCGAAATAGCCAGCTGCATTCCTCCCATGAAACGATTCAACCGTAATACTCAAACTGCTAGGAATGCCCATCAGTTTACCCTTGAGCCTAACTTCGGACGTACTGTTAAGTATAGAGATTCTTTCTTTAGTCGTACCACACGAATGTGGAATGCTTTGCCAGGCTCTGTTTTTCCCTCCCATTTTGATATGCAGAACTTTAAAACTAATGTGCATCGGTATCTCCTCTTTTATCCCTCCTCATTTCCCCAATGCTCGTGCGGTGTTTAAACATTTTAAGTGTACACACAAACCCCTTTCGCGCGTGTAAATTATAAAAAAAAAGATTGGCAATAGAAGCAGCTAGTGAGCCTGGGACCAGTTTGTGGTTTTTCATTCCCATTTTAATCTAGATTAGACTTCAATGAAAACAAAAGAAATAAATGAAGCTTGAAACTACTTACGGCTCTTTTTGGCAGAATCTGCGATAATATATCTCAGGTATTCGTTTTGTTGCTGCAACTGACTTCCATTCTTTGCCTGATTTCTCAGAGTCCACTCAGATCGGAGAAATCAAAAACAGTTGTTTTCCTGGTGATCAGTGTTGCTCCCCAACTGATTGCAAGCGTAGTGTTTAGGAAAAAAAAGTGTACTAAAAATGTAGTAAAAAAAATAAACAAATAATTTTAAAATTTTTGTACTCCTTTTATTTACTTTAAAATATATACATAGGTATATATAAATAATAAACTATATGTATACACATTTTATAAAAATAAACTATATTTACATCTTAGCAAACCAAAAAAAATAATTTTTAAATATTTTTTTTATAATGACTAGCATTGTGGTAGTTAAATATCCTTCAAGAATTCTTTCGATTGCATAATTGCATCAACTGTTTAATTACTTAAATTATTTCTCAAATCATCCCTTATAAAATTTAAATTTGAGAAAAACCTCTCTGCAGTTGCACTGCTGAGTAAGCTACACAAAGTAGGCATGTAACTGCATACATTTTAAAAAGCTAACTTTCCAAGAAAATTTTTGCCGCTCAATAAAATTGGCCCAAAATTTAACAATTTCATTATTGAAAAATTCTTTTATATGAAACGGGAATTTTTTTAAAAGGGGCATTATAGTCGGAATTTCTCCATTTGAAATTTCTCTGGGGTCAAGAAGAGTTAAATGAGTTATTTTTTCATCGTCAATTAAATGAAATCTGAACCCGATTTTGTGATACTCCATCAAGCATTCGAGAAAAATTTACAAAATAGTTCACCTTCACATTTCAATTTCAAAACAGTACTTTGTGACTGAAGTAAAAATGAGAAGAATATACATACATAGAAAAAGAAAACCAATCTCATGATACACAGAAACACAAGGTATGTTCACTAGACGCATACAAATCGCCATATTGATATTTTATGACGGCACATTCTTCTATTATTATTATTTTATTTGTTAAGTGAAGATTATTTTTTAAAACTGAAGGCTTAAACGATTTTTTTATGATTACAAAAACAATAAACATAAAAAACAGTAACAAAATCGGCAAATTAATACATTTATTTAGACTCTATAAGAACAAAAATCAGAAGAATGTGACGTTACAGCCAAAGTGAGCATACCTTGTATTTCTGTGTGTCATGACCAATCTGATCTGTCAAACTGTGGATTCCATTATGGAAGTGGATTGAGAATGTTGGATGTTCTGGGCGTACACAGAAAGTATTGGTTAAGTTAAGATATAAAACTAAAAACACACTATTAATTTTTAAGAATAAAATAATTTCTGATGTCAAAAAATGTGTAGTGTTAGTGTAGAAGAAAACACTTCTATTGTAGTAGAGGGCTGCTGGTGATTCTAATTGCATGCGGCTCTGGTAGAAATCTTCAGCAAGGGGTGTTGTATTTGTGGTGATGGAAACATTTTCATTTTCGTTTATTGAGTGTTCAATGAATTGTAGATTCACTGGCCCTCAGGATTTTGCATTCTGGTGTTGTTGTCAACAAGAACAAAATGAAATGTCAAAATGAGAAAAAAACTCACCACATGTTTTTTTTTGTTGTTTAACAGATTAGATATTTTTTGATTACATTCGTTAAAATGTATGTACAATTGGCCTTAAACTAACTTTTGAAGTCCTTTTCGATGTCCAGTAAATAGGCGACTGTCGTCCCTTTCTTGTTGAGTCTGTGTGTCAAGTCGGAGTGCAGCCCAAGAAGCGGATGGATGGTGGTATGATTTCCCTTTCCCTGAAGAAATGATTAAGCTTTCTCAGGATAAGTCCCTCCAGTATTTTGCTGGCACAGCATAGAAGCGAAATCGGCCGATATCCCTCGACGCTAGTTCTGTTTGTTTTTTTCTTCAGAACGGGTATCACTTTTGCTATTTTCCATGTTTCGGAGAAGTAGCTGTTATTCAAGCAGTTGTTGAAAATGATCGTCAGCAGTAGGATGGCGATATTTGGTAGCTTTTTAAGCACAAAGTTAGAATTTTCTCCGTGGATTATGTCAGTTACTTCCTAGACGGAAGTAAAAGCATTTCCAGTTGGTCCGAGTACAGGATTGATTAAAGTTGGTGACTGAATTATTAGAGGCTGCAACTTTTTCAAACCTGTTTTCAACTTCTTCGATGAATTCAGGAAGGTGATTGAGCGGGTGATCCTTGAAAGTCTCTTCAAAATGTGTAGCGAGCTTCTACTTTTTCGGAAGGTGTTGTTGCAGAATGTTGCCATTTAAGTATCTGGCATCGAGCTCTTTTTTCCCAACAAGCTGGTTAATTTTCTTAAAGGCATCGGGTCCTGGTTTGATGTTAGCTTAGCAAGCCTATTCCTTAATTCATCCCCCTGGTAATGTTTCACTGCCTGGTTGAACATGGTGTTGGTGCATTGAAGTTCGGAGTATATGCGTCTATACTCATCGTTCTCTCTGTTGAAGAACCTGTGGCATATCCGTTGACGGTTTTTGCGGAGTCTCTGTCTGTGAGGAGGCATATTCGCATATCGGTCTCTGCTGGTTCTTGAAGTCTTAAGCTTTTCCAAGGCGTTGTTAACTGTAGTCTCGTATGGGACTATCAATTTCAATCAATCAATAAATTTTTGTTGTTTAACGCGGACAATGAATGATATACAAAAGAGAACACGAAACACAATTAATGATATAACAAAACGACAACGAAAATTGAGTGTATTGGAGGATGGAACGTACGAAAGATTTTCCTCTTTATAATATATTTACTCTATGGTCTGGTGGTAGATACGAAGAAACGAAGAATTCTCCAGGTATTCCCAGACATGTTCCATATAACATTTCTGCTGGAGTTGCTTGGTTGCTTGGTTTCGGTGAACATATGAGTGCTGCTTTAAGGGTCCGGTGCATTCGTTCAACATTGCTCTTGGATTGTGAATGATAAGTTGTGGTTCGAGTTTTCTTTCTACCAACGAGATTTGTCAGTGCTTGGAAGAGAGTTGACTTGAACCTTGGTCGGTTGTAATAATCACAAGAGAACCGTAGTGCGATATCCAATGGTAGAAAAGATTGGTTGCGACAGTGTCTGCAGTCATATTTTTGATGGGAACTGCTACGGGCCATCTTGAGCAGCGGTTTATCATTGTGAGGCAGTACTCAAATTCTTTAACCAATGGCAGCAAGAAAATGTCGATGTGAAGATGGTTAAATCTTGAGTCGGGAACGACGATGTGATCATGTTTCACTTTGTTGTGGCGATGTACTTTTGATCTCTGCCATGCTATGTATTCTCGAGACCATTGTATTGCATTTTTTCTGATTCCAAGCCAAATAAATTTTTTTTTCTCATCCACTGGGATGAGCGGTGCTGTCAATGATGTCAATGTCTTCATATTGACAGTCTAATGTATGGCCTGACTATATTTTGATGCCTGGTTCCGTCTGCAGTTCATGAAGATGCAGAGATGATGGGCTCTCAATCAGATCCTGAAGGTGTTGGTCTTTAATTTGTTCATCTCGTATCGTGTCTGGGCTGAGGACGGTTAGCATGCTAATGGTGATCACGCGTGATAGTGCGTCTGCTTTAATGCTATCTTCACCAGCGCTACCACTTCCGGAAAAAAAGTTGAAGTAAATTTGAGGAAAAAAGACAAGTACATTGTAAAAAATCGAAGTAGATTTCAAAATGAAGCATTTTTATATAAATCTTTTTTGTTTATGTTTATTTCTATATATGATTAAACAAAAAAAGTTATAACAAAAACTTAACTGTAGAATGCCTACATATTTACATTTTTATATTAATTCATTTAATAAAATATTAATTTAAATAAAAAAGCTGCCCAATTCGCGTCAAACCCAACACTGGCCGCATGTATCAGAACTCCTCCTGTACTCGAGAGCGTAAATGATTTTATGGGACCAATCTTCTTTCGCACTCGTTCAGTCGCAAGAGTATTGAAAGATCTCAACATAAATAAATCCGCTGGCCCGAATTGTATCCCCGCTATTGTTCTGAAGAGGTGTTCTTCAACGCTGGCAAAACCTTTGCGTAAGCTTTTCCATCGGTCCTATTCCTCTGGACTCTTTCCGAGTGCATGGAAAACAGCATTTGTCCAGCCTATCCCAAAAAAAGGCGAATCTTCTGCACCCTCAAACTACCGACCAATTGCACTAACGTCCCTTCTTTCTAAGGTCATGGAAACGCTGATTAATTTTCAGCTTAAGAAATATCTCGAAGAACGAAAGCTTCTTAATGACCGGCAGTACGGCTTTCGTAGCAACAGGTCCACTGGTGATTTGATGGTATATCTCACCGAAAAGTGGAACCAATCTCTCCATCGTTTTGGGGAAAGCAAAATTATTGCACTTGATATTTCTAAGGCATTTGATAGAGTTTGGCATCAAGCCCTTTTATCGAAAATGCGTGCATTTGGACTCGATGAATCTCTTCTTCGTTGTATTAGTAACTACCTTTCGAACCGCTCAATTCAAGTTGTATTGGACGGTTTCAAATCTGATATTCACAAAATAAATGCTGGTGTGCCCCAGGGGTTTTGCGACTCTTTTCCTTATATTTATCAATGACTTATTATCTGAAACAAGTAATCCAATCAATTGTTTTGCTGACGACAGTACTCTCAGCTTTTCATATTCGTTTCCAGATTCACATCCATGTTATTCGGATGTTGAACTGCAACGACAGCGTATTAAATTCTGATCTTGACAGCATTGTACAATGGGGAATAAGAAATCGCGTAGAATTTAATGCTTCTTAAACTCAATGTTGTCTTTTGTCGTCAAAGCAAAACATACCTCCAATGCCACTATCCATGAGCGGCACTTGCATTGAAGAAACAGAACACCTCTCAGTTCTCGGTATATGCATTACAGACCACCTTCTGTGGAATGACCAAATATTTGACATCGCAAAGAATTCGCAGTTAAGGTTTCCTTCGAAGATGCAAGAAGTTCTTCACCCCGTCTGATCTGGCTACAGTATATAAAGCATATATTCGATCGAAACTCGAGTATAATTCCCATATTTGGGCAGGTGCTCCTATAACCCACTTGAGTTTTCAAGATAGAATTCAAAAAAGAGCTTTGAAAATGATAGGCGACCGAACAATAACAGAAACGTTTACATCTCTTGAGCACCGCCGAAATGTTTCGTGTCTTTCGTTATTTTATCGTTATTTTTACAAACAATGCTCTAGAGAAATAGCCAGCTGCATTCTCGAACTGCCCATCAGTTTACCCTTGAGCCTAACTTCGGACGTACTGTTAAGTATAGAGATTCTTTCTTTAGTCGTACCACACGAATGTGGAATGCTTTGCCAGGCTCTGTTTTTCCCTCCCATTTTGATATGCAGAACTTTAAAACTAATGTGCATCGGTATCTCCTCTTTTATCCCTCCTCATTTCCCTAATGCTCGTGCGGTGTTTAAACATTTTAAGGGTACACACAAACCCCTTTCGCGCGTGTAAATTATAAAAAAAAAAAAAAAAAAATGTACTTCATGTTAATTATTTTTTTTATAAAAAAGGAACATTAAAATTATTTAGGTATTATTATGTTCTCACAAGTATCACTCTCTCTGCTTCTGCGGAAATGTGGGGAAAAATTTCTAGGTTTAACATAAAATCGGAAAGTTCTTGAAACATTCGTTTTTCGACGGTATTTTTTATTTGTTTTAATTCACTCCAAAACCTCACAACACCTGTTTCAGGTTACGAATCTATTGTTAACTCCTAAAAGTAAACGCCACTGCGAAGCCATTTTAATTATAAGAAAACAGGTTTGAATCGTTGAAATTGTTGTCGGTGTTCCATCGATGTTTACTTTAAACACGTAGTCGGATATTCCTTTCAGCACTGCGTATGGTCCTTCGTATGGTTGTTCACATGGTTTTTGGACTGCGTCGACTCGTACAAAAACATGACAGCATGTGTAGAGCGTTTTGTATGCAAATGGTTTCGTGCGGCAGTGATGGGCTGGTGGAGTTGACTTGACTTGTTGCATGTGTTCTCGGAATTTGTTGACGAAGATTCCAGGTTCCAGTGAGACTTCTTCGTGGATAAAAAACTCACCTGGTAATCTCAGTGTTGTTCCAAGAACTAGTTCCGCAGCAGTTGCATTCTTCTTCTTTGAAACTCGTGCGAAGACCTAATAAAACTGTGGGAAGTACACTCACCCAATCTGTCGCTTCGTGGCATTTTATTCATGACTTAGGCGATCTGTCTCAGCGCTCGATCATCCCGTTAGAAGCTGGGTGGTAGGCAGTCGTCCTGATGCGAGTGCTTCCGATCAGTTTTGCTAGTGCGTTGAACAGTGTGGATTCGAATTGTGATCCTCTGTCGGTCGTAATTGATTTGGGTGCCCCAAATCTGCATATCCAGTTGTTGCAGAACGTGTTGACTATGGTTTCCGCTGTGACGTCTTTGATTGGTATTGCTTCGGGCCATCTGATAAATCGATCTATCATGGTCAATAGATATCGTTATTCGTTGACGAGAGGCATTATGACTATGTCGATGTGAACGTGTTCAAACCTACTACTTGGCATGTCAATGTGTAGTGGTACGTTCTTGACATGGCGACTTATCTTGCTGCGTTGGCATTGTAAGCACGACCTGGCCCATGATAGTATATCCTTGGACATGCTTGGACATACATACTTCCTGCTAATTTGTTGCTTCGTCGCCTTACCGCTGGGATGCGATAGGTTGTGTACGCTGTCGAAAACTTTTCTGCGAAGGGTTGTTGGCACATATGGTAGAATGTCGTTGCTTCCAACATCGCAGTACACCGTGGCGTTAGTATCGTCCGTTCGTAGTCATCGTAGATGAAGGGAGTTCGAATCAGGATTCTTGAGTAGTGTCTTTAGCTCGTCGTCGTCTCGTTTTTTCTCTGCTAAATCTGGGGTACTGATTGTAACGGGCATATTGATGGTTTCGATTCGAGAGTATGCGTCAGCTACGATGTTCTCCTTTCCAGCAACAAATTCAATCCGTGTTGAGAAGCGGCCGATTTCCTCGAGTTGCCCTGCGATGCGGTCACATTCATGGTCAGATTTCTGGTCGAAAGCGCATGTCAACGGCTTATGGTCGGTGAGGATGATGACTTCACGTCCTTCGATTAGGTGTTGAAAATGTTTCACCGCTCTGAATAGAAGCCGAGAGGTTGTAGCTGTTCGTTGTGGAGTTGGTCGAGTGCGGCTCCGATCGCAAAGTCTGAAGCGTCAGATCGTAGTATCAGAGGCACATCTGAACATGGATGGGCTTGTTGCACTGCGTCCCTCAACTTAGCTTTGTATTCGTCGAATGCTCTGTCTGCTTCGGGAGTCCACTGGATGAGTCGTTTGTCGTTTTTCTTAGCTCCGATGGTTATGTTTATGAGTGGTGTTTGAGTCTCTGAGGCGCTAGGGATACAGCTTCGGTAAAAGTTCTACAAGCCTAGGAACTTTCGTAGTTGGTCCATCGTCGTTGGTTCGTGAGTTCCTCGACGCGATCGGATGGAGGTTTTACACCTGAACTGTCAACGGTGTATTCTAAGTATCTTACCTCTGGGCGTCCAAAGCAACACTTGGGTACGTTGATCACTAGGCCGAACTGTTGTAGTTTTTCGAAGACGATGCGCAGATGTTGTTGATGCCTTTCCTCATTATTTGATGCAATTAGGATGTCATCGATGTAGCAAAAACTAAATTCAAGTCCTCTTAGTGCTGAGCCCATGAAGCGCTGCATCGTTTGAGCAGCGTTGCATAAGCCAAATGTCATAGCTTTTAATTCAAAGAGGCAGAAAGGAATTATGACGGCTGTCTTTGGTCGGTCTTCTGGTGCGATTGGAATCTGATGGTATGCCCGTTTTAAGTCGAGGGTCGTAAAGATGGTACATCCGCTGAGTTGATGACTGAAATCTCGGAGGTGTGGTATCGGGTATCGGTCGGGAACGATTATGTTGTAGTAGACGGTAGTCACCGCACGGCCTCCAACCTCCGGATTTCCTTGGAACCATTTGAAGAGGAGATGCCCACTCACTCTTGGAAGGCTTGCAGATTCCTTGAAGTATCATGTTTTTGAACTCGTTCTTGACTGCTTTGAGCTTTTCGCCGGCAAGACGGCGAACTCGTTCTGCCACAGGTTGTCCTTTCGTAATGATGTGATGTTGCACAATGTGATCTTGGACACAGATCTGCTTGTCGTGTCTCTGAGTAGCTTCTAGATTACCTTTGGCGAGACTCAGAGAAACGCTTGGGGATTGCAGTCTTCAGTGCTTTGTATGTATCTTGTGGTGGAGTGTTATTGACAATATCAATGAGTCAGTGGATATGTGGAGAGGCAAGGATTTCATGAATGAATCACTCGTAAGAGGAGGATTATTAGTGTCCAGCAAGGTTCCGCTTAAGTTATCAGAGGCTGGGTTGTTGTCGTCAGCCATTTCTCCTGCTTCTGCGTTTTTCGCTGGTGTTCTTACAATCATTTGTATGGTTGTTAGTAGATCAAATTAAAGTTTGGAAGTAACGCGCTCTTTCGGATGCTCTTTATTGTTGGAAGCTTGTCGAAATTCGCGAAGATCACGTCGGGGTAACCAATGTGGTGTCTAGCGCAGACACCATCTATATTTAGACTGCAAATCGAAGAACCACAGAAAACACGCAAATTTAAATTAACAAGTAAATATATTTATTTGTAGATTATTAACTAGCAAACTTATTTCTTATACATACAAATCAAAACATTGAAATAGAGACTAAATTACTGTTTGTAATAGCGTCACTTAAAGATGTTTTCGCGTTGAGGAACAAAATCGAAATGAAGTTGCGTTCTGAGAACAAAAATGTGAAAGAATCTTCTAGACGCTTGAGCTTGGTGTTTGGTAAGCATTTTATAATTCCCGCCGCTTATTTGTGTGAATTAAAGTGAACTTCTGCCGTTTTATGTCCTAAATTCCAATCTCCATAATAATTTGAACACCCTCTGTGCCTCGTTTCATGTAACTGTGGTGTGCATTCACAATCCCCTTAGCACTCCCCTCCGAGTGACAGCGATGTCTATTTGACGTTTTGGAAACTTCCTTTTTTTCTTTGCAGGATATGTTTTTATTTTTATTTCGTCTGCGAGATTTCTTGCAATTTGTCATGTGGTTGTTGAATTGCTGGTCGATGCAGTGCTTGGAGTAAGTGTTCGTGGAAGGAACTTCGGTGTTGCGGATTCTGGTTGTGTCGAACTGTTCCTTGGAGACGGGCTTCATGTCGGAGTGTCTGTTTCGCTTGACTAGGCGAAGGTCTCTACGAAAGCAGGTTTGAATCGTTCCGTGGAAATTGTTGTCGGTGTTCCATCGATGTTTACTTTAAACACGTAGCCGGATATTCGTTCCACCACTGCGTGTGGTCCTTCGTATGGTTGTTCACATGGTTTTTGGACTGCGTCGACTCGTACAAAAACATGACAGCATGTGTAGAGCGTTTTGTGTGCAAATTGTTTCGTGCGGAACTAGTTCCGCAGCAGTTGCATTAATGTCTTCTTTGAAACTCATACTTAGACCTAATACAACTGTGGGAAGTACACTCACCCAATCTGTCGCTTCGTGGCATTTTATTGATGACTTATGCGATCTGTGCCAGCGCTCGATCATCCCGTTAGAAGTACGGATTCGAATTGTGCTCCTCTGTCCGTCGTAATTGTTTTGGGTGCCCCAAATCTCCATATCCAGTTGTTGCAGAACGTGTTGACTATTGTTTCCGCTGTGACGTCTTTGATTGATATTGCTTCGGGCCATCTGGTAAATCGATCTATCATGGTCAATACATATCGTTATTCGTTGACGAGAGGCATTATGACTATGTCATAGTTGGTAGGAGAAATTGTTTTTGCCGTGAGCGATCGCGAGCGATCCAGTTACGACAGCCTTCTCTACACTTTCGTGCTTCGTTGGCGTATCGTTGGTAGAAGTAGCACAGGTTGGATTCGTCGCTTTTCATTGTGCGTTGCCTGTTGTGTTGTTGTGTGATGCCGTTCTGTTGCGTGATGAAGATCTGTGGTTCCGTTGTCTGCCCGTCCAGCGTATTTGTATCTTCTCTAGAAACGGCTTGAATCGACTCTGTAAGAGCGGCTGGTTGCATGAAATTAGAGATGGGACATAAGTATTGTGTGGCAGACATGTCGAATATTTTGTCCCCAACCTCAGCTAACTGGCCTAGATCGTCTTGTCCGGTTGCAAGCAGTACTGTGTAAATTTTCTCTGAAAGTCGATTAAATAATAGCGTGCGCATGACTGAGGGATCGCAGCGACCATCAGAAAGATGTCTCTTGTGTGCGAGAATCGATGATGGTTTTTTTCCGGTCTTGTCTTCACCTCGTAGCATTCTTCGTAGCTGCGATTCTGGATTGGGAGCAAAATTGTTCATCAGTCGTTCTTTCAGTACGATGAATTTGTTGTTGTTCGGTGGATTACTTGCTACGTCACCGACTGCTCTTAAAAGCATCGCCCTCGAGGCTGACCAGTAAATTAGCATAGCGTGCGTCGTCGTTCATGATGACTTGTTGGTAGCAAGTTGTCTGGCCAGTTTTGTGTCTGTGTCGAAAAAATGTGGGAATCAGCCATTCTTTGTGAAACGGTGATGTCTGTTTCGACAATGTTCTTTTTTTCAGCTGTTCTATGGCGTCGTTTGCTTCACGAAGTTCGTAGCAGAGTTTGTTTATGAGTTCCATCGTTGAATCGTTTGGGGCACTCGCCATTTTTGTGCAGGGACTATTATGCTGCTGGATACTTGTTTTGTCGGACGATGAATTGGGACTGGAGAATTTAATTCTCGCAGCTTGTATCGCATATATGTTCTACATGCAGAAAAGCTTTTTCGCACGTGCTTTTAGGCGTCGGGTATTATCTGGAACCGTTGGCGCGCCTTCAGCCACTGGAAAGCAGCGTGCTTAGAATGTTTTGAGGATATAGCGTCTGGAAGGTTGCGTGGATTTTTTGGTTCGATCACGTCGGGGTCACCAGCTGTAGCGGTTGTAGCAGGGTTGCTTTTGCCACTACGATATAAATAAAAACATTAATTTATTTTGTTCTATCAAACAAAATATGAAACTTTATTTATTAAGAATAAAAAACTATATAAAAATGGCGTGATCAACTAGTTATTAGGATGGCCGTCTATACACGTCCGTCTGGGTCGAAGAAGGAAAAACGATTTAAAGTGAATTTCTGCCGTTGTCTTAAATTCCAATCTCGATAATGATTTGCACACCCTCTGTGCCTCGTTTCATGTAACTGTGGTGTGCGTTCACAATCCCCAAATAAATACACAATACAATGCCATCTAGTATTGGAATACGTACAAAGTCTCGTGTACATTTATTAAATCCATTGAATAAGAAGTACAGGAAGACGTGTGTTTTTGAAAATAAATGAAGCCTCTTTCTTAATAGTGTGAATTATCACATGCACACAAGTATTGACACTGGGGCGTAATGCAGACTATTAAAAACCATCTTGGGGCGCCAACTATAATGTTATAAAGCGTGTAATGGAAACAAATAGTTACTGTAAAATAGATTTTTTTATTAATAAAATTTTTATTTTTATTAATAAACCTTACAGGTTTTTCTTTCTTATCTTAAATTCTACTAATTTTGTCAATTTAATTAGCAACATTCCCCTGAAATGTATTGTTTGTTAAGTTCGGTTCTTTATAAAAATTGTTTGTATTACAGTCCCAGTATATTGTTAGCTACATTCCACTTAAATGTATTGTTTTTTTAAGTTTTGTTCTTATTAATAAGGTTTCATTTTTTTTGCTGCCATTATAAAGGATCTTGGTTTTAAGAAGATTTATATGATCATTTTGGAGACAATGATAAAATGACCAGAGTTTTTGATTGTCCTTCAGAAACAGTTTTACCTATCAATTCTGTTTACGTATTTATAATTATACGGTCATAAATGATTCTTTTTAGCATTGTCTTTTTTCCGTCAATTAGTTTTGACTGTATTTTTAGCTGTGAGAAATACCAAAAAACAAAAAAAAAATTTATGAAAAAATATTCATTCTACATGCACTCAACGCATTGAAGCGCCTTACCAAAAAACAATGAAAACGAATGCGTCCTTGACTTCAACTTTCTCATTTGACAGGTAGAAAGTGAATTTTATCCATTGAAGATGATCATTTTTATTGTCAACTAATTTATTATTTTCATTGTTTAATACCACAAAAAAACTGTTATAAATTGTTCGACAATATTTAAAATATATTCAAAACACCACTCCACGCCCCTTTACGTTCTAAATAAAACAATACTGACCTGTGAAAAGAAATGTGTTCATTCTTCTTAAAAATGCTGGTTTTACATGTTTTAACAATGCAGCTCATCCTGATTCTTGTTTTTCAGAACGACAGTGCTCTTGGACTAGCAAAAGCTCTTGGATTCAATCCAAGGTATTAAATGCTTAGAAAACAAGTTTTATTGAATAGAAAAAATGCCTTAGTTATATACATAGTATGTATGGTATTTATTGAAAACTATGCCACATTGGAATTTTCTCATTTCTCGTATTTTCAACATTCTGCCAATGTTCTATGCCTGAACCTGACGCCGAAGACCCAACCACAATTGTACCTAGTAAGATTTTCTTTCCTATTTTATTTTTTGTTGCAAGTGTTATTTTGATAAGAATGTTGTCAAGACCTTCAGAAAGCCTTATAGGTATTTGCAGAGTAGATTCGTTAGAATCCCATTTCGTTGAAAGTGATGGAAAAAAGTATCCCGACTTCCAAGAGTCCGAATAGATATTATGTTCAAAAACAGTTGTTTTGATGTAAACGCTCCCAGCTGAATTCTCAAGTTCATCTTTTACTCTGTTAGAGCACCTCATTTTGGCAGTAGTCACTCTCAAAACTAATCCCTTCTCTTGCTGGGAATTGTTCCTCCTTATTTTCCGTTTAACCTCAGAGAGCCCAGGCCAAGGGCTTTTGCTAATATTTGAAAGCTTAGAATTGTTTGTTTTTTGATCCGCGTCGTCAGTACTTGTTGAATTCGAGGTTTCATCTTTAATTGAATCTCGCAGCTCAAGAATTAATTCAATAACGCCTTTCGCCGACTGCGCCACCTAAAAAATAAAAAAAAACACGGATATTAAATATTATTTAATGGTGGCTTAATGCGATAATTTAAGTTTTATGAAATGGTTACAAAAACTTATAAGCTCGTTTAATTGTATGACGGAGCTTAGTTGTATTACATCAGCACTAATTAGAATGGATGAACATTTCTTAAATGTTTGCATTAAGGCAATTAATGAAGATATAATGAATATGTAATGCATAAAGTAAGTAAAGAAGAATTTTCTATCATAAATATTGTTTTAGAGAAAGCAGCTAAACTTTTCTGTGAACATAATAGCTTATTACTTTATTTTTCTGTCTAATTAACAACTACTAGAAAGCCAAACCGCTGCGCTTGTTGAAAACATTAAAACATTTAAAAGACACAAACGAACAAAACTGAAGCAGACCTATTTACACTTTTGGCTTTTATTTATGAACTATCTGACCCACCCGGTGTTTTCCGAGTATATCATAAATTTTCTGGATCCCGAAAAAAGCTCCTTATATGGGGTCCAACTGTAATTAAACACCACTAACAAATTTTTTTTGAAAAACTTTTCGAAAACATATTTTAATTTTTTTTTGAGTATGTCAATTTAAAGAAATCTATAGTTTATAATAGGAAAATAAATTAAAAAAAAATCTATAGATCCGTTTTCAAAATATTCAAAAAACTAAATATATTTTTTTTAAATTAATAAAAATTAAAAAAAAAATGTTTTTGAAAATTTCAATAAGCAATTTTTTTTTTATAATTAACGTGCGCACAAGGGACTATTTGTTTCCCTTTTGATGTAGAACACACTGCGCGGGCATTGGGAAGATAGGGAGGGGAGAGATAGGAGGTGTCGATTAACATTGGTTTTGAATGTTTGCGGATCAAAATGGCAAGGGAAAATCTCGCCGGGTATATATTTATTTTTTAAATCATAAAACACTACATATTTTGAAAATTTTATCAAAATCCGTCAATTAGTTAACGAGAAAGTCTTATTTTAAAAACACCGGTCATATGGGTGGTACCGTTATAAAAGTTTTTCTGAAAAATCCATTAAATCTAAAAGATAGATTTTGTATAAAAAACACCATTCAGAAAGTTTTATCAAAATCGTAGGAGCCGTTTTCGAGAAAAATACGTTTTTCATTAAAAGTTATATGGCAGGTACCATTAGTTTTGGAGCTAGAATGCCAATTCGAAAAACTGTCTGTCGGCTAGAGTACTCTAAAAATACTATATACCAAGTTTGAATCAAATGGGCCCAACCGTTTTGGCTATAGGAATCGATACGGACAGACAGACAGACAGACAGGCAGACGGACGAAATTTCCTGACCCACTTTTTTTGACTTCTCTATTATTGTTATGTCATGTTTAATTGTAAGATTTTTTTTTTTACGAATGCATAACTTGCCTTATAGTCCCTATAAATCGCAAGTAAAAAAGAAATCATGCCTTTTCACATATTCTTAGAGAAACAAAATGGCGTTTAAATTTTCCCATTGAAAACTGATTTACATGTGTACATGTTTTGGAAGGACACGGATACGGTTTAGATCGAAAAACACTATGCTGACCACTTTTCTAGAGAAAGCATCCACAGAACGAATACCATTTTGGACATCATCAGCTGGTATTGCCGTGTAGAAAAAAGATGTCTTGAGAACCCAGTTCAAAGGCTATCGCAGAAGAAAGCAAGGGCAAGAATCCCTGGTTCTTAAAATGCAATGACACCTGCATTTAGTATTTAGTTGGCCTCACACATGGAACAATCCGAAAAGGGGTGGTATGAATGCCGACGTCAATCCGGCAAAACCAACAGTAAATTGGCTTAGAGCGCACCAGAAAAGTGGTCAAGTTATATTCCCAGAGATCAGAGATAATAACAACAAAAAGAAGAACAGGTACATACTTTCTGAAAAGAAGTTCATAAAATTAAAGAATTAGAAACAACCATTAGAATTTTCCAAGACAAAATTAACTCAGACTTCTGAGCTATTAATTCTGAGGCAATCCTCAAATTCTACTCTACCAGCGGCTAAATGAAGAAAGTGAAAAAGAAACCGTTTTTTGAGGCAAGTTCACGGAAAGCATCGAACAAACTTTTCAAGAGAATATGTGGCTTGGAGCTGTGAATGGAAACCCGTTGTCTTTTCGGATGAGCTTGACGGTACCGATGACAAATTTTCTTTCCATATTCTAGCAAATGAGGAGTTTTATTTGGCAAGATATCACAGTCGTACATTAGGTGTCATCGTGTGGGGATCTATTATCTTATTTGGCACTATCGAGTTCGAGTTGGAGTTTTTGTCCAGAACAATCAATGGAATGAACTACAAATATTTGCTGGAACCGTCATTTCCATCGTCATTTCCTCGTAAATGTTCTGCATTTCGATTGAAATCACTTTTTATTTTCATTGGAAATGCAATTGCGTTTTCTATTTACATTTCGATCGATTTCGAAAACTTTGGAATTGCTCCGAAATGTCAAAACTGAAGGCTCATCCATTTTTAATTTGTTTTTAAAGTGAAATTATTACTGCATGAATGCAACATAATTGGCGATTTAAAGGCAAACAAGGAAATCTAAAGAAAATAAATTGCACGATTGGATCGCACGTACTTGCGCTCACATTGTAAAATAAAATTAAAGAAAATTAAAGTGAACATCAAAGCATTTATTCGATTTTTGTGAATTTTAATTGTTCTAATAAAGTACAGTAAATTGTATTGAATGAAATAATTTAAACGCCATTTTATTTCTTTAGGAAATGTAAAAAAAGTTAGAATTTTTTTTCAAAATCGTAGAAGCCGTTTTTAAATAAAACGGTTTTTTTTAACAACTTTTTTTAATATTAAAAATACAAAAAAAAAAGTTTTCGAAAAAAAAATTAATGCAAAATTACTTAGGCTACCTGCATCTTCTTGAATATCAATTTTGATTGAAATCCGATCACCAGTTTTCGAGAAAGTCGAAGAAAAAAAAACCGGTCCTATGGGAGGTACCGTTCTTAGCCCACCATATTGTTTTTTTTTCACTTAAATGTAATGCATACCTACAGTAGTACAATAATTTTTTTTAAATAAAAATTCTTGGAGCCGTTTTCAAGCAAAATAAAGTTTTACGACTGGTACCGTTAATTTTTGAGCTAAAAAATATTGAAAAAAAACTCCTCTGTAGAATGTCAAAATAACCTTAAGTTCAAAATTTGAAGACGATTGGCCCAACCGTTTAGGCTGCAGTCCAAAATACATCCGTACAGACAGACAGACAGACAGACGGAAAGAATTTTGCCAGTAACTCAAATATGTTTCTCTATCATCGTAATGTCATGTTTGATTGTTATCTCAAAATTTTTAATCTGCACGAATGCATAACTTGCATTATAGTACCTATAATCGCAAGTAAAAATATGATGTAGGGCAAATTTTGCGTGAAAAATAAAAAATATTAGATCTAACTGACTTTTTCATTTCAAGAATAGCTTCTCTTGATGTATGTTCCAAATATGAAAAAACCAGTGAATACTATCTTAAATCGATGGTAAATAATTTCTCTTAAACTGTTGACGAAGAATTACATAGCCAATTGTAATTCCACTAATTTCACAAACAATCCACTGAACATACATAAACAAAGTAATTTGAATTCGTTCAGAAAATGGAATGAACCGAAATGCAGAACATCCATTTTTATTTTCAAAATTCCATTTCAGAATTACGAATTGTGGAACACGTAAATTCACTTTAACCATGTGAATTCACATAAAGTAAAATGCAGAACATGTGTACCCTATCTTGAATTCTCTAACAAGATAATGTTTCATCCACACGTCATAATTGTAAGAAATTTCATTCATTCAGAAGTGGAACTTTTGCAATGGCCTTGGCCATATTCACCTATAAGTTTAACAAGACTGCAGATGCAGACAATAGGATTATTGGAAAAAAGCTTTCTATTCCAAATCAGGTCATATCTTAATTGGCAAATTTACTCTTTATTGACGTAGAAAATGTATATCGAGCTGCAGCCTAAACGGCTTAAACGGTTACCTTCAAATTGGGTGTTCGTGATTCTTTTGGCATTCCCCAGAGGGGAAAATGAAATTTTATTTGTATGCCCAAAAATAACGGTACCTGCCTTATGACCGTTTAGGAAAAGCTTATTTTTCTCGAAAACGGCTCCAACGATTTTGATGAAAATTTTTGAATTTTTTTTGTTTGTATTGGCTATTAATTAATCAGAACCAAATTCACGGGAAAAGTCTATTAATGGTACCGTTCATATAACCGTTTTTAATTTGTGGCTTTCTCAGTAACGGCTCTTTGGATTTTTGTCAAATTTTATATTTGAGAAGATCAAGGTAGCCAAATTAATTCTGATCATCATAATACTAATAGAATAACTTTTTTTCTAATTAAAATTAATTTTTGATTTTTTTTACTCAATATTTTTAAAACTAATCAAAAAAAATATTTTAAATTTTATTATCACATGTATATTAATAAACTTTGAAAAACAAAAAATAAAAAAAAACACGATCATTGAAAATCCGTCCTACAATTTTCGAAATACTATTTTCAAAATTTCGTTATTATACAAGACGTGTGATGGCGTACTCCGTTTTTTACAAAAAACCGTCAAGGATTTATTTTTTCTGTTTTTAGAAGAATTGCATGTGGCATCTTTTTTACCCATTTTAAGTATTTTATTATTATTTGATCTTAAAAAGTCCAATGGTCATTTCTAATTAACCTTTTAATTTTATGACATTCTTTTTAAAAAAAACGTAGTTTTTCACAAGTAGTGGGTAAATGTTTCTCGTAAATCTAATAGATCGAAAATCGAAGAAAAATTGGTAGCCTCATCCTAGTGATTGACAGTGTATATACTTAATACAATATAGTTTTTCTTCATATACATTTTCTTACACTGTTGGAGTTTTTTAATACTGTTGATGTGATATCTTTTATCGGCAACCAGAATTCATCTGTACAAAATTGTCCTGTTCTTGTGTTCCTTTTAAAAATCTTTGGCTCCAAGTAGCAAGTAACTGACCCTGAAATTAAATGACATTTCAAAATATTAACACTTTTTTGAGTAAAGATTATTCAACCAATATTTCTTTTAGCCTCACTAGATGTGAGCTGTATGATTTCTTGGGGCTTGGTGTTACCGACTTTAGAAACCTTAGAAAATGCATCTTCATCTTTTGACTTTACACTTGAATCCACAACTTTCTGAACAAGAGAGGAGCTTCGTTCTCTTAAGGATCTATAGGTTTTGTTAAATCTATTAAGGGTCTGGAAGAAAGAAACTAAATTACTATTACAACTTTTTAAGAAAATTAATATTATCTCTGATGAAACGATTTATATTAGGTATATATGTATAATAGCTGACCCGGCAAACTTATAAATAATTTCTAGTGATATTTTATTTGTTTAATGAAAAATAACAAATGTAAGGGTGTTTGGATGTTTTAACGATCGATAAAATTGATTAAATGTGATCGGTAAAAATAGAACGTTCGTTTATCGATAAAATAGAATAACTGACACGATTTGTCCGAATGTTTGTTTGACGTTTATTCTGTCTGCAATAACGGTGCGCATTGTCATTCGATAAACAAACTTGAAACGTTTCTAAGTTTTGTGTTTTATTGCAGAGCTTTGCAGAGCAATATCGGTGCGGACAACTTCAGAAACGGCGGATAAGCTGAAGCAATGGCAGTTGCAATATTGCCACAGGTATTATTGCTTTTTTTCGCGAAGGCAATTTTCTCACATTGCTCTCAATTTCAAAATGGCTGGCAATAATATTAGGTAATAAAAAACAAGGGCATCGCAAACTGTATCGACTGTTTGTCTACGTCTACGTACACATTTTTTGATATTGTTGGATTTGTTCGTCTATTCTTTCTGCTCTATTATTTCTTATGTTTGCTGCATTATTCGTTCCACGGCCTAAATGGGCTCACTTGAGTCTTGCTGGCATTATTCACTGTAACTTTCACAAAAATAGACCAAATTGATGTATAGGTACCTACTGATTAAAAACCGTATTTTTCCTTTTAGTCACAAAACACGCATCCCTTTATTGTAAACTAAAGTAAACCGTCCAAATTTTTTCAGATACTGCATTGTGACATAAAACAAATTCAGAATGAAATATATAATCGATGTGACAATATTTGTCAATTAACAACATAAACAACTTCGTTCCCTCACTTGTCGGTGCGGTATCGTTTCTCCCGGTTTCCTCGGTGCATACTGATTTGTGGGGTATGTGCGAAATCGGTAGGGTAAGAAAGCGGTGTACCGAGTGTATCAGTATTTTTTCGATATTTATCGCAAAGAATTTTTGTTTGACGTCTGTCGTCTATGCAACAGTTGGTTTTGTATAAACGAAAAATATAGAAACTAATAATAAAGAAACTAATATCCGATACTGCTTCGAAATTAAAGTTTTGAATATTTCTGTGCATAAGATCGATATACATTCGGTAAAGCGGTAAATACTGATTACAGATACCGCACCGACAAATGAGGGAGCGGCCTAAAAAGGAACTACAGTTAAATTATTTTTATATTTTTCATACAAATATTTTAAAATTTCGATTAAACAATGCATGTTGGGGATAGGACGATGAAAAATTGGGGTATTAGGTACATTTTTATAGCAAATTTAAGTAAAATACAACTCAACAAATTCGTCAAAAAAATAAAAAAATAATGTATGCATGGACACCATAAACACCTATAGTCTGTTCAAAAAAATTGTCAGTACAGGAAAGATAAAACGTTTGCCTTTCATTGGCTTGCATATTTCTGTTTTAAGTAAAAGCTCTAGCAGGGTTTCCGTACACACCTATCATTATAAATCATCGCAAATGGGAGAGCAAAGTGCGTAGGGCTACCACTTTCGGATTACAATACAATACGTAACTATTACTTTAAAAAAATATACATTCACTTTTTATTAAGAAACATTAGCACTTCACAGTTTAAAAACAATTTAAACCAATTTCAGTACACAATATTTAATAATATGTACTACTTGTATGTACATATATTTATTTTTATTAATCACAATACCACAATATCACGTCAAAATACTTTTCCTTGCAAACTTCGAGAAAATAACTTCTTTCTACTAAAATACAAAAAGCTAAAAAAATTGAACTGAACGCTCAGGAATCTATAACTTGCTCTTAAACTTTTGCCGTCAGTTTCAGAATTGATGTGAAGTTAGTGATTACATTTACATACCTTTTGAAAACACTCAACGTGAAATTATGTGTCTATTTTTGTGCTTTTTTTTAAAAAAAGTACACGCGTAAAACTATTTTCAGCGAAAAATATTAATGAGATTTCATTTCTAGAATGTGAATAAGCATGATTTTTTTTGTTAAAATAATATTTGTACCTTAACTTGTTACTAAAATATTAAAATTAACTTGGCTTTATTGTTTTTTTATTTATTATTGCTCAGAAAAAAGTTAAAATGTGTATCTTTATCGATTTTTCTTAACCTATCTTAATCTCCTTAAAACTAGCTTAAGGTAAGCTTAAAATAATTTAAAATAAACCTTAAATACTTAAATTTAGAACAGCCACAGCAAGCTTTTTTAAATTTTATTTATATTTTTTATTTTCTATTTTTTTATTTTTTTTTTTATATTTCTTGTATTTTTTATACTTAGTAGTCCCATAAAAAAATGTACAGGACCGGTACACACATATGTCGCTGAGTTTGTTTGTTCTTGTTTTGTTGTCGTTCTTGTTTCTTTTTTCTATGCTAAATACATTACTTAAAATTATCATAGTATACTCTGTAAAGTTTAGCTTCAATAATTAATTTTAATATTATAAGTCTCTTGATATTTTTAATAAGCAACATCGTTTTATACAAATTACAAAAATTAATTTGGACCTTCACTGCACAGTTCGACATTGTCAGAGTTGTAAATAAATTAATATATAGCGCAGGTTGTCAAAATCTGATCTGTCACTAAAAATTAAAAATGGTAGTTTTCAGAGCCCTACATCAAAAAAAGTATGAACAAAACTGCACACCTCACGTTTGTTTTATATTTTTCTTTTTTCTTATTATTTAAAAAAAACTTATTTATAAATTAATTACCACAAATACTTTTAAATAAAGCCACGATATCTATTTTTCAGAATAAATAAACAAACTAATTGTCTCTGGCGGCCCCATTTTGCTTTGATTTTGTCAGATGCGCAGAAGATACCAAAAATAAAAACTCTAATGATATTATCTTAGATAGGTATGTACTGTGGTTTTATATATCTTTATTTTAATTACGGTGGGCAAAATCCCAATAGGTTATGGGCCCAGATATTGCAATTAAAGATATATAATTGAGATTTAAATATAATTGCTTTTAAGAAAGCATTCGTTGCGTTGAATATTGAAATTCGTTTTCATAAAGAATGGCTCATCACGAATCTATTGAAAAGTTGCGAGGTGGTGATAATTATAATACATGGACTTTTGCAATAGAAAATATCTTGGAATTTAACAACATGGTAGAAGCTATAACGGAATAAGATTAAACGAAGCTTCGCAAAGCCAATTTGGAAAAAATTACCGATATTGTATAAAGACAATGGACTGGCTTTATACTTGGATTGCTCTTTTGAAAAAATTGACAAGCGTTCGTTTGGAGAGCTGTGACTCAATGTCACATTATGTCAACAAAATCGTTGAAACAGCCAACAAGCTGGCAAGCATTAAATTTCAAATTTCTCCAGAATGGCCATAATGTTAACCGGACTAAGTGATAATTTTAAAGCTGTTCATCATGGGTATTGAAAGCATCAGCGGTTCAAATATAACTGGGGTGGCAATCAAAGCTAAAATGCTGGACTGCGATTATTCAAAAATCCAAGAAGAAAGTGCTTTCATCGGAGCAATAAAATATATATGTTTAAAGGTACAACTTGGAAAGATAACTTCAAATGTTATGATTGCGGTAAGAAAAGACCAAAGGCCAACAATTTTAAACAAAAATGCGTTTTCTGCAGTGCTTTTATGCTGTTCTGAACGTAATCAAGACTGGTACATCTTCGAGGAACATTACTTCTTACAAGGAATGTCTGAAAAATGGAAGGAAATCATCAGTTGGAGAAATTGTAACCGCCAATGATGAAAGTTGTTGAGATGGGTGACGTTATTTTACGATGGGACTTGGACCAAAGAGAAATTCATGTCAAAGACGTTTTATATGTGCTTGAGCTCTCAACCAAATCTCCTATTAGTTGCACAAATCATCAAAAACGGCAAAAAGGTTTGTTTTGATCAAGATAGATGCACAGTTTTTAACGGAAACAACTTCTGGTAAACGTCCAACAATTACGTGGTCATTATAAAATGGAAAGCCAAATTCTTTCATGTATGATAGCAAATGGATCTTCAAATTTAGTGAAGTGGCATAGGACTTCTGAACTATGCTGATTTTTGTAGAATTAAGTACGGAACCGTAATAGGTATTCAATTAAAGGAGACAATGCAAAACAAGCTTAAAAGGTAATCAAGCACGTACAGGGGTACGGGTGGACAACTTATTAGACTTGGTTTATTCTGATTTATGCATTTTCCAAAATTTTCGATCTTTTTGTAAAAATAGGATAATTCATCAAAAGACAAACGCTTATTCACCAGAACATAACAGAGTAGAAAGATTTAATAGAAAAATTGTTTAACGAGCCATATGTATGATTTTTGACGCTGATCTGGATAAATCATATTGGGCGGAAGCTGTGAATACTGCGGTTTATGTGACGAATAGATCTGTCAATTCAATATTAATATATAAAACTCCTCAAGAAATTCGGATAGGTTAATAAATAGACTTAAGTAGCATGGGGATTTTCATGTCTCCAGTTATGGTTCATGTCTCATGTGCCAAAACAAACACGACAGAAATGCGACTCAAAATCTGTAAAAATCTGTAAAAATGATTTATTGGGTATTTAGAGACTACAAAAAGATATCGTTGTATTGATGCTTTAAACGGATGATAATGAAATATCAAAAATAATTCAAAATGAAAACTCTGATTCTTGCATAATAACGATTGACGCTAAAACTAGTAGGTAAGAATTGTGAATTTTGAAGAAAGTTACGAAGATCAGAAAGAACACCATCTCAAAGTCGGAATACCGCAATAAAAACAGAGATGGAATCCCTATCAGAAAATTAAACTTGGTCACTTGTGGATTTGCCACCTGGACGGAAGTGGGTTTTTAAAACGAAGCATGATGGTGATGCTATACGCCATAAAGCAAGATTAGTGGCAAAAGGTTTTTCCCAGAAGTATGGAATCGACTATGACGAAACGTACTCACCTGTAGTTTTTCACACATCTATTCGGTTTTTGATTGCACTGACTGTTGAGAAAAATATGAAAATTGACCAAATAGACACAGTAACTCCTTTTCTACAAGGAGATTTGCTTGAAGAAATTTACATGGAACAACCCAAGGGATGTGGAAATGGAACTGCAAGAATATGTAAATTGAACAAATCAATATATATGGTCTAGCATAGCAGCAGGCAATGGAACACAAAATTAGATAATGCCTTGAAATCCTTTGATCTAATTTAATCAAAAATGTAGGAAGTCTCCCCTACTTGGCACAAGGCCAAGACTGGACATTGCTTTTGTAGTAAATGATGTCAGTAGATTCAACTCAAAGTATGAAAATGCACACTGGGTTGCTGTTAAGCGTATTTCCAGGTACTTGAAAGGTACAATAAATTACAAACTGCATTTCTCAGATTCAGAACCAATTGTTTGTTTTTTCGATAAGCGTCGTTCATGGACGGCCTATGTATTTAACTTGTGTGGAGGTGCAATATCATGGAACAGTAAACGACAGCCTACAGTGGCACTTTCAAGTACTGAATCAGAATACATTAGCAGCTGTACAAGAAGCAACATGGCTCAAACAAAATGTTGAAATTATATTTGTATTTTAACTTGCTACTAAATACTTTACTTAAAATGATCATAGTATACTCTATAAAGTATATCTTCAATAATTAATTTTAATATAATAAGTCTCTTTTGATATTCTTAATAAAAAATAAACAACATCGTTTTATATATCTTTATTTTAATTACGGTTGGCAAAATTCCAATTTTAAGAAAAAGCTATCTTCTTAACATTTCCCGAAAAAACAAGGAATGTAAACAAAACATCATCTAAAAGCAAAAATTCAGTAAATCATTCGAAAATTTGAATTTAGAAATCTTCAACATACAAAAAACCTTTATTCACAAATATGTAAAACAACTTTTTAATTGTAATCGGTTAACTATTTTTTTTTATATAAAAAAGCTTTTGATTAACGGCAACATGGTATTTACCGGTTATATTTTAGCCAAAAGAAAAATCGAAGTATAGCTTGAACCAATTCACTTGGCCATTCTAATGCGGTCTCTTCATTTTTCTATGCTCATCTCATTAATTTTGAATAATACACAACACACAATCAAGTTCCAGCGATGGACTTTCTTTACATGAGGTATGATCATGGCTTATTGTGCAGTTTTAAAAAAGTATTTCATCTCTGGTATTGCACTCATTAAATCTTTTGCGCACCATTTTTGTTCTCTTGAATCCTCTCTCTACACAACCGACCGTTTGCCAAGCGATTTGGTGCAAGCTATAATCTAATGTGGAATGTCGAAATGGCCTTGTTTTCTAAATTTGAAGACGATTGGCACAACCTTTCAAGCTGTAATTCATTGTATATAAACTGCTTTAGTACCATCATGACGACCGGTGGACGGTGGCGTTCCAAGCGGCATGTGTGTTTTCTAACTCACTCGGTAGGTTGTGAGAGATGAATAAAGAGCATGATTTTTGGTGTAATTCTTTGCTTAGTTTATTGCGCATGTGCAGCAAAAAATAGAAGGCGAACATGAAATAATTGGAAAAGGGGCTTGGCTTAGCGGCGAATACTTTTTGTTGGGATTTATACACCATCCAACATTTTCATTGTTTGACCAGACTTTTGATTCGAATTCTTTAGGAATTTCAAGTTTTGTAGCACTGGTACTAATTACCTATGTATATACATATTAGTCATATTTGTACATACACATACATACATCATTGACTTTTGATTCGAATTCTTTAGGATTTTTAATTTTTGTTTATTATTAAGGTCTTCAAAAAATGTAGGTACCTACACATATGTATGTACATTCTTGAAGTTTAAACACAAACTTACTTTTTGCTGTATTTATACACAGGTCCTTGCTGAAATGAATTTTTGTTTTGAATTTTGCTTTTCATTCAGATAGGTACTTACATAAAATATCATATGTATGTGTAGGTACCTATCGAATGAACAATGCGTAGAAATTCATTCAAAAATTCTTTGTAAAGTGATTGTAGATAATTATAGTAACAAAGATATTTTGTTTGTTTGAGGTTTATATAATAGGTACTTGTTGTTCTACCCAGCTTAGCTCGCGGGAAAGAAATGTATAGTTTAACCAAAATATTTCTTTCAACTAATCTTCTATAGAATTGCTAAAAATACCCCGGGTTTTTTACATTTGTAATACCTACCTAATTGTTTAATTTTTACTTGCGATTATAGGTACCTACATAGGTACTAAGTACAAGTTATGCATTCGTGCAGAAAAAATAAATTGCACGACTGGATCGCACGTACTTGCTCCTTGTTTGTTTGAGGTTTATATTATAACAGGTACTTGTTGTTCTACCCATGTTAGCTCGCGGGAAAGAAATGTATAGTTTAACCAAAATATTTCTTTCAACTAATCTTCTATAGAATTGCAAAAAACAAAACCCTAATTGTTTAATTTTAACTTGCGATTATAGGTACTAAGTACAAGTTATGCATTCGTACAGAAAAAATGAGATAACAATCAAATATAACATTACGATGATAGAGAAACATATTTGAAGTCGCTAGCAAAATTCTGTTCGTCTACTAAACGTTTGGCAAATCTTCTTTAAATATGGAATACCTGGGTAGGTATAAGTTTATTTTGACATTCGACAGAGAATTTTCTTTTATTTCCTTTTTAGCTGAAATATTAACGGTACCTGCCATATAACCGTTACGTAAAAGCTTATTTTTCTCAAAAAACGACTCCAGGAACTGTCTATGTAAATAATTATTGTGCATTAATTTTTGGTGAAAAAAAAAATTTATGACGGTGGGCTAAAACCGGTAGGTACCTCCCATAGGAGCTTTCTTTTTGTCATCGACTTTTCTGACAACTGGTTAGGTAACCGATTACAACCAAAATTAATATTCAGGAAAATGTAAGTAGCTTAAGTAATCTTACACTAAAATATTTTCAAAAACTTTTTTAATATTTAAAAAAAAAATATTTTTAAAAATCAATATTTTGAAAACGGGTAGGTGAATTTTTACTTGCGATTAAAGGCAAGTTTAGGATTCATGAAAATAAAAAAAATTGAGATAACAATCAAACATGACATTACGAGGCAAGAGTACGATAACGTTGGCGCCGCAAATTAATAACAGATTCGTGTAAAGAGACAAAATACAAACATTTCTTACCAGGAGGGGGTCTATCTCCTCTCGTTCAGGCAGGAGGGGCAATTTCCTAAAAAAAAACACTTGCATTGGAAAAAATATATTTAAAAATAACGGCAACACTTAAAATAATGTGCTATACCTTTTTTAAAGCCAAAAGTCTGTTTTATCATATTATTTTTTAAACCTTTAAATATCTATTGAATAAATTGCACGGTCACATCGTCGAATAAAATTTAAATAAAATGTTGTAAGCCATCTTATTTCTTTTGCTGTTTTCTATTTTATGATTTTTTCATTTCAAAATCGTTCGACCAGGTTTTTGAAAAACTTTTCAAAAACATATTTTAAAATTTGTTGGAGTATTTAAATTAAAAGAAATCTATAGTTTATACTAGGAGAACAATTTAAAAAAAACATCTATGGATCTGTTTTCAAAATTTTCAAAAAACCAAATAATTTTTTTTAAAAATTATTAAAAATTAAAAAAAAATGTTTTTGAAAATTTTAATAAGCAATATTATTTAAATCATAAAACACTATATATTTTGAAAACTTCATCAAATTCCGTCAATTAGTTAACGAGAAAGTCTGATTTAAAAAAACCGGTCATATGGGAGGTTCCGTTATAAAACTTTTTCTGAAAAATCCATTAAAACTTAAAGATAGAAAACACCTTTTGGAAAGTTTTATTAAAATCGTAGTAGCCATTTTATAGAAAAAAAAGTTTTTCATTAAAAGTTATATGGCAGGTACCGTTAGTTTTGGAGCTAAAATGCCAATTCGAAAAACAGTCGGGTAGAGTACTCTAAAAATACTATAGGTATACCAAGTTTGAATCAAATGGGCCCAACCGTTTAGGCTGTAGGAATCGATACGGACAGACAGACAGACAAACAGATAGAATTTTCTGACCCAATTTTTTCGACTTCCCTATTATCGTAATGTCATGTTTGATACTAAGATTTTTTTTTTCTTTTTTTACGAATGCATAACTAACTATAACTATAAATCGCAAGTAAAAAACTTAGGTACCTATTTCAAACTCTGAATTTCAGAAAAAAAAAATAAAATATAAAATATATATAGGTACATTATATATAAATAATTACGAAAGAAAACTTTGGGAAAACCCTCCGAAAAAGTCTGATTTTTTATGAAATTTTTGTAAGTAATTCTTCCTATAATTATAAAAAAACGTTTTAACAAGTTTAAGTAAACAAATCCCGTTAGTAATATATATTTTTAACAAAACACTCCTACACAACTAGACATACAAATTAAAGCAAATAATAGTCTCCACCTTTTCTTCTATTTCCACATTGTATAGGTATGAACTGTCTCCTTACTACTTACTATACAAATCTAAAATCAATTTACAAACTATATTTTTAAATGAATTTCTACCCATAGTTTGCACTTAATTTGTACCTATCTGAATGAAAAGCAAAATTCAAAACAAAAATCCATGTCATCAAGGACGTTTGTATAGGTACATATCGTTATCCAGCAAGAAGCAAGTTTGTGTCTGAATTTCAAGAATGGATGTGTATATTTTTACAAAACGTCAACCTTCATAATAGGTACATTGTATATACATTGCCTATAGTACTATCATGAGACGAGAAAAAATCTTTTTACCTAGAGCCGCTTGGAGTGCTAGTGTTCATATAGAAGAAGAAGAAGTAGAAGTTCATATACAATGAATAGGTAGTAAACAAAAATTGAAAGTCCTAAAGGATTCGAATCTAAAGTCTGGTCAATGATGTATGTATTTATGTACCTATATGTACAAATATGACAAATGTGTATACACATAAGTAAGTACCAGTGCTCGTAAAAAACTTGAAAATTCTACAGAATTCAAATCAAAAGTCTGGTCAATGACGTACATATGTACGTACATATTTATAAAAATACGTATTTAAGAACCAATTCTCGTTCATAAAAAAAAATGTAAGCAATGAAAATGCTGGATGGTGTATAAATCCCAACAAAAAAATATTCGCCTCAGCTAAGCGAAACAATACTCAATTATTTCATATTCGCCGTCTTTTTTTTCCTGCCTCACAATGCACATGCGCAGGAAGCCAAGCACAAAACCAAAAACCATGCTCTTATTCTCTTTCTCACAAATAAAATATCCCTACACTAGCACTCCAAGCGGCATGTGTGTTTATGATTTTTTCACGTGTCATGATAGTACTATAGGCAGTCTATATACAATGCTGTAATTCTGAAATTCTGAAATAGTAATTATTACACGGAGAAAATTGAAAAATCAGTAATTGCGAAATGATTAATTTCCAAAGCATGTTTTTTTCGTAAATCACGTATTTATTTATTTATGAAAGGCTTACACTGTAAGATATAATATCTTATTTTTAGTGTAGCACTTTAATTAAACCAAAGCTTCAAAAATTTTACAATATGGCAAGTTGACAAATAATTTTTTTAAAGCTACAAATATTCAAATAATTCTTATATATTCCCAAGATGCAATTTAAGTTTTTGATTAATAATAATGTGATATTTATAGTTCTAATTTCTCGCGGTAGTGCATTCCAAAGACGTGTAGCGTTGACAAAAAACTGGCGTTCAGAGGTTAGGCAACTAAAAGGGGGGTTGACTAAAATTCAAGATCTATTTGAAGTAAAGAAAGTTATTTCTCTGAAGAGATCCACAGGTTGGCGTGTTAGAAGTATGTCCGAAAACAAAATTATGGCCCGAAATTTGAGAAAATTTTCAAACGACATCCCAAGAAAGTGATCTTGTTGTGAAATACTGTCAAATTTTCGTAGGCCGTAAACATATCTTTTTGCACCGTTGAATGCCACGGTCAGTTTTCTCTTACTTTCATAGTCAAGATTGCAGAATATTTCACAACCATAAGTAATCAAAGGAATAATAAGTGTTCTTACAAGCAATGCTCGGATTTTTAAAGGGGTGTAATACTGTGTAAACCAAAGTGTGCGAAGAACACCGTATGTTTTACCAACAATATAGTTAACGTGGTTTTTCTAGGTCAGCGTGCGGTTAAAGATAAATCCTAAATTTTTTGCTGTTTCTACATATTCAATAGGGGAGTCATTTAACAATATAAATGGGAAGTAAGATACATCAATTTTGTTCTTCGACAATACTAAACACTTAGATTTTGTTGGATTGAGCAAGATGTGATGTGACCAGCGTTCAATTTCTAACAAATCTTGATTCAGATCATCTGCAGTTGAAACACTACTCGATTTGGTAATACCAATATTCTTAAGATTTTGCCAAATTTGTTTACAACTTAGTGTGTCATTTAAACGATTAGAATATAAGGCAACCTTTGCATTACGTATTGCAAAAACAGTTTTTTTTCGAAGAGCACGAAATTGTTGATGAAAACTGTCAAGTGGAAAAGTTTTCCAGCGCTTGTAGGCGAAATCCCGCTGCCGCATAAGTGAAAGAATTTCATTTGTGAACAAGGGTTTGTTGTTTTGAATACAATTTTTAGGTTTTAATGGTACATGCCTTTCAAAGAGCCTAGATACATTCGCGTTTAGAAATTCTACCTTATCACTAGTTGAGGGCTTTAGGAATACTAAATCCCAATAAATATTGTGTACATCCGAATAAAGCGCAGAATAGTTTATGTTTTTGAAGTCTCTGTATTTAAATACATTATTTAGAATCTTAACTTGAAAATCAAAAGTTAAAAAGATGAGGTCGTGTTTTGAGAAAGCTGGTACCAGTAGCTGATCATACAGTATAACTTTATTTTTGTTCGTGACGAGAAAGGTATCCAATAACGTGTGTTCTGAATTGGAAAAGTGAGTAGGAGTGGTTGTGTTAACGGGGTGGAGATTAAGGGAGAGAAATACATTGGAAAAGTTATTTTCCTGCAAAAGATTACAGTTGAAATCACCACATAACACAATATTTGGGTAAGAGATTGAAATTTGTACAATAATTGAAATAAGTGGAGAGATGCAGATGTTTCTATAAGGTCTATACACTGCACCATCTTCAGAAGAACAGTTTTTTAATTCTGCATTTAAACCCTTCTCTCACATAAATAGCGACACCTCCACCTCTACAGCGTACCCTATTTGAACGAAAAATCTTATAACCCTCAAGCGAACATAACTGATCATTTTGCTCATCGGTAAACCAGGTTTCGGAAACACAAATAACGTCAACTCTAGATTCCTCAAATATATAGCGAAATTCATCCATCTTTGCCATCAAACTTTGGGCGTTTATGTGACACATCCGAAGGCCAGTCTCTTGACAACCTACAACGTTAACCACGGTTCTAAAGTTTAAATTAGCCATTTTAAAAAAATAATTATAAGAAAAATAATAAGCACAGAAAGTATTAAAAAGAAAAGATTATAATTAAATTCGATTGAAAAATTAAGAAGATTGATAAACAAAATATTATTTAATACATATAAAAAAAAAGAAAAAAATTAAAAAAGAATGAAAATAAAAAAGTAGTGACTTCAAAAGTATTAAAATAAATAATTATTTATCTTGACTAGAGATGTATTATCCACTTTAGCTTTCAAATCAACTTAACGGTGCGTCGTGGCCAGACATTATAAAGCTTCTAAACATGGGTAAAAAACTGTGACTAGGCACTTATAAGTAATAATAAGTTAAAAACTATGAAAGCGATTTTTGCTTTTAAACATATGTACATAATTTCTTATATTTCTTTAATTTGTTTTTGATTCACGTAGCTAATATTATTGTATATAGACTGCCTATAGTACTATCATGAGACGTGAACCAATCATAAACACACATGCCGCTTGGAGTGCTAGTGTAGGGATATTTTATTTGTGAGAAAGAGAATAAGAGCATGGTTTTTAGTGTTGTGCTTGGCTTCCTGGGCATGTGCAATGTGAGGCAGGAAAAATAAATTGCACGACTGGATCGGACGTACTTGCTTATATGTGCGGTCACATTGTAGAATTAAATTAAAGAAAATTAAAGTCAACATCACAGCATTTACTCGATTTTTGTGACTTTTGATTGTTCGAATAAAGTACGTTAAATTGTATTGGGTGACAAAATTTAAACTCCATTTTATTTCTTTAGGAAATGTTAAAAAGTGTGATTTTTTTTTTCAAAATTGTAGGCGCCGTTTTTAAATAAAACGGTTTTTTAAACAATTTAAAAAAAAAAATAAAAAAAATATTTTCAGAATACAAACTTAAGTACAAAAATAGAGTACATTTAAAAACAAAATTTAAAAAGAAATTCACTAACTCGTTTTCAAAATATTGATTTTTTCAAAAAAAAATATTTTTTTAATTATTAAAAATACAAAAAAAAAAGTTTTCGAAAAAAAATTAATGCAAAATTACTTAGGCTACCTACATCTTTTTGGGTATCAATTTTGATTGTAATTGGATCACCAGTTTTCGAGAAAGTCGAAGAAAAAAACCGGTCCTATGGGAGGTACCGTTTTTAGCCCACCATATTAATTTTTTTTCCACCAAAATATAATGCATACCTACAATAGTACCTACACTGATTTTTTTTAATAAAAATTCTTGGAACCGTTTTCGAGAAAAATAAGCTTTTACATAACGGTTATATGACAGGTACCGTTAATATTTGAGCTAAAAAAAAAAATTAAAAAACTCCTCTGTAGAATGTCAAAATAACCTTAAGTTCAAAATTTGAAGACGATTGGCCCAACCGTTTAGCTGCAGTCCAATAAACATCCGTACAGACAGACAGACAGACAGACAGAATTTTGCCAGTAACTCAAATATGTTTCTCTATCATCGTAATGTCATGTTTGATTGTTATCTCAAAATTTTTATTCTGCACGAATGCATAACTTGTATTATAGTACCTATAATCGCAAGAAAAAATATACACATACAATCTTGAAATTAAGACACAAACTTGCTTCTTGCTGGATATCGATATGTACAAACGTCTTTGATGACATGGATTTTTGTTTTGAATTTTGCTTTTCATTCAGACAGGTACAAATTAAGTGCAAACTATGGGTAGAAATTCATTTAAAATCCATTTCTGCAAGGACGTGTGTATAAATACATCAAAAAGTAAGTTTCTGTTTAAACTTCAAGAATGTACCTGCATACATATGTGTACCTACATTTTTGAAGACCTTAATAATAATAATAAACAAAAATTAAAAATCCTAAAGAATTCGAATCAAAAGTCAATGATGTATGTATCTATATGTACAAATATGACAAATATGTATATACATAGGTAAGTAGTACCAGTGTTCGTACAAAACATGAAATTCTTAAAGAATTCGAATCAAAAGTCTGGTCAATGACGTGCGTATGTAAGAACCAGTTCTCGTCCATATAAAAAAATGAAAACAATGAAAATGTTGGTTGGTGTATAAATCCCAACAAAAAAGTATTCGCCGCAGCTAAGCCAAGCCCCTTTTCCAATTATTTTATGTTCGCCTTCTTTTTTTTGCTGCACATGCGCAATAAACTAAGCAAAGCATAACACCAAAAATCATGCTCTTTATTCATCTCTCACAACCTACCGAGTTAGAAAACACACATGCCGCTTGGAACGCCACCGTCCACCGGTCGTCATGATAGTACTATAGCAGTTTATATACAATGGCTGATATTACAAAGAAAAGGACACAAAAATTGGAAACTTATATAAAAGGTATGCTAAAAATTTATAATGCAACAAGCGTCTTAATATTTTTCGTGCATTACAAAATATTTAACAGGGTTCCTTCAGGTTCACAAAGCATCCATGTTTAGTTGAGAAATATGTATACACTATTCACTATTCCTTTGCTTTTTATGCAGCTGTACTGTGTACTACCAACTATGTCTTCTAACAGTACCTATATACAAATTAAACCACGCCAGTTATTTTAAAATTATATTTGTGAATTACAATAGAGGTTCTTATCTTAAAAAAAATGTTTTTGAATTAAAAAATACAGTAAATTGATCTTCAAAAGTTGCAATTAACGATTGAAAAATATTTGGTAAACCAATATTATTTGTTTGCAAACTGTGAAAACTAGTGTTTTATAAAACAAAGATTCCTAATCCACAACTAAAAGATGGTAATCTACAACAAACTTTTGTAATTTACAGTCGAAGAAAAAACAGAATTGGTACACATTGGGATCAATTTGAGATATGCTTATGGCAATGTTTTATTTCTTTCGGTTGAGTTATTGATACTAAAAAAATGTTTATTTACAATTTTCGAGTGTAAATTTCGTCATTTCGGCTCTTTTCGTAAATGGCAAACCAATAGTCTTAAATTACAGATATCCGAGGTAGGATTTAAACCTAGATAAAAGATTCGTGATTTATAGCTCATTTTTCTTTACTTGATGCTAGAATTCTCTCCGTGTATATTATACATATGTAGTTCTCTATCCTTTTAATGTCATGTTTCATTGTTATCTTGATTTTTAGTTGCGATTATAGGGACTATAAGGCAAGTTTATGATTCGTGAATATGAACAAAATTGAGATAACTATTAAACATGACATTACGATCATAGAGAAGTGTAAAAAAGTTATTGACAAAAATGTCTATCGGTCTGTCTGGGTGTATAACGGTACCTGTCATATAATCGTTAAGGAAAAGTTTATTTTTCTCGAAAACGGCTCCAACAGTTTTAATGCAAATTTTTGAGATTTTTTTTAAGTAGTGGTATTATTTATTACTAAATCTAAATTTCCAGCAAAATTTTATGAACGATTCATATAATTCATAATTCGTATTCATATAACGAAAAGTTCAATTCCGCAATTTTTTTCAAAAAAATTCTATATTTGTAATAAATTTTTGAAACTTTTTTTTTCAAAATTCAATATTTGAAAAACTTATTATAAAAAATTATTTGAAATTGTATGATTAACTGTATATAACGGGTGATTTTTTTGAGGTTAGGATTTTCATGCATTAGTATTTGACAGATCACGCGGGATTTCAGACATGGTGTCAAAGAGAAAGATGCTCAGTATGCTTTGACACTTCATCATGAATAGACTTACTAACGATTTTTAACGATCTGCCACAACGTCGAATTTTCAGTGAATGGGCCCTAGAAAAGTTGGCAGAAAATTCGTTTTTTTATCGACAAATTTTGTTCAGCGATGAGGCTCATTTCTGGTTGAATGGCTACGTAAATAAGAAAAATTGCCGCATTTGGAGTGAAGAGCAACCAGAAGCCGTTCAAGAACTGCCCATGCATCCCGAAAAATGCACTGTTTGGTGTGGTTTGTACGCTGGTGGAATCATTGGACCGTATTTTTTCAAAGATGCTGTTGGACGCAACGTTACGGTGAATGAACCGAACACTGATTTTGGTAATTAAATTCAATGATTTGCAAGTGTTGCTCGTTAGTAAGTCTATTCATGATGAAATGTCAAAGCATACTGAGCATCTTTCTCTTTGACACCATGTCTGAAATCCCGCGTGATCTGTCAAATACTAATGCATGAAAATCCTAACCTCAAAAAAATCACCCGTTAAATAAACTCAAAAATACTGCATATTAAAAAAAAATATTGGTAATTGCACACTTTCGCGGTCACAGTATTTTTTTGGCTGTGCAAATTTCGAAAATGGACCGATTATCATGATTCTTTTTTTAAATGTCCATTTTGACGGCGGATTTATTAAAAAATATAAAAAAATAATAAACAAAAAAAATTGATTTTATTTTAAGCTGGAAAAGTTAAACAAAATTTGTTTGCTTTTTTTCTGCTAATTAGTTTGTTTTTTGCTTAGATTACGATAAAATAATCGTGGATTCAATTGGGTGAGGAAACAAAATTATGAAGTATTGTTCATAAATTAATAGATTTTTTCAGCATTCAAAGCTAAGAAACTATCTGAAATCTGAAATGAGGATAATTAAAATTTTTTTATCGAAAATCCGCCGTAAATACGAACATTTAAAAAAAATGGGCACGATTAGGTGGCACGTACTTGCTCGTATGTACCTAATTACATTGGAAATTAAGATCTTTGACAGAAACAAGTAACATTAACATTGAAAATAACACAGTTTGAACGTACAAAAAGTATCAAAACCACAATACTTAACAGTTTTTAGTAAAAATGAAGTACGCCATCACACGTTAAATAAAAAAGAATTTATGAAAAAAGTATTTTGAAAATTATAGGACCGGTTTTAATAAAATCCTGTTTTTTTTTAGTTTTTTGACAATTAGTTTTGATTTTTCAAAAAAAAATACAAAACTTAATTTTAATTGGAAAAAAAGTTATTCAAAATTTTGATATGCAGAATTAATTTGGCTACCTGAATCTTCTCAAATATAAAATTTGACAGAAATCCAAAAAAGCCGTTACCAATAAAGCCAAAAATTAAAAAAAAAACCCGTTATATGAAAGGTATCGTTAGTAGACTTTTCCCGTAAATTTGCTTATGATCAAATAATAGCCAAGACCAACAAAAAATTCTTAAAAATTTTCATTAAAATCGTTGGTGCCGTTTTCGAAAAAAAAAAAGAATCACACACACCAAATTTAAAGATAATCGCTTAAGTCGTTTAGACTGCAGCTCGTTATACATACTGACAGACAGACAGACAGACATTTTTTGCCTTAACTTTTTTAGACTTCAATTTTTTTATATTTACGAATCCTAAAAATGCCATATAGTCCCTATAATCGCAAGTAAAACAGAATCATGAAAATCGGTCCAGTTTTGAATTTTGTACAGCTAAAAAAAACATGTGACCGTGAAAGTGTATAATTACGAAAATATTTTTCTCAAAAAATTAACTTCTAATGTGACTTGGCATATAAGAGCAAGTACACCCAGTCGTGCCCATTTTTGTTATCGTATTAATAGATAATAAACTTATTTTATTGAAAATTGAATAACATATCATAGAGACGTAGAAACGAAAATAAAAAAATTCTTTAACCAACTAATAAAGGGCAATACTTTTTCTGCAAACAAACAAAATGCGCGAAATCGGAATTTTGTAAGGTAAACCTTTTTTACTTAAATAAATTAAAAAATACTTACAGCTGGTGGAAGTTCCAAAAGAGCATAGACAGTGAATACAACAAAGTGCCCGGCAAACAATTCTTCTGGCAAAAATTCCGACACTGTTTTAGCTTTCGTATAACTTTTAATAGAAGGCCTATTAAAAAAAAAATGTTTTTTAATACTATACATTTCATATGAAACTAAATATAAATATTGGTATGTACTTTTTGTCCGGCGCCAATGGAAACTTGAAGTGTTCGTTGAACTTTGGCCACGAATTAGTTTGAACGCTGCTGTCAAATCTCTTCGTTCCAGGAAAAAGTTTTACCTTATCATTACAAAAATATGATAATTTATTATTTTCATTTAACAATATTTTTTGTGGAACTTACGAAGCTATACCTTAATATTATATCCTTGCACCATTTTAAAGCCAAATACAGTTGGCAGATGTCGTGCAGCAATCAACAAAACATTAAGTTCTGGTAATAATGCACGTACACCCTCGGATCCTTCCTGTGGTGGCAATGGTGTCGATTCAATGAAAATTTGAAATCCTATTTCCGGTTCCAAGCTTACTGAATGCCGTTGTTTGTTTCCATTAGATGACGATGAGTTGTGGCCCGGTAAAAGCGAACGCAGTTTGTTAAAAGAGAATGACATTGTATAGTCACTTTTAGACTGTCAAATCTATTTAAATTGAAAATATTATTTAAAATCAAGTTATCCAGATAAACTTAAAAAACGAAATTACCTTATGTACATATACATATACAAATCCCGTGGTTATTAATCCCACCAAGATTTATGCACCTGAACCTGACTGACTTCAAGTTGTTTCGTTAAAAAAGATAACAAACAAGCTGAGCAACAACCCTACTCACCAGCGCCACAAAAAGTATCGACTTTACTATAAGTTATAATATTATTAAACCTCAAACCCCAAATGCATTGTTTGCTTTAAAAGCTAAAATAGAATATCGTATATCGTATCGGTATTTCTTCAATTAATATACTTAAGGTGCCAGTGTGACCAGAGTAATAAGTCTTTTGGACTATCGTTCTAATTTGATTATGAAGTGTTTTGAAAACAAACACACACAATTTCACAGGCAAAAAAAGATTTCTTTTTCAACAATAATTATTGAATGTCCAAAATTATTATTTTCTACTTACTGATAAGTTAAATGGAGTATTTTGCATGATCTTTATATAAAAGAATATGGATTAAGAGTCTTGTTTTCGATAAACGTAATGGAAATTCAATTCGTTGTTCGTGTTGAATAAGGAAGGTTTACACACGAAAAACTGGACTAAAACCTACCTTACGTCACCACAATGTGCCTTATCTTACATCTGATTGTAATTAAACTTTGTCAAATTATTAGGGTATTCACGATCCGGTGCAACTGGTCAACAACAATGCTCCGGCTCGTAATATCTTCGATTCCATCCCAGAGGGTGGACGCAGTCAAGGAAGACTTCGCCTTAGGTGGCAAGCTCAAGTGGAGGACGACCTTAACCAACTTGCAACAAACAGCTAGCCAAAGACCGAGCTGGCTGGAGAGGCATGTTGGTTGAGGCACAGGTTCATCCCGAACTGTTGCACTCCCTAAGTAAGTAGGCAAGTATCAAATTCTTCAGCTAATATTTAAGTTTTAAATGTTTAATTTATAAAGGAAAATAAAAAAAAAAATAAAAAACATACCAGCAATTATTTAAAGTTAGAGTTAAAGGTATTTGAGTTTTCGATTGAATGTAATTTATATACGTTTTTGTCAGTAAGCACACTTATTTTAAATTTTAAAATTACTTGAAATTTGGCTTCTTTTTACAACAAAAAAATTATATTGGTAGAAAGTTATTGTTATCGTAAAAGTAGTTTTGTTTCGAGTTCTTTTAAAATCAAAACTAGTTTCCAAATCGGTATAATTTATTTCTGGAGATTTAAAGTGTTTCTTATTTGGCCATAAAAGTAGATTTGTCGATGAAGCTGTTTTTTTTTATTTTTAAACAATAACCGTTGCTTTGTTTCCTGACCGCCAATAATGTTGATATTAATAAGATTATGCAGGTATAGTCTCCTCTTAAAAGTTTTTCATGCATATTAATTATTTTATTATTATTTTGCTTATTCATTATTTTTTTAATTTATTTTGCATATAAGAAATTATACGTAAAGGAAGCACAGGATAAGGTGTAGCAAAGAAAAGAAGTTCAAGGAGAGAAATGAACCCAAAATGATCGAAAATGACTCCGGCGTTACTGTGCTTAACCTACGATAGAAGTTGAACTTTGTCCAAAGAGATAAATAAAGCCTACCGTACAAAAGACATTCAATATAGCCGTGTTTTTTTGGCAAAGCTAGCCGTAGCGGGGCTGCCGATAAAAACATTTAGCTGCCTATAAAAGTAAATGTTGAATTTGGCTGGGGATAGAATATTTGGCATAAAAAGGTTTCATTCCCAATAGATAATTTCTGTCATGTTATAAGACTTCTATCATGCATTTCTGTGTATCTGAAAGGCTTCGTTCATAAAGTAGATAATGTGATTATAGATATTCAATCAAACAAGGTTATGGGAAGTAGGAGAAATCATGATTATGTTCATTTTGATTAAATGGAATTTCGTCTGTACGATAGTTTGATTTGTTTGGGTGCCTCGTTTTCTGAGTTCAGTCAATTCTGGTTATCTTACACATAAAAGACTAAAATCATTAATTGATTATAAGAAACTATTATCGCGTTTAAAGCACATAAGTGCATTGATTTGATATGATGCATCCACTGTTGAGTTTTAACAAACCTCATAGTATTTTAACCTCTTTAATAGTTCATGTATGTAAACAGCAACATAAGTGGTTGAATTCTTCTAAAAAAATGATTCACAATTCTTAATTTCGTAAGGAAATACATGTCTCGATATTTTGAAATTTATCTTGTAGCGCAACCTGTGGAGAATTACGAACGAACTATGAATAATATTTATGGCGTGAGATTTATTCAATTCATATTTCCCCCTTTCTTTTAGTAATTCATTAATTTCTAATTTCCTATTGCTCTTTCAAATCCACAATGCGCGCCATCTACTGGACGTTTATTTTACTAAACCTATTTATAACCTTTCCATAAGCTGACAAAGTTTCATTACAATTGACTAAACAGTATGGCAGCGCATCCCATACGAACATACAAACAAACAAAACAACAAAGATGAAACAAACAAACAAATTTTAATTGTTATATTAGATGATTGGGTGCTGTATGAATAGGGTAGGCACTGAAAGGCATCAAACAGGTGATGCACAGTTGCTGCAACTACGCATCAATTGTGCTTATTTTACCTCCCCGCGGTAACCACCGGGTACTGGTCTGTCCTTCCGGACATTCCTGCTAAACTTATAAGCGCGAGTGTTGAACACAGAAAAAAAGCAACACTATAATGCTCTGCTTTAATGTTTTTTCTGATCGATTCGCAGAAGTCTTGCACGAGCCCCTCAGAAAGAGGACGGACGGCGGTGATGAAGCAGACGCCCTAATGAGCTACTTCGACGTATTTGGAGATAAGGTCATTGGGACAGTTCAATTCAAGTCAGGGCATTAAAATAGAGATGGTGGCGGATGAACCCTTAATGGGCCAACGTCAGCGCTCATATCCCCGAAGTGGGTTACTGACTCCGGATTCTCCGGTTCCTTTTGTCCAAAGAATCCAACAAAGGACCTGGCCTTCCAGTTGGGGGTTGTGCGTGGGGTTAAAAACCCCGCCAAAAAAGAAAAACAAAAGTTGCGAAGCGACCAATAGCCTCGGAAAAGGACGGATTTACTGTTGACGACCCGGAAAAACGAATTAAGGACAACGACCTTCGGATCTGCAATGTTTGAACTCTTAACAGACCACGTGCAGCCAAACAACTAGCGGAGGCCCTAGACTGCTACAGAGCAGGAATTACTGCCATCCAGGAAGTGCGATGGGATGGGCCGGGCAAAAGGAGGATGAAAAACTGTGACGTGCACTACGGTGATTGTGCAAGAAGACCATAGCGTTTATTTGGGTGCGGATTCGTCATAAGCGGTAGACTTAGTCAAGAATTCTTGGGCTTTCGACACGTAAGTGAGCGACTTGTGACAATCCGTATCAAGGCTAAATTCGCCAACATTACCCTAATATGCGCTCCTGCCCCCACAGAGGACAAAGATGACGCCTCCAAGGATGACTTCTACGAGCTCCTCGACAAAACCTATGAGCAATGCCCTAAATGATGATTTCGCAGCGGGACAAAACGTCACCATTGCAAGCACACGGTTTCCTCATCTCGATATACACAAAGGGACTTGGCGACACCCAGATCAAAGAACCGTCAATCAGATTGATCACGTTGCGATTGATGCTACGTTTTACCAGAACACCACCACGAAACCCCTGGTTTAATGACGAATGCAGGCAGGCCCATGCAGCCAAACAACAGGCATATAAAGCGGTGCTGCAAAGAAAGACGAGAGCTGCTCGCGAGCTCAACGAGAAGAAAAGACGGGAAGAACACCGGCTTCTCCAAAAGAAAAAGAGAGAGCATGAGAAGCGCGCGATCGAAGATTTTGAGAGGTGCTACTACAGGAACAATGTGCGGAAGTTTTACCAACAGGTAAAAAGAACGTGCCAAGGAAAAAAAACCTGCGCAGAGGCCTGTAGAGATGGGAATTGAAACCTCGTAGTAGAGTCACAGGTGGTGCTGAGTACAAGGAAGGACCATTTCTGCAGACTGTTAAAAGGTGATGAAGACCAAAATCCGGCTCTCAGGCAGAATGAACCATTCAACATGGACAATGACAGACGAAACTTCCGTCCACCTGACCAAAATGAAGTAAGGATAGCAATATCTAAACTAAAAAGCAACAAAGCTGCTGGACCCGACGGACTACCAGCCGAACTTTTTAAAGCGGCCGGAGATGACCTGGTGAAGTGCATAGACCAACATATCTCTAAAGTTTGGTCAGAAGAAAGTATGCCTGACGAATGGAACCCCAGCAAGGAGACCCTCAAAACTGCGCCAACTATAGAGGAATAAGTCTCCTGAATATCGCCTACAAGATCCTATCTGCCGTACTATGTGAACGCCTGAAACCTTTCGTCAGCAACCTGATTGGCCCCTTTCAGTGTGGTTTCAGACCAGGAAAGTCCGCAATTGATCAAATATTCACGCTGCGGCAGATCCTGGAAACTACTTAAGAATTCCAAATCGGTACCCACCACCTCTTTATCGATTTTAAGGCCGCGTACGATAGCATTTATAGACACGAGCTATACAGAGCCATACCAGCTTTTGGCATCCCCACAAAACTCGTCCGACTGTGCAGAATGACGATGGAGAACTCTCACTGCTCCGTCAAGGTTGGTACTGACCCCACAGAAGCTTTTGATGTCAAAAAAGGATTTCGACAAGGTGATTCGCTATCGTGCGATTTCTTCAATTTATTAATACTTGGAAAAATTATAAGAAACTCGCAAGTCAATTGTAGTGGGACAATTTTTTTAGCATACGCTGACGACATAGACATCATTGGCAAAACTCGGCGAGCTGTCACTGGAACGTTTGCTAGCATTGAAGCTGAAGCGGGTAAGATCTAAGATGAGACTAGCAGTCAATGAGGCCAAAACGATGTACATACCTGCTGTCCACAAAAAGGGACACACAACACCGGCGGATTGGACAAAACATCACAATAGACAGGTACAACTTTGAGGTAGTTAGGGACTTTGTGTACCTCGAATCCGCTATAACATCTGACAACAACATCTCGTCAGAAATAAAGCGAAGAATTACTCTTGCCAATCGAGGCATGGACTCTATCTAAAGCGGATAAAGATATTCTTAGTTTCGAGCGTAAGATTCTTCGGAGGATATTTGGTTCTATCTGCGTTAACGGGCTTTGTAGGAGAAGGTTCAACCAAGAACTATACGAGCTGTACAGCGACATTGTGGTCAAAAAAATACGCATATAACGTTTAAGATGGCTAGGCCATGTAGAGCGAATGGACAACAATGCTCCGATTCGCAATATCTTCGATTCCATCCCAGAGGGTAGACGCAGTTAAGGAAGACCTCGCCTCAGATGGCGCGCTCAGGTGGAGGACGACAACAAACAACTTGAAGTGCGAAACTGGAGGCAATTAGGCAAAGACAGAGCTGGCTGGAGAGGCATGTTGGTTGAGGCCCAGGTTCATTCATTCATAAGATGGCTTACAACATTTTTGCCAAAAACACTTATGAATTGTGTTTTTTTAATTTCATAAAAATTTTGTTTGTTTAATATTAATCCCCAAAATTTTATTTCATATTGCTCGGCTAAGCCCTAGCCATTAGTCAAATAAAAGAAGGTGAAAACTTACATACATACCTACGTATTTTAAAGCATTTCATCATCATAAAAGCACACAGAATAAATAAGGAAGCCTATGATAAAGACACAAAAACAACTAACAAATAAAAAACTATTCGATTACAACTGAATGCAAAAATTTCAATCGAGAAACAAAAGTTTACACCTGCCCCTGAATAAACAAAACCACTGTGTTAACTTTTAATATTAGCTGCGTTTTATTATCCACCAATATCCATTTGGATCTTTGTCGATAAATAAAACGATCCAGATCTAGATTCAGAGCATGCATTATTTTGTGTTCAATTCCTATTAAAATACTGCAAAAGGGCCATCTGTTTTTCAGAATTAGTACTAATTCTTGGATCTTGAAATAGATCCAGATAAAAAGCAGGATTTAAAATTGTTATTGTTATACGTGCTAAGACATAATCCACATCCAGATCCGAAGATAATAAAACACAGCTATTGTTTCTAGTTTCTCTCCCACTCGCTTAACAGTAGTTGGAATGTGTATCTTAATTTTAGTACCTACCTTCCTTCCAACCGTATTATAGGTACCTGATATCCTTAATACACCTACCCACACCATACGTTTATCGATCCATCAAACATAATTAAGCTATTTTAATTAATTTGATTTCAAAAAGTAAATTACTGTTATTGAGACCTATATAGGTCCTTATACCTAGCATTATTGCCCTACTGCTGATTCCCACGAATCTTTATGCCAGTTGTTCAAATTTTTCCATACCAAAATGAAAATTGAACTGAAAAAAGTCCTTTATATCTTTCTATTAGCAAATTATATTATAAAGAGTAAACAACAAGTGGAAAGATAATACACTAAGAAACTACAAAAGCTAACAATCCTATATATTTATGTGTTTATCCCTTTATCGTGACGCATGTTTGTTCGAGCTTCAAACCAAAACGTTTTGACACGTCAAAAAAATATTTAAATTAAATCTTTGTCAAAAAGACGCATGTACCTAAAGAGTATTAACACGGCTAATCGATCAGGATTACTGCGCCCAATTTGTTTTCAATTCGATTAGAACGCAGTATAAGTTCCTGATATAGCAAAAAAGGTGAGTCTTTTTTGGCCCAGTATTAAATATATGTTTCCTCCAAGTAATAAATCCGCCCTATTCGTGGACTTCAAATAGATTTTGATTTAATTGCGGAAAGGTAGAGCTAAGAAATCCGTTATAATATAACAACTGGTCATTTATGTTGTGATAAATTTTACAAAAAAGTGTCAAAACTAGTTTTGATGTCCTTCAAAGTACGCATTTTTAGTTTTATGAATTTTTGAGTTTTATTTAATTAATTAATTAATTAATATTTAATTTAAAAAAAAACAATTTTTTTACCTTAAAACTAGTTTTGATTAGGCTGTAAAAAATATACTTGTTTTTATCAAAACTTAATAAAAATACGTCTTGTTTTGAAAAACATAAATAAGTTTTTTAACGTTGTTTATTGAAAAAACGTCAACAAATATTTTTACTTACGATTTATAGGGATTACAAGGCAAGTTATGCATTCGTAAAAAAAAAATTCTAACAATCAGACATGACATTACGATGATAGAGAAACATATTTGAGTTACTAACAAAATTTTGTCTGTCTGTCTGTCGGATGTATATTGAACTACAGCCTAAACGTCTTCAAGTTTGGAAAATAATATTATTTTGACATTCTACAGAGGACTTTTTTAATTGTCATATAACCGTCAAGTAAAAGCTTATTTTTCTCAGAAACGGCTCCAAGAATTTTTAGGTGTAAGTTTATGTTTTGGTGAAAAAAAAAATCAAGAATCTAAAAACGGTACCTCCCATAGAACCGTTTTTTTTCTTCGACTTTCTCGAAAACTGGTCATCCGAATTCAATCAAAATTAATATTCAGTAAGAATTTGATGTTGGTAGCCTTATTAATTTTGTTTTAAAACATTTTCAAAAACTTTTAATTTTGTATTTTTAATAATTTTTTTAATTTTTTTTTCAAAAATCATTTTTTTTTTTTAAATTTTGGTTTTAAATGAGCAATGACCGCACATAAGAGCAAGTACGTGCGTTTCAGTAGTGCGATTTATTTAATCTTGTACTGAATTTTTTTAGTGCTCTTAGAATCCATGATATTGTTAGAATTAAGTCCATTTTAAACTTTAAATAAGCAAGGTACTCGGCTAACAAAATAAATTAAATTTTCATCCGATCCAAAATAAGTTCAAAAGATACCTACTTTAAAAATAAAAGAAAAAGCCTTGATTTCTTCTAAACAAAATAAAACTGTACTCTGGTCACACAGTTTTCACAGCTTTTGTTGTTGTTTATTTGTACTACTCACAAATCACACATCTCGCGCACATAATGACAAGTGTGATGTGTGACTCGATCAACGGCCACAAGCCTCATGCCGTCATGGTTTAGGTGGATGCGTTAAGTATTAGCAAGTGCATGCTACCGACAGTTTATTAAATAAAAAAAAAATGTTCTTAATTACTTATTATGTATTGTATTATTGCTCAGATCTGACACGACGAACTACTTTTGAAGAGGTAATGCTCGCAAAAACCTAAAATTTTTTTTAAATGTATCTATCTAATTTAATATACAAATGTGGTTATAAGATACTCGACAAATCAATTCATTTCGATTAGAAAAAGATAACGAATAGCGCACTTTCTCACTGTATAGTTGTATTCACATTTAACACCACAACTACACTCGTCGTTTTTTATGAATCATTAATGCACAATAAACAAAAAGGTGTTAATTTGTTGTTTTCTTTTAATGACAACTATAAAATACACTCTGTTCCATGTGTGAATTTAATATTTCATTAGGAAGCTCACTGAAGAATAAACTGCATTTAAATAAAAAAAAAAAAATTAAATGTATGAGCGTAGGCTCGTATTTGTTTGAAGAGTGATTTAAAATTAACCGCAGATGTTTTCACAATATCAAATCAATATCAAATGTGTATCGAATTGAATAGTTGGCTTAGTCATTTATGTGTATAGATTCCTAAATTAAATAGGTAGCAATTGAATGTCTGGTAATCCGACTATAATGAAGCAAGAACCGAAAAAATGTGAGATATACAAAGCTGTACCTACGATAACTTTATATATAATATGACGACAAAATAATTTACATTCTGCTGCGAGTAACAACTTGAAAAAGAAACTCGTGATTTACAGATGAGAACGCAGCTCATACTGATATCATCTCTATTAAAAAAATCCCTCAGTCTATAAAACCATCCAAAAGTTTTGAAATTGCTTTTCTTATCTGTGAGCTGTGTTTACTTTCGTTAAAAGATAACGGTTTTCATAGTTGTGTTATTTTACTTAGTGTTATGATGATAGTGGGCGTAAGCTTATGTAAGGCTAGAAGAATTAAAAAAATGCTAATTATCTGACCAATATTCAAATATTTATTTTAAATTGTTCAAAGTATTAATTTTGAATGTGTTCAAGTTTCAAATAATAATCTTTAAGCTGGTGTCATTTTTAAACGAGTTTTTTTATTTTTCTCTGTTTCTCATTTCTACTTAAGACTTTGTACAGGGTGTCGGCCGGGAAGGTATACTACTTTGTTTTGCCGTCATTTTGGTAAACATTAGTCTTGACAGTTCATATTTGGCAGTCGTAAAGTAGACACGTGGCAAATTTATAATGGAAAAATATTCGATAAACCAACGTGTTTTAATCGTTAAAACATTTTATCAAAATCAATCATCGATTACTGTGACGATGAGAAAGTTACGTGAAATTTTTGGGATAAACAACGTGCCAACAAAACGCACTATTTATCGTGTAGTGAATGATTTCGAAGAGAGAGAGAGAGTCTGTAGGTGATAGGCCCAAGCATGGACTACAACGTATTGCAAGATCAGCTGAAAACATTACTTCTGCTTAAGGAAGTGTTCAAAACAATCCATCAACCTCAATTCGATGCCGTGCTCAGGAGCTTGGTTTTCAAAGAACAACTTTGGCCACAATTTTGCACAAGGATTTGAATTTGTTTCAATTTAAGATTCAGTTGACACAAGAGCTTCTTCCACAAGACCTTTTACGCCGCCGTACATTTGCCAATAGGATGTTACAGCTAGCCCATGACAACCCCGATTTTCATGAAAAAATCATAATGAGTGACCATGCACATTTTCATTTGAATGGATATGTGAATAAACAGAATAGTCGGTTCTGGGCAATGGAAAACCCTCAAATTATTCATCAGTCACCTTTGCATCCATTAAAAGTTAAAGGCTGGTGTGCAATTTGGTCAGGAGGAGTCATTGGACCTTACTTCTTTGAAAATGAAAACGGCGAAAAGGTAACTGTGGCGATATCGTGATATGATTGAAAACTTTTTAACTTTTTTATTAATTATATTTAATAATATTTAACTAAGTGTCTGTAAGGCACATTGCCTTTTAGAATGCAACATGACGTTGCACGACACTAGTTAGAAGATTTAGAAAGATAGGAAAGAATTTTTTTTCGGCGCAGTAGATAGAGAATTAGGTGACTATTTACTCATTTAACTCACTTGATTAATATGTGGTATCAACAAGACGGTGCCACATCGCATACAACCAGGATTACAATGGAATTACTGCGATACCTCTTTCTACAACACGTTATTTCAAAATGGTGATGTTGATTGGCCTCCACGGTCGCCTGATTTGACTGCTCCGGACTTCTTTTTGTGGGGAAATCTGAAAACTAAGGTTTATGCAAACAAACCAGAAACGCTCAAACAAAATATTCGTGATGAGATTAATAAAATACCGCGTGAAATGTGTGAGAATGTAATGAAAAATGTGCTCAAAAGGGCTAACAGAGGTGGGCATTTACCTGATATTGTATTCCATACATAATTGCCGACATTAAATAAAACATTTATCAATATAACATCAATTCTCTTTCATTTAATCAAAAATTATAAACAAACAAAGTAGTACACTCTGTATATACACTGCATATTCACTACTAATCATTGAACTGTCATTGTCAATTTATTGAGTAAACTGTAAACTCAACATTATAATCATGATAAAGTACACGAGCGAGCGACATCTGCAAATTATAAAAAAATTCTACCGAAATTCGGATTCGGTAACTTTTAGAGCGATGAATTGTTCAATTTCATCGCAAAATCATCTTCAGTGACGAAGCTCATTTTTGGCTAAATGGGATCATAAATAAGCAAAATATGCGTTATTGGTCGGGTGACAACTGAAAACCCACATTTGCTTCATGAATCACCACCTTATCCACAAAAAATAACTGTTTAGTGCGGTTTGCATGCCACCGGGGAAGTTATTGGCCCATTATTTTTTATTAACGATCGTCACGTTACTGTGAATGGTTTTTTTTGGCCCGAATTGGAAGATATGGACTTGAACGACATGTGGTTTCAATAGGATGGATGGATGGATTTATTGAAGAGATGAGCGTGTTATCTTAAAAAATGGGCAAGTCGATTGGCCGCCTCGTTCGTGCGGTTTAACGCCTCTTGACTATTTTCTTTGGGGCTACGTTAAGTCATTGGCTTATGCCAACAAGCCCACGATGTTGGAAGAGCTCACAGCCAACATTGAACGCAAAATAGCGGCCGTTTAGTCCGAAATATGTGGCCGAGTCATCAAAAATTGGGTCAAACGAATCGAACGCTGCAAACGTGCACGCGGTGGCCATATGAACGAAGTCCAGTTCCATTCATAAATGTTTTGATTTTGATTGTACTTCAAGGCGACAATAAAGTTTTTGATTGTTTTGATCTCGATTATCGATTCTCCACTGGGCCACAACTCTACCTTCATCTCTGCTTCACACTAGTGCTCTACCTGTGCATTTCGCCAGGTTGACCTCAGAAAAACGTAGGCAGCCTTCCGGTTTTGAAGTGTTCCATGGCTGTGGGCAACCTAATGCGGTGCAGATTACTCGTACTCGGCAAGAGTACGATAACATCGGCGCCTTAAAATAAAAACGGATTCTAATAGAAGAAGAAGATACACATTTTTTTTATTATGGGATGGAGGTATCTATCTCCCCCTGTTTAATCGGTAGGGGCAATTTTTTAAAAAAGCATTTGCATTGGAAAAAATATAAGTTAACACTTCGGTCCATTTGAAAATAACGCTCGACGAAGAACAGCAATAAATAAAAAAGAAAAGAAACAATCTGGAAATCATAAACATCATTGTTTATGACCAACCCATGTCACCACTTGAGTATGGTGAAAAAATACAAACAGACATTCAAGTATCCAGCATCAGGAGAAAAAACAGAAATTTACCAAGTCTACAAGGAGAATTATATAAAAGTAAGAATATTATTACGTATCATATCATATAAGAAGTTAAATTTTTTTTTTATTAAAAACACAAGTGTCGCATCTAATAAAATAATAAAATATAAAAATAAGTGAAATTTCAAAATGAATTCCGACACCGTCAATGATCTGGTATCCAAAGCTATCGCGCTTAATAATAAGAAATATGAAGAATTACTTGAAAAACAAAAAGAAAGCCATAGTGCAGAGATAGCGCGACTACACGAATTTCTTTTGGAAAAAGGTTTAATTACCGATGGGACTGAGTTTCAGACTCAAGCAATAAATTCTACAATACAATACAATAAAATGCGACGAAACGCTGGAAATAATTAAATCCCTTAGAGATTTCGATGGCACTCCTTCGGCTTACGTTAGCTGGAGAGAAGCTGCCCATAACTCTATAAAACTTTACAACATAGGCAGCAAACGGTACTTCGCTGCATTAACTGTTCTTAGAAATAAAATAACCGGCGCGGCAAATGACGTAATTACCAATCACGGTACAGTACTACATTTTGACGCGATAATCGCACGACTAGATTTTACATATTCGGATCAAAGATCTATTAGCACTCTCAGACAAGAGTTATCAATTTTACGACAAGGAAACTTGACAGTGTAACAGTATTATGAGAAGGTAAATAAATCTTTAACCCTTCTTACCAACAAGGTAATAATGACTCATGGTAACTGCCAACTAGCAATGGAAATTTGAAGAAAACTATGCTCGTTCATCTTTCGCTCTTCAACGAGAAATGAACCACGTCGACGTTATCCCGAATCATATGACAACAATTTACGCTTCTCGCGAAACCATAACGCTCCTTCTCAGGGACAAAAACATGCTAACCAAACCCATCAACCTCAACAGAGACACGGCGATTATCGCCAATTACCTCAATTGTTCGAACCCATGGTCATTGGAAGTTCTGCGAATAGAACACTCTTACAGCGCCATACAAATCAACTTAAATCCCAATATCAACGAGCAAACAGTTCCAATAATAGCTATAACTGGCAATACAAAAAACCAATGCATAATACATACAACAATTCTCAACGTCCTTTATTTAAACGCGAAAGAGAACCAAGTACCCAACAACCTACTCAAACCCCTCCAACAGAAAGACAGAAAGGATTAATAACCTGAACGATGACCCAGAGACTTTTTTAGACGAAAGTCCGGACTATCAATCATACGAAGAATAATAAATAACAAAGATATACGCATATTGATTGACACAGGTGCTTCAAGCAATTATTGTCGCGATGGCGTATTTAACTACAAAAGAACATTAGACATTTAGAAAAGGGCACGAATCGTAACCGGTGACTTAACCATTAACGAATGTTATGACACATTCATTTTAAATACAAAAACTCGTTTTTATGTCTTATCCAATCTTGAATTCGACGGCCTAATAGGATCAAATCTGCATTTTGTCGACGCCAAAATAAATTTTGAGAACAAGACCCTCTCTTACGCAAATAAAGTAGAAAGACTATACTTCGAAAACGAGCCACAAAAAATAAATAATATTAGTGAAAATGCTTCACACCCTTTAGAAAAACTAGAAAGCGACATGCTGTCTAGAATAGAAAGTATCCACGGACGAATTTGTACAACATTACCCTTTCGTTACGGATGTCATTGCAGAGATACATACTATCTGCGACAAACCGATTTACACGAAACAATACCCCTTACCTCATAGTACAGATGAGTGGCTTTGTAAAGAAATAGATAAAGAAATAAATGAAGGCATAATCAGACCTTCTAAAAGTCCACACAACTCACCCGTATGGATTGTACCAAAGAAGGGAAAAAATCCGGACGGAAGTCCAAAACTTAGGAAGGTCATCGACTATAAGAAAATAAATGAGTTCACTAAAGCAGACAAGTATCCAATGCCTGCTATCGAAACTATATTAAGCAATTTAGGAAAAACCAAATACTTCTCGATGATCGATCTGGTTTTTGTCAAATAAAGGTAAAAGAATCTGATATTGAGAAGACAGCCTTCTCCGTCAATAACGAAAAAATACGAATATCTCCGACTACCTTTTGGATTGAAGAATGCACCTCAGTGGCGTGGCGTGGATAGTTTCAAATGGTAAGTCGGACAAAAATTAGTAGCGTACATTAGAAAAGTCTGCCTGAAATTGTATCGTGTTTTGCCGATCTGCTGTTTATGCCATATTAGGGAAGCAATTGAAGACAATGTCTTGTTCTTCATGTCATTAATATTTTGATAAACAATGAGCTTAAGGCGTTTAGTCCAGTCAAAATAGACATTTGACTTAGCCAAAATTCGCATAGAGCTGAAAATTGGCTGAGACGTTGAATACATCATTTTAAATGAAATGTCAAAAATCCCTTTCGATCCTACATCTGCAAAAAAATGTATTCAAGGTCAAACATACGAAATTAAGGTTTTTCCCATTTTTCTCGAAAACGGTAAGTTTTATCGTGAAAAAAGGTTAGACAAAAGCTGTATATCATACAATTCTCTACAAAAATAGCTCAGTCACTTTGATGATGAAAGTGGAATAGGTTGTGATCTTCTAAATGTTATTCTATTAGATAATTGTCTAATTCTACTTTGACAATTATTTCTTCGTCTTCATTTTCTTCTTCTTGCAGAATTTCTGCTCACTGTTCTAAGAAAAGGGATGCATCAATTGTCTCTGTCTCTTCATTAATATCATAAATATTTTCATCTGTTGCATTTGTTTCAATATTGGAGCAAGTCTGACCCTGACAATTGATGCATACTGGTGAACAAAATAATCCCAATTTTTGACAGCCACAATTCTTACTACAATCCGTCTTGCATTTACAAAAAATAGTATTAAGCAGTTTTTTTTGGAGCAGGCGGGAGTAGAGTTTGAAAATTGGCTCTTAATAATTATCTGTTAATTTCCAACCCCATCTTTCAGGGTCCAGCTCATTGCCTAGCCACACTTGAACTTGATAATACATACGATACAAGTGTTGAAAGGCAGACGCAGATGTTGGAGGCAGACAAGATAACTGTACTATTTTATTGTTCCATGCAGATTTTACAAACTTTAAATATCTATATTTGTCTATGGAATTTTCAAAACTAACAGTATTGAGTTATTTCGTTTACTTCCTTCAAAAATAGGCAGGTATGCGATGCTCCACACTCGGACAATGACGTAGCTAGCAGATGTTACTCAAAGTTACCGACGAAGGGAATTAGGGACTGACAGTATAGTCTTTTAGTTTATAATTCTCATTCAATTTATGCAAGTTTCATTGTGTAAGTAACACAAACCAATAGTTTCTTATTTTCATTTATATTGAACGTCCGATGAAGTGTACAGGCTGCATTTGAGTGCATATTATGTAAAATATGAATTTTTTAATGATATCGCTCACGAATGGTAAGTCGTAAGAGAAAAAGTGACTGAGCTATTTTTGTAGAGAATTGTATGATCTACAACTTTTGTCTGACCTATTTTCACGATAAAACTTACCGTTTTTGAGAAAAATGAAAAAACCTTAATTTCGTATGTTTGACCTTGAATAAAATTTTTCGCAGATGTATGATCGAAGGGGATTTTTGACATTTCATTTATAATGATGTATTTAACGTGTCAGCCAATTTTCAGCTCTATGCGAATTTTGGCTAAGTTATGACTTATATTTGTCTATTTTGACTGGACTAGTTATGAAAGTGCGGCTTCGAATAAAACCGTTTTTGTCAAATACATATGCAATACCTTGAGGAAAATTTAGAGTAAACAAATAAAGGAAATTCACAAATGTTTTGTTTGTATAAATAAATATCTAAGTAAAATCAAAGAACAAAAAAATAAATAAAATATTTTAAAAATAACTGTAACAAAATTAAAAATAGATAATAGAGACTTATATTTCGATTAAAACCAGTATTCCAAAAAGTTAGCGTTAAAAAAAACTGTGAAAAATTTTGCTTAAGTGGCCTTTTCTTATTTGTTTTCTTGAGCTATTCTTCGACATTCCCTCTGAATTCTACCTCACTTTTTTTCGTACTGAAAAATAACTCACATGGAAAAATTACAGCTTTCAATTTTCAATCAATCCCAATTTTCAATCCCTCCATTGATTCGATTGTGAATTTCAACAATAAATTTCTTGTTCTATAAAATATTAAATTAAAAATGGAAATTGTCTATGAGATTTTGTTTTGTTTGCTATTGCTTAAATAAATGTTTTTAATAGATTATGTTTTTAATAACTTGAGTTTTTCCTTTCTTTTTAAATCTACTTCGCAAGCTCTCGATTTACTCCACTTTTTTACAATTCTGCTCTGAAATTTTACTTCTAAGGTTCGAACCTGAGATAGATGAGCGAGATACTACGAAATTCAACAAAATAAGTCGAAGAAAAGCGACTTATTTTGTTGCTTAACAACGCATGTAACTTACTTGTACCTCCTGCAACATTCTCAATAAACCCAACACAGCAGCCACTGTAGCGAGATGCCAGATACATACAAAATTCACCAAAATAAGTCGATGAAAAGCGGTTTTTTTTTGGCTTAAGAAAGCGTGTATTGAAAAGAGTGGAGTCAAACACAGTGAACGATAAAAGAAGACAGAGGAAAGAAAACAGTTTTGTTCTATCTAGCAACAAATTAAATAACCCGATACATTTCGAGTTACTTTGTATCAGAGCAATATAAAGAACATCTTGAAAGATAACTTCACGAATAAATTTGTACAGGCCAAATACTTCGCTAACGACATAACAAACAAAGATTACCAAACTGACATAGTTATCACAACTCGTAACAGAGCCCATAGAGGACAGCTGTCAAATTTGTCGTACGAACCAATTTCAATCGGAACACAATGCACGTACAGTAACTTTAACATTTATATTAAAAAAATGGATATAATACCAAAAACAAATGATAAAAAAGAGAAGAAACTCTTATACAACGAATTGAATAATCATTAAGAAGAATGGAATCATCTGGTGTTATTTCAGGTATACTAAATAAAAGGCTTTGGGAGGGACATACGTACGAAAGATTGTTCTCTCTTTCATAATTTCTCTCTGCATCAGATAAAATGTCAAATTTACTGTACGTAAAAGTTAAAAGTTAACCAACCTTACCGTATGCTTATTGCAGTTCCGTATGCAGTAACGTACCATTGTGTTCGCAAAATACAGTTCGCGTGTATTCAATGTTTGGAGTTCCGTATGCGTATTCCAGTTCCGTCGTCATTGTGTTCAGCCAGTAGGAGATCAATACTATTGGCCTACAATAAATGAAAATTTTCAACAATACATGCACAACTGCAAAACATGGAAATCTATGAAATACGATAGACACCCAAACAAATATCCAATTGGTGAGGCACCAATTCCTTTAAGCGAGGGAGAGAGCATACACATAGACATTATGTTCACAGAAAAAATTAAAATCTTAATATGGATTGACGCCTTCTCTAAATACTTAGTAATACAAATAATTGAAGACAAACAAAACATGCACAATAAAGTTCTAGAGATATTGCAATCATTTCCTAATTGCAAAAATGTTACTTGTGACCAAGACACTACCTTCAAATTGACACTTTTCAAATCCCTATTGGAAAGATCTAACATTACTATTTATTATACACCCACTAATCATAGTATTAGCAATGGACAAGTAGAAAGAGTACCCTCCAAGAGATAGAAAGATGTCTGAAAGACGAATATAAATTATTAGATACCCATGAAATATTCATACGTGCAGCCAAGGAGTACAATAAAACAATTCACTCCTCAATTCAGAAGAAACCTTTCGAAGTTTTATATAATAAAACCTCACACGACGAAGTCCCACTGAAACTTGCTTTAGCTCAAGATAAAATGTTGGAAACCCATAATAAAGATAGGAAAACAAAAGAAATAAAACCTAACACCACTGTCTATAAGAAAACAACAGGCGCTCATTGGGGAAAATTGCAACCCAAATATAAACCCGTAAAAGTAATCGCCGATTTAGGTGCAAAAGTCAAACTATCAAATGGAAAATTAGTCCATAAAGATAAAAAAATTTCAGATCATGGACATCATCTTTACATTGCTATTTTTCGCAACAAAAGCAGACCTAATAGACTACACTAGGGGCAACTACGTTTTAATAGAGTTAGGAGATGCATTCCTCTATGAAAACACTTCAACTGTCATACACACGACAAACTTAACTTACTTTCAACATTTCGTCGACTCAACTGGACAACAACTCGATAAAATTCACGAAAATTCAACATACCCATTTTCCGCTAAGTAGAGAAATACGAAGCATGATAATGATCTCAACATTATTCCAACTTTGATTGATCAACTTAGATCCAAAAGGGCTATAGAAACTATAGGCACTATCTGGAAATGGATTGCTGGATCCCCAGATCATGACGACAAGGTGATGATTGAAAACAAATTAAACGATTTAATAATTAATAATAATAAGCAATTTATGATAAATTCTTAGATCTTTAACGTAATAAACAACTTAAAATACAATGTATATGATGACTTAATTTCAGAAAAAAGCAAACTAATTATTATGGAGTTGCAAAATATTATAACCACACTAACTTAATCTAAACTTGGGATCTTAAATCCAGCCATATTAAACCACAGAGAAATTAATGATATCACAAAGAAAGAAAAAACACAATTAACAATTACTGAACTAATAGACAATAGACTTTACCATTGTACAAAATAACGACATTATTGCAATCATGATCAAATATCCTTTGCTTTATACTAAATGTAAATTGTATGAAACCAGAGCTATTAGTCAACATGACGGTAAACTAGTTATTGATAAGGAAATAGCAAAATGCCAAAATTCATATACAAATGTTGAAAAATGTAAATTCGAAACAAAATATAATTATTGTAAGCTTAAGCCAACAGATCCTTGTTTATCTAACTTACTTAATCAATTTAGAAAATATTAGTGGACTTTAGGTCAAAACACAGATGTAATTATTTTAAGTGCGACGTTTCGAGCATGTATATGCTCATCATCAGGCCTTTATTTGACAAAATAAACAAATAAAATACAAAAATACATAAGTCAACACCAAAAATTGAAAAAAAGATGTTTATATATCAACTTACAAAAATAATTAAGGACAAAAAGAATACAAGTCTCCTCGCATCTTACACTTAGATGTATAAAAAATAATCTATTAGATTAAAAAAAAAAAAAAATAAAAATTTTTGATTAATTTGGGTAAAATATTTAAATTACTTTAAATAAAATGTTACAAATAACACTTCATCAGCGGGTTCACCTATACTTAATCTTATAGTTGTTTATGTGTGGGCTTTTTATAAGCTGGCTGTATGTGTTGCTTTAATTTTCGCAGTCAGATCTGCGGTTAATGGCATTTTTGTGGTTTCTGATGTGCAACATTTCCAGCAACATTCTTTTGGAATAATGTTGATCCGTCTGTAAAACTTCAACATTTTCAAAGTCTGCCTTATGTTTTTCTTCTAAACAGTGCAGAGCAAGAGCAGTTTTTTGTGCAGCTCCATTGTTTACATTAGATTTATTACCTGCGATTCTACTCTTTAATTTCTGTTTGTTATTTGTAACATTTTATTTAAAGTAATTTAAATA